>CM074435.1:8630748-9830748 GCA_037101425.1 Elopichthys bambusa
TAGATAGATAGATAGATAGATAGAACGACAGACAGACAGGTAGATAGATAGATAGATAGATAGATAGATAGATAGAAAGAATGACAAATAGACAGAGATAGATGGACAGACAGACAGATAGATATAGATAGAATGAAAAATAGATACAAATAGATAGACAGACAGATAGACAGAATGACAGACAGATAGAGATAGATAGATAGACAGATAGATAAATAGATATAGATAGATAGATAGAATGACAAATAGACAGATAGGGATAGATAGACAGACAGACAGATAGATAGACAGAACGACAGACAGACAAACAGATAGATAGATGACAGATAGACAGAGACAAATAGATAAATAGACAGAGAGACGGATAGAACAACAGATAGAAAGACATATAGAATAACAAACAGACATAAACAGAGACAGACAGACAGACAGACAGACGGATAGACAGACAAAACGATACACAGACAGAATGACAGACAGAAAGACAGCTAGAAAAACAGACAGACAGATGGATAGACAGAGAACGACCGACAGATAGAACAACAGACGGACAGACAGATATGACTCATAATCTCAGTGTCATTCAAATGCCTCAGTTCTAATTAGGCTTGAAATCAGACTCCTCTTTCAGTGTATTTTTAGAGTTCTTCGTCTTCAACAGCATTCTCAAGCTGACAGACACTGAAGACTGTCTAGCAGTTTGAGTGACAGCTCTCTCTCGTCTTATTCATAGCTCATTAAGGGCTTTTATTCTGTTTGATGAGCAGAACTAAACAGCACCAAAGGACAGCATGCACCATATTCTTGTACTGTGTGAGGATAGATGGGTGGATGGATGCAACAATAAGATCCTTAAAATTGTGTTTTTTGTGGCAGGCAAGTCTGCTCATGTTGGCCACTTTTTAGCTTTTCAAATAAAAATTTAGAATTCGATATTAATATTGTGGCAAGTGGCGCTCAAAATATTTACTGCACAAAATGAATGATGTTTTAATATGTTTGTTGTTGCCTCACAGTTAACAGCTTGTTAAGAGACTACAGCTGTAGATCAGTCTGTTATTAGTCTGTGTTTGTGCATGTCTCAGCTGTAAACACACATTATCCTGCTGTGGAGCGCAAAATTTAAGTCATATAGTACCCTGCCAAGATGCGCTGCTCTTCCTCCCTTCATGTCCTCCCTTTCTACAAGTCTGTAACTATTCTTTCATCTGTCAAGAGCAACACTGTTCCTCTGCCTTCCCACTGTTTGTCTTTCATCCTCCTACTGAGTCAAACTGCTCAGCTCTCACAATGCTCATCAGTGACCTGCCAGTTCAAGTGTCAAACTCGTTTGAAAAAATCAATTTTCATTTCTTTCATTTTTCTGTGCCTTTGTAGATCTCTACACTGCTATCAAAAGGAGCCGGAGAGACTATAGTTGAGCAGATAGTTGAGCAGCTTAGGCCAGGCCCACTGATGATAAAAAAGATAGAGATGTATTTTTCTTTTGTATATACACTCTTAAAAATAAAGGTTCCAAAGGGCTTTTTTTTTCTTTCTTTTTTTTCCGCAGCAAGGCCATAAAAGAACCAATTTGGGTCCCAAAGCCTATTATGCCTCTTTTCAATGAAGTCTCTGGTGTTTCAGCTCAAAATACCCCATAGATATTTTATTATATCTTATCAAATTTGCCCTATTTAGGTGCTAGCAAAAACATGTCATTTTTTGTGTGTCTCTTTAAATGCAAATCAGCTGCTGCTACTGCTGCTCCCCTTTCCAGAAGGGGGCGGAGCTTTAACAGAAGTTTTTTTTTTTTTTTTTTTTTTTTTAAGCTAAAGACTTTAAAAATCTTAAGAAAGTTTTTTTCTACTATAAAGCACATTTTATGGAATGGAAAGTTTCCATGTATATTGAAGGATGCCAATAAAGAACCTTTATTTCTAATAGTGTATTCATAGTATTTAACTGACGTCATTCCCTTTTAGGAATGCCCACCTGGAGGGCAAAACAAGACTTTCCACCACTGTCCCCCAGTTATTTACCAGATTTTTAATAAGTACTAATGTAGTAAGACAGTGATATTAAAGGGGTGGTTGATTATGATTTTACTTTTTTAACTTTAGTTAGTGTGTAATGTTGCTGTTAGAGCATAAACAACATCTGCAAAGTTACGATGTTCGAAGTTCAAAGCAAAGAGAGATATATTCTTTTAAAGAATTCTCTGTTTAAGGACTACAAATGGTTGGTAGGGTCTACAACGAGCTTCTTCCTGGGTTGGTGACATCACTAACCCTAAAATGAACATAAACCCTGCCCCCGACAACATGCAACAAAGGGGTGAGGTCATGTTACTGCATTACAGAATAGCATGTCATAAAAGCAAGATGACAACGTGACAAGTTATAACCGTAATTAAACTATACCCGTTCTATCTTCATGCAGCATATTTTCTCTGGCTCTGTAGGATCTTACAACAGTTCCCACACGAGCAATTTATAGATTATCATGACAAAATATGCTAATTAATGACTTTCAGGTATCCCACATCACCTACACAAATTCATCAACTAACCGTTCAGAAACATCCTGTTGCATTCTAAACGTTGTCAATTCTTCTTGAGTCTCTCCATCATTGTCCGACTCCAGTTTGAACATAAAAGGTTGAACAGTTTCTGACATTTTCAGTGTCTGTGTGAGGTAACGTTAATCGGCGCTGCTAACAGGAGCTCCTGAAACTCCGCCCTCTTCTTGAGAGCAGCAGCTCATTTGCATTTAAAGGGACACACACAAAATTGAAGCGTTTTTGCTCACCCTCAAAAAGTGACAAATTTAACATGCTATCAAAAAAAATATTTATATTTAGGGTATATATATTTAGGTATCAGAGACTTATTTTACATCTTGTAAAAGTGGCATTATGTGACCCCTTTAAAAGACCAAATTCAGTATGCACCTTACTATAAACAGGCAAGCAGATGAAGCCAGAATTTAAACACAACGCGCAGTTTCTTGTTAAGAGTTTTTCCATAGAAAACCATTATAACGAAAACCCTGAACCATTCAGCACATCACGTTCATATTCATATATCTGCTCACCTGTGAATCATAAATAAGGTGTATACTGATTTTGATCTTTTAATATCACTGTTTTAGTACATTAAAGGCACAATATGTAAGATTTTTGGATTAAAATATCCTAAAACCACTAGAACAATGTTATATCTTTTGTTGACTTGTGTACTTACATTGTCCCAAATTTTTCCAAGAATGTTTAAATCCAGAGAATATAGATATGGATAACCAGGATATGGATCATGTCCGTGCGTCGCCTATCAATGACATCATTCAAGTGTTACCCTTGTTTTCCAGTTTTATTTTGTAGAAACCATGGAAACACCAAAGATGCTTTAATATATTATGCATTTTATTAGACAGGTGAGCAACTGTTTGGATACATTCATAGACAGAAAACGAATCATGTTATATAGCTCAACACGTTTATTCTTATTGTTTAACCCCTTAAGCCCTGAGGGTATTTTCAGAGGTTTTTTTTTCCTGAGTGACACACAAAAAAGTAAAGACTCATAACTTCAAATCTTTAGCAAGGAAAAGGTTGGTATCGTTTGAAAGAAATCTTTTTACATTTTTAAATAAAGAAAAAATAAAAAAATAAATTTGGACATTCTCATGCTGAGAAACTGCTGAGAAATTCAAAAAAATAAATATTTGCTCAAGGGAAGTTTTACATATATTTCATGTTTGACATGCAATAAAATAAGGTAGGAGGACAATTGATTTTTGGTGATGTTCCTCTATATGTGAACTGTATCTGGATCATCGTTTTGTTGTGATCCGATAAAGAAATCATTAGTTAGAGCATTTGGAATAAAGGTAGCCTTTTTTGTTTACCCATTGGCGCCCCCTGATGGACATTTTTTAAAACTGTTCTTTCGCGTGTAGTAACTCGTGCCAAACACATCAGATTATTTTAATCTTGGACTCATTTCATTTGAGAGAATCTATTGTAGGTAAGGATGTGCCATTTTCCACAATCTATACATGTTTCTTCTAAATTATAAGCTGAAATGTCAAGTGATAGCTACATTTTAGCTTCAGTTAGCATCTGTGCGCTTTTATGTGTCGATATTGGATGATCAATTATGCTGATGTTGGGCTCATTTTAATCGTGATAATCTGCTGAAAATAATGTCCAGTTTTCCACAATCGAAGCATGTTTCATGAAGTTACGAGCAAAAACGTAAGATAAATACAGCATCTGTTTATTATTTATATATGGGTCTTGCGGGGTTTCGCTCAAGTTTAGTCAAAGCCCAAAACAATTATACTCGTTGTATTCTACTCCGTGACACCTTTCAAATGACATATAACACATGATTACCTGAGCTGTATGATGCTTTTGACACATTGGAGTACATAATAAAAATATTTTTTTTTTTCCTAAATTATGATTTTTTTATTATTATTATTATTTTTCAGCAAATAACTCAGCAGTACTTAGGAGTTAATCAAATTGACTACATTCATTGCCAAGTTCAGACCCTAAGACCCTTTCAAATGACAGATATTTTGTGATTATCTAAGCAGGAGTTTTGAAATATAGGATTATTAATTTTTTTATAGCTAGGTGGCGCCCTCGGGCGGTACACTCGGTTTTAGAGTGATAACTCAGCACTCGTTAAGAGTTGAACAAAATGCATTAAAAAGTTTCTAAGCTTTAAAATGATACTTATTTTGTGTTATTCCTGTCAGTGGTTGCTTAGTAATTTGATTATGAATTTTTTCACGGGGGTTCGTGCTTAAGGGGTTAAATCTCGTTTTCTTGATTTACCATGAGTACCATGTTTTACCATGACTAATATCGAGCTAGCTTACTGCAGTGTGCAACAAGTATAATAAAACAGCGCTGCGTTACCCCACATACGCTTGACCGGAAGTAGCAGAAGTGGCGACTGTGGCGTAATATAAGTTCCACTGCTCTCGAGCCGTGTGTCGCACTCGTCTCTCATTAGCAATTGCTCCAGTGGCCAGGATGAACAGGATGTACTAAATTAGCCATAGGTTTGAATGCGTGTGTATGTGTGAGCCCCAAGCCATGTAATGGTGAGGGTTGGGGAAAGACCTAGTAACCTACCCTAGAAAAATCAAAATTCATGGACAGTCTCTTACGTATGGCAAGAGATGGCCATAGAATCACCGTAGAAGGACTGGTCGTAGAATCGTATACGACTGAAATGGTAATAGAGAGCAGCATAAACATTCTTCAAAATTTCCCCTTTGTGTTTCGAAAAAAACAAAACAAAAAAAAACTATTGAGTAAATTAAGACAGATTTTTCATTGAAAATTTGAAAGGGCCAGACCTTAGATTTGCCCCTCAATTAAGTAGCATAGTTGGTTATTATGATGTTTCTTTCACATTCCCAGCTTCCATGCTTTTTGCTTCGCCTTGCTAAAGTGAGTCATAGCAGCAGTTGAATGTGCTACATGAAAAAAAATCAATGTGGCTTATCAAATAATCATATATGCATTCTGCAAGAGCACACTAGATCTGTCTGTGAATGCATGTGCAGGCGAATTACTGGAAGAAAGCAGAAGGCAGCAGCAAAGAGAAGATTTACACGTGTGGGAGAGAGAATCTAAAAATGATAGCACAGAGACGGGATCCAGACCCAGCTGATTGGTATCCATAGTAACAACAGCGGAGGCAAGCGTCGTGAGTTGTTTGTGATGCACACCAACATTAGTTCACGCGCTCACACACAATAACAAACACAAAAACAATTCAGTCCATTATGCTTCAAGAAACAAAGAATGAAAAAACTGGATGTTTAGAACTATATTTCTCCCATACGACTCGTGTTTCATTGTGATTCATCACTTCACACACAACTACACATATTCTACCAAAAACTTAATTATATCTTTGATGTTTTTCTAAAACAGCAATGGCTTTTTAAGTAGTATTCGCTTAAATTTGGCTAATTTCCTGACCAATAATTTGTGGTTAAGACATTTTAAAGCTTAATTTAAAAGTTACATTTTTAGGCTGGTCTGCCTCAGCGGTCTCACAGCGCTTATCACTGCAGAATGAGTAAGCTAGCCAATCAAATCAAAGAAGGCGGGGCTTACTGTTCACAGAAGATGGGTGTAAATTCTAATGCGATGCTTTCGTTTTAGCAGTGAAAGTGTATATGGCAAGTAAGTAGCTAAACATTTAATGTTAGACGATTTAAATATACAGCGATCAACAGTAATATCCAGTGATGCAAACTACTCAATTTTTATTAAATTTCACCGCTTTGAATCGAGAGCATGCCATTTGATTAATATTAAATTATTAAAGTAATTCATAACTGAATGTGACGAGACAATAAAGGTTTTGCGTTTTTGTTTAACATATTAGACAAACAAATAAGAGTGAATATATTAAAGAAATATATTATTTGCAAATAGTTTAAATTGACCTGGATCCGTATGGATGAAACGCCTATATGATACAAAATGTTTGCGTATACTTAACATATTATGTTGATAGGATAACTCACCTCCACAAATAGGAAACATGGTACAATGGAGCTACTGCTCTTCACAGCAGGCTTCTCTTCTGCTGCCATTGTAGATCCCTCTTCTTTCTGCTCTTTTCCTCCTCGCGCTCTCCCACTTTAGTCTTCTCACATGAAAGAAAGAAAAAAAGAACAGGTGCTAGAAAACTAAATTACAATAACTTATTTGTCCTGGCATGTCTGAAGCACGTCTCTTGCATGACTACATTGAAACATAACCCATAAACTAAATATTATATTTCATACAGTTGATTGGTGATGAACATGAAGCAGGGCAACAACTGACTGCATGATGGAGCCTATAAAATGCCCCTAAATTTCAAGATATCAGG
The DNA here is from genome assembly GCA_037101425.1 of Elopichthys bambusa. Lineage (NCBI taxonomy): Eukaryota > Metazoa > Chordata > Actinopteri > Cypriniformes > Xenocyprididae > Elopichthys > Elopichthys bambusa. The sequence goes on from CM074435.1 coordinate 8,637,642, forward strand.
GCAAAAATGCCCCTGTATGAATTGTTGTCTCATATTTATATCATAGGATATAGTTAAGCAAACTCTTGTCCGTCTCAGAGCAACACACAGGGGTGTTTTGTTTCTGAATGAACCCGATGTTCTAGTGAACCGATGATTCAATGGCCTATTTATAAATAGAGCGAACAAATCGAATGAATGACTCTTTTTCATTTAGACATTTACCGCCACCTACTGGCAGTTTTATTTCTTTATTTAGGGTCTCATTTCATTGAGAAAAAAAAAAAAGAATTCAATATTTTGGGGATAGTTCACCCTATGTCGTTTAAAATCTGTACGACCTTGTATGTCTTTCTTTTGTGGAACATAAAAGAAGATATTTTGAAGAATGTTGGTAACCAAACTGTTTTGGTCTCTAAATAAATGCTAATTCAGATGCAACTTCTGAAAATGAAAAATCATGGCTGTTGCAGCCTAAAAGTTTATGCGAAATGTCTATGTTGTATAAAAAAAAAAAAAAAAAAAAGATTTCTAAAGCTACTTTTTGTAACGTCTATTTGATGCTTTTCTCATTTAACACAATAATGACTTTAAATTATCTTTGGGGGGTAATTTCCAAATTTAATGTGCAGTTAATTTGCGATTAATTCGATTAATTAATCAGCACCATATATATATATATATATATATATATATACACATATATACATGAATTGTTAATGGCTGATCTCTGAAACAAAGCATTCCCCAAACCTGCAATGAAAAATATTTATTATTTACATAATAAAATATGCTATTGTGTTTCATGATTATTTATTTATTTGTATTTCCTGTTCTTGTAAATACTTTATAGAAAATTATTTTATTACCACTGACAGTTACATGACCACAAAAAAGGTTTTAAATATAAATGGTAAACTGAAATACTACAAGACTTACTGTTTACAAACTAGATCTTTTTGGATCAATTAAGGTAAATGTCATATTAAGTGACTACTCATTACTTCACAGAGACCTACAAGATTAACTACTGTGTTAAGAACAAATGATGCAACAGTTTTTAGCAGGTTACAATCTAATTAGTAATTTTACTTTAGGATTAACTTACAAACAGCTGGTCTAAACCTACAAAGAGCTCTCTAGGACCGGAATTTCATTCATCTGTGAACCACCGAGCAGCATTTTGTCAGTAGGTCTGTTCAACATCACACCGTAAGCCTCTGAGTTCAGGACAGGGAAATGAATATCACATGAAGCCAGGCACTAAAGCCCAACGACAGAAAGCATCTAGTACATGTCTCCCCTTTTAGTGTGCCTTAAGCTCACAGCGGTGAAGCGGTCAACATTATACATCTGTCAGTGTACGAGTCCTCAGATAATGTAAAAAAAAAAAAAAAAAGACTCCAGCATTTTTTTAAACCTTTCCTCGTTGCGGCAAGGTTTTCTAAAAGGTCGGTCCCATGTGTCGTTTTAACGTCTTTGAGGAAAAAGGAAGCTAAAATGCATGATCCATGAGAGAGACGTGCTCTAATGTAAGACTCCAGGGTTAAATTAATCCAAATATAACTGTAAACAAGCAGAGTGGACAACCTTGAAGAATGTTTAAGAACAAATTGGGTCTCTCTTGCTCACTTTCTTTTGATGGTGCTTTAACTTGCTTTTGTGCAGTCTCGCTTTTGTTAACGTGCTTTGATAATTATGTAGATGATTCAAGCTTTAAAAAATGATGTAGGTAAAGTGTCTGGAAGAGCATATGGTCCACTCATGTTTAGTCTCAGACGGCACGCCTACAGACCAACCATGCACTCATTACGGACCGTCTGTTGCGTTTTACACACAAAAATTGCAAGATCGTAATCAAAATTGGTATTGGTTTATTTATGGTAAAATATCTACAGTATATATATATACATATATATATATCCCTTTTAATATGACATGACGAAACAGGTTCAATTTAAACAATGTTTTAAAAAATGTAAAATGCCTATTTGTATAGACAGAAGTACCATTATTTCCCCATGCATTATGATTGTGTTCAGATGGCACTAAATGAGCAGGTTTTGGTCAGAATAAACTGCAAAGTTGGCCAGACTTTGTTGATAGTCGAAAGTCTGGCTCTGTATGACTAACTCATGTGTATCATACAATCTACAGAGCCAAACTGACAAACAAACACAAGGGCAATGACTAAAATAATGAATTTTCCTGAAAGAGCCACTTCAAAAAGAGGGCTTTTCTAGAGATGGAGGGTTGCTAGATTACCACAAATCGAGGCTAGGCTGCCACAGTATATCCTCAGAGGACACTTGAGCTTCAATTAGTACAGTCAAGCGGTTGTGGGCTCCCAGAGCAGACCAACTCCATTACATCGCAAAGCTTGCCCTGACTTTCCATTATGGTTCATGTATGAAAATATAGACAGTCTGTACCAGCTTTTATATTACATTAGCGTTCAGAATGATTGTTATTAAAGGGTGGTGAAGAGTAAAACAAAACAGTCTCCTCAAGGTCTTTAGCTTTGCATCTAATCCTATAACAGAGCATTAGTTGTCTTCACCAATATAAACTGGCATTTACAACGCACAAAAAAACAAGACAGACATGGTTTGGTAAAACAAATGTTTAGTAAAATTACATGCAATTTTGAGTACATTTGACTAAAATAAATTAATGCCATAATAAAAATACAGACTAAAATTAAATGAAACCACAACCATCCAATCAATTCCTCATGGACAAATTCAAGTCCCGCACTACAGTTTTTCTTGTTCGAGAAGCCGTTTCACTCAAATATACACTGATCAGGCATAACATTATGAGCACTGGCAGGTGAAGTGAATAACACTGACTGATTATCTCTTCATCATGGCACCTGTTAGTGGGAGGGATATATTAGGCAGCATGTGAACATTTTGTCCTCAAAGTTAATGTGTTAGAAGCAGAAAATATGGGCAAGTGTAAGGATTTGAGCGAGTTTGACAAGGACCAAATTGTGATGGCTATACGACTGGGTCAGAGCATCTCCAAAACTGCAGCTCTTGTGGGGTGTTCCTGGTCTGCAGTGGTCAGTATCTATCAAAAGTGGTCCAAGGAAGGAAGCGAAGGCTGGCCCATGTGGTCCGATCCAACAGATGAGCTACTGCTCAAATTGCTCAAGAAGTTAATGCTGGTTCTGATAGAAAGGTGTCAGAATACACAGTGCATCGCAGTTTGTTGTGTATGGGGCTGCACCGCCAAAAGCGCCAACAGTGGGCACGTGAGCATCAGAACTGGACCACGGAGCTATGGAAGAAGGTGACCTGGTTTGATGAATCACATTTTTTTTTACATCATGTGGATGGCCGGGTGCGTGTGCGTCGCTTACCTGGGGAACACATGGCACCAGGATGCACTATGGGAAGAAGGCAAGCTGACGGAGGCAGTGTGATGCTTTGGACAATGTTCTGCTGGGAAACCTTGGGTCCTGCCATCCATGTGGATGTTACTTTGACACGTACCACCTACCTAAGCATTGTTGCAGACCGTGTACACCCTTTCATGGAAATGGTATGGCTGTGGCCTCTTTCAGCAAGATAATGCGCCCTGCCACAAAGCAAAAATGGTTCAGGAATGGTTTGAGGAGCACAACAATGAGTTTGAGGTGTTGACTTGGCCTCCAGATTCCCCAGATCTTAATCCAGTCGAGCATCTGTGGGATGTACTGAACAAACAAGTCCGATCCATGGAGGTCCCACCTCGCAACTTAAAGGACTTAAAGGATCTGCTGCTAACATCTTGGTGCCAGATACCACAGCACACCTTCAGGGGTCTAGCGGAGTCCATTCCTCGATGGGTCAGGGCTGTTTTGGCAGCAAAAGAGGGACCGACACAATATTAGGAAGGTGGTCATAATGTTATGCCTGATCGGTGTAATTCACAATAGGTTAGAAAAGACTTTAATCATAGTTGCAGAAAAAGTAAATCAAAAGTATTGCAGAACAAGGTAAACTTGACTGCTAGCTAGTGGCTAAAGTGTGTTTTGGGTGGTTGCTAAGTGTTTGCTTACTAGCCCAAGTCAGAAGATCCCTCAAAAGAGTCTCTATGATATTTAAGAAGGCAACAACAAAAATCCCACCAAGGAAAATAAATCATATTGCTTAGAAAAAGTAATAGCACAACTCTTGTTAACAAATGTTTGTCTATATAGCACAAATGAAGCAGGATGAATTACGCCACTCAACGGAGCAATGGAAACAGTGATGCTTGGTAGTTCACCCAAAAATATCATTATTTACTTACCTTCATGCTGCTCTATATGCATATCTTTCTTCTGCAGAACACAAAAGAAGATATTATGAAGGATGCTGGGGTCCAAACTAAATATGAACGACATGAGGGTGAGAAAATGATGACAGAATTATAATTTTTGGGTGAGCTATCCCATCAACAAATATCCCTTTATGCATCCTGTACAAATGAAAATCAAAAGCGTAAGACAAGCTACACGACTTACTCTCGTCTCGCCCTCTTCTCTGCATTCCTTCATTTATCCAAACCAACAATAATAAAACACATGCTCAAGAGCGTAATCCTCTTGCTAGCGTGCTGTTGTAAGCACCTGGATTACACTGTGTAAGTCTATCGCTCTACTGTCAATCATCGATTTGAACGTGTCTCTGGGTTTCGACCGCCACTGAAACACATGCACGTTTCAAATCACCTCATGCATCATCCGGCACTAGCATGGCAATTTCAAGCTATTAAAGGTGGGGGATGTATGCGCAGGCAATAAGAGCGTAAAACCCTAAAGGGATTTTGCCATACAGGGTAATTGGAGCTAGCGTTTGGGGAATACCACACCCCCATCCTCCTTCTTCACGTCCTTCTGATTTCCAGCGATATGGGGCAGGAAACATAACTCATTCTTCCAGTGTGACTCAATGCAAAGCGGCCACACTCACCGTAAAATTACAGTCATGCACAGTACGCAATGGAAGAAACCCTGACCAGAAGCATGCACAATTAGATGGATAGCCACTCTTACTTCACACCCTGCAGCCGTCGCGATGGATTCCTATGCAGTGGCCATAACGCGCGTTTGCCATGGAACTCCTGTGCAGCTTTCCTCTCCTCGTCCTTCCTTCTATCCTCCCACCCACACGGGATTTTTCTCGTGGAGCGTTTCCTCACATTAGCGTATGCAGATGCGATCACGGTCTGTGTGCAAACCGCACTCGCATGCACAGGCGGATCCTGCTTAATGAGGCGTGAGAGATTAAATCGTCACCTCAACCGCAGCTCTCCAGTGCGGCTGCAGAGAATGCGCGTGTGCGCGACGGGGAGTATGATTTGTATTCAAGCTCGTGCCTCTCTCTCCCTCCCTCTCTCTCTCTCTCTCTCTCTGAGGATTCAGGTAACAGTCGGAGCTGTACTGAATGTAGGTTAATGTTAAATTCAAACTGATCTGCAGTAGGTCAAAGTTTGTCAAGCATGTCAGTCTCTACAATATGTAAAACAAACCGTTTCATTACACTCATTAGTGGTGTTTGCTATAGCATGCATCAGTATTACTGTCAAAGAGTGTTGATAGTAATGCATACAGTATAATGAATGAACAGTGGCCCATATAAGACAAATGGCCGCCAATAATTGTGGATGATATTGATTGCCAAACGCTAAAGTGTTAAACAATTCAATATGTACCTCAGATTTTTTATAACTGTCCATTCTCAAGCAGGTGTTTAGGATCAAGATCTGAGTCAGAGCTCCACAGTTTTTCTATGCAACTTCTCATTAGAAATGACTGACTTTTGTTCTGTTATTTATTGTAAGTAGTGAAAAGTGGCTTAAGGTACTCTATTATTCCTTCAAAAAGTACAATTATATCATCATTTACACTCAACCTTATGTTGTTACAAAAATATGACTTTTTTCTACTAAGGAACACACACACACACAAAAAATGATATTTTCAGCATTTCTTTGTGCACACAATGAAAGTCCAATGTTGTTTTGTTTTCAAATATATTTTGTTCTGCAGAGGAAAGAAAAGTAAATGCATTTAGAATGATATAAAGTGACATTTTTGGGTGAACATTCATTTAAAGGCACAATATGTAAGATTTTTGAATTAAAATTTCCAAAAACCACTAGAACAGTGTTATATATTTTGTTGACTTGTTTACTTACATTATCCCAAATGTTTCCAAGAATGTTTAAATCCAGAGAAATAAGCAATTTTAACCAGGACACGGACCGTGTCTGTGTGTCGCCTATCAATGACATCATACCCGCATTACCCTTATCTAGCGAAACAATCGGTCATTTTCTAAAAAAAAGAAAAAAAGAAAATGCTTAATAAACACAAATTATCGCGAGTGCATCCGCCAGACCACCTTCTGTATTCTTCAAAAAGCTTACGCTGTATGTCTTACACCTTCCCTATTCAACTTACTGAAAAAAACGGAACTGGCACCGCGTTCGATCTGTAAATTGAATATACTTTTCTTTTTTTTTTTTGGAAAATGACCGATCGTTTCGCTAGATAAGACCTTTATTCCTCGTCTGGTATCGTTTAAAGCCCTTTGAAGCTGCACTGAAACTATGATTTTGACCTTCAGCCATTTGGAGGCCATTGAAGTCCATTATAAGGAGAATAATCCTGGAATGTTTTCATCAAAAACCTTAATTTCTTTTCGACTGAAGAAAGAAGGACATGGACATCTTGGATGACATGGGGGTGAGTAAATTATCAGGAATTTTTTATTTGAAAGTGAACTAATCCTTTAAGGGCTCAAACTTTTTATCTGGTGGACAATAAAACGTACAAAGGACCAGACTATCATTGAGACTAGCAATTCCCTAGCAAACATCCAGAACACCGTAGCAATGGGTTTTTCATGGGCAAGCACCATTAACATATTTTTTTTTAGAAACTGACAATATCTATTTAGAGATTAAAGTACCAAACCTTTGCTATGTTTGAATTAAAAAGCTTCTAGACATTCATTTAATGTTAACTGCAGATAACAAAGACATCACTGACTGGATCAAATGCAAATGAAATCTGAAACTGAAGCAGCTTGCATGTCTCAAGGGTGATTTATGTGCATTATAGCAGTCTATTGGGTGCAAATGTGACTTAACCTTTTACTTCTAGACTGTCTCTGTGTATGTGTTATTGGACAGCTCTGCTTAACATCAATCCCTTGAGTCCTGCATTCAGTCAGGCATTGCTGCTCACACTTGATCATTCCAATAAGGGGGGTTTCGGAGGAAGAGAAAAATCGATAAAGACCTTAAAGCTATACAAGCAAACAGCTGCATTATATTTTCCAAGACCTTAAGGATGAACAAAAACAAAAAGGTCAAAATCATGAATATATTAAAAAGCATGAATGTAATAGTTTACAGCACATAAATGTTACCTAGAAATTGAACCAGTTGTTTCTGATCATTGATGTTTTTTTTTTTTTGCAAAAGCAAGCATCTGCATCATTATTACTATTGTTCATAGGGTTAGAGATCTGAACAAACCACCAACAGTAACTAACTACTATATTTTTTTTAATGCAACTCGTTCTGAAAAATTTGTGCAACAGACATGAAATTATGTGATTTGTTGAGGAGATCTGTGCTAAGCACCCAGACTTATGATTTGTGCAAAAGAATACCATTGACTTACATTGAAGAAGTAATTGTGACTATTATTTTGGTGAAACTCAGTTTCACTTGGCACAAGATGGGAAATTGCTTCATGCAGCTTGAGTTTAGCACAGATTTTATGGGCACATTTTCACTGTTACTGGATCTGCATAACTCCTTCAGTGAATTAGGTGCTAAAGCGACGCAAACATCTCATGCAAACAAACAGCACTATCAGTGGGTTTCTTCCCCCCATCAACTCATTCTTCCCCCCATCTCCCCCACAGTGTTACAATGGGTAAATCACATCATGTTTCATTAGAGCCTGTTTCAGAAGATGTTATAGAACCTCTAGTTCCCTAGAAAAATGACTTTCTTTTCTGCCGCCACGTGGGAAATGATGCGTGTTATTCAGCGCACCAGATGGAGGACTGATACAGACTACACTGATGCGACAGGCAAATAAACGGCCTTCCCTCATTAAAATTCATGACTATAAAAAAGAGGTCATAGCTAGGAAGCAGTCAGAACAGACAGGTTGCATTCCTGCCTGTTTTCCTGGTAGAGCACAACTGTGCTAAAATTGTGGAAAAAAACCTGCAATGTGTGTTTCTAGAGCAGTTTTTTTTTTAATATCTTACACATTGTATTGCAGCTTAACTGGCCAGTGTTTCTTATTTCAGTTGCATTTATTGGGCTATATGAACTATAATCCTGAAATATAGGAACATGTATTTCTGCTTAAGCAACTTAAAAAGACAATATGAAAACAAAATTGACCCTATTTACTTTCTTAATACATGTTCCTGATCACAAATACAGCACAGGAGATCTGAAGATCTAAATTATTCAGATGGAGAAACTAACCATTTCCTCTCACATGTTCTGTCATGACACATGAATCTGATCTGTACTCATTTGGTATGAGGTGCCGTCACAATCAATGTCTCAAAGCATCCTTACTGCCTGATACAAACAGAGACATATAAGTCATATGAATCAAACAATACATTTTGTTTCTTTAAAAAAGAATTGATTTATGACAAATTCACATTTACAAATGATAAATGAAAAAAAAAAAAAGAAAAAAGAATAAAACCTTATTGCTCGAGATCATACTTTCATAGCTCAGGAGACATCCACAAGTTCCCATTTATGTTTTATTTTAATATTGTCTTTGTCAAGATGTTGCAGATTGAGATTTGATTTTGGTGTCTGGGCAAATCTGTAGACAATGTGAGACTATAATCATGACATGTGAAGTGAGATAACTGGAGGCTTTTTTGTCACTAGAAAAAAGGGAGAATCTGGAGAGAGACTCTCCATTTAATCTCACTGTAAAAAATAATACTGTATAATTTTAACAGTAAAAGTAAATTGCTATAGTAAGTTCCCTATATGAAAAGCTATAGGAACATTTTGTGTAATTTTACAGTAAAATACAGTTGAATTCACAGTTTTTGGAAGTGAAAAAAGAAGTAATACTATAATTTACAGTGGAAAATCATAAAAAGACATTCCCAGAATTCCCTGTGTGACAATTCAAATGTATGTTTGTTTTGTTTTTTCATTTAAATAACTGTTTTTAAATCAGTATATGTACTTTTGGGTTTTATGTTGTTAAATTAATATTTACTGCATTATTTTAGTGTCATTTGTGTGATATCTCTATATTAGTATTTACAGAAAATGAACTTGTGATGAACGTTAACCCATCATGTGGGTTTTTCTGTTTCTAAGGTGGTTGTCAGTACATTATAATAGTACAAAACATATTTTATTAACATCATATCAGTAATTAAATGTTTTTTACAGTAAATTTAAGTTCAAGCACATTCACACACACACACACACACACACACGTTTGTTTATTATCATTGGCATAGGGCTGGAAGTTCTTCGCTGTGGTCGCAGTAGCTGGCAGCTCATTGAGAACCTAGATTGTGTCTGGAACAGTCCAGCAATAATTGAAATTGTATACCGCATGATCTTCATCATTGTGAGAGACAGACATAAGAGACACGTTGACTTAAAATGGACAGGGATCTTCCTCTGTCCACCCTTAGCCTCAGCATGCATGGCTGCTTCAAAATATCCCATCATGCCAATGAATGAATATTTCAGGCATGAAAGGCAAACCAAATGTGTGTGCATGTATGTTCATGTGTGAGAGCATGTATAGTGGGATTAATGCATTTCACTGCACACTTCACGTCTTGAAAATCTCAGCAATATATTCACTTTAAATAGATAATTACACAATGAAGAGAGTATTATTTTACATTCATCCATCAAAATCAATGTAATTCCTAATAATATTATTATAACTTTAAAGTCAACATGAAATCAAAATTCACTGCATTTACTTAAATCAGTTTGCATTACTCCGAAAGAAAAAAATAATAATTTCCTCATTCTTCATTGCACATCATGTACATAGTGTCTAAAACAACTTTGCTTTCTGCCAGGCAACACCTATAGCTATTTATTCACTCTTGATTGAACTTAAACTTGATTGATTGTTTTCACTGTTATTACAAGTGTTGGGAAAAGTTACTTTTAAAAGTAATCCATCACAATATTGCGCTACTCCCTGAAAAATAATTTTTTTGTTATGTAGTTACTTTTTATGGAAAGTAATGCATTGCGTTACTTTTGCATTACTTTTTGCACTATTGGCTGGGCTTGCTTGTTTGATTTTTAACAAAAATACAAAACATAAAGTTATATTTTTGGCAAATGTAAAGATCCTTTCACACCAAAAGTGAAATGAATAAGCCTCAGGCTTAAGGAAGTGCAACCTTACTCCCGATCTCTCTCAACATGGGGACAGGAAATCTAAAAGTAATGAGTTACTTTACTAGTTACTTGAAAAAAGTAATCCGACTATGTAATGCGTTACCCTCAACACTGGTTATCACCAATGGCTTTCTAAATAATGCAGTAAATTAATGCTTGCTTACATTGATATATTAAACGTTCAATAACAGCAAATAATAGATCTGAAAAAGAAGAAAGTTAAAGTAAAATAATGCCTACAATCCCCCGATAGGAAACATCCACATTACACCATCTAATGAATTAAATGAATATCATTCAATAAATAAATATAACATTTTTTGTGACATTTTGAACTAAAACTTGTCCCTGAAAAATATTAGTATTAGTATCAGTATTATTATTATTTTATCTATTTATTTTTTGGTCATGCATTTGAGGTCAGAAGGGAGCAGATGTGAGTTGGGTGATGTGGAAGCATGTCATATTTTAAGGCCTGGGGCTCTCTGGGTTCCTCTGAATACAACATGGTCGAAATCCAGAGTAGAAAGTGTTTGTGAGTCACGCCAGAGCAAATCTCCCGCAAATAGGGAGAACCCTCGGGATATGAAAGATGGAGTCATTTAGAGGAACCAAGAAACTGGAGGATTGTGCTATAGAAATCATGAAAGAATTATGGAGACAATGAGTCATTATCACTAGTTAGTACACACTCATTTGGAACAAAGAGGAATATATAGATACACTATGACAGTGGCTTATGATTTTATGTCATTATTTGGCATAGATTCATAAAAAGCCAGCTTATACTAAAGCTAAAAACGGGTTTATATATCTGTGGTTACTCACTGGAAATGGACGGCTGATGAAGGTGCTGAAGTGGGAATTAATTTGACAGAATGACTGATGGCAGGGCACTGCAAGCCAACAGTTGCAGATATGAACACAAAAGAACAAAATGGTGCTCTGGAGTATGAGCTTGTTTATTATTTATGCATTTTGGCCATATAGCCCTATTGCTCACATCAAATGACTCTATGGATCATAAAGGCACACATAAACCTCCACGGACATATCCATGAATCAAACCTGGAGTGAAATGCTAACAGCTATCATCACAATAATGCTATAATCTTGAAGCTTTCACTGAAATATACAATAGAAACAAAAACAGCTGCAGTATAATTATTGTTCCATTAGAAAACAGCCATATTTTACTATAATGCATGTTCATAAAGAATATCTGTTGCAATGCTCACAATATTAACTGCATTTTTCACTATTAACTGCATGTTGTAGTGTGATGTACATTAGGTAATCAGGTGAAAGTTCATGCTAAGGTGAAGCTATAAGTGGACTCTATTAATCTGCACTTTCACTGAATTTAAATGAGATGAGAGTTGGAAAGATCCATCTGGCATGATGGCTGAGAGTCAAGTCAAGTCACCTTTATTTACATAGCGCTTTTTACAATGCAGATTGTGTCAAAGCAGCTTGCTCTAGAGCTCTATAGCTGTATCAGCATGAGTCAGAATGTCTGCAGACATCAGCATCTCTGCCATCAATCTACAGCAGTCCTGCAACCTCTAACCAGGACATTTATAGAAGACTTGACTGTTGGCTGATTGCTTTTTCATCTGAATTTGAGGAACTCTATAACAACTAAAACTGAGTTGATAGAGGTAAACAGTTATTGTACCTTTTGATGTTAGAAGTATCCTATCTAGTTCAGTCATAAAACTCTAGAGGGCACAGGCTGATCGGTCCTTTACATGCAATCTGCAATCAATCACATAATTACCACGTAACACAAGCTGATTGGCTTCTGCTGATTCTGCAGCCAATGAGATTGCTTGCTCAACATTTAAATAGTCTGGTTCAGTGTTTGCTGTAAGCTATCAGAGTTCCTCTGAACCCTTCCACCTCCCCAGCTCCACCTGCCTAGATCTGCTACAGGATTTATGTATATGTGTACATGTCTATTTATGTATATGTCTAGTCTGTGAGAAAAATATAAAATGTGCTTAACATATACTTAATAAAAACAAACAAATATAATATATATTGTTTGTTACAGAGAATAGTGCCTTAAAACCTCCAGTACGTTCTTAAAAACAAACATTTTAAAATTTGTTATGCAATCAAACATTGCTAGTGTTCATCAGAAGAAAGCGTCATGTCGTCTGATGTGCCAGTTGCTGAGCAGATTGCTTTTGTGTTTGGGGCTTAAAGACAATACAAGACTATACAGCCTTCCTGAAAAGAGAGCAGATGAAAGCAGAAAATGAAGAGAAGGAGGTGTTCTGTGGGCAAAGCACATAAGCAGAGGACGACTAATCAGCTCTGTGCAACAAACTGTGCAAAATTGTCACCTTTTGCTCACCCTCATGTCATTTTAAACCCATATAACTTTACTTCTTGAATACAAATGGAGATGTTTTGAGATGCCGTGCACTGGTATCATTCAATTAAAAATCAAAACTGACTGTAATGTCATTGTTCCTGTTCCTGATGTGTACAAATCATCAGTTATTCCAAAGAAAAGAAACTTTGTCTCAGACATTTCTCCTAAAAATCCTAAGATCATACAGGTATAGTGCTATAAAATATAAACTGGAGACTTTGGGAGTAAATACAAATCATTTGAATTTGTCACAGTTGCATAATATTTATATGTGCAGATTACTTAATGTTATGTTAAATTTATAAAAGTTTATTACATATGGTGAACACATTTATTGACTTAAAGGTGCAATATGTAAGATTTTTACAGTAAAATATCCAAAAACCACTAGGCCAGTGTTATATATTTTGTTCACCTGAGTACTTACAATATCCCAAATGTTTCCAACTATTTGTAAATCGTGAGAAAATTGCAATTTTAACCAAGGCTCCGGGACGTGTGAGGAGTCGCCTGTCAATTGCGTCATACCCGCGTTACCCTCGGTTTTTGTAAAAACCATGGAAACACCAAAGACGCTTTAATATATTACATGTTTTAATAGACAAGGGAACAACTGTTTGGTTACGTTTATAGACAGAAAACTAATTATTGTTATATAGCTCAACACATTTAGTCTTACTAATTTTCTTGATTTTTTTTTTTTTTGCGAGTACCATGCTTTACCATGCCTCAGAGAAAAACACTATTTTGTCAAGTAGCTAATATAGCATAATCAGATGCAGCTTTATTTTTAGTAACAGTAATACAGCATTTTCTCCATCATACAATACGTTTTTAAATTAATTGCATGCCATTTATCAACATAAGCCATCCAGCATGATATGATATTCTAAAATCGATCTAGCTTACTGCACACAGCAGCCACTGAGTGAATGTACAGAGTAACGTTATAACATAATTTTCAACACTCTCAAATGTATGTAATATGATAAACAGAGCTGTGTTACCTCATACTCATGACCGGAAAAGCGTAAGCGGCGCCGGCGACTGTGGCATAATAAAAGTTCCGCTGTTCGTGAGGCGTGTGTTGCACAATTGCTCCAGCGGCCTCGTCTTCATACTACAGTAACATTAATAATCGCATTGATGAACATGATTTCTTCCTGAATCCTATCCCGATTATTTCCACCGGCTGTGATGTGAAGACCACATGTCCCAAGATTCCACGCTCAAACTTGCCGTCATCAAGCTACGCCTTTGTTTTGAAAAGGCCTCTAGCAAACTCTAGCGGACAGAAATCTAACATATTGCACTTTTAATTTACCTTATTAAATTAACTATTTACAAAATGCACTCAATAAACAAAACAACAACAACAACACCAAAAAAAAAAAACTAATTGAAAAAACTTAATTTAATTGAGTTTTAATTGCTCACTGCCTAAACATAGGCACCACTTTTCTGCATAATGGTAACCACAAAATTCAAAAACATCACAGATACTCCTCTAAATGTTCAACATATAAAAAACACATAAAAAACACTTTAAGCCCTAAATTTACTCTCATAATGCAGTCCCTTGCAAAGCATGCTGGGAACTATGGATCCACTGCCCAGTTAGTTGTCAACATTAATTTGTGTTTCACTCAGCAATGTTAAGCTGACTGAACAAACACTTACAAGTAAAGCAGACAATACTCATTTTTAGTATACTGAATTTATTTTGTTCATACAACTAAATTATTTGTGCAAATTACTTATAGTTGCGTGGAACCCAATTAACTTTTTAATTAAATCTAATTAAATCCAACAATTGTGAGTGTAGAAACAACTTAGTTAAATTAAGTTCATGTAGTTTTTAAGTATTGTGAACAAGGATGGTTCATTTTTTTTTTTTTTTTGAAAGTTCATTTTATATATATATATATATATATATACACACACACACACACACACAATTTTTTTTTTTTTAAGGAAACAGTGCAGTCTGCATTATCTCTTATTTAACTTATTCAAGTAACATAGGAAACCTTCATTTGTCTTTATAAGCACATAAAAAAAAAATTATACATTCTTAAGACAACACACAGGGACGTCATTAAAAGTGACAATCAACAAACATAATTATGCACAAAGATGAACTCTGAACATCACACAGCAAAAAAACTAACAACAACAGCAAGAGCATAAACAAAGCCAGCAAAGAGTAAAAGGATCACATAAAAGTAACAACATCATTTATTCATACAGCGATGCATGTTGGAAATCTGCAGCATTGTTGTATTGTTCAAACTCTATGCTGAGCTGGTTTTTTTTTGTTTTGTAAATTGTAATACTTATAATACTTATTAGTCTAAATAGATGTACTAGTAAGTGAGCAGTAACTGACTCCAAATAAGCACATCAAATGTTGTTTTACTGGATGAGATTGAGCAACTCCAAAAAAAGCACATAAACATTGAGATTACATAAACATTGGGTAGCAGTAACTAGTTTCAGTTTTTTTTTTTTTTTTTTCATGTGTATAAGAATATCAGAGTACAACACAGACACACAATCCTTTCCCACACACACAAGTAAACTAGAAAACCCACAATATGAGAAGCTAGTTTGTGCTGAAACACCTGCTGGGTCTCTGAAATCAAATGAAGGTTGTAGATGACTTTAAAAACAAGCACACAGACGGTCAAAGTGGAGAAGCTGAATAATTCATCGAAGAGCCAGTCAGGACTCTCCGATTCTCCAAGAGCTAAAGACAAACTTCCAACAAATGATGGTCGAACAAACCCACAGAGAAACGTTTCGTAATTGAACACTAGAAACGATTACTAACTTTATTTTTTTGCATTTCATTTGGATTAACTATACTAACTGCATCTGTTTTACAGCTTTCAATATTTGTTAAAGGTTAAAAAGGCTGAAGATGAGAGGTGTAACTGCTAAAAGCATTCACACAACATCATTTTTAAACACACACTGTGTTTTGCTATTTCAGTCTCACACATACAACACTCAGCTGTCTCACACTCAGCTGGAAATACATCAGTTCACCAAGAGTACGAACTTGCCATTTTAGTCCGATTATCACTGTGTGTGTGTGTATGCAACTCAAACGCAATCTTCTATGTTAGGATGTGATCAGATATTGAGAGAGATAGATATTTTTTTCATTATGCACTATATTAATCAAATAAGAATACTGCAAAATCTATTTTCATATATATTTGAAGACTTTTTATTTATTTATTTTACATATTTATAGGTGCATCCTAATTTGCTTACTTATGCACTATTCTATGCCATTTTGAGTTCTACAAATAAAAAGTGTACTTTAAATACCAAGATGACACATTAAATTCACTGAAGAAATAAAATGCTGGACACTTGTGGCACTCAACTGTCGCAGCTTTCCTATAGCTTAAAGGGGACTATGAGACTGCTGGATGACAGAATAACCTTATAAAATTCAAACACTACACTCGTAAAAGTTCGTATAAATAGGGTACAATGTGCTGTATTAATTTAACAGAATTTCCTGTATTTATTTTTTACAGGTGTTTTGCTGTATTTTGAATTTTGCACTTCATTAAGTTGTGTTTTAGGCTTAACTGAAATGTTCGTAAAATTATTGGATAATGTTCAGGTAATAAGCTGCCAGTACTTATTCTGTTATTTTACAGATTTATTTTTTTACAGATGGTTGAGTACACAGTGCATAGTATATAATTTAATACACAGCTTATATGAAATATCTCTATATAAACATCCTTTCACAGTTTTATGGAGATCAAAAACATCAAGCTCAAAGAAATGTGTGCCAGTAAGATTCTAACTGAACCTCTTTATGACCTTAACAAGTTATCAATGGGTTTATTGTGCATTAGCTGCATATAATTGCAGGTTTGTTTCTGTAGCTACAGACAATCATTTATTTTTAAGTGTACGCCTAATGAATCACACATAAATGGCACATAAAGCATGTTAACCTTTCAGCTACTGACTGCCTTTAATGATTATTCACTTCTTACAGTTGATTGTTGCCTAGAAACTGAGTATTTGTATAAAAACGCAAGTTTTGTCTTATGACATCACGTTCCACAGAAATGAATGACTCACGACAGTCTTTCCCAGTTGCTCCCGGTGTAAATGTCAGGTTACTCCGGACTCCAATTATGTTCTCCATAATGATTCCTGGAAACAAATGACTTTCACCTTAAATAACAGCAATAACTCCTGCCACATTAAACATCACTTATTTACTGTCCATCATTTATACTGATTTAGAGAAAGCTTTTTGTTATTTTCATGAATGGTGCTGATAACCAATATTTTGTACATGGAAGACAGATAAAATGAGTTAAATGATGCATGTGATTTCATATAATTGAATTGGTCTTCTAATGCAATGACCCTATGCAGTGTAGAAACATTCAAACTGAAGCGTAATATTGGTGAACACACGTATGGAAGACACTTCAACAGCTGCTCATCTCTTTCTCAAAGATATTGAGACACTGTTATGTTCTGTAAGCACTTAGTCATCCTATACTGAGATTCTCTCATCATACAGACACATTCAACATCCAACAACTGAGACTGAGATTGTTTCAGTGATTGGAGCCGTTGTTCCCGCATGTCTGTGGAAATGGAATCGTCATGGCAACAGCTGTGTTGATAAACCCTGAAGAGGACAATTCGAGTACCCTTATCATCGTCCCTAATGTGCATTTCGATCAGATCGTCCTCTATTTATCCATCTTAGAGTATTCCTCAAAAGAGCTGCTAAATTCAGATAAATACACCTGAAAAACTAAGTTCAGTAGCTTTAAGTTCATAAAGTCAGTCTCCTCCTGAGTGACGACTCAATTGATCACACTTAAGGAGAAAATAAAGCATGAAATAAAGTAGGACAGATCATGAGTATCATTGACATTTTTAAATAATTGAATTTTTTTTTTAAAAAAGTCAAGTGGATAACATTCAATACTGTAGGTATAACTAGAAGGTAGGCCTATATATATATATATATATATATATACATACAGTGCATGCATAATTATAAGGCAAGTTGATTTTCTGATCATATTTTTTTTTCCAGGCACATTTTACCAATTCCAAACCACAACAATCTTAATAACTACCACTAATTTTGTATTTAATCATTTATAAGTGATATATAATTGTTCATGAAGGCTGGAAATGAAAAACACCTTATATTCAGGTGTGCATAATTATTAGGTACATTTTCTTTTACAGATAAAATGAGCCAAAAAAGAGATTTAACTCAAACTGAAAAGTCAAAAATGATTAAATGCCCATGAAGGATGCAATACTAGAAATTGCAGTTAAGGCATGACCACTGGACAGTGAAACGCTCACTGGGTCAGACAAAAACAGGTAAAGAAGAATAGATGTGTTAACTGCAAAAGATTTAAAAATTAAGTGTGAAACCATCAGGAACCCTTTAGTCTCCAGCGCCACCATTTTCCAGACCTACAACCTACCTGGAGCCTCCAGAAGTGCAAAGTGTCAGGATCTCAGAGACTTTACTGAGGTAAAGAATCCTAAAAAATGACCCCAACTTAATAAGAATCACAAGCTGAAGTGTTTTTTTTTTATTTTTTTTTTATATATATAGGCTTTATAGACAGACGGATTGAGAGTGACTCTTGAAAGGACCAGCACCACATCCTCTTGTACCACTGTTTGAAGAATTTATCTTCCAGAATCTGGCAGTAAGTTTTGGGAGTTCATTCTTAGTCTATATCTCCAAGACCGGCTCTAAGATGTATATATATTGTAATGACCCAGCATTCAACGCCAGCAGCTGGTTGCATTATGGGTATTTGTTTGTTTTGAGTTGATTTATGCATTATTTAAGCAAGATGGTTGGGTTTTTGCTTTAGCAAAGTTATGTGTGTTTATGTTCAAGTTAGTTTGGGTGGGTTTGGTTCATTTACCACCTGGTTATAAAAAGTGTGGTTCTCACCATTATGGAGAGAGATGTGTACAGGAGGGACTTGGCGATCTGACCTTGCCTGTGTAGTTTTATCCTGTGTTCAGAATAAAGAGGAGAAAAGACAGTGCTGCCTCCTGCTGTTTTGTTCTGCCTATAGAGAGACTCAAGGTTGTGCGGTGTATGGGAGTGCTCGTATTAGTATTTAGCATAGTACAAGTATACTAGCGTAGTATATCTCCGGTTAGCCCCACACTTTACTAAATAACTGCAAGTTATTACAATATTTCAGCAAGAAAAAAAGCAAGTTTGACCTCCTCGTCTAACTAACCAATATTTCAGTCAAACACTGAGTTCAGACAGTGAAACGGTTTCTACTCTTCTTCATGATGAAAAGGAGAAGATCAAGTGATCAGTGGTGTAAATGCATTACTGTATGTTCTTTAGTTTGGATGTGTTCATGTCTGTCTACTTTCCATTCTTGCTGGTTATTATCTGGGCTCTTATTATTAACAAAACATTGCTGCCCTCTACTGGAAAGACGTTGAAATGAAAACTGAAAATTGAAAATATCAAACGCATTTTTCAGCATTCACAAACATTGTGCCAGTATTTATGTATGCAAATCTCTCTTTTTGTTTTTAGGTGAAGTGTGTGATTCTAACATCTACAAACAATTCTGCAAAAATAAAGCTATCATCCATCTATCCATCCAATTATGCTAACAGGCCTCTGGCCGACTCTCATCATCTCATATAGATGAACCAGAGTCTCTGAGTCTGTTCTTCTCCATTCCACATCCAGACCCTCCATTAGTAAGAGTTAATCAATATAACAGGGCAAAACCACTGAAGATCCCAGAGGAGCTTCCAGAGGGACTGCGCACAACCAACCCTATGAAGAAATAGACAAATAAATGTGTTAAAAAACAGTAGAAGAAAAAGATGGCTTTTTTTCTTAACCAAAGTGATGTACCACACTGAAAAAAAAAAAAGTTTTCATTCATTCAATTAAAAATTTTTACATTTAATTTTTTTATTCATCCATTTTTAAAAAAATCTGTATTTTATAACTTGAGCCAATAACTTGCCCTAAACAATATTTTCTATGTCTATGAAAACTATTTTATAAAACCTGGAATAAAGTATATTTTTCTTCAATTAATTTAAATCCTATTTTTGACAGAAAGATATAGATTTAATCAAAATAAATATTATCATTTAATAAATATGTATTAGAAATTATTTTTTATCTAATCAAATAGATCTAATTATCTCGCTTGTCCTTCACGCCCGCACCTTTCTTCCGCGGATGCCCTCTCCTGTCAGATTACTAAAACAACATACTTGAGTTGTTGACATACTGCTTGAGCATTACTCACATTAAGCAGGATTTTATGCATTTGCAACAACATTTTTAACCCCAATCATAAATTAAGGAAACATAACTATCAAAATGAATTATTCAAAATAAAATAAAGACATATATGAATATCATCAAAAAGTTGATTTATTTCACTAATTCCATTCAAAAAGTGAAACTTGTATATTATATTCATTCATTACACACAGACTGATATATTCCAAATGTTTATTTCTTTTAATTTTGATGATTATAACTGACAACTAAGGAAAATCCCAAATTCAGTATCTCAGAAAATTATTGGAAATGTTTGCCTTTGCAGCTTTTTGTCCATAAGCACACAAGATGGCCAAATTCATCCCTGTCCACAAACAAGACTTTGACAGGCCTTCTTTTGGTCTTTTTTTTTTTTTTTTTTTTTCAGCTGAAACAAAGAAGAATATATACATGTTACAAATCTTAATCTGTGACCAAAATGTATGAGAGGAAGGACTTTAAGAAAAATGTTAATAACACATAAAATAAGGATACATCCATTAAAGCAAATCAGTTATAACTAAATGTGTTCAACATTACCTCTGAAGGATTGAACCTCTAAAGGACTTGTTCAGCCTCCCCGACAGCTTCTTCAAGATCAGCATTGGGAACTTTGAGTACAAGTTACCTGTTAATAAGAGCAGCTTTCTGACAGAATTAAGGCGGGTGCACTGTGCGATTTTGGCCACGATTTAATCGCCTGAGACAAATTTTGAGAATCCTAAAAGATTTCTATAATCCTTGGCTAAAATCTGTAGTCTTTGATCGCTAGTTTGACATGTTCACTGACAGCCAATTAATGACCGCTGTGATCAAATTCTGGCAGTGTCAGAAGATTTGGCGCACAGTCCTGCAGTGCGACTTCTCCTACAACAAACGTCAAATTGTCTTCATTTTTCAAGACAAGCCGTGATCAAAATTAACGATAGAGATTTCTTTGTTTGCCACAATTTCAGTCCCGCGTTTAATGCAGCAGCTCACAGTCACCGAACGTGTGTGGGTTGATGATGTAAAACTCCGGACAAGTTTTCATGCACATGTCTTTTTTTAACAGGTCTTGACTGTCGTACAGTCTGACATAAATGACAGCTGAGATCCCACAGTGTGACATGAGGATCATGTTCGTACAGTCTGACAAGCAACAATCGTAAATGACTATTATAAATCGCACAGTGTGCACCCAGCTTTAGTTAACATTTGATTCTGAGTTTTAAAAATATGCCACAATGAACAACAGAAAGAAAGAAAGAGAGCAAGAGAGAGAGAGAGAGAGAGAGAGAGAGAGAGAGAGATAGTAAGTGAGCTTTTGCGAAAGATAGCTTCTTAAAAGAGCTGTCGGATTAAAGGTTGTTGTGGGAGATGGAGATGGAGTAGTATGTGATCTTAAGTAACTGCAAGACAGAAAAAATATTGAATTACAATTACATTACAAAAAGGTATTTAACGCATGGCAAGTATTGTGGTTACTGTGCTTTAACTACAAATTCCTGTTCTAAACTGTGGTCCAGTTGATCAAGCATGGCTGATTTTCTAGTCCTCTAAGGGCCTAAATAATGACTTGGATACCAAGTGAATGCAATTAATTGAACAGACAGAATAAATATGCAGCTGAGTCAATGCACTGGCATGTTTTAATAATATTAAAGGCATGATGCTAGAGACATTATACCTTAAGTTGTTATTATTGCATGTGCTAGTGTAGATGTTGCCATTTTCTTGAATTTTGAAATCAAAATATGGATAATCTCAATGAACTGAGTGACCACATTTGAGAAACACCGCAATAGAACAAAGTACTGTCTGTAATAGACATATTCAGTGTCAAATGTGTAGCCTTGTAAGAGGATGTTATTTAAAGCTAACCACCAAACATTCAATCTCAACAGGTACCTTTCCATTAGGTGGGAAATGTAACGTTTTGAAAAATACCTACTGTGATGCAAATTTGTAGTGTAACAAAACAAAACTCTGTCTTTTGTATGATGAACTTAATGTCTCCACTGCAAAAGTTTTTTTGTCACTGTATTGCTTGGGCAACAAATCCTGAGTTATTTAATGCCAATAAAGTTTATTTGAATTTGGATTTAATGACTCTGGCTTTAATGCATGAAAATGGGACAGCACAGTATAATACAATACAGAAGTTAGACAGTACAGTAGCCTATTGTACATTATTTACCTTGGTGCATCTTCGATTGGCACAATTGATCTTTTCCAGGCAATGGATGAACTGCCGAAGAGTTGATCCACTTGACATTTTTACAACAAACAAAACAAAAATAAAATTTTAATTATCGACATGCCACGTAACAAAATATTTAATTATGCGGGAGGACCTGCATATCTTAAGCCTTTTCAGTGGCACTATAAAGATAAAAAAAATTTAACTTTAAATTTACTTTATTTTCAACCATGGATAAATTGTGTTGGACCTAAGGACTATATGATGACAGTAGAAATCAAATATCCTGGGAATAGGAGCCTAATCCAACCATACTGTACCATGCATCTGCAAGCAACTAGTCATGCCTGCCTGAATTATGCCAACATGCCTGTTATTCTAGCAGATCTCAGATCGGCTTGTATAGTGAATGTATATGGAGCCAGATCAGTCTCAAAAGTAATACATTTACAAAACAAAATTCATAAATGCACAGCACAATTCACATTTACAATATGCGATTTGTAAATTCAAAACACAATTCATAAATATACAAGTAAAAACATAAATATTTCCCCAAATGCTCACATAAATGCATCTTACCTAAATAAATTTAAAATGTTTACACAAATATGTATATATCAAGTTCTTGAATTAATTACAATCACACATTTATGAATGATGTTACATGTATTTATGGATCGTTGAATCTGCATTTGTAAATCGTCAAATGTGCATGGACTCCTTTGAATTTGTGTGTGGTATTTTTGAGACCTTCCTGGCAGGTTAAGATTCATAAATATCTTTTTTTGGAGGATGTTCTGTTTAGCCAATCGCGGTGAGCTTTTAATCCATTTTAATAAAAATGCTCAGAATTCTGTCCTTTCACACCGCCATCTTGGTCGGCCCTCACGCATCTGCTCTCCACCAAAGCTAATAGGAAGGATTGCCGTATCATATGCACGCCAAATTGGACTTTGGCGTATGTACTGCACGCAACTGGAAAGTGTAAAGTCGTGTTATTTATATGCAGACTGATGAGAACGGGTTCTAGAAAACACGCACATTATCTGGCCACACTCCGCCTATACACTTTAAAGTTTAAGCTATACATAAGCATTTATTCATTATTTATGTGAAAATACATATGAACCTTTACGTTTCTGAAGCCCAAATACGTGTATATTGTACATATATGCGTCTATTTAAACGTCACATGCAGTCATTAGCAATGGACAAATTTTACATACAAATAGACATGTATTTTCATGAGATCATGTTGATCGATCACACCTAAGGAGAAAATAAAGCATGAAATAAAGTAGGACAGATCATAAGTATCATGGAAAGTTTTAAATAATTGAATTTTTTTTTTTTTTTAAAGTCAACTGCTTTAGTATAACATTCATTATTGTAGTATAACTAGAAGGCCTATGTATATATATGTATATAAACAACAATCTAAATAAGTACTATTCATTTTGTATTTAATCATTTATAAGTGATGTTCATGTTCATGATGGCTGGAAATGAAAAACACCTTATATTCAGGTATGCATAATTATTGGGTATGTTTTCTTCTCAGGTCAAAGACCAGTCATATGATTGGCTTAGATCATTACAAACCAATCACCAGAACAAATCACAGTGAAGAAGACATTGATTTTTATAAGACTTAAATGTGCTTGTATCTTTCTATTAATTGAGACTCACTTTGTTGTTGTGTCACAGACCCGCCAGGCTCATCCATCAGCAAATCACAGCGCACTCCCTCACCAGAGTTCTGATCACACACACCTGATCCTCATCACCACCAGATACTTAAGCACATCACTCACCTCAGTTCACTGTCCGGTCTCGTTGATACTAGGACTACAATTCCAATGCTCCTGATCATTGCAAATACTTACCTATTCTACTACAGAGTGCTTCCCAGTCTTCGTGCTACGTATCTGTGTGTGTGTCTCCCTACCGTCTCCGTGAGTCCATTCCACCACTTTTGCTTCCTGGCAACCACGAGTCATTTACCTGCAAGAGAAAAGGACAGTATTACCACTTCTGTTTCACCATATCAAATACCAATTTACCATTACTCACCTGCTCATTCTGCATTTACTTGCTGTTTGTGAATAAACGCTGTTATACCTGCAAACCTGTTGTCTCCTACCCTTCTGTCCATGACAGAAGACCGGACCAACACTGAACATCAAACAGCATGAGCTCCTCAGATCCATTCCAAGTACTCGTGGATGCCCTCCGTCGAACACTCTCCACAAATCCTGCCACAACTTCACCAGCGCTCTCTTCCGCAAACACTGCCGTTACTCCTTCGCCACCGATATACGCCAGTCCTATGGCCAAACCAGCGCCCTTCTCTGGCTCGGTGGAGGACTGCAACGGCTTCATCCTGCAGTGCTTGCTGGTCCTGGAGATGCAGCCGCAGTTATACCCTGACGATCGCTCCAAGATAGCTTTTATAATCTCCCAGTTAAATGGACGTGCGCTACAGTGGGCAGAAACCATCTGGTCGCAGCATGGACCAGTAACCCAGTCTCTGACTAATTTTCTCACTCATTTCAAAGATGTTTTCGGTAGACCAGCTGGTGATTCGTCGGCGGATTCTATCAGTTGAAACAAGGATCAATGTCTGTTAATGATTATGCCCTCAAGTTTAGGACTCTTGCTGCTGCCAGTGGATGGAACGAACAAGCTTTGCTCATCACCTATCATCAGGGTCTGGATCCCAGGGTGCGGCTCCATCTTGCTGCATACGAGGATTCCATCAGGCTTGAACGTTTCATACAACTCTCCATCCGGTTAGCCACTCGTATGCAGTCGTGTCTCGAAGAACACCAGGGCCAGCTGCTACGCACATCATCCCTCCGTCAGCCAGAGTCCATCAGCCCTCCAGAACCAGTACCAGAACCTATGCAATTGGAGAACAATTGTCTAACTTTCGCTGAACGGCAGAGATGGCTGACCCAAGGACTGTGTTTATATTGTGGTGCATCTGATTGTGAGTGTCCCACTCATCCTCCTTGTCCCATGGTGAGTGCGATTATACCCTCCATTAAGAAAATGAAGCCACTCACCACAATCGTAACACTTACTGCTGTCAATGTTTCCATTCCAGTCTATGCTCTCCTTGACTCTGGGCCAGCCGGTAACTTCATCTCTGGTGCCCTCCACCTCCAACGCCGTCCTTCTACCAGATCCATTCTGTAACAGGCAAACCACTCATAAACCTGTTCATCAGTGTGCTGGTCCAGTGAAACTTCAAGTTGGAATACTTCACATGGAAGAACTACATCTACTAGTTCTGGAGGATTCCACTGCTGATGTGATCCATGGTTGGAGCAGCACAACCCCATCATCTCATGGACCACTGGAAAGATCCCGAAGTGGGGCGACACCTGTTTTCCAGACTGTTTTCCACTTCCCCTGCTGCTTCAAGCTTCTTCTCCGTGGCCAAAAAGGACGGAGGCTACAAAAAGGACTACCGGGCTCTCAACAAGATAACAGGTAAATTCAGATATCCTCTTCCCCTCGTCCCAGCGGCTCTGGAACATCTCCATGGTGCCACTGTGTTCACCAAACTGGACCTCTGCAGCGCGTATAACCTCATCCGGATACATGAGGGGGACGAGTGGAAGACGGCCTTTGTGACCCTTACTGGACACTACGAGTACCTCATTATGCCGTATGGCCTGGTCAACGCCCCCTCCATATTTCAGGACTTCATCCATGAGGTGCTCCGGGAATTCCTCCATAAGTCCGTTCTAGTTTACATAGATGACATCTATTCCTGGAGCATAGCCGAACATCGCCACCACATTGTGGAGGTGTTTAAATGTTTATTCCACCAGCCCTCTGTGCAGTTCCTTGGGTACAACATCTGTAGCAGTGGCATCCAGATGGACGAGGGGAAGGTGGAGGCCATCAAGAACTGGCCCATTCCATCCACCATCAAAGAGCTCCAAAGGTTCCTCGGATTTTCAAACTTCTACAGAAATTAATTCAGAACTACAGTTCCTAGCTCATCCACTTACCAGTCTCCTCCGCAACAAGCCCAAGTCTCTGTCCTGGACACCAGCGGCCAACGAAGCCTTTAACACCTTGCGAGAAGCATTTACCAGCGCACCGCTCCTCATCCACCCAGACCCCAAGAAACCTTTCATCGTGGAGGTGGACGCTTCCCATACTAGTGTAGGAGCGGCTCTTTCGCAGAAGCAGGGGAATCCAGCCAATTCCATCCATGTGCCTTCTTCTCCCGTAAACTCAGCCTGGCAGAGAGAAACTACGACATTGGCAACAGAGAACTGCTAGCCATAGAGTTGGCACTCCAGGAATGGAGGCATTGGTTGGAAGGTGCCAAGCATCAGTTCACTGTACTCACCGACCATAAAAACCTTTGAGGTATTTGAGGGATGCCAAGAGACTCACCCCACGCCAGGCCCGTTGGGTGTTATTCTTTACCCGTTTCAATTTCTGTATCTCCTATCGTCCTGGTCCCAAGAATGTTAAAGCTGGTGCTTTGTCACATCTCCATGCTCCAGAAGTGACCCATGAAGTTCCTGAAACCATACTCGCTGAAAGTGTCATCGTAAATCCCATCCAATGGTTGGAAACCTCTGTTCCTGCCTCCGATACTTCCACCAACACTCCACCGGGCTGTCCTCCCGGATTACAACATGTCAGCAGAACACAACGCACTCCTCTCATCCATTCTTCCCACACATTTCTGGGCACTGGCCACCCAGGGGCCAATGAAACCCTCTCACTGCCGAAAGAGTGCTTCTGGTGGCCAAACATGGCCAGGGATGTGAGAAGGTACGTACTGGGATGTAAGGACTGCGTCATCTCCAAGAGCCTTCACCATCTTCCATCTGGCAAGCTCCCAACAGACCATGGTCACACCTAGGAGTGGATTTCATCACAGATTTGCCTACCTCAGATAACTGTACCTGTATCCTGGTGGTCATCGACAGATTCTCCAAGACCTGCCGGCTGATACCCCTCAAGGGTCTACCCACAGACATGGAAACTGCAGAACTCATGTTTAACCACATCTTCAGGTACTATGGGATTCCCGAGGACATTGTGTCGGACCGTGGACCACAATTCATCTCACGTGTGTGTAAAGCCTTCTTCGCCCTCCTAGGTGTGACTGTAAGCGGACAGCGTTGAACGGACAGACGGAAAGGAAGATCCAGAACTCCCTACGTCAGCCTACCACTGGACTTACTCCCTTCCAGTGCGTACTCGGCTACCAACCCCCTCTGTTCCCCTGGTCCGGGGAACCATCGGATGTTCCAGCGGTCGACTACTGGTTCCGAGAGAGTGAGAGGGTCTGGGACGCAGCCCACCACCAACTGCAACGAGCTCTTCGCAGGCGCAAGATGACAGCTGACCTAAAACGCTCCACCGCTCCAGTTTACCAATCAGGACAAAAGGTTTGGCTGTCCACCCGGGACATCAGAATGCACCTGCCCTGCAAGAAGCTCAGTCCCAAATGGTGTGTGTCTCCGCGTTCTATCTCCGAATCGGACACACACCAGTATTGTTTTGTTTGTTTGGGGCTCGCATGGCGATTTGGCTGAGGAGCGAGAAATGGGTCCATCCCTATTGGTCTATCTCTCTCTCCGGATCAGAAGCATACCTCTGCGCTTCTTCAGCTCGGGTGGGGGACACTGAAGTGTTTTCCGTTGGAATGGAATGGAATGTGAGTCTCAGAGCATTTCTCCTGTGATGATAAAGCAAAAGGGAACTGCTCTGGGCGGTCACTCATGCAGTCGCTCAGGTGTGAAGGCACGCGTTTATACGATGCTGCCCCTGGGGGCGCATCATGAGAGGCGTTTCACAGCAAGTCAGGCTGGTACTGCACAGTACACAATGGCTGTGTTACAGGCATTCCAGGCTGATATAAAAGATTTAAGCACAGCTTTTCATTCAGACCGTGTTACTTGTCTGGTAGTTAGCTGCTTTTAATTCTGAGGAATTAATAAGTGAAATGGCCATCTATATATATATATATATATATATATATATATATATATATATATATATATATATATATATATATATATGGGATCCATAAGCAGGCTTTATTAAACAGTTCTCGTGGTCAAACAGGCAAGGGTCAAATAGTGGCAAACAGGTACAGCAGGGAATAGACAGAATCGTGGTCATAGAACAGGCAGTAGATCAGGGCAGGCAGATATCAATCACAAGTCCAATACAGAGCAAATAGTCCAAAGGGCAGGCAGCAGAGAATCGTAAACGGGTAGCAGACTGGGTCAATAACAGGCAGACAAACACAATAAAGAATGCTCAGAAATGCAAACCGTAGTAGTACAAGACCTCGCAATGATTGCAAGGTTGAGAGCAGCTTAAACAGTCCAGGTGATGCGCTGCAGCTGGGTGTGGTAATTAGTGCCACGGTACGGGGCTTATGGGAAGTGTAGTGCGTGTATGGAGATGTGTGTATGCGTTAGTATCCGGGTGATGGCACCCTCTAATGGCCAGAGGAGGGAATCACGGAGTTCGTCTCTGTGACAGAGCGACTCCTGGCACGAGGATGCAGCCGACACCGAGGTCTCCCATGTGGTCGAGGGGCTGGTCTCTCTGGGTGACTTTGGTGGAACACTCCCACATGACTGGGGTCTAGGATATCATCCGCGTTGACCTAAGAACGTTCCTCTGGACCATACCCCTCCCAGTCGACCAGATACTGGAGGATTCTTCCTCGGTGTCTGGAATCCAGCAGTTCGAGGACCCGATAGGCCTCCTCGCCCTCCACCATGATGGGTAGGGGACCCTGCTCCCTGGACACCTCCTCTCCCTCCTTGCTGGGACCATCAGCG
Source organism: Elopichthys bambusa (assembly GCA_037101425.1). NCBI lineage: Eukaryota > Metazoa > Chordata > Actinopteri > Cypriniformes > Xenocyprididae > Elopichthys > Elopichthys bambusa. Next base: position 8,666,807 of record CM074435.1, read on the forward strand.
GGCTTGAGCAGGGATACATGAAATGTGGGAGAGATACGGAAATGGTTAGGTAATGCAAGACGGAATGATACAGGTGTAATTTGAAGTGTTATTTGAAATGGGCCAGACATACCTTGGACTAAGCTTCCTGCATGGGAGTTTGAGACGTAAGTCTCTCGTCGACAGCCACACCCACTGACCAGGGCGGTATTCTGGACCAGGACGACGATGATGATCAGCTTGTTCTCTGAGGCGGCGTACTGCACGTGTGGGTATGAGCTCGATTCCAGGTGGCTTCACTCCTATTCATCCAGTCATTCACTGCAGGTACATCAGTGGGTTCACCCGACCAGGGGAAGAGAGGCGGTTGAAATCCAAGAATGCATTGAAATGGGGTTAATCCAGTGGCTGCTTTGCGTATTGAGTTCTGTGCATATTCTGCCCACAACAGGTATCGAGCCCAATCATTCTGATGCTGGTTGCAGCACGATCAGAGGAAACGTGTGAGTTCCTGATTAAAGTGTTCAATTTGCCCATTGGATTGTGGATGATACCCGGAAGTGAGACTGATGTTGATATTGAGAGCCTGGCAGAAGGATGCTGTGATTCCTGGATGACCTGAAGAGGGCAGACTGTAGACCCATTCTAGGATGCGAGTGCGGAAGGTTTCAGGGACGAAGACTTTCTCAGGTGGACATTCGTTGGGAATTTCAGTTTGAGCGCTGGCCTGTTCTAGCTCGGTTATAATGTCCCATTGAATTGGGGCAACAACGAGAGTGGGTGGAATAATGGTCTCAAGTTGATGAGGTACCTGTTCTCCCTCATATTGCCTGGACAGAGCATCGGCCTTAGTGTTCTTCGAACCAGGACGATAGGTGACGGTGAAATTGAAGCGGGAGAAGAATAACGACCAGTGAGCCTGTCTGGGATTGAGTCTTTTGGCCGTTCTGAGGTATTCAAGGTTCTTGTGGTCAGTAAGTACAACAAATGGATGTGTGACTCCAGCCAGTGGCGCCATTCTTCGAAGGCCGCCTTCATTGCCAGCAATTTGCGATCACCTACATCATAGTTCCTCTCTGCTGCATTAAGCTTTCTGGAGTGGTAGGCGCATGGATAGAGTTTTGGGGGGTTACCCTGTTTCTGAGATAAGACAGCACCAAGACCAGAGCTGGAGGCATCTACCTCGACCACAAATGGGAGATCTAGATCGGGATGGTGTAAGATAGGGGCAGTGGTGAAGCATTCCTTTAGTTGCTGGAAGGCTTGAATGGCTGTTGGAGACCAGGTGAGACGGTGATTACCTTTCTTGACCATACTTGTTAAGGGATTGGCCACTGCACTGAAGTTCCTAATGATAAAAGTTTGAAAAGCCCAGGAATCGTTGTAGTTCCTTAAGTGTCGTTGGTTGAGGCCAGTTGAGGACTGTGGTTACCTTTTTCTCATCCATGGCGATTCCATCTGGGCTGATGACGTAACCCTGGAAGGCGGTTGAGGTCTGATGAAATTCACATTTCTCTGCTTTGGCGTATAGTTGATGTTGGATGAGTCTTTGGAGCACAGCTCTGACCTAATTAATGTGTTCTTCAAGGGTGTCGGAGTAAATTAGAATGTCATCGATGTAGACGATTACAAATCTGTTAAGCATGTCTCTGAAGACATCATTGATGAATGCTTGAAACACATATACGAGGTATTCATAGTGTCCAGTAGCAGTAGAGAAGGCGGTCTTCCACTCGTCCCCCTCTCGGATTCGAATGAGGTTATACGCACAGCGAAGATCGAGCTTCGTGTAATACTTGGCGGTGCGCAGTTGTTCTAGAGCAGCTGGTACCAGGGGCAAAGGATATCTGTATTTGATGGTTATATCATTAAGTCAATGATAGTCAATGCCAAAGACCACCATCTTTCTTGTAGACAAAGAAGAAGCCAGCAGAAGCGGGGGACGTAGAGGGACGGATGAAACCCTTTCCCAGCAGCCTCCTCGATGTAGGTTTTCATGGCTTCAGATTCAGGTTGAGAGAGTGGGAATATGCGACCCTTGGGAGGAGTTGATCCTGGAATGAGACCGATGGCGCAGTCATATGGTCGATGAGGTGGAAGTTCTGATGCACACACCTATATATATTATATATATAAAAGAATATAAGCAAAATAAAATAGGTCCTCCATGACGTTAACTCATGGGGAAAACCTTTTTTTTTGTGTGCCTTTGTGCTCTCAATATCAACTTATTCGACTATCGTGGGTGCAAGGGCCATTGCATCCTTCTCACAGACATTTAATAATTTTTGAAAATGAAGATGTGGTTAAATCTCTTTTTTGGCTCATTTTGCCTGTAAAAGGAAACATACGTAATAATAATAATGTTAACTTTCTGTTTAAAACATGTTTTGTGACATTTATACACTCACAGACATCAACATTCAGCATCTGAAATATGAAACACAACAATGGTGACATGCTTCATGCCAGCATACAAAACATATTCATGGCTCCCAGTATGCATTGTTGAGGTTTGTATGATGAGTGTCGATGTCTAAGTGTGCCTTACGCAAATCACTTCTGTGTTACTAATGATGTTTATCAAATCGGTTGACTTTTCAGTCTGAGTTAAATCTCTTTTTTTAACTCATTTTGCCTGTAAAAAAAAAACGTACATAATCATTTCCAGCCTTCATGAACAATTATATATCACTAATAAATGATTAAATACGAAATTAATAGTAGTTATTAAGATTGATGTGGTTTGGAATTGTAATTGGTTCTGGGTGTGTTGGTTCTGAGAATGTCCAGTTTTCTTGATGTTAGAGGAACGTGTTTTAAAAGGTATGATTTTCCTCAAACATTCTTTCAACTTAATTTTGAATAAAGTTTCAACATTCTTTCAATCATTCAAATACCTGCTGTGAAAAATCCTGAAAGAGAAAAAACAACACAAACTACAACTTTCTTTAATCACAGCCTTAAAGTAAATTAACTGAAAATAAAAACCATTAAATCTCTCAAGATTTCAGCAGATGAGGATTAAACAACTCCACAAACAGCATTACCAGCTTCACTTATTACTAACCAGATTTCTGTCAGTCGTCTACAGTAGTTCTTATTGAGAATTAACAGAGGTTTAGATGTTGATGTCTGATTGAAAATATTTAGTTTGAGGTCACCCTCATGGTTTGCTTTAGTTTGGCTCTTGACCCTTGACTTTTGCTGAGTTACTTTTTCAGCAATTGCAGGTTTTTTCAGAAAACATTTCTGCATTGATAAAGCAGACCAACATGGCCGCTTTAACGGAGAAATCACTGCATTAAAGTGGTTCAAACAACAAATTTTTCTGTAATTGTTTCTTATGGAATTGAAGCATTATTAAAAAAGTATTAAACTCCGCTGATGTGATAAAGATCATTTGTAACACCATTGTTGCATTTCAGATGGTAAATGTTGATGTCTGAGAGTTTCACTGTCATTGTTAACTTTCTGTTTAAAACATGTTTTGTGACATTTATACACTGAACATTCAGCATCTGAAATATGAAACACAACAATGGTGGCATGCTTCATGCCAGCATACAAAACATATTCATGGCTCCCAGTATGCATTGTTGAGGTTTGTATGATGAGTGTCGATGTCTAAGTGTGCCTTACACAAATCACTTCTGTGTTACTAAAAATGCTTCAATTCCAAAAGTAAGCAAAATGAAGAATGGTTGGTCTGCTTTATCAATGCAGAGAAGTTTTCTGAAAACACCTGCAATTGTTGAGAAAAAGCAACAAGTCAAGGGTCAAGAGCCCAACTAAAACAAACAATAATATATATTGTGGCGGGAGGAGCAAACGTCAGGCCTCGGAGAGGCTTTTATTTAACCCTTTCAAGCGTGAGTTTAAAATATTCCAACTAACCCTCCAGAGTGAGTTTTTTTTAAAGCAACCGTTATTTTAGAACATTTGCCCTTATTGTTTCCATGGCAACGTGTCATGCATGTCACGTGCGCTGAACGCAGCCACAATAACACTGTATGACAGATGGATCGCTATTATTTTGTTATTATTCCTTTTTTATTTAAAATATTCACAAACTTGTTTACCATGTCATTAACTATCTGATATTCCGATTCTCAAAAATGTGTAAATGAGTGTGTTTTGTCGTTTAAAAACCTTTATGAATGATTTTTATTTTGATCTATAACGCGAGATGCGCGCCGCCATCTTAGTTTGCAGAGTCCTGTCAGTCGGATTTACAGCACGTGAATTCATCAGTTTCTCCTGAAATATATGCAAGTAAGTGGCTGGTGAACTGGAAGAATAATAGAGTAAACTTTATAGTTACTTAAGCAAGCCCATTATGTGTGTCTGATATGAATAAATGTCAGCAAATTTTATTTGAATGGATTGTTATTGCTGCTTCCACTGATGTCTGACATCAGTGTGTATTTTATAAACTTTAATTCTATTGTTTTACTGGTGCTTATGCGTATTTAAATGTCTGAAACCTTATGTGGCTAAAAACACTGCATTGCTGTGATACATGACAAGAGCTGAGCCCGTCCGTCTCACAGCCAAAGCGCGAAAGCACAGGGGTGGCAGCTTTGGCACAGCAGCTTGTCCTCTTTAAGCCATGACAACTAAGAGGAACAGCGGCCCTCCATCCTAACCTGTCGGCGACGTTACACATGCTTCTCCATTCCGGACCGTGGGTCCGGCGACTCACATCTATGGCGGTACGAGAGTCCCTCCACTCTCCCTTCCTGGACCCGTGAGGACATCAGCATGCATGCACAGGGGAAAGAGACCGGTCTCCCGAGGAGAGGCGTGCTCTGCATTTAACAGCGACGGTGACGAGGTTTCATTATCTTCAAGTGTGCCTCATCACACGCCGCCAGACCTGATTATTTCAGTGCCCCTCCTCTCTCTCACACCCACTCCAGTCAGGAACCTGGTGAAGGGCGGCAATTTAAAGGACGGGGTGGCGCTGATAATAAGGGAGAGGCAGCTATTCCGTCACATTCCCCTCCCCTAAGCGTTATCCCTGTCATACGGGCGCAACCCACTCGGGAGTGCTACTTTCTCAGCCAGGCCCTGTGCAGTCGGAGTTGGCGGGGCGGGGGAACCTCTCCGGGTAGCGCTCCTTCTCGCACCGCGCCGGAAAACAAAAGCATGGTTTTAGTTGACAGCCTCAACCAACCACAGGGCAAATGGTAATAGAAGAAACATCACTTACCCTGATAGTGGTTGGGAGGCTGTCTCTGATGTTTCTCTGTCCCAGTCCGGCTTTGCCACGAACTTCCGCAAGCGAGAGGGAATGACGTCATCAGCTGGTACCCAACTGCACTGTCTAAGCGCCGCCTTGCTCGCATTCTTCACCAGTGTGGCACGAGGAGCAAACATCAGGCCTCGGAGAGGCTTTTATTTAACAGAAATAAACAGAAAACCTTCAAAAACAGGAAATAAAGTGTTCAAATAAACAGGGGACCTGGTGTCCTCGTTGTGCCAGGGAAACGTGAAGGCAGGGTAGTGAGCAGATAGGATGGGTCCGGCGGCCGCACGTGCTTCTCTCTATCTTTGGTCCAAGGCGTGAGGGGCATCGGCTTCGGCACAGCGGCTCGTCCTCTTTAAGCCATGACAACTGAGGGGAATAGCGGCCCGATGTCCTAACCTGTCGGCGGCGTTACACATACTTCTCCATTTCGGACCGTGGGTCCGGTGACTCACATCTATGGCGGTGCGGGAGTCCCTCCGCGCTCCCTTCCTGGACCCACAAGGACACCAGTGTGCATGCACAGGGGAAAGAGACCGGTCTCCCGAGGAGAGGTCTGCATTTAACAGCGGTGGTGACGAGGCTTCATTATCTTTAGGTGTGCCTCATCACATGCCGCCAGACCTGATTATTTCAGCGCCCCTCCTCTCTCTCACACCCACTCCAGTCTGTGTCACATTTTATATATATATATATATATATATATATATATATAGTGTGTGTGTATATATACACTATATTGCCAAAAGTTTTGGGACGCCCATCTTTACGTGCACATGAACTTTAATGACATGTCATTCTTAATCTGTAGTGTTTAATATGGAGTTGGCCCACCCTTTGCAGCTATAACAGCCTCAACTCTTCTAGGAAGGCTTTCCACAAGGTTTAGGAGTGTGTTTATGAGAATTTTTGACCATTCTTCTAGATGCTCTAGAGTCCAGTGGCGGCGTGCTTTACACCACTGCGTCCAACGCTTTGCATTGCACTTGGTGATGTAAGGCTTGGATGCAACTGCTCGGCCATGGAAACCCATTCCATAAAGCTCTCTACGCACTGTTCTTGAGCTAATCTGAAGGCCACACGAAGTTTGGAGGTCTGTAGCTATTGACTCTGCAGAAAGTTGCCGACTTCTGCGCACTGTATGCCTCAGCATGCGCTGACCCCGCTCTGTGATTTTACGTGGCCTACCACTTAGTGGCTGAGTTGCTGTTGTTCCCAATTGCTTCCACTTTGTTATTTCACGAATGGACTTATTGCACAGGTGGCAACCTATTACGGTACCACGCTTGAATTCACTGAGCTCCTGAGAGTGACCCATTCTTTCACAAATGTTTGTAGAAGCAGTCTGCATGCCTAGGTACTTGATTTTATATACCATGGCCATGGCAGTGATTGGAACCCCTAAATTCAATGATTTGGAGATTAATATGAGGCAGAAGTACAGAATGTCACATTTTATTATTGACTGTTTCAACACACAATGTTTTACCAACTAAGAAGCACTTTTAGTGTTTAATTCCTCTGCCTAATGTGAGCATAAGTATTGGAACGGTTTAACTTAAAGTAAAAGTAAAAGTGTAAAAGCTAATATTTAGTTGTAAATCCCTTGCAAGCAATCACAGGAGAGAGTCTGTGACCCATAGACATCACCAGACTCTTGGTTTCACACTTCTTCTCTTCAGCTGGTGAAATGCTTGTTCAGTAGAATTTAAATCTGTAGATTTGGCCAATCTAAGACCCAACATTTCTTTACCATGATAATCTCCTTGATTGAGTTGGCAGTACTTGTGTTTTATCCACAAATAAATACCCTTATTTGTGGATTTCCGTATTTGCCTCATCTCTACAGCAACCACACCATAACACTTGCAATGTAGCCAACATTTAATATGGGTGATTTTTGCTGTGTAGATTTTCATGGTTCATCTATTAAAACAGGTCTTGACGCTTGACACAGTGAAAGTAAAAGCATTTTAAATGTATAGGCTACCTATAAAGTGGCGTGTAGTGGTGTTCTGAAATGAGGAGACCTTTTTTTAAAAAAATTTTTAAAAAACATATTCACATTTTCCTCGTTAAATTAACTACATTACATCAAAAAAGAAACCAAATACAATTCTATTTTGTAATTTTACAATCTCAATCTCATCAAGTTAGTGTTTTAAGCATTTTTACATATTCCAGAATAAGAACTAAAGATTCAGTAACAATTTAAACAATATATTTTACCTCTTTTTTGTGTATTGATTTTCATCTGTTCTTTTTAATAAGTCAACTTATTTCGGATCATCAGTCATGATCGGTAAACATTCTGTCACAGACCCAAGGATGTATCTTTAATTTCACCAAGCTGACTGATCGCTAAAACAACCACAGTCATCATGTTTTCAGTTCTTTTCAGTTTGATTTTGACGTGACATAAAGCGATGATAGTGGGTGAGCTGTTTACTCTAGGGTGTCTCAATCATCTCCCTAGCTCCCAAGCTCATGAATCAGTATATCGTTACACAAATTCGGGCACTGGTAAGGACAGTAAAGGACACTGGCTTACTACACATTGGGGCACTTATGACTTTTCTGGCGACGTGACAATGTCCTCATTATACAACATCACTCCTGGTATTATGAACAACAGCAGAGCTGATATCTTTCTGACATTACTTGTTATTTAAAGTACATTATGATAAATTCTTTGCTTACATATACATGCAACATTTCAGCTGTAAATAAATTATAAATGTTAGCTGGATTATGTTTATTACCTGTCTAGCTGTATGTTTATGCTGAAATATAATAAAATAATGGTTTGTATTTTTAAAAAAACATCTATCGCACATCATTATGTGTAGTAACTTTGCTCATGTGATTTAAGTTTCGTACTTTAGAACTTCTTTTAAGGGAGCATAGTGAGCATTGAAAAAATGGTCGACTCCCTGATCAGTGCCCTGACTACTGAACTAGGGAGCTGATTGAGACAAGTCTTCCCGCCATAATTTTGTTCATTCAAACTGACGTGCGGAATGCGCATGTAAACAAGGGGCGTGATTTATCGCACAAACCAATCACAACCGATCATTTCCAATCATAGAGCGATGGAGGCACTGCCTCCTCTCATGTGGCTTTCCCCCATTCACAAAACCCAGTGCACACTTGAGGAGCTCTGTTCATTCTCTATGAGCATTCTCTAACTTTACCTGCGGGTGTCGCTGTTGGAGAGTGTTCCTTTAGAAAAAACGAGTTACTTATACACTTTGTATTGTCACATTTTGTAATATTTGCATTGTTTTATTTTTGTAATATGGATTATTTTCTCATCCTAATTTTTTTGAGGAGGCACTTCCTTCCCTTGCCTCCTCGGAGGAAATCTTCAGTGGGATCTTCAGTGGTTTTGCCCTGTCATGTTGATGAACTCAATGGAGGGTCTGGAGGTGGAATGGAGAAGAACAGACTCAGAGACTTTGGTTAATGTATCAAGATGGTGAGAGTCAAACAGAGGCCCAGCAGCAGGATTATCATGATAGAGCTCATTTCTTTACTGATCAGATTCAACATGGAAACCTCTAGACAATCTGAGAGCTGAAGATGAGGGAAAATACACATGTAGAGTTTACAGTCAGCAAGATTCTGGAGAGACTGTGGTTCAAATAAAATATGTTAGTGAGTGAGAGCCAAGTGAATTCTGGTGACAATTTAAATCAAATGTCATTTTATTTATTTATGTTATGCAATTTAATACCATTTTTATTCTTCCAGGGCGTCTGCTAGTATCAGGCTTAGATGAGTACATATCTGCATCTGTGGGTGAGGATGTCACTCTGAACTGCTCTGTAGACTCTTACATCACACCTGAACACGTGGAACAGGTTTCATGGAGGAAAACAAAGATGAAGATATGCTGGTTCTGCTCTACCAAAACAATGAGACTTTAGCAGATTCATCAGATGAGCGATACAGACACAGAGTTGAGTTCTTCACTGATAAAATTCAAAACGGAAACTTCTCTCTCAGACTGAAGAGTGTCAGAACGGAGGACAAAGGAGTTTAAATGTGTCAAATGTTCGCTGGAGGACTTTTAGACAGTGTAACTACAGAACTGGAGCAAATGGGTGAGTCGACAGAATAAATATGGCAGTTTCTATAAGTACAAATATCTAAATTTGTTGGCAAGAACCATATTCACTAACTCTGCCCGCACCACTACTCAGATATTTATCCTTTAATACTATTTCTTCAATTAACATTGTGTGAAAATCCAATGAGCACATTGCACAAAATTTTTAGGAGAACAATCAAAAACATCTTAAACATGTTATTAACAAAGATCATTTTGTTGACCTACTTAAATACTCAATTTTTCAGAATATATCTAAATGTCCCAACATTACACTGGTTGGCAAGTTCCCAGCATGCAGTAAAGATTAAATAATGACAGATTATAGTTCTTAACATTGCATTATTTTCATCAAGGCAACTAAAGTTTGTTTAACACAAGCAATGACTACCTTTTACTCATTAGATGAACAAACTCAGCAAGAAAAGTCCTCTCACATTCAACTGCTTTTGTTATCAGCAAATTTCTTAAAATATGTGTATGAACATTAAAATATTAAACAATTGAAACACTATCTGAACAAGTTTCACAGACATTTGACATACAGAAATGGAATAATAGGTCCCTGAACCCACTAAGCAAAGTTACGTCCAGAAGATTTCTTTTTGACATATTTGGCACATGTTGAAATGACTTCCACTGAGGAGCCAGATTGAAAGTATTTATGACACCTTTTTTTGATATCTTCTGTACGTCCGATATAGACGTTCATGGAACCTCCGTACAGAGTTTTTTTTTTTTTCATGTCAAAATAAAATAATTTACAGGTACAAAACTCTGTTTGGATAAGTGCTGAAATGTACAACATACACAGCAAAATCCTCAGGGAGTCCAATCTCCACAATGTTAAATAATGTTACAAACAAGATCAGACAAATATTAACAAAAAGAATTAACAGTAAGCAGGTAGGGAAAAACAGCAAGAGAAACAAAGAACGCCTGCCTGGCTATTCTTACCAATAGTTCTTACCTGGCTTCCGATAAAGCAGTAAGAAGCAAGTCTTCCAGGCCTCTGCTTCCTTCACTATACTTACTACATTAATAAACAGTGACCTGTTTAAGAAACTCCACTACCTGTTACTGTAAAAAATAAACATTAACCATATAAAGAAAACATACCGAACTAAACAATGAAAAGATCAAAGATGCAAACCAAACTATAACAAAAGAAAGACTAAATGCCCCAAGAAAGCAATGAGAGCCGATGATGCGATATCAAAAGGAACCGCAGCGAGGGGAAACGCAGAGCGAGAGACCAGCGAGAGCCTCCATTGTCGCCATCCACACCATTTATCCCGGAAACTCTGTGACATCATGCTGCATCCGCCAATCAAGGACCTCAACGCCACCTATGGGTCTTTAAAATAAACAACTATACACAGCCACATAACTGATGATTGAGCATTTGGTAAAATCAGCTTTGTGTAACTGCAGTATTGGCAGCCATAGCATTAACCCTTAAAAGCATGAATGTTTCACCAATCATTCTTACATATTCGGGTCTTTAGCGACCCAGACCTATATCTAACACGTATGGATCTCCACCTGTCGCAATAATATAAAACCCCTCTAATGTTAGAGTAACCATTACAGAAGAATAAAATAAAACATATTTTGTTACCTTTTGGAGCTTGGAAGGGCTCATTTTGAGCAGATGTTTTATGACATCATGACTATCCTCATCAGAGCTTATTTACCTGTACATTCAGCAATGATAGTTTCTTTAAAATCAGTATTTTGATCGCTGATAGCTTCACCAGATCCTCCATCAAGTGTCAGTGACTATTTGATTGCATTCATTATTTGCTCTGCAGTAAATTGCTGAGCCATTTCATGTTTTCCCTATTCTTTCGTTTTCTGTCTGAATGAAACATCACTTCATCATTGCGTATCAGACATTGCCACCTTGTGGAATAAAGGTGAATTGCGCTTATTCCATCATCAAAGATTCAATTATTGTTGTGCAGAAAAAATATACACACTGATACACACCTCAGGTTGTTAGTGACCTTATACAATTTTTACAAAAATGAATAGGAAAATAGGCATTCTTTTCTAATTTTATGATTTTTTTTCTTGTTATATTCTTTATAATGAATTGATTGAAGAATACTAAGAAGGATGATGTCTAAATTTCAAAAATGAATTAGGAATGACGGCCCGGGTCGATAAAGACCCGAGGTATGCATTTAAGGGTTAAAATAATCACTTATCTTGAAGGTGGATAAAAAGCTTGTTCACAAGATGTTTGAGCAAGTTTATCATGTATCACACACAGACATCAAGATTTTGGATATGAATCACAACAACAGTGACAATCAAAACAAAAAAGCTCCATGCTGCAATTCATGATGGGTGGCTTCATAGTATAAAACTCATCCTTGATTCCCAAGCTTTTTAGTTTTGATTGTCACCGTTGTAGTGGTTTATATCCAAAAGATTGACTTTACTTCTGTCAGACATCTACTGAAATTCTTATTGAGAATTAAGAGAAGTTTAGATGTTAATGTTTGTATGAAAATGTTTAGTTTGAAGTCACCATAATGGTGATCAGCATTTGCTTTAGTTGGGCTTTTGACCCTTGACTTTTAAGTCACTTTCTTTCAGCAATTGTAGGTGTTTTTAGAAAACAATTCTGCATTGATAAAGCATGTCTGTTTCAACAGTCAAATGATGTAATAAAGATTATTTGTAATGCCATTGTTGCACTTCAGATGCAGAATGTCGATGTCTGTGAGTGTATAAAGAAAACGGTCATTATTAATTTTCTGTTTAAAACATGTTTTCTACAATTCATACACTCACAGACGTCAACTTTTGGCATATGAAACACATTAATGGTGACATGCTTCATGCCAGTATACAAAACACATTCATGGCTTCCAGCATGCACCGTGGCATGAATAAATCATGCAACTGAATTATTTTTTGATTGTCACCATTGTTGAGGTTTGTATGAAGAGTGTTGATGTCTAAGTGTGTCTTAACATCCTAACTTTCAAGCAGTTTTGGACAATCTTGCACAAATCACTTCAGTGTTATAAACTATGCTTATCAAAGCTTCAATTCCAAAAGTAAACAAAATTACAGAAAAAGCAGTTGTTTAACCCCTTAACTGTCACTGTCCCACTAGCGAGACGCTTCACAGCCAGCAGCACAGCCATGTAGGCCCCACATGGTTTAGCCCAGATGAAATGAAGACTCTTCAGTGTGCACACTACAGGCTGTTAAATGTAACACTGAATCAGTGTTGGACTTAATGAGATAATTAAGTGATTAAATAAGTGATGACTGAGCATTATCGAAGACAGCTGCTGTTAACAAGCAGAATCAACGAAGGAAAGAGAAACGAGAACAGAAAAAACTGAAACACAAGAACTACAGCTGACTTCAGCCACAGCCTTAGATGAAATCAAATGAAGACATTTAATCTATCAAGATCTCAGCAGATGAGGATTAAACAATTCCACAAACAGCATTACCAGCTGCACTTATTACTAACCAGATTGACTTTATTTCTGTCATATGTCTACAGAAGCTCTTATTGAGAAATAACAGAGGTTTAGATGATGATGTTTTATTGAAAAAAATTAGTTTCATTTGTGTTTGCTTTAGTTGGTATCTTGACCCTTGACTTTTTAACATTAATTTTTCTCTGGCTGCTCTAACTGTTTGTTGTGGCAAGAACAGCAAGAGAAAATTGATGATGTTGAATTGGTGACAGATGATGTTGGCTTGTTGTTGATTATACAGTTATGATCATATAGTGGCCTATACTGATCTCATTTTGCTGATCTCATGAGAATCACTGACTATAGAAGCCTTGTGACTTTGGGGACATGTCTTGTATTTAAGTGGACTGGTCACGCATCAACATTTGTTTCTGTTGTTTATGCAGACCTACACTCTTAGTAATGTGCGTTCTACTTTGGTTTTTGTACATAGTTGTTAGTCGTTCCTTTTTCTTCTTTTTTTTGATTACCTTTTAACAGACATCAATACTTTTATTTATCTTGCTTTTCTTTTAAAAGGATTATAAATTGATTTCCTGTGCCAGGTTAATGTTGTTAACCTATGGGGCACCATCATATACCTGGCACCGCGATGCAAGTGTTTTTTGCTAGTTTTAGCCTGATGCAGTTATCATTTTCACATCTTGCACCAAGTTGATTAAATATTAAATTTATGCACCCGTGGGCGTACTGGTCTGAAAACAAGGTGTATTCTGGCGCATTGTTGGCGCATTGCTATTTTGAGGCAATTGAACATTGACCAACAAAAACCTGTTTTAGACTCAATGCTGCAATATATTTTGTTTTTGTTATTTAAAGAGCGCGTTAGTAATATGCGCCTATAGGTGTGCATACACTCTGCTTATTACACACACAGGACGCCAAAGCCTACTGAAAAAGGCGGCTGAAGAGAAAATGAATCGACTTAAAAATGAAAGACGAGGGAAATAGGCACAATTAACTCGCAAAATGAATGAAATTGACAGATTAATGCAAGATAAAGAAGATGTGAAGACTGTTGAAAAAAAAAACTGAATGTCTTTTGCCAGATCTTATGCCAGATCTTAAACCTGTCAGTTTGAAGAGTTGAATGCTGAACTGTTACTCATGTTGTCTGATGAAGATGGGAAAGAAGATAAGATTAAACATTTCCAGCAGTTTACCATTGATGTAAAAAAAATGGATTTCAACCACAAATAAAGGAAAGGAGTCTGATCAGCATGAACCTCAAGATGAAGGTGACGTCGCTGTTAAACCAAGCGATAGTGTGTCAGAAGTGATGGTTTGTCGTTATAGAAGGAAAAGTGGATCTGTGACAAGTAGTTCTGTCACATCTTTAACCAGTTCTGCTCATGTCAAGGCAGAAGCTAAGTGTGCAGCACTTTTAGCCCAGGTATCTGCTTTAAGAAAGAGGCAAGAATTACAGGCTGAAGAGTTGAGATTGAAGGCCAAAAGGGAACAGCTTGAACTGGATACAGAAATTGCTGCATCAAATGCTAAACTCAAAGTGTTAAAGTATGTAGATGGTCAAGATGGCATGAATGATTATTACAGGTCACAGACTGGGTCACAAGCTGATGATTCATTCAAAAGCCAAAAGGATCATCAGGTTCAACCATTATCTAACCCGTGTATAAAGTCTGAGCCTATGTCAAGCACCCAGGATCGCAGCTCTATCCAGAGACCATCTCAATAAACCACAGATCATGGTAACACTCAGCAGTCAACTGATGATGTCAGATATCTGTTCAAAGTGATGCAACACCAAAACAAAATAACTGAATTGTTGGTAAAGCAGCAGAGCTTATCCCAGTTACCTCAAAGAGATGTACCAATATTTTCTGGAGATCCTCTTGCCTATATTTCTTTCATAAGGGCATTCGAGTATGCGATTGAGAACAAGACTAATAATCCACAAGGTTATACTGTCTTGAACAGTTCACAAGTGGTGAACCACAAGTCCTGCTAAGGGATATAAAGAAGCTAAGCGTCTCCTTCAGCAGCATTATGGCAGTGAGCTGAAGATAGCTACAGCTTACCTCGAGAAAGCTCTAAAATGGCCACAAATCAAAGCAGAGGACAGAAATGGAATGAAGAGGTACGCCTTATTCCTTATTGGATGTAGAAGTACCATGGCTGATGTTGAATTCATGGATGAGATGAACAATCCAACAAACATGACAACAGTGATTTCAGAACTTCCCTTCAGATTTAGAGAACGTTGGAGAAACACAGACTTTGATATCCAGCAACGAAATGGAAGAAGAGCCACATGTGAACATTTGGTCAACTTTATTGACTTAAATACACAAGTTTTGAAGGACCCGCTCTTTGAAGACATCCAGGATGTTAAAGTGGAGAGAAAATGAAAGTCTAGTTTGCCAGAGGGGAAGAACTCAAAGAAGAGTGGTTTCAAAGGTAGTATCTATGCCACAAAAGAATACTCACTACAAAATAAACAGAACACAGAGAAATCTGATTCTACAGTCCAAAAAGCTTGTTTGTTCTGTAACAAGGAACACACAAGGAACAAGGAACTTCCTGTATTAAGCTCAAGGAGCAGGAATACAAGGACAGAATTCAGTTTCTTAAAAGTAAAGATCTGTGCTTTGGTTGTCTAACACAGGAATACATGAGTAAAGATTGTAAGAAGAGAATATCCTGTCCAGATTGCTCACTAAAACATCCAGGTGTCCTACATATCGTCACACAAGAAGATAACCAAGATCAAAAGTCTGAAGACCACGACTTAGAAGTTTCGCAATGCTCTTCTTTCACTGGGTCAGAAAAATTGTGGATATACTGGGGCTGGCGATGGTGGGTGCATCCTCTCCATTATATCTATAAAAGTGAAATCAAAAAAGAGTGAAAAATTAGTAGAGACTTATGCTTTCCTAGACCCAGGAAGCACAACCATCTTTTGCACAGAAGATCTCATGCATCAACTGAACATACAGGGCAAAAAAACTGATTTTCTACTTTGTACTATGGGTCAACAAAGAAAGGTGCGTGGATACTTGCTGTCTGACTTAGAAGTGTGTGGTGTAGAAGAGAATAGTTATATCTACCCAACATCTACCCAATGTCTTGACTCAGCGACACTTGCCTGCGAAAGAAGGGAACATTCCTAAACAGAAGGATATTGAGAAATTGCCTAACCTGCGTGAAGTTTGTCTTCCACATATTGAGGCTGCAGTAGGACTACTTATTGGAGTGAATGCTCATAAGGCCATGGAACCATGGAAAGTGATAAACA
Source organism: Elopichthys bambusa (assembly GCA_037101425.1). Lineage (NCBI taxonomy): Eukaryota > Metazoa > Chordata > Actinopteri > Cypriniformes > Xenocyprididae > Elopichthys > Elopichthys bambusa. Next base: position 8,682,916 of record CM074435.1, read on the forward strand.
GCAGAAATAACAGGCCTTATGCAGTGGAGACAGTTCTTGGCTGGATAGTCAATGGACCAAAAGAAGAGAGCATCAAGACAAGAAAATCTGGTATACAGAGCTATACAGTGAATCGTATATCTGTGGAGAAGATCGAAGATTTGCTGGTGAGGCAGTTTGATCTTGATTTTCCTGAATGTCGTTATAATTTGTTCATGATGTATGTGACCAAGTCTACTCAGCTTCTGGATGGTCACTACTGCATGAGATTGCCTTTGAAAGATGACAAGATCAAGATGCAGAACAACCGGGATGTAGCAGAACAGCGTCTCAAGAGCCTTCAGAAAAGACTCAAAAGGAATCCTGAGTTCCATGAGGACTATAACAGATTTATGAACAACATCATTGAGAAAGGGTATGCTGAGAAAGTACCTGACGAGAATTTGCACCGTGGTGATGGAAAGGTGTGATACATTCCTCATCATGGGGTTTATCATCAGAAGAAGAAGAAAATCTGTGTTGTCTTCTACTGTAATGCATCTTACCAAGGATTTTCTCTAAATGGTCAGTTACTTCAAGGGCCTAACCTCACCAACACGCTTATCAGGGTGTTGTCCAGATTTCGTGAAGAGCCTATCGCAATGATGGCTGACATTGAAATTGTTTTATGAGGTTTGAGTACTTATTGAGGGTGCAGACTTCCTGAGGTTCCTCTGGTGGCTGGACGGCAACCTAGATCAAGGTGAGGAGTACAGGATGTGTGTACACCTGTTTGGTGCAATCTCTTCACTGAGTTGTTGTTACACCCTTCAAAGAACAGCAGAAGATGGGATCAACGACACTACTCCAGAAGCAGCTCAGACATTCTTAAATAATTTTTACGTTGATGATTGCCTTAAATCAGTGGAAACTGAAGAAAAAGCAGTCATTCTTGCAAGAGACATCAGAGCGCTTTGTAATCGAGGTGGGTTCCATTTGACAAAATGGATTAGTAATAGCAGAACTGTACTTTCATCCATGCCTGAAGAGGAACGAGTCACTGACACAGAGAATGACACGTTTAATTTCAAGATGTGCAAAACAAACCACTTACCAGAAGAGGTATATTGTCTGTTGTTGGCTCTGTTTACAATCCTCTTGGGTTCCTAGCACCATTTGTGCTACCAGCAAAACTCATTCTGAGGGACCTGTGTAGAGAGAAAATAGCATGGGATGAGGAAATTGTAGAGAAAAAGGCTGAGAGGTGGCTGTCCTGGCTGAAGGATTTGCATAAGCTCGCAAACTTCAGTGTGAGTAGATGTATCAAACCTGCAGGGTTTGGGCATGTCAAGACCTTTCTATTGCATCACTTTGCAGATGCTAGCGAGAAAGGATACGGGACTGTCACATACCTCTTGTTGACAAATGATCACGATCAAAGGAGCTGCATGTTCATGATGGGAAAGTCCAGAGTGGCACCACTCAAGCAGGTTACTATTCCAAGAATGGAATTGACAGCAGCCACCATCGCAGTCAAAATGGATAGGATGCTGAGACAGGAGCTTCAAGTCGATTTTGAGGAGTCTATCTTTTGGACTGATAGCACCACAGTGCTGAGATATATCGAGAACGACTCCACAAGAATCAAGACGTTTGTTGCCGTGTCTCAACTGGATGATCCTCAACTGGATGGAACTGGAATAAATACTTTGACTGTTGCGATTCCAATCGGACTTATGATAGCTGCCTGAATCATAATAAAGCACTGTTCGCTGTTGGCCAGAGGAGAACTGGCCCCCTGACTTTCTCCCAAGGTTTTTTTCTCCATTTTAACACCTGTTTGCCAGGTTGCCAGGTTAGTTGGGGACACTTGACATTTGATATTAAACAGTGTTTTGATCTGCCTGCATTGACACCATTGTATGCGAACTTAACTGAGCTGGATGACATCACTGTTTACTCCAGTGCTGATATAGACAAATTAACTAAATTAATAAATATTGATTCTTACAACGGAATGAATCAATACTGAATTTACTTAAGATGGACAATGACACCATTTTCTTTAAGAGCTGCTGTGCAGCCAAAATGATATACCAGTTATCACTGTAAAGCTGCTTTGACACAATCTGCATCGTTAAAAGCGCTATATAAATAAAGGTGACTTGACTTGACTTGACTTTTGTCTGCAGACGATTCCATGCAAAGACTGGTGTGCAAAAGATGGCAGGTTTGCCAGAAGATAGGCTGCTACCAGACAAACCACCATTCACTAATACTGGGGTCGATTACTTCGGACCGTTTGAGGTGAGAAGAGGACGCTCTGTGTTTAAGAGATATGGTGTGCTCTTTACCTGCCTCACCATTAGAGCCATTCATTTTGAAGTCGCACCTTCTCTGGACACGGATGCATGTGTCAATGCTATACGCCGATTCATTTGTAGAAGAGGTCATGTCTCAGTAATCCGTTTCGATAATGGAGCAAACTTTACAGGGGCTGATAGGGAGTTGCATGAAGCATTTGTAGGACAAATCAGCTCAAATGAAATAATTAATTAATTTATAGGGAATTATAAAGAGTCACTTAGTTTACGGCCGAGCAACTGAATTGTCCAGCGTTCATTTGCTTGGGCCGTAATAAGCTCTTGTAGCGGATATGAATATCCAACTATCGTGAAAACACTATTTAGTAGCACGGTAACTTTAGATCCGCAGTTTAAGACCGTAAATTTACAAGCACATAACACAAGACACTTCTTTTAAAAATCTACAGGAGACTTTATTGATTATTCTAACACATAAACTAATAACTAACACAAACACGCACACACACAAACACACATTCATACACAGAGAGTTTTAAGAGAGTTTTTCTTCCCCCAATCATAAACTAGGTGTTATCTCAGGGCCTCTTAAATTGCCAGTCTTGGCAGAGAGTACAGTTTAGACATGATTGCTATTAAATGGAATATGATACATTCTACACAGATTTCATTCAAGCCATGATTTGAACAGAAAATGGAGATTTAAATACATTCCAAACAAGAAATACTTTCATTTAACCGTTAAATAGTTATACAGTTACATGAATTATGAGTTTTTCTAAGCATAAGTTGTCACATGCATAAGTTGTAGACATGATATAGAATTATGTTGTTGAATGATGTTTGATAAGTCCATTTAGAATTGTTTTGGAACAATTTGATGTAGTTTATTTCTGTCTTTGGGGTTTTTTCTGTGTCATTCAGAGATCACTCAGAGAAACAGGAGATCAAAGATTCTTTATCTTCTGGTGGCTTAAATTGTGTTGTCTTTTCGACCATTTGGTTTCTACAAATGGCTTAAAGTTTGCCACCTTTCTCCTCGGTCAGTTGTGCCATAAAAGTACCTGGCAGGGGGTTGTTGATAGATTCACTGGAGTCGCTTGGAGCCTGCACTGTTGATTTGGGTTTCTTGAATTATGTTTTGAAAGAATCATCTGAGCGATTCATTTGTCTGGTTTGTCCACGGTTCCTACACATTGCAGAATTTGAATCGGGCAACGATTCAAGAAGAGAAGAAGATTCAGTGTATATTTAACACTCCTGGAGCGTCTCGCCATGGCGGAGTCTGGGAACGACAGATTTGCAATCAATCATCAATGATAGACCAATTACCAAAATGTCTGACGACCCTAACGACCTCGAAGCCTTGACCCCTAACCATCTGTTGTTGATGAGGAAAGAAGTAAGCTTACCTCCAGGTGTGTTCAAGAAAGATGATGTCTACGCAAGGTGTAGATGGAAACAAATTCAATACCTGGCAGAGCTTTTTCTGGCATCGGTGGATGCTAGAATACTTACCTCTCCTGCAGGAATGTCAGCGATGGTCCAGGCTGAAAAGAAACGTTGAGGTTGGAGACATTGTCCTGATTGTGGATTCCAATGCACCTCGGAATTCCTGGATGATAGGTCACATCATCAAGACAATCCCTGACTCTGAGGGAAGTGTTCGCAGTGTGTGTGTTCAGATGAAGCGCGGCACGTTGAATCGACTATGTCTTCTACAGGAAGCTGTCTGACTTTAGTTTGAATGGAAGTTCAAGTTGTGACTCCAAAGGCACTTACTCTGAAGGTTTATGGTTTTAAGTGATATAAGAGCCATCATTTTAATAATTCAATTTAATTAGAAGTGCATGAATATAATTTTAATGTGTTTGGATTTATATGTATATTCGTTAAACACCCCCATTTTTAATCTGCTAGCAGGACGGTGACAGTTAAGAGGTTAATTGATTAACTGCTTTTTACAGGTTTCTCTTCTTTGCAAAGTATGGTGTTGATTTTCTGTTTTGCTGCTGGATTTGGATCTGTACTTCTGCTCTGCTGTCTGATCTACTGCAGGTGTAACACAGGTGTGTTTGTAAGGAGAATGATCATATTTCCTGTAACAAAATCTGTATGTGTAACCGTAAATGTCTTACCCATTGCTTGCACAGCTTGCTCAAGTGGAACAGTCTGGAAAGTTCAGGTTTCTCTTGTCTTTTGTCCAAACATCTGTATGTTTTTGCCTTCATCTTCTGGGGTCTTATTGAAGGTGAGTTTATATTAAAGGAGGCCACTTAAGCACAACAGTAAGAATGTAATAGATTTTATTATTTTTTTATTGTGTTATACAGATGTTTTTCATCACTGATTCAAGCTTCTTGTGTTGATGCTGTGCTTGTTTATTCTCTCTTGATGGGATTCTTCAATACAGCACAGTTTCTTGACATATGTCATCTAATGTCCAACATTAAATACTCTGTTCTAGGATTTCAAAGTGAGACAGTCACTTGCTGTGTTCTTTATATTCAGAGACCTGTTATGTTGTTTGTGTATCTTCAAGGTATGTATCAGAATTTAGAAGTTTTTTGATCATTAAAAACATATTGATAATCACACATCAAGACTTTTCCCTTTCCTTTCCCTATAGGTAAAACATTATCAAAAGTCAGTCTTCTGTTTTCAGTTAAAAAGGTGTCATTTAAGCGGCCCCTAAATTAATTAATGATTACAACGGAAGTAATTCAATCAAAAACTTTAGCTTGATAATAACTTTTTCCTAGAGCTGCTGTAAAACCAAAATAATCTGTCCATTAATTTTCCTATTATCACTGTGAAGCTGCTTTGAAACAGTCTGTATTGAAAAAAGCGCTATATAAATGAAGATGACTTGACTTGACTTTGCCTAACAGTTTTTGTTTTTTTGACGATTAATGCAGTTAAATACAAGGTTGTGGTGTTTAATTTTTTTTTTTTTTAACCACAACCTAACGCTACCCTAAATGTATCAGCAATGGAACAAATATGTTGATATAATACACATTTAAAATTAAGCTTGAGTTGAAAATTATAGTAATATGCAGTGTTACTTTAGTCAGTATTTTTTTTATTAACTCTTACAATGCATAGTTGTGAGAGGAAAAGCTGGGATTTAATTACATTGTTTAAATAAATAGATGAATAAATAAATAATAAATCACACTGTGAACAGCTCAACACTATGCATTTACATGGACCCTAAAATGTCTGTGAGGCAAGTTTACATGGAGTTTCAGTTCTTTTTTTTTTCAGCGCACTCAAGTTCACAGAGAGAGACAGGGGAAATTGCACCGTTTGCTTTGATTATTTTACAAAAGCACAATGTTTTGTTGTTATTGTGAGTGCACACAAATAAAAGTTTCCACAGATTCAAAAGACGTATTACTCTTATCTGTATGACCAAAAATGTCGGAGTATTTTAAGTGTAAGTGATTGCACCGGCGCACCGTCATGCAGTAAGTGCGCTGCTATTCAGCTTTTACACTCCACACAAGCACTTGAATAGCCCACAATTTTTCTAGGATAACGTTAAAGCGAGCAGCCATGTAAAGTTGCTACTACTTACATGTTTCAGATGCCATATTTGAGATCGATGAATGATGCTGAGCGTTTGGATGTCCTGCCCCATGTACTGTAATTACCAAATAGACCAGCTGTTAACAATCTGTCCATCACAGACTGCGTGACCTCGCCACTTCCTGTTGTTGTTTTTTTTCTGCGACTAATAAAATTTTAGTTGACTAAGCCTCTTCTCGATGACTAATGGTTAGTCGAATATTAGAGGGCAGCCCTACAATAGATGGCTTCTTGAAGACCGAGCAGCAGTTTGAAGGAAAAAAAATTCTGATTCGAATGTTGGTTTTATTGCTTGTGTTAGGTTAGGCTACATGAGAAAATTATTTTTGTCTACTTTATGTAAGAGATTTAATGTGGGTGTGGGTCGGGTCGCAGTTTTTATGTACGGGCTAAAATTTGTGTTTCTGTCAGATATCGGGTCGGGTGTGCTGTTAATAACTGTGGGTTTATCAAACAGGACATCTGCAGGACTCTGCTTCACGATCTTAGGACTGGAGGCAGGAACAGGGGGTGAGTATTGCTACCCTTGCTCTTCTTCCAAAGAGTAGAATGTATTAGGCATGACGCGAGTACTACCTGAGTTGCACCACAGATCTTGCTCACCGGGGCCACCAAGCAAATAGCCCCTGCCATGGGCCGTTATGAGAAGTAGAGCGCAGAGGAGACACAACGCTAATGGAAGAAGCAAGTTTTAAGTGAGGTTCCTTCCTTTTTGATCCCTTTTGACAGAGGCTGGCACGCACACTTACATCAGGCCCTGATGACTGGACTGGTGATGTTAATGTGGATCTTTTATGTTTGATCTGCCTTCTGTTGGTTCGGCACAGAGCTCGATTGTAAGTGATATAGCACACCAGGTCTTAGTGGTGTACAATGTATGAGTAGAGTATGTACACTCACAAAATAGCATCCCTCCTTGTTTCTATCACTACTGTTGCTGGGTTTCTGTTTAATCATGCCATCTTTTAGACTAGATTATTACATTTTTGTCACTGACTGCATCAAAGTTTGGGAAGGTGTTTGACTCCAGCAGTTAAGTCCGTTGAGTCATCAAGTTTCTGCTGGTTGTGGTAGTGCTTTGACACAGCTAATGCGGCTGTCACTTCCCTCAGCATGGTGCTGTGGATCTCTGGTGTCACGTATCTTTGAATCCAAAGAGACTTGAAACAGGAACCTTGCAAAATAGTCCTTTAATAGGAAACTTGAATACTCAGGAAGATAGTAGTTAACTTAAACACAACTAACATTGACAATGACCAACATTAAACTGAATCAAACAGGAAGTATTTATACACAAGGTAAATGAGGGAACTGAACAGGAGCAGCTTGACAGAGGTGAACTAATCAGTAACCATATAAACTGATGAAAACTTATACAGACATGACAGGAATGAACTAAACAGAACGCAATCGTGACATTACCCCTCCCCCCTCTCGGAAAGGTGCATCCTCGCACTGTACAATGTCCAACTGAGGAGGGAGGGAGAGGGACATGGAGCTGGTGATGGACAGGGACGACCAGTAGGAGTTGGAGGAGACAAACACCATGGTGTAGCCGACAGTGGAAGGAGACAGGGTGGAGCTTTGACTGAGGGGCTAGGCAGAAGCCAGGGACTGACTTGACAAAGTGGGGTGATGATAGAGTAAGTGAGGACGATGGGGAATCTGGAGGGAAGGAGAAGCCCAGTGGAGCCGAAAGGGTGGAGGGTCGAGGTGCAGTGAGGTGTAGCAGAGTGACAACTGACTGAGGCTGATCCGGAGGGACAAGTGAGCCCAGGGGAGTCCCAGGGCTGGTTGGCCTGGGTCGAGGGAGCACAGAACTGGGGCTGAGCCGTTGGGCTGACCGGCTGAGGTGCAGACATGGGCCTGAAGGCCTGATGTGAACCCTGGGACTCAACCTCATGTCAAGCTGGTGGATGGGAATCCCGAGGCGGAACCGAAGAGCCACATGGAGCAGGCGGCGGGAGCAGAGCCGAGGAGCAAGAAGACACCAGTGTCACTGACGGATCTAGGGAACTAGACAAACCAGTGGAAGAAAATGGGACTGGGAAATCAGGTGGGGACATCAAAGGAAGATTTCCAGATGGGACCTGAGCATCCAGATGACTCGAGGTTAGGGTCTTGGGAGGGAAATGGATCCGTGGACCACAGATCTATTAGGCAGAGGTCGGCTCCTGGCTCAGATATGGACTGGGCAGCTTGCGTTGGCACCGTGATGACCCTGGTAAAAGGCTCTGGTTTGGGCTCCTTCTCTGCCTGGTGATGCTGTTCTGGCAGGTGATGAGGCAATGTGATGCTGGTAAATCCATCTTTAAACTTTTTATTGACAATGATATTAAACTGAACGAAACAGAAAATATTTAAACAAAAGGTAAATGAGAGAACTAAACAGGAACAGCAGCACAAAGATAAACTAATCAGTAACTATAGAAATGAATGAGAAACAGACACGACAGGAACTAACTAAACAGAACAATCTTGACATCAGGTTACAAATGTAACCATGGTTCGCTGTGAAGGGGAACAAGACACTACGTCTTGTTGCCAAGGTTTGGTTGTGCCTGCCCACATCTCCTTCAGACAAGGAAGTTGTTGATGTTGTAAGACTTGATTTTCCTGCTAAGACAAAAGCTGAGATCAAGTACCCTGCAATGAAGCATTAAAACTCATCTGGAGAGAAGATCTCAAAGAAATCGGACACCGCCTTGCCCAAACTCTCCTTACTCATCTATGCAACATCTATGTTGGGGGGTTCCTTACAATGTGTAATCCAGGTGCCTTCTTGTACTCACAGTCACACTGGTAGTGACGTCACATACTGTCGTGGGCCAATGAGATTCTCGTGTTTAGACACGTGCTTCAAACATGGGTCACAAATTGATGACATTCCCCAAAGTGTCCTGTTCTGATGCAGTGTCTCATTTCCCTTCTCAGGGAACCATGGTTATATTTGTAACCCAAGATGTTTTCTTTAGCTGAAGCCCTGCAATATGAGAAAAGGTGTGATTTATTTTTTAGACTTTTGCTGGAGGCACTTGAAGTGGATCTGTAAATATTTTCTGTCTTTGGCACAGTTCTTCGAACTGGTTTCCTCATTTGGACTTCTCAGACCAGGTAAGTGAAACAGATCCATGTTTAGTATGTTAAACTGATAACAGTAATGAGACATAATAACAACAGCTACTGTATGTTTGAATAAATTTGGTGACTGAATGAATAAAAAGACAAATTTGAAGAACATAATTAATTTGAAGAACATCTGAGCAATCAGAAGATGTTTTCATGGCACTATTTGTTTACATGTACTTGTTTGAATGGAAAAAAATAAAATAAAAATAACAATTATTTTCTTACAGCTTTTTTGGCTGTGCCAGTGTTTCAATCAATACTTCTCATGTGTATGCCATTTAAATGTAAGTGTGTGTTTTTTTATTTGTACTTGTGTGATTATAAGTATGTTCAGTGTTATTCATACTTCATGTCAGTGTATGAATTTGTAATAATTTTGAATGCTATACTGTTGAATAAGAATAGAAGTAGTAGTAGTAAACTTTATTATCTCCTTGGGGAAAGTTTGTTCCAGTGGGTTTCAACATACGTTTTCATAGAAGACATTACAACATGCATTTTCACATAAGATAATACAACATACACACAAATATAATAGAAAAAAAAGACAATCCCCAATACTAATTTAAACTCGCATCATCTTGCTACTGAGGTACCTCAGGGCTCTGTGCTTGGACCACTTCTCTTCTCCATCTACATGTCATCACTAGGATCTGTCATTCAGGAACATGGTTTTTCCTATCACTGTTATGCTGATGACACACAACTCTACCTCTTGTTCTTTCCAGACTGGACTATTGTAATGCTCCCTTGGCAGGCCTTCCAGCATGTACTTTCAAGCCTCTACAACTGATCCAGAATGCTGCAGCAAGACTGGTCTTTAACGAACCGAAGAGAGCGCATGTCACACCTCATCAGTTTGCATTAGCTGCCAATAGCTGCTCTCATTCAAGGCTCTAATGTTTGCCTACAGAACATCCACTGGCTTTGCACCACTATACCTAAACTCACTACTTCAGACTTATGCGCCCTCCAGAAGCTTGCGTTCTGCAAGTGAACGGCGTCTCGTGGTGCCATCCCAAAGGGGCACAAAATCACTCTCACTGACCTTCTCCTGGTCTGTTCCTGGTTGGTGGAATGACCTACCACACTCTATCCGAGCAGCTGAATCTTTAGCCATTTTCAAAAAACTGCTAAAGACATATATTTTTCGTCAACACTGGACCCAGTAATCTAACACTTTTTTTTATTTATGTTTTACTTTTTTTTTTTTGATTTTCTATTCTCTCTCTCTCTCTCTCTCTCTCTCTCTATATATATATATATAATATAATATATATAAAATATAAAAACCTTGCTACAAGCACTTTACTGATGAAACTGTGGGTTTTTTAAAACTGATGTCATGCATATATGCATTACATGTTCAGTCTATAGGCATGTAGTGATATCCTTACAAAGTGGCATCGCCAACTACTGGCCTGGCATGAATATTACAGCATTTTTAGTCATTTTCACAGATCCTTGTGAACAGGGATCGTTTTTACAATGTTGTCATCTGTATACAAGACTTTTCAAAAACAGTACATCATTGTCGTGTAAACTTACCACAAGAGCTTTTACTTATTATTTTCCTTAAATGCATTTAGACTGTTGGATAGGACACATGGCATTATATTTTCATTAATGTACTGCATGATAAGTGTAGCAAAATGCAGTGGAACTAATTCAAAAATTCAATATGATGAGTGACATGGGCAGTACAAACTAGTCACAGTGAAACCAGTAAAAACACCTACCTGTGAGTGTAAATGCAGTGTAATGAGTGTAGTTTTGTTCTTACACAGAGGCAGATCGTTCAGGAGCGCGGAGACCATGTCAACGGACTGAGACAAGTAAACAAGGATCAGATACATGTAATAATTACTCATGCAGAAAATAATCACTTTAAGTGATCGTAAATGTTCTTGATTTAATCAGTAAAAAACAAATTGTTTTATTGATGCAATAGAACAAAGAGACATCTATAGCAGTTGTAACAGTAGTAGAAGAATAACTAAAAGTACAAATATACATTTTTCAGTAGTAATAATTTCATGAATTAGTGCAAGCGTTTGATTTGTTTTGTGTGTGTGTGTGTGTGTGTACTTGTTTAACTATACTTGAGAGGACCAAATTTCCTCACTTATTAAGTGAAATATTTTGAAAACTGACTAGTGAGGACATTTTACCGATCCTCACTAGTTAAACATTTTTTATTTAGGGTTTCTGTGATGGGTATAGGGGTAGGGGTTGGGTTATGTGACCATAAATCTGATATAAAATCAGTGGAAATCTATGCAACGTCTTCATTAATATAGTGAAAGAAACGTGTCTGTGTGTGTGTGTTGTAGTGCATCTCTGTCATGTCATCATGTACTTGTTTGGAGCAGTTGGTCTTGTTTTGTTGAACTCCGTTACACTGACAGCTGAACTGATCCTGAAAGCATGTGAGTGATTGTAACATTAATATTAATTTAATATTTGCATGTAATACAGTTTTATATAATTACACAAAACTCAACTCATTAAATTATTACAAATACTAAACAATTCTTTACCTTTTGTTTTCAAATGTCTTCATCTTCCATTTATCTTCATGTAATTCTTTTATTTTAATTCTTAGGGAATGGTGAGCGTGTCTTGAAGGATCTGAGAGTCATCGTCTTCTCTGAATGTGTTTTTGCCTTGTATTGGTTTTTACAAATGCATGCTTTCTGTAAGTATCTTTTAAAATCTTTTACAGGAGACTCAGCTGATTAAATCATTCTGATTGTCAAATGTTTCAGCATTAACATTATACATAACTCAAGGCTCATTAGTTATAGTGTTATTCATGTGGTAGATGGATATTAAAGCGCTTTTGTAGTTTATGAACATGTAAGTCTTCAGACTGAAAATACTGGAAGCCCAGAGACCAGTATTATGACATCGCAGAAGGGCCACACCTTCTTCGAAAGGTCTATTATTTTTATTGGGATGTAAAGTTAATTTGTGTGTTAACTGATTTTTTCCCCCCTTTTATATACACTTTTACTCATTTATCAGATGCTTTTATCTAAAGCTACTTACAAAGGAACATCACAAGCAATTTGTCATAGAACCAACAATATTCAATGGCAAGTTTAACATATAAATTCAAAGCATACATAGTGCAGTATGCATTGCGCTTATACACACAGACACGCATTACTCCCTTTGTCTCTTTATTTAAAAAAAAGGATACTGTAAGTGTTTACATGTTAGATAAAATATATATAAAAAGTTTTATTCAAATGACAGCCCTAATAAAATAGTTATTGAACAGAAGACACTCATGTTCATGTAAACATTTGGGCCAAAAATTGAATGCATGTCAAAATATCTGAACTGTGCATCAAGGCTGCAGTGTAAATGCAGCCTAATTCTATTATTTCATCATTCTTAATATTACACTAAGATAACTGTAACATGACATGTAAACAATTTTCTCTCTCTAATTCATCTTGTCATTTAGTGAAGATTAAGCCTGAGTAAGTTCTCTTTTTTTTATTCTCAACAGCTGTAATTTTTTGGATTAAAACTGTATAGATCAATATTAAGTGTGTAATTGGATTTTCATTCTGTTTTCTTACACAGATCTACACACAATCAATAGAACGTGTGTGAAAGTCACAGACGTCATCTCAGTAATAATTGTTATTATCATGTTATTAGCATAGATTTAAATTCTTGATTTGAACAGAGAGCACATCATCAGAGACTCATGAAATGGAAAATCTGTCTTCATCTCTGGTGTTTCACAGAGACGGAAATGAGACTGCCACATACATCCTGCACTTTGACTGTTTACTCAGGAGAAAAATCCAACAAGCTGAGAGAAAAGAATCGACAACTTTTGGGATTTCGTTACAACTCTTATGTAAAGGTTGTGTGTTATGAAACTATGAATCTATTTGTCTTTAACTAATTCAATATTTATTAGTTTAATATGAAAATGTTGATGTGAATATTGCATCAGACACTGATCAGGCATTACATTTTATTGTTATTTGAAATGTGATTTCTTAAGTAAGCCAGCTATTTAATCAGAATATCTTAAAGGTGATGTTATAGTGCTTACACAGCAATAGACACACACAGACAAAACATTGCAAAATTCAATGTCAGGTTTTACCCTTAAATGGCAAAAACACAAAAATGAAAATATTCGACTGTATGAAAATAAATGTATGACTTCTCTTTCTACTCTGTGTTCTTTTTTCTGTCTCTTTATGCAATGGATTTCTCACTGCCTAACATTCAAAAGCCCTTGTGTGAGGCTAGTCCAAAATCACTACACTGTTGAATAAGGTAAGTTAATTCCTCTTGCCTTTTCAGGACTTCAAGCAGGGGATCACCCTGAGGAGGAAGAACATGTGGCACTTGATGGACTCCCACATTATCTTGTTGCACTTGAGCAGAATAATGGAAATCAGATCATTCAAATGTGTGGAATATTTGTTGATCTCTCAATCATTTCCTCTGATTCTCTGTGCTGACTTCTGAGGCAAAGATATCAGCTGCTCCAGCTGTATTCACTGTCATTGAATGCATTGGCACATATTCATTTGCACTGGGATTCAAACCCTTTGACTGATAAGAATCAAAATTGTGGTTATCAGTTGCATTAATCATACTTTGTTCCCTCCACCTTGGTTTTGAACTTGAACTGCATAAACATTTGCTTTGATTCTCTGAAGTTTGTAACACAGCAATCTTTGCAGTTGAAGCTGCTATTTCAGCATCCAATTCCAATTGTTCCTTTTTTTGTCTCAGTTCCTCCTCCTGAGCCTCAATGGTAAGTTTGGCTTTTAATGTAGTAGCATGTGCCATAAGTGCGGCCTTCTCAGCCTCCGCCTGAATACATGCAGATGATATAGATTAGCTCCTACTGCTGCTTGAGCTGTGTTTACTACATTTGGAGGAAGTATGAGACACATTGTCTTCAGGACCAACATCAGTCTCTATGTCACCCACTTTAGAGCTTTTCTGACCTTTTGGCTTGTCTAATAACCATTTGTTCACACATTTAATGAACTCATTACTATCATCATTGCTTTAAACCATATATTGGGGAGGCTCCAGGAATGTGTTTGGGAACCCAAATGTGCTCTATGGTAACTGTTAGGCTACTGTATGTTTGTCTAATAGCGTGTCTTTTAGAATTAGCACGTCTGTTTTTGTGTAAAGAGGTTATAGCATGTTTCTCACTATCCGTTCATCTCCTACATAATAGGCTATACAGCACTCAAGCGCACGCATAAAGCATAAAGAACCGGCAAAAGTAATGATTATGATTGTGACAAAAAAAAAAAAAAACAGCAAGGAGATTCAAAAATTCCTCAATCATCACTTAATTAACCACTTAAGTACGTAATTAATTCTAACGCTGCTTTGGTGTTACTTTTAACACCCTGGTAGTGGTTCCCATATGAACACCGAGCGAATTTACTGTGTATGCAAATATTTATGTAAATAAACCAGCAGACCAATAATAATATATTTGAGAGGGCTTTCTATTGATCTTCATGCTCATAAGATATGAAAAAAAAAAAAAAAAAAAAGTTTCTGCTTGATAAGGGTACTACGGAGCCCCGCACATGACATGCAGGTAAAAAAAGTAAATTGTGCGCACTTTACTAATTCGTTCCTTCAATTTACTAAATCATGCGCACAATTTACTATTTCATTCCTTCTGTTTGCTAAATCATGTGCACGATTTAGCAAAATAGAGGGAACAAATTAGTCAATTCTGCGTATGATTTATAAATAGAGGGAACGACTTAGTAAATTGTATAAACGCAAATCTTGTCAAGAAAAAATGAGACAAACAGCAGATGTAAGTGGGGTGGCCAAATGGGTAGCCAAGCTTAATACAGTATATACACAGTAGTTTTTCTGGCTGTGGCCACCCTTGGCCACCCCCTGACTCCGCCCCTGATTATAACGCGTTTTTACTTATGCTTATTTCTATATTTAAATGCTGTAACGTCAGTCATTCTGCAAAATGTAGTTTATGATTATGAACAATTAGTCAAATGTTTCTTTAAAATATCTTCTTTTGTGGATATGGAATTCACATGACCTGTCCCAGCATCTTTACAGACATAACCCAAGTATCCCCATAAGGATGGATTTACAATAGCTATCTGATTATCTCGTTTTCACTTATCTTAATTTCAATATTTAAATGCTGTTAAATCAGTCATTCTGCAAAATTAATGTTCTGTGGTTTTCACTGAAATTTTTAACTGTAATAAATGATCTTGTTTCTCTCCTAATCCTCACTCACGAAGGCTGTTGATGCAGCTCGAATCCCACGATAGTCTATCATTTTAAGTCATTTTAATTTCTTACTGCAAATCGTTTTAAAAGGAAAAAATGGCGCACCTTATACACGTGCGAAGTATATTTCCCCACATCTCGCCGCTTCATACTACTCCAGTCCAGTGGGTGGCGGTAAGGCACCATATGTTTGTTTGACAACCGCCATTACACCCCAGAGGAAGGTTAGTTTCTCTCTGGTGTTTTGTCGTGGTATTGGCTTAATACAAACGGTGAGAAATGTACTTTTAGTATATAGAAAGATAAAAAATTTGAATCAGGTCCGTACTCTCATTATCATAGTTGTGACTAAGTTTTCAAACAAGCAGGAATATCTGGAGGAGTAGCCACTGAATTGAGAGATCTGCTGCTGTGAAGATGGTATTTGTTAAAGAGGAGAGTGAGGAGGACAAGAGTGAACTAGAACCTTGGAGAATAAAACACGAAGAACAAGGAGGTTGGTGTCTATTCTAATTCATCTTTAATGACTGTTGTGCTACATCAAGCTAACAAATCTTTATACAGAAATATTGGATAGAATGGAATAAATGAGTCTAGATAGATAGATATTGACAAATGTCAGGTAGAACCTTAGAATTCCAAGGTGACGATTTTACAAAAAATGTTGTTACTGTGAGTGTACGCAAATAAAAGACTGTTTTGAACTACTACCGTTTTGGTAGCTTTTAATTATGCCTTACTCTTATCTCTCCGACCAAAAACGTTTAGGTTCTTTCTGCTGTTCTAAAATTAAACCAAGTGAACGACGTGTAAGGTCAAGGTCTGGCGCAAAAACGCGGCAGCGGCATCTCCAGCAGCCAGGGATTTTTCAGGCAGCTGTTTGTAGCACCTGCCATTGACCATGATTCAATGTAATATTTTTTTCTATTAAAAAAAAGCATTTGAAAGAAAAAAAGAAAGAAAATCTCTTAATATATATCTTTATGTAGCCTATGTATGGTGATTAATCAACCGCAATCATTTTAAAGATTAGAAACTCAGCTTTTTAATGCATCTAACCATTTTGTTTACCGGCCGTGGGCGCCACCTATAGCTACGAAAAGAAATCATATTTTTCAAAACTACTGCCTTCTTCAACACAATATGTGTAATTTGAAAGCTTAGAGTCTTTACTTTACCAATGACTAGTTACATTTAATTAACTCAAGTAGTGCAGAGTTATTTGCTCATATGATTTCATAATTTGTTATATATATAATATATATATAAAATTATAATAAATGTTGAAGTGTTAACAATAAGATTATATGGTTTTTATAATCAGTTAACGCTGCTTTTGACATTTATTACAAGATGGACAAAATTTGTTACCAAAAATCAAACAAACAACGAACCATTCGGTTTAACCAGCTAGCAAAAGGACAATCAAACATTTTATATATAGTACAAGTTTATAAAATATTACAATTTCCATGTTTTATAGCGGTTGTAACAAAAATGACCTGATATTTCAGGACATGCGTATGAGCAAGTGAAAACATGAATTCTTCAAATAGTTAAAAGAAAGTTAGGTACTTCACAACCGTGTGGTTCTTTGCAGGTGTCTGAATGATGTCACATCCTGTCACATGCATAACTTGATCCATGCATAACTTGATCCAAAATGGTCCCTTTACATTGGTTACTCCAGAAAGAATTCTTTTTTCCGGACATTCTTTCTCATAACAAAGCAATGACTTCTACACATAATTTTAATACCATTTTGCACTATGTTGATATATGATGTTATAAAATCATGCCAGAATAAGAAATATATATATTTATTACATTTTAATCACAAATGAAATTATTGTATTGGCCTTTGGATGGTTAAACCGAATGACCTTTTGACACTTCAAAATCTTTAAAATACCTTTTATATTTAGCAAAATATAATTAAAACCTTTTGGATTCAATAAAAGAGGCCTTAATTATTATTAATATTACTTAATATTATTATTAAGGCCTTTGGACAAAAAAAATGACCTGTCACATCATTGACCTATTTTGACACACACACACGTAAAAATATATATATCGTTATGTAATCTACATCGTTGGGTAGATTGCACAAATTATTTTCAAAATACATCTAAAAGTACAGTTACACAACAATAATGTTCTAAAAATCAAAGTTTTTACTTTTGAGTTTTTGAAAAGTTTTGCATACAGATAACAATGTTGTGAAAATGATCTGCATTAGTTAAAAAACAGTGATGTCATGCGCATGTGTATTATGTGTTCAGTCTATTGGTGCGTAGTGTTTCATTACAAAGTGACATCGCCAACTACTGGCCTGGCATGAATAATGAACAACAGCATTTTTCAGTCATCTAGCCTGATCCGTGTGAATAGGGATTTTGGCAGCGTTGTCATCTGTACACAAAACTAAAAAAAAAAATGCAAATGAAAAACCTTTCTGTTTTTAGTACATTGTTGTTGTGTAAATGTACCCTAATTTCCTTTTGTTTTCCAAATGTTCCAATTTAATTTTCATATTTTTTAATGTTTTCATTTTAGGCCTGATGAAAGTGAAAGAGGAAAGAGAAGATCTGAATGAAGTGGAGGAGAAACATCAGTATCAGAAATCTTGTGATGTCACCGCTGGAGAAAAACCACTGAATTCCTTCAAAACGGAAAACAGCAGCATTCAAATAACAGAAGTCAAAAGGCCTTTCACCTGCTCTCAGTGTGGAAACACTTTCAAACAGAAAAGAAGCCTTATGAATCACATGTTAATTCATAGTGGGAAAAAGCCTTTCAGCTGCTCTCAGTGTGGAAACACTTTCAAACAGAAAAGAAGCCTTAACAATCACATGTTAGTTCATGCTGGAATAAAGCCTTTTACCTGCCCTCATTGTGGTAAGTGTTTTACACAGAAAAGACAACTTAATGAGCATGTGCTAATTCACACTTCAGAAAAACCTTTCATATGCTCTCAGTGTGGAAACTCTTTCACACGTAAAGAAAACCTTAAGAAACACATGTTGATTCATGCTGGAATAAAGCCTTTCATCTGCCCCCAGTGTGGAAAGGGTTTCACACAGAAACCACACCTTAATGATCATATGGTAACCCACACTTCAGAAAAGCCTTGTACCTGCTCTCAGTGTGGAAAGTCTTTCACTCGTAAAGGATACCTTAAGACTCACATGTTAATTCATACTAGAAAAAAGCCTTTTATCTGCTCTCAGTGTGGAAACTCTTTCATATGTAAAGGAATCCTGAAGAAGCACATGTTAATTCATGTTGGAATAAAGCCTTTCACCTGCTCCCAATGTGGAAAGAGTTTTACTCAGAGAAAACAACTTAATGAGCATGTGCTATTTCACAGTGAAACGCTTGTTTTGCCATCATTACTGAAGAACCACCAGAAAGTTAATAAAACTGAGAAGCCGTACGCCTGTCCTGTTTGTGGTAGGAGATTTCTAAGGGTTGACTCTTTAAAAAGGCACCAGAACATAATACATGAGAGCATGAAAAACTCATGTGTGCTGTGTACGGATGGACATTAAGGTTTTATCTATTATTTTAACTGTATTTTTGTTGGTTATTTTTGTTATATAAAAACTAGGGATGCACCGATAGGATTTTTTGGGACGATACCAATTTTAACAAACAATTATTGGCAGTTGTCACTTCCTGCGTTGTTTTTTTTTTATTTTTTTATTTTGTCATCAAAATGGATAGTATTTTGATCATGTTTTAAATCAGCAAAGTTAAAAAACACCTGCATTAAATTATACTAGCAGGTTTATTGCTGCATCATCAAATAATTTCTAATGAACATCGATTGGATCTATTAAACATTCAGCAGGCCTGCATAAATACAACTGAACAAAGATACATATGAAATAAACAGTGCTTTTTAGGTAGGTTTAATAGTTTTCAGATACAGAAATAAAGTAAACATGTAAAATAGCACTGCATATTCTTCACTGTATAAATTAAATACATATTAATCCTTTATTGTAATTTTATTCCAGACTTTATTATGATTAATCTTCTCATTTGTTTTTGTATGCATTTTAATATTTTTTTGTAAGTTGAAATATCTATGAGAGCTGCACTCACTAAGGCGGGACTTTTATTTTGACGGGTGTTCTAGTCTACGGAGCTATACGGGTAATGACAAGGAGTGCACGGTTCTTCAGAGTCAGAGATATTTTGCAGATTTATTTTGTAGAGTGAAAACGGACGCAATGAACTGTATAAAACATCAATAAAGTTTTGGTCATTATTCGGATAAGGTCCGCTACACTTATGAAAGTTACAAAAGTTGCTTAGTCAAGAATAGTGTGCAATCTTTTATTATTTGATTAACATTAAATCGTAGATGCTTCATACTGTGTAGTGATGTGCCTACAAATTACCTTTATAGATCTGTCAAGTTTGTTGCTTGTCACGGTTGAGCTCTGGAATCCCTAAGAGTTTGGATTATGCAGCAGTCATTATACAGCACCGTGCCTTCACGCAGTTAGTTAATAAACTATTAGTTTGTTATATCTGCCTTTTTCCTGCTACAGCCGATATGCCGACGGTTGTAAATTGAGCAAAAATGGGCCGATAAGTATCGGTGGCCAATACATCGGTGCATCCCTAATAAAAACAAAAATGAAACAAATTAGGAACAGAATTAACATTGCTTACATTTTAAGATTCAGATTTTCTTAGTCCCTTTGGCTCAATTCTTAAATGCAAACTTTTTTCTCTCTCTCTCTCTCTCAAAACTGTAAAATATGTTCAGTTGTTCAGTTCTTTGGCATGAGTGTCATTTTGTGGCAATTTTCTGTTCACTATATATGACTCTTAATGAAAGAAATGTGTGAAAATAGACAAGCAAATGTGAGATTTCTGCTCAAATGTAACAATTCCACACAAATAAATGAAATGTACAAAAACAAATGTGCATATTCTTTCTCTGTGTACTATAATATTGACTTTTACCTACCATTCAAATCTCCTAGCCAGCACACCCTTGTTGGTTGCACCTGGGGCTTGTCAGTTTAGTCCCATGTTTCCATGTAGGCCCCACATGGGTTTGTTGGAATTAATTAGATAATTCAGTGATTAATTGAGTAATGATTGAGCATTGGTGATAAACCCCTTCTGTTCACAAGCAGAATCACTGAAGGAAAAAGGAACAACACGAACAGAAAAAAAAAGATGAGCAGAAACACAACCACAACTGACTTTCAGCCACAGCCTTAATAAACTGGATATAAAAGAAACATATCCTCTGCTGCGAACTTGAGAGATTTAATGTCTTCTTTTATTTACAGTTGATTTTAACACCATACAAGATACTATCCAATCGTGCAAAAAACATGCTGAAAATGAACAAACATGGTGGTGTTATGTTTAGTAGTAGCAAGGGAAGCAGTCACCCTCAAGAATCATAATGATGAGGTAAGTAGAATCACAATGTATCTCCTTTTAGTTTTTTTTTAACTCAAATGAACTCACTTAACCATGACTATGTCTGCGTCCGAAATCGCTTAGTCTCTTGAATAGATACTTGTTTTGAATAAGTAATTATGACTGCTAAAAAGTATGTTCTATATAGGATGAATGTAATCTGGACGTACTACGTTCTCCATGTTGCCCTTATCACGTGACCTACCAGCGTCAGTTACGCCTCTTCAGTGCCATTCACAAACCCTCAGGGTTGCCAGGTCTGTGCAACAAATGTAGCCCTTTGGCCAATCAATATTGGGATTTATACCTTGGTTATCTAGAAGACCAAAACATTTGGAATAATAAACCTTTTACTGAAAATTTGGTTTTGTTCAAAAGATACATTGATG
Source organism: Elopichthys bambusa (assembly GCA_037101425.1). NCBI lineage: Eukaryota > Metazoa > Chordata > Actinopteri > Cypriniformes > Xenocyprididae > Elopichthys > Elopichthys bambusa. The sequence continues at coordinate 8,704,052 of CM074435.1, forward strand.
ATTGTTTTGTGATGTATAAAGGTTCTGCCAGTGACTTTGAAATGTTTCCCTTGTATATAAATTGCCTTAGACCATCCATTAGGTTTACTTATCATGTGGGGACAACAGATATTAACTGCTTGGATACTACCCTTTCTGCTGTTAATGGCCAACTAGTCTCTTTATGTTTTGGTAAACAATGTTACAAAGACCACAAACTCAAGAGTCAAACTGCCTAACTAAACGATACACACTCAAACAAAACATTTTCAGTAAAACATCAACGACTAAACCTCTGTTAATTCTCAAACAGATCTGTAGATTAATGACAGAAATAAAGTCAAACTGGTTAGTAATAAGTGAAGCTGGTAATGTTTAATCATCCTCTGCTGAGATCTTGAGTTTTATTGCATTTAATTTGCAGTTGATTTCAGCCTGTGTGGCTTTAAATCAGTTGTAGTTGTTTCATTTTCTGAGAGTGCAAGCATGATGTTGAACCAACATCACATTGTAACAGTGCCATTACCATTTGTTGAAAATTCAACATTGTTTCAACATTAATTGCTCATGAAAAAGTGATGTTGATTCAGTGCGGTTAATGTTGACACATTAACATTGATTTAACATAGTTTTGATAGCTTGGGCTTGTGTGTGGTTTTTTTTTCTTTTTTTTTTTTTTCTCAGCAGGCACTTATTTATTAAAAATAAACATTTATACTGAGATAAACAAGTCATACAAAAGTGCTATAAAAAAGTAGGACATGAGGGACTAGGACAGAAGTTATTCTGTTGAAAGTTCAACTTAGTTCAGCACGTGTATATACTGAGTCATAACAGAAATTCAGTACATGTGGCTCTGTTATTATTTAAACACTTTCGCAGTTGCGACAGAAATTCAGGTCGGTGTTCAAAGTGCATTGTGGAAAATTGCTGTTCTGGCCTGATACAGTTTTATTAAAAAAAATGTATTTATGAACAATTTACATGTAAATTCTTTCTATTTTTGTTTCAAGCATAAAGTTCAGTGGATTTTAAATTCTTTCTATACTTTCTTTAAATACTCCTTTTTAATGCTGTGCTTATATTTTATATGTCGTATAATTGTCGTGTAATTTTCTTTGGCAATGGTTTTTCCTGGGTAGGTTGCCAGGTCTTTCCCCAAACCTGCTCATTACATGGCTCGGGACTCGACACCCATGCATTCACACCTATGGACAATTTAGCTTCTCCAATTCACCCAATACTGCATGTTTTTGGATTGTGGGGGAAACTGAAGCACCTAGAGAAAACCCATGCAGATACAGGGAAACCTGCAAACTCCACACAGAAAGGTCTCCTGGCTTGACAGACAGACAGACACAGGCGCACGCACGCACACACACAAAAAAGACAGTGGCTGTTATTCTATTGTTATTCTGGAAAAACAACCTCTGTCTGGATTCATTGATACAAATTAAAGAAAGCAGCACTAATTATAATTAGGGTTAGCTTAGGTTTTATTTATTTATTTAATTAGCTTACCTGTGACAGTTCTGTTTTTTTTTTTTTCTCATTTGGCACTGATCCTAGATGCCTTTAATTTTGAGTAAAAGTTACCCTCTCTTATGGCCCCTCCTATACTTTAACTACCAAGTACATAAGAGCAAGACTCCAACACACATCAAACCTAAACAAGTGATTGATCTGTGTATGCGTAACTCTCTCTGACTATGGCTTTAATAGATGCGTTACTCTCACAGGGCTCCAGCACAGGTACAGTACTTGTCCTGCTGATGTTTTTGGTTATTTTTCTGTTCTTCATCAGTTCCAGATCTCAGGATGAGGGAAAATATCCTCCAGGACCCAAACCACTGCCACTGCTGGGAAACCTGCACATGCTCAACCTCAAGAAAACCCACTTGAGCCTGTGGGAGGTGAGCAAGAACATTTATATCACATGCAGATTCTTCTCTTCAGCACAATGGTAACCCCCAAAATACACAACCCATAAAATAACACTTCAGTTTAAAGTCATTAAGTTCACATAAATTAGTTGACAGAAATTAACTTCATATACATAATCAAAGATTAGGCCACTAGATATTGTTTATGCCTGAATCAATGCAACCATAAACATCTGATCACATTTTCTCTTGGCTGTCATTGCCATAACAAATGTCTCTTATAAACACAACAGCCAGAGAAAAACTAATATCCAAAAATTAAGGGTCAAGAGCACAACTAAAGCAAACTCTGAAACAATAAAACATCAACATCTAAACCTCTTTTAATTCTCATTGAGAACGTATGACAGAAATAAAGTCAGACTGGTTAGTAATAAGTGAAGCTGGTAAAGAGCAAAAAGGGTTTCTGTTGAGTTTTGTGGGTCACCATTGTGCTGAAGAGTAGAGCCTGTGTTTAAGTCAAGGATGAGCTGAGAAACATTAATTTTATACTGCATGTTGCTTTATTTAAATGCAGTGATGCAGTGATAAACTGTTTGTTAATTATTAGTCCATGCATGTGTGTTGTTAGTTAGCAGTAATCTGCAAGAGATTTGAGTTAAAAATATGGTTCACTATATATATATATATATATATATATATATATATATATATATATATATATATATATAATATTATAATACTCACATGAACTGATTTAAATATGTTTTTAGTACATTAATGGATCTTGAGAGAGGAAATGCCATTGCTGGCTATGCAGGCCTCACTGAGCCATCGGATTTCAACAAAAAATCTTAATTTGTGTTCCGAAGATGAACGAAGGTCTTACGGGTGTGGTATTTTCATTTTTGGTTGAACTAATCCTTTAAATGGCAATTGGCCAATTTAGGGCATTTCTGCAAATGAAATGATTTAACTTGAGTTTTAATTTGGCGCAACTGTGCTGCCAGTATTTTACAATTAATTCACAGGACTTTTTTTTTTTTGTGTGTGTGTGTACTACTCTGTAATTCTAAATCTAGTACAAAAAAAAACAAACATTGTAGGTACATTTCAGGTGAAGCTGCTGCCAGTTAATTAATACAAATTTTTAGTGAAATGTTTTACAGTATAGACATATAAGTTTATGAATGGGTCTCAGGATTAATGTGTAACAGGGTAGGACGGGCAAACGAGACATTATTACTAGAGGGAAGATGGATGGATGGATGGATGGGCATGACAGAGCATGTTATGGAAGTGTTGTTCTATGAGCCAGTGGATGGATGCCAGTGATGCCAGTGATGCCAGTGGATAGATATATTCTTCATCTTTTCTCTCTTACAGCTGTCCAAGCAATATGGGTCAGTTTACACGATGCACTTTGGCCCCAAAAAAGTGTTAATATTGTCAGGATACAAGACCGTCAAACAGGCACTAGTGAACCTTTCAGAGGAGTTTGGAGACAGAGATATCACACCTATATTCCATGATTTCAGCCAAGGATATGGTAAGAAGGCTTCACATAATAAGATGATCATTTAATAAATAATTTTTTTTTTTTTTTTTTTTTATTAATTCAGCACTTATACTTGTCTTGTATATAAAGTTGGTCATCTGTTTGTATTATACGTAGATAGTGTGAGGTCAACTTTGGAGTAATGGATAAATTATTCCTCTCTAGGGATTTTGTTTTCTAATGGTGAAAACTGGAGAGAAATGAGACGCTTTGCTCTCTCGAACCTGCGAGACTTCGGAATGGGCAAGAAAAGAAGCGAAGAGTTAATAATCGAAGAAACGCAATATTTAAAAGGGGAATTTGAGAAGTTTGAAGGTAAGATCATAAACCAGAAGGACAAGATGATATGACTGTAACTGATTTGAGTATTAACATCTTGTTCACCCATGTGCAGGAAAACCATTTGATACAACTCTGCCAATGGCCATGGCTGTTTCAAACATCATCTCTGCCATTGTCTACAACACCAGATTTGAGTACAGCGACACTAAGTTACATCACATGGTCAGACGACCATACGAAAACATGAAGATGACTGGATCAGCTTCAGTTCAGGTACCCACACATTTCTGTACAATACACCAATAATTGATACGCTGATTGTATCTGATTGATTGATTTATTTTTAATTATTCAATAATTATATAAATTAATAATTATTGTTTTAATGCATGATTTGAGTATTTGTCACGGTGAATGTACAGTGTTCAATGGTAAATTATGATTCTTTGCAATTCTGCTTCTTTGTAGCTCTACAACATGTTTCCTTGGCTTCGTCCTTTTGTGTTGAATCAGAAACTTATTGTGAATAACGTCAGAGAAACATTCAAACAAAGCGAGGAACTATTAAATGGTCTGAAGAAGACTCTGAACCCTCAGGAGCCCAGAGGAATCGCTGATTCTTTCCTCATACGACAGCAGAAGGACGAGGTACTGTTTATATGAAAAAAAAAAAAAAAAAACATTTTTAATGTTCTGAAATCAATTTGTTTTGACTGTAACATCATGATTTCTGCAGGAATCTGGAAAAACAGATTCTTTGTACCATTCAAGGAATTTATATTGTACAATCAACAACCTGTTCGCTGCTGGTACTGACACTACGGCCACAACACTACGCTGGAGTCTTCTGCTAATGGCCAAATACCCTGAAATACAAGGTATGACTTCAAATGCCCATTTTAATGCATGCATTTAAACACTCAGAAAAAAAAAATAGTGCAGAAACAATTCTCACTCAGAAATTGCTAGTAAATTTCACAGATAATTACAAAGAAATTGCAAGTAACACACTGAATTAAACATGACATTTTGAAGTAGAAAGAATGAAATAGTATTTTCTTGTAAAGTGTACTTCAATAATCTTTCTTTTGTTTACTACTTAAAAAAAAAAAAAAAAAAAGAAAAGGAAAAAATTAATTGTTTAAAGTGAACCTTAGAAAGAGTCCTTGATCACAGTCAAGTGAAAACCAGGACTATTGCATTATTTTATAACAATTTGAATTCAACAAGTCTGCAAATCTAATTATTTACCATGCAAAGCATTAACCATAGAATACGGTAATGCTGTTATATACTTTCATACTGTGGTCTTTCTTGTGAATGTAACTAAGCCGAGGTCCAAGACGAGATTGACCAAGTGATTGGTGGACGTCAGCCAGTGGTGGAGGACAGGAAGAATTTGCCTTACACAGACGCTGTGATTCATGAAACGCAGAGATTTGCTAACATACTACCCCTTGGTTCCCCCCGTCAGACCACCTGTGATGTTCACCTGAATGGATACTTCATCAAGAAGGTCTGGCTCCAATAAGAACATGCAATGTTCTTGATTATGTGTTTCCACCATTTATCACTGATCATTTGTGTTGTTTTATGCAGGGTACCAGTGTGTTACCACTACTGGTATCTGTATTGAGGGATGAAAATGAGTGGGAAACTCCTGACCGCTTCAACCCAAGACACTTCCTGAATAAGCAGGGCCAGTTTGTAAAAAAGGATGCTTTCATGCCCTTCTCTGCAGGTGCAGTGGACTTTAAATTCACTAATTATATTATCACCATCACAGGTGATTTTTGTTAATTGTTTAGTTATTATTTTTCTTAGGACGCAGGGTTTGTCTTGGAGAAAGTTTGGCCAGGATGGAGCTCTTCCTGTTCTTCACCTTCCTCCTTCAACATTTCAGCTTCACTCCTCCTCCTGGAGTTTCTGAAGATGATCTGGATCTCACACCAGTGGTGGGCTTCACCCTGAACCCGACCCCACACAAACTGTGTGCAGTGAAGAGGTCTTAAAGTCATATATACTGTTAATTATTACCTTTTTATTGGACTGACACTTTCATTTAATGTTTTTCTTGTGTGTGCGTTTTTGCATTTTTAATGTAGGTTTTTATTGGAAAAACACTTAATGTTTATTCAATGCTTACTTTTAGATAGAATAGTGCCTTTGCTCTTCTTCTGTAAGAAGAATATATAAGAATCTATAACATGTAAAATTAATCAAATGTTGTTATTAATGTTTAAACCTGAGGAAACATTTTGCATTGAAATTGCACTTATGGAAGCATTGTGGAAATAGTTGCCTACAGATGGTTTCTTTAACCAAAAGATAAAGATTGGGAAAAGAGATATCCATGCACCAGTAAATAAACTTCTCTACATACATTTTTTTGGCTCTATTACATTTGCACATTCTATTTCTATTTCAAGCCATTAAATCAGGATCTGGTTAAGCTAAGATCATTTGTTCTTATAGAAATAACACTTATAGAAATAGACATGAATCATGGACTGATTAACTAGATTAACTGCCTTATTCTGCATGACCTTATTCTACATTCTTAATCCTACACAATACCTAAACTTAACAACTACTAACTATTCATATAAACAGTAAATTAGGAGTTTATTGAGGGAAAGTCATAGTTAATTACCATTTTAAGATATGTCAGTGCAAGTTTCTTTCAGTTAAATCTCAAATATGCATTTTAGTCTAGGACTAGCTTAAGCCTTGTCTGTGAAACCAGAGGTAAAAGTGCAAGTAACTAAATGTCAGTAGTCAAAGAAGTATTCCCAGCCAGCACACCCATGTGGGGCCATTAACTGGTCCCCAACCAGTTTTGTTCTCAGTTTCCATGTAGGCCCCACATGGATTAGACCAGATGAAATGAACACTGCTTAGTGTACAGGGTGTTCAATGTAACTGAACGTTTATCTAAATGTTAAATGCAACACTGAATCAGTGTTGGAGTTGGGATAATTAAGTGATTAATTGAGTAGTGATTGAGCATTATTGAAGACAGCTGATGATAAGCAGAATCACTAACGGAAAAAACAAAAACAGAAAAAAAGAGAAACAAAAAATATAAATGACTTGCAGCCACAGCCTTAGATGAAGTCAACTAAAAAAGAAATTCACTTGTTATTATAGCTTCACGTTGTTATTATTATTATTATTATAACTAGTTTGACTTTATTTCTGTCATACTTTACAGATAGTTTTATTGAGAATTAACAGGTTTATATGTTGTCGTTTTTTTTTATTATTGAAAATAATATTTTAGTTTGACCATTATGGTGATCAGTGTTTGCTTTAGGTGGGCAGTTTGACTCCTGAATTTTTAATGTTAGTTTTTCTCTGGCTGCTTTTACTGTTTGTTACGGCAAGAACAGTAAGATTATGTTATGTTGGCTGCCTGGTGATAAAGATAAAGAGGCATTATTTCATAGCTTTAACAGAGTTTAATGTAGTGCAATATAATATTACATTTATTGTACTGATTATTGTAAAATTGTGATTCTACAGCATGACATCCAGAACAGTTTTAACCTGTTAAGCCCCGTTCACACCGCCAGCGACAAAGCGACAGGATCCCATTCATTTCAATGGAGCACTTGCGACTTCCGGCGATAAGAGCGACAGTGACTGTTAGCGACAGAATGTAGGCGTGTCAAGCGACTGGAGACATGCGACAAAAGTTCAGAAATTTCAACTTTATGCAAATGAGGAGCGAATTTCACGAGTGACTACCAATAGGAGTGAAGGTTCTCTGGAGCTCACGTCACCGTCTCGAGTGCAGGCAAGACAGACAGGAATAGTTCCGGAGCGATTTCATATAATAAAATTATGCATGGAAAAGAAACTGTCGGCAGTCTTGTGAGTTTGAATACATTTTGTGTTGTTAATTATATGATATTGTGAGCAGTTTAGCACTGCTGCAGTTCATATTACAGTTTCACCTGCATTGTGTTGATTATTAGGGACAAGAAAATTGATCATTTGTCAAATTCAAATGATGTTTTAGTATTTTTTGTTGATAGATTGATCGTTAATCTAGTAAATGATTTAATGGACTGAGCTCTGCAGTCACAACACTCTACAACAGCAGAATGTTACTTTTAATTATTTTAAACCTAATTCCTAGTCAAATTAGAGTGATTTCTTAGTTTTATCATTTGTGATTGCATTTTCTATAAATATGATCAGACGTGCAGTCTACCAATGACATTAGAGCTACAGCACTAGGAACGCCCACAAGCAACTTCACAGTACAGAGACTAACGACATACAGCGAAAAAGTCGCTGGCGGTGTGAATGGGGCTTTAGTGTTCCACTGTACTGCTCGTGGTACACATACCTTCTAAAACAGACCTTAGGAATGGTAAGGTAAGTAATGGTAAGTTAATCAGATAATCAGAGTTTAAAAGCTTCTGAGTCTTTGGCCCTCATTACACCTCGATTGGATCACAAGTGGACGATGTTAAATGCAGGTGTAAACGTGATCTAAAATGTTTTGAGCTTGTCTGCTTTCTACCACTTCCAGAGGTAGTCGAGAATGCATTCAACTGGATTGATTTCATAGTGTACACGGGCTGTGGCTGAAATTCAGTCGTAGTTGTTGTTCCTGCTCATCTCCTCTTTTTTCTTTTCTTGTTTTTCCTCTTTCCTTCAGGGATTCTGTTTGTTATCATCAGCTGTCTTCAATGATGTGCAATCATTACTCAGTTATTCACTTAATTATCTCAACTCCAACACTGATTTAGTGTTGCTTTTAATACCCTGTAGTGTGCACTGAGCAGTGTTCATTTCATCTGGGCTGTCCCTGAGGACAAAACTGGCTGGGGCCCACTTAGATAACCCAGGTGAAACCCATTTGGACGTGGGTGTGCTGGCTGGGATTGTGTCAATGAGACAAGAAAAACATGCTTCAATCATCAACTTTGTGATCACTGTAATGTCCAAGCTTGTACGGATCACATGCAAATATATATAAAAAATATAATTTTTCCATCTGTCATTGCCTGATAGGGCAGTAAGGCAACAGGTCAAGTTTTCAGCCCCCATTTCAGCCATTCAACCAAAAAGAAAAACTGTTTTGTATATTCATGAACACAAATGTGTATGTCAGGGCATACATTTACAAGAAACTACCCATAGACACTTGTTGTGGTGTTCAAAGTTTAAATGAGCAGAACAGATTTTTCTTGTAGTCATGTTGTTTGCTCTTAACTTGAAATATTTGAGTGTAAGCTAACTCAAAATTATTATTATTGTAATCTAGTAGTTCTCAACTTTAACACTTTTAAATTTAACTAGCTAACTCAGCAAATGCTAACAGATGCTCAACACAATGCTTAGCATAGCAACTGATGAATAAGTAAAACAATGTAAAACATTTAACATTTGTCATCGTGATGGTAACTCCCCCCCAAAAAACCATCACAAAATTACCTAATGCTAATTAACCATGCTAAATTACCATCACAAAACATTAAACACAACTCCCCCGGTTTCACAGACAAGACTTAAGCCTATTAGTCCCAGACTAAATTGCATGTTTGAGCTGTTTTAACTGAAAGCGACTTGCGCTGTCATATCTTAAATGTCATTGTCATTGTTTTGTCTAAAGACGCACACCAGTAATGTTTTTTTCTTCTTTTTTTTTCCCCACCCAAGGCACACTTATAAAAGCTACAAATTTATAACATTTATAAAGGCCTAATTCTAACTTAATCTAGCTTTTCTGTGAAACTGGGCAATTATGTGTCAGTTTCATAAACTCAAAAGAAAAATAAAGTTCTAAATACTCATTAAAGTTAATTCGTTTGAACTATAGTTAAATCTAAGGCCCTGTCATGCCACATAAACAGTGCTAAATGGTATTTACTGTTTAATTTACTGTTTAACAGAATTTGAAAGATGAGATTTTGTTTTTATATCAGAAATAACAAAGCACAAAGCTTATTGTGATTTATTGAATGGAAAGCGCTACAAAGCTTTGCTCATTCATCAACTGAAAATGTCTATCTACACCCAAATCCCATGACTGCAATACTCCACCTCTCACCTTAAGTCCGTCAGTGTTCTATTGAAACAGTTCCACACAGTTCAGCACATGCTGAGTCATAATATAAATACAATGCACATGGGTTTGTTATTATTTAAACCTTTACTGTGTGGTCACAGTTGTTCCAGAAATATAGTTCAGTGTTCAAAGTGCATTTTGAACCCTAGAAGGTTGTAGTTCTGGCTGGATACAACTTCAAGACAGTTAAACAAGCAGTCGTGAAACAGGCAAAATAATTTTGGTATTATTGTCTTTTTTTGTTGGTGGCAAAATGTGGTACAGTTGATTTTGAAGATTGACACTTGTCCAGGTCATAGATGATACTTTTACTATGACCAATAAAAATGATGTGATACTATGAAAAGTATCATCTGCTGAAGTCAATAAACATATTTTGAACAAAGTACAGACGAGTTGGAAAAACAAGACAAAGCTCTAAGCAAAGACTGAATCAATTGAGTTTTGTTGTATTTTAGTATTTACAAAAGGTCTCTAAGAGTATAGTGCATTTTAAGTGTCTGCAGATCTACAACACGAGTCTGGTTCTTGGACCCTGGATAAAGATGTGGAAATGCTGATGGAAAATGTGGAAAGCAACAGGAGAGAAATGCAGGAGTCAGGTTTTGAACGTCTTACAGGAGACATTAAACCTGCTTCACTGCAGAAGATTCATTGACACCTTCCTCATCTGCAAACAAAGTATAAGAAGATGAGTTTTATACAAATGTATGCTTCTTTTCTTTCCATATTGTGGGCAAAAGCTACACTGAAGCAAATCTCTTGTACTTGTGGCACCACCTATTGGCCTAAGCGAAGTATCAATTTTAATCAAACAACTTTCTTTCATTTGAAATTTTCACATACTGTTTCCCACTTTTATTGTCAACGTTTGTCCGATCTTCACCAAAATTGAAATTAAATGTTGCTTGCAACTACTTTTACTATTCAGATCTGTGTATTTTGAAATGTTTGAGGTCTGTATCAGTGATACGGGCCAGCTTCTGACTCATTTAGTGTCACCCTAGATATAATTGAACTGTGTATTGTGTCAAACCTGTTTACTGCGGGTACTGACATGACCTGCATGCCTAACTGTGAACCCCTGTGGACTACAGACATTATCTTGGACCCTTTTAAAAGGTCTGCCAGATGTTACAAAATTAAATCTCCAGCCTTTTATTTCCTTTATTGCCAGTAATAACAATTCTGAGGCCTGATGAGCAAAATGTTATTATATTTTGCTCAAAACCTTTATTATATTTACCTTTATTATACCTAAACTCCAATAGGCTATCATGTTTGTAGTTAAAGGGGTTTTGATTTTGAGCATTATGGTACATCATACAGTGAATTTGTTCAGAAAGAGGTGATGCACGAAAGAGGTGATGAAGAGATTCAGCAGAATCAATGATTTACAATAATTTTAAAGTTATATTTTTGCCCTTTCTGGCTTTATTTGATAGGACAGTTTGAAGTGAGACAGGACACATTTGAAAAAAAGAGAAGGGAACACAGTAAATTCCCCGGTGTTAAATTAACACTGCTCTGTGTTCATATGGAAACCACCAGCAGGGTGTTAAAAGTAACACAGAAGCAGTGTTAGAGTTGATAAGATACTTAAGTGATTAATTGAGTGATGATTGTTCGATTATTGAAGACACCTGATGATAATAAGCAGAATCACTAAAGGAAATAGAAACACAAGAACAACAACTGACTTCCAGCTAGATGAAATCAAGTGAAAAGACATTAAATCTCTCTTATTACAAAACAGACTGACTTTATTTCTGTCATTCGTCTACAGTTCTTTTTGAGAATTAACAGAGGTTTAGATGTTGTTTTATTGAAAACCATCATGGTGATCAGTTTTTCCTTTAGTTAGGCAATTTGACTTGATTTTTTAAGTGTGTGGTCTTTGTAACAGTGTTTACTACGGGTACGTTTACACGACAACGATATGGTTAAAACGGAGAAGTTTTTCCTTTGAGTTTTCCACGTACAGACGACACCGTTGTCAAAATGATCCCTATGCATAAGAATCTGTGAAAATGACTAAAAACGCTGTATTCTGCTGGCAGGCTATTAGATGGCGATGTAACACTATAGACTGAACATGTAATGCACATGTGCATGACATCATTGTTTTCACAGATTTGCATTTTTGTTGTTTACATGGAGACCTGTTTTAAAAAGTTTGCGTTTCAGGGCACCGTTATCATGTAAATGAACAGCCAAAACACATAAAAAGTTTTCCGTTTTTAGTTATCATGTAAACAGCATAAAACACATAATTTGTTGCAAAGGAAGCCATAAGCAAAGATGATCAGATGAAATTTTAATCATCCTAAAGAAAAATGAATAGTAGTTATTTGATATTGACAAAATTTTACCAACATTATTTTGCTGGCACAGATTAGACTTTCTGAATTTTGATTTTTAAATGCATTGTGGGAGTTTTTTTTAAGTACACACAGACATACAGAATCAGAATATGAATCTCAACAATGGTGACATACTTCACGACGCAATGCATGCTGGGAGTCATGAGTTTAAAACAACGGTGGCTCCCAGCACGCCTTGCGGTATAAAGCATGTCACCATTGTTGAGATTCATATGCTGATTCTGTATGTCTGTGTGTCTGAATGATGCACAATTTCTTTTTCAAATTACCTTTTTCAAATTAACTGTATTTTTATTTACTTATTTAGAAATGGTGCATTATTCAGACATCAAGAATCAGCATATGAATCTCAACAATGGTGACAGGCTTCATACCGCAATGTATCCTTGGAGCCACTGTAGTATAAAACTCATGACTGCTGGCATGAAGTATGTCACCATTGTTGAAATTCATGTGTTGATTCTTTATGTCTGTGTGTATCTAAAACAAACAAACAAACAAACAAAAAATCCCACAATGTATTTAAAAATCAAAATTCAGATAACTGATCTGTGCCAACAAAACATTGTTAGTGAAAATCTACTAATAGTAAATAACTGATTTTGATCAGTTATGAGATTAGTCAATTATTTTTCATTATGATGATTAAAACTATCATCTGACTGTCATTGTTCATGGTTTCCTTGGCAACAAATTATGTGTTCTGGTAAACACTGTTAGAAAAACCACAAACTAACCTGAAAAGTCAAGAGTCAAACTGCCTAACTTAAGAAACACTGATCACCATAAACATTTTCAATAAAACAACATCTAAACTTCTGTTAATTCTCAAAAAGAACCGTAGATGAATTACAGAAATAAAGTCAGTCTGGTTTGTAGTAAGAGAGATTTAATGTCTTTTCATTTAAGGCTGTGGCTGGAAGTCAGTTGTAGTTCTTGTGTTCCTCTTTCCTTCAGTGATTCTGCTCGTTATCATCAGGTGTCCTTAATAATCGAACAATCATCACCCAATCAATAACTTAAGTTAACTTAATTATCTCTAACACTGCTTCGGTGTTACTATTAACACCCTGCTGGTGGTTCCCATATGAACACAGAGTGGTGTTCATTTAAAGTCAGCGTGAACTGGAAGTTGCAAACGACTTTTCTCCAGTGTTGTGACGTTTTTCCAAATGAAACAGAATATTGAATAGAGGGCAGGGTTTTTATTTTAGCGCTCCTCCTCTCCATCTCTTGCTCATAGCAGACTAACGGTCGGAGGGGAGTGGTTTAAGCGTTTTCAACCCAAGCCGTAAAACTGATGTCATTAGAGAAGGGGCACCGTTGCAGAGGGGAAGAGCATTTTCAGATTTTGATTAAATATTATGAAGCCAAATAATTTTTTTTGTGAGGATTGACTTGCACGGATGAATTGTTCACCACAAAACTAGCAATTTGAGCTAACAAAATAAATAAGGTCAATTTTGATTTCATGTGTACTTTAACACCAGGGAACAGAACATGGCCATCATGAGTAAAGAGCCTGAAGGGAAAGTGCAGTTTCACATACTGATGCAATGATTCTCAAAGAAACTTAATATTACTGACTGGATTATGAAATAATAGATGGTTAAAAAGATCCTGTCAGTGAAATTAATATATTTAAAAATCTGCTAAAGTTAATTGATAAAAAAAGAAAAGTTTGTCCCCTGTATCATATCCTCCTAGCTATATTTTGTCTCAGAACAAGCACATACCTTTTTTTTTTTTTTGCTATATATATATATATATATATATATATATATTTGATAATATACCGTATGGTATATTTGGTATGCAGAGTTGGGCAAGTTACTTCCAAAATTTAATACATTATATATATACTAGTTATTGTAATTTGAAAGTAATTAGCTACATTACAGTATTACTGTCTCTGAACTGTAATGCGTTACACTACTTTTGTGTTACTTTCACCAAAATAACCACAGAAGTATGACGGCATAAAATGCTAAAATGTAGTTTATTGCTGCTCATTATACATCCAGTAGAGGGCGATGTGGCCATGACTGTGTAGGCCAGTGATCCTCCAGGGGGGCTTGGATATGACTTAAAATTTTTGAGATGTCTTAAAATTCATTTAAATATATTAATATAATTAATTAATTGAATTAATACGTTAAATTAAATATTAACAAACACCACCTCTCTGTGCATTCTGCGATTGTTTCAGAGCAGCCCACGGCGTTTCTCATTGCGCTGTGAAATACAGACTGAACAGCGGCTCAAAACACCCACATTAGTAACATAGTAGGCTATACGCAAACTACATCTCTCAGTTGGTATAAAGAAAACCAGTGTCGCTAAAAAAAGTTTTGATGTATGATGATTGTTAGCGCGCCACCAGTCCAGGTGTTTTTTGGTGTCACATTGATAGCAATATTGCACTTGACTATTACGTTCTTGTCCTTTTCTCTGAAAATAATGGGAGTAGCTATGTCCATCTCACAAATGTAGAATCCAGGAAACAGACATACTATTTTACCCGCAGATTTTATCTCTGGTGCTGGAATGTTTTGAAACATCAACATCCTAACCTCTGGTAACTCTCAATAATACATTTTGTAGACGTTTGACGGAAATAATGTCAAACTGGTTAGTGGGTGAAGATGTTAGAATTTAATTGACAGAATTTAATCGATTTAATTTCCAGTTGGTATGTTTCTCTGACATCAGATTGCTTATTATTTGTAGAAGAAATTAATAAAAATGGGAAAGATCAAAGTTGTCTCAATCATTAATTTAGAACAAAAAATTGTAAAAGGATCCACACACTCTAATAAAGAGAATGTCCATGAAATGCCATATGGACTGAAACATTTGAAATAAAAAAAAATTACAATTGAAATAAAATAATTATTTATTTGGTTGAACTAAGAAAATGAGCCAGATTAGGTTAAATGAACATGAAATTTATTGTTGAAAACTTTATAAAAGTAAAGAGCTTAATGACTGTATACTTGTCAATTTGAAAATACTCAATTTTTGAAGTAAATACAACTTAACTGAGTCAATGCAATTGCAATGCAATTTTTTTATTTTTATTTTTTATACAGTGAGTCGTAAAGGACTATAATAAATCATAAGGTGTAAACCTGGCTTTAGTTGATGGTTTTGGATATCAGACAAAATGCAGTGTTACATTTTTTGGATCAGACACACTGTGTCTGATTAATTTCTTTAGTTAATCATAATATTTTTGTGTCATGACTGAAATTTAATATTGTAGCATAGAAATGTTTGGAAGATATGCAATATGTTATGCAATACTGTATGAATATGGGTGGGGGAAAAACAAGTTTCTGCAGCAGGTTTGTGTGCCAGTCAGAACTGGACTGACAATGACTAAATTACTAATTCACTAATAATTGTGTCATTCATGGATGGAAAGGGACACAGCACTTCAGTTCCAAAATTTGTGCGGCATAACTGGTTATGCAGGTGGATAGTATTTATCTGTAGAGATAAAAGCTCCACTCTTCACCACAATGCTGACCCACAGAAACAAAATCCGCAAAATAATATAGGTTTTATAGACAATTGGAAAAGTTTTTGGGGCAGACCTGACCTGTTGAAAAGAGATGGTATTCATCCCTCTCGGGATGGTGCTGCTCTTCTCTCTAGTAATATGGCACATAGTCTTAGAGCTGAAACATGACAAACTGTGGCCCAGGTCAGGAAGCAGACATACTGGCTAAACCGACCGTCTGCTAGCTGCCTCACGTTACAGAAGTCAGATAATTCCCAACACATAGAAACTCTTACACCTAGATATTATCACATAGAGACTGTGTCTGTACCCCGAATTAGTAAAAACAAAAAACTTCCAAACCCATTTAATGGTAAAAATTTAATTGATGTTCAACAAATAAAAAATAGAGATAGTAATGATAAACAAATGATAAAGCTTGGGTTGTTAAATATTAGATCCCTTTCATCAAAATCACTTATTGTAAATGATATTATCACAGACAATAATCTAGATATGCTGTGTTTGACAGAAACTTGGCTAAAACCGGACGATTACATTACTTTAAATGAGTCTAGCCCTCAAGGTTATGATTATCGACACAATCCTCGTCAGAAAGGCAAAGGAGGAGGTGTTGCTGTAATTTATAGTAATATTTATAGTATTAGTCAAAAGTCTCTCAAATATAATTCCTTCGAAGTGATGGTACTTTACGTAACATTATGTAAGTTGACATTTGTGTTGGCTACTGTATACAGGCCACCAGGACACCATACAGACTTTATCAAAGAATTTGCTGATTTTCTATCGGAGTTAGTACTAGCAGCAGATAAAGTACTTGTTGTTGGTGACTTTAATATCCATGTAGATAATGAAAAAGACTCATTGGGATTGGCATTTGCAGATATTCTAAACTCTATTGGTGTTAGACAACACGTGTCAGGACCCACTCATTGTCGTAACCATACCTTAGATCTAATATTGTCATATGGAATTAATATTGATGCCGTTGAAATTCTGCAGCAGAGTGACGACATCTCAGATCATTACCTAGTCTCGTGTATACTACATTTAGTCAAAACAGCTAAACTGCCTCCCTGCCATAAATTTGGTAGAACCATCACTTCTACCACTAAAGAACGCTTTATAAATAATCTTCCTGATCAGTTTCATCGCCTTAGCATGCCAGACAGCTTAGAAGACCTCGATGTTGCAACGGAAACTATTGCCTCTGTCTTTTCAAGCACATTAGACTCAGTTGCTCCTTTGCGTTTAAAAAAGATTAAGGCATAGCTGATATAAAAAATTGGATGACCAGTAATTTCCTACTACTAAATTCAGAAAAAACAGATATTCTAATTTTTGGACCAAAAACTTCCTCACGTAATAACCTAGAATACTGTCTAACACTTGATGGCTGCTCTGTTAAGTCTTCGTCGTCAGTTAGGAACCTGGGTGTGCTCTTTGATACCAATCTTTCATTTGAAGGCCATGTTTCTAGCATCTGTAAAACCGCATTCTTCCATCTTAAAAATATATCTAAATTACGACATATGCTCTCGATGACAAATGCGGAACAGTTAGTTCATGCATTCATGACCTCAAGGCTAGATTACTGTAACGCTCTACTAGGTGGTTGTTCTGCTCGCCTGATAAATAAACTACAGCTCGTACAAAATGCAGCAGCTAGAGTTCTTACTAGAACTAGGAAATATGACCATATCAGCCCGGTTCTGTCAACACTGCATTGGCTTCCTGTTAAACATCGTATAGATTTTAAAATCTTGCTAATTACCTACAAAGCACTAAATGGTTTAGCTCCCCAGTACCTGGGCGAGCTCTTAATGCATTATAGTCCTTCGCGTCTATTACGATCTCAGAATTCAGGCCAGCTAATAATACCTAGAATATCAAAATCAACTGCAGGTGGTAGATCCTTCTCCTATTTGGCACCTAAACTCTGGAACAATCTTCCTAGCATTGTTCGGGGAGCAGACACACTCTGTCAGTTTAAATCTAAACTAAAAACACATCTCTTTAACCTGGCATACACATAACACATTATCAATTTATCTTTTCAAATCCGTTAAAGGATTATTAGGCTGCATAAATTAGGTCAGCCGGAACCGGGAACACTTCCAATAACACCAGATGTACTCGTTACATCAGAAGAAGAATGGCATCTACGCTAATATTAGTCTTTCTGTTTATCCCGAGGTTTACCGTAGTCAGCCGGATCCGGGCCGTATCTGGGTGAGATCGAGGACCTGCGCCATGACACAACCACAACACAGCCCTGAAGTATCAGCAGAGATTGAGTCAACTAGATCATCCACTATGAAGGCCTCATCAACATGACAACCAGTGGCACATCTCCTCAACAACCGTCCATACCGGTGTGATGAATACGATCTTCAACTGGATGGAACTGAATTAAACACTTTGAATGTTGCGATCATATCTGACTTATGATAGCAGCCTGAGTCATAACAAAGCACTGTTCGCCAGAGGAGAACTGGCCCCCCGACTGGGCCTGGTTTCTCCCAAGGTTTTTTCTCCATTTTAACACCTGTTTGCCACCTGATGTCACCTGTTGGAGTTTGGGTTCCTTGCCGCTGTCGCCTTTGGCTTGCTTAGTTGGGGACACTTGACAATTGACATTTGATATTCAACAGTGCTTTGATCTGCCTGCATTGACACTATTCCTTACGAGCTGCTGTGCAGCCAAAATAATGTACCAGTTATCACTGTAAAGCTGCTTTGACACAATCTACATTGTAAAAAGTGCTATATAAAAAAAAAAAAAAAAAAAAAAAAAAAAAAAAAACAGCCAGAAATGCTTCTGAATAGGCTGGGATTTAGATCCTTTTCACTAAAGCTTTTGCTTGACAGTTACATACAGTTAAATTCTCCTGCAGAGCCAATATGAAATACTCCAAATTAAACCTTTAAACCCCTTTTACACAGCAAACATTACAAAAAGCGTTACTCATCAAGCATTTTGCTTGATTTCAGTTGAGCCCAAGATCATGTCTGTACATTATAATCACTTCATAAGAGAACATTTAACCAAAATTTGATCATGTGATCTCAAATGCATTATAAACAATCACTTAATCAGAAAAAAATCCAGACGTCAAGAGTCCAACTAAAAAAGCCAACACTAATCACCATAATGGTGACACCAAATGAAGCATTTTCAATAAATCATCAACATCTAAACTTCTGTTAATTCTCAATAAGAACTTTTGTAGATGTATGACAGAAATAAAATCCATCTGGTTAGTAATAAGTGAAGCTGATAATGCTGTTTACGGAGCCCTATATATTCTAAGAAGAAGAATATACAAAGGTATGTTTCCTTTCAATATTGTGTGCAAATGCTACTCTGAAGCAAATCTGTTGTACTTGTGGCACCACCTACTTGTAAATCACTAAGTATCAATTTTCATAAGGGTTAAACATCACAGCAAAATCCCTAGTGTTAAATTGACACCGCTTAGTGTTTATAATGGAACCACCAGCAGGGTGGTTAAAGTAACAATGAAGCAGTGTTAGAGTTAATTAGATAATTAAGTGATTTATTAAGTGATGATTGTTTGATTATTAAAGACACCTGACAATAACATATCACTGAAGAAAAGAGAAACACAAGAACTTCAACTGACTTCCAGTTATAGCCTTATGCCAAGTTCACACTGCACAATTTTCAAACCAGATCACTGTTTTTTTTTTCACACTACACAACTATCTGGGGTAGCATTAATTTGCTGCAGTGTGAACACTGCAAGATGGATCGGAAACAGGGGCACATTGCATGACTTTACAATAGGAAGAATCGCTCACAACAAAGTCTGGTCTGCAAACTACATTTCACAACCAAACACACCGTTCAGGTGATGCGCAAAAAAGGGGATGAAGAGATTCAGCAGAATCAATGAATAAATAAAGTTCTGATATAAAGAAATCATTTTGAAGTTATATTTTTGCCCTTTCTGACTTTATTTGATAGGGCAGTTTGAAGTGAGACAGGACACATTTGAAAAAAAGGAGAGAAGGGAACAGAACATGGATATCATGAGTAAAGAGCCTGAAGGGATACAAAAAAAGCAAGCTTCCTTATTTTTTGGTTTAACTGTTGTCGTCTGACTGGATTACTTTTCTGGTCTTCTCTCATCAGCATTCTTAAGCACATGAAGAACCTCACAAAAAATAAGGTATTCTGGGGTCATTTTAAAAGATTAAAAGGGGTAAAATGTCTTATTTTTTTATTTTTTATTTTTTTTAAATGGTTTGCTATCTAGCAGAACACACCAATTACACCAGTGTAAAACTGTATTCTGTAACATTTTTAGTGTGTAAAAATATATGTACATATTCCTACTGGAGTGATCAGGAGATTTAGTGAAGGCCTGTTCTCATTGTCTTTCAGCATCTGTGCATCTGGGATTTGACTGAATCAAGATGCTGCTGATCATTGAAGCTCTTCTTCTCATTTTAGCTGCTCTAGGACAGGTAAGCTTGTGTTTTAGTGTGAATATTACAGACATGAAGAATACTGATGATGTGATCATTAATGATTCCTGTTGCTGCAGGATCACAAAGCTACTGTTGAAGGACAGATATTTCCATTGGATTTCGCACTAAATTCAGTTGATGATCTATATGATGGTTGTACTGTCAAAATGGCAGACCTAGTGAAGACAAAATATCTAGAGAAGGAAAAATCTGCTTCAGCTGAATTTAACAAGACTTGGCAAGAAGGTGAAGAGAATGCAAAAAAAAAAAAAAAAGCAGAGGATAACTTACAACAAATCCATTCAGTTACCATTCATGTGTACACTAACAAAGACTCTAAAGTATATAATAATTTCACTAGTGCCACTCGTACTGACAAACAAAAATACAAAGAGGGGACATTCAAATGGTATTCACTTCACTTTCTGTTAAGAGAAGAGGTACAGATTCTGAAGAAAACAAAATAGATGCTATGTAACTTATCGTGGTACGAATGTTAAATTTGATGAACAAAGAGGTTCGTTTGAGTTCATTTTCATCCTCCTCTCTTGATCATAAAGTAACACAGGGTTTTGGAAATAAATCTTGTTTTGTAATCTACACTTGTGAAGGTGCTGATGTGATCAAATACTCAAAGTATCCTGATGAGAAAGAGGTGCTGATTCCTCCATATGAGAAGTTTAATGTCACTGCTGTCATGAAGAGAACAGATCAGCCAGATCTCTGGTGTGAGACAGTGTTTGTGTTGAATAGCACTGGAAAAACAAGTGACCTGAACTGTGAATTGTTTAACAGGGGAAATCATGCTGCTTTCTTTAATGTTTTAATAGTTTTGCAATTATTATTGTTTACCTGCTAACCAGTTAAATGTAAATGTTTCTCATTGTCATTGAGCTTTGAAGTGCTTGTCATGCTTAATTAAATCTGATATTCTGGGGACAATTTCATAAGATTTAGTAGTGATTGGAGAAAATACTGTTTTAAAATCTTTATTTATTTTTTTGTTTTATTTTACAATTATGTTGTCTTGTTTCATCAACACATTGTATATTTTGTATGAAATGTTACAGCATGCCCTAGAGGTGGGAGACACTGTAAAGCGAGAAGCATGTTATAACATCTGACCTTATAATAAAAAAAAACAAAACAAAAACAAAAAAACAAGATAAACTCAAATATTGTTTGAGCACATGAGAATGAACAAACAACACAACAAAGTCAACAAAAAAACAATGCAGATAAATAGACTCCCTCCACACACAACTCAGAAGACATCTAGACCGAGAGGTAAAAATGCTTAACACATTCAGATTTTGGGGCAGTTGTGGTTAGAGTCAGACTAGTAACCCCAAGGTTGTGGGTTCAGTTCTCAGTACTGGCAGGAAAATGTTGGTAAGGCTACAGTGCTCTCTTCCACCCTCAACACCTACGACCGAGGTGCTGTTGAGCAAGGCACCTATCTCCCAACAATTTCCCAGATCAGTAGGGGGTGCTGCAGCACCTTCAGCGCTCCTAGTTGTGCACTAAGAAGATAAAAGCAGATTGAAACTGTTGCTCTGGCTCTCTTTTATTCTCGCCCTCTTTTCTTGGGCACTCTTTCTCTGTCTGTCTTTTTCTCTCTCTCTCTCTTTCTATCCTTCAGGTTACATACATGCTGGGTACGATTAATGGTATATGATTTTATCATCTCATACATCTTTTTTGTAACTATTTTAAGTGTAACCATAATCAGGTATTGTCATTAAACTCTTTCATTACAAATGATGTGCTAACTAGTTTTGATTTAGTATTAACTTTAATGTGCTTCCTATTGCAATATAATATCATCACACTATAGCAACGCTCTCCCACATATTTTGCTATTATAACTGTGCTTATTTCTGTTGTTGGTATAAGTTGCAGTGGGTGTTAATAGACAAGAAATGTTGATGTTTTTACCATCTTGCTGATAACGTTTCTTTAGTCATTCGGCGACCCTACAGCCTGAACCCCTGTAGACCCCTGTAACTCATTTTGATGATTATGATTAATTATGAATATGTGAATCAGTTAATCAGATTAACTTGATGTAGCTACATTAAAATTAATATTGCAATCAATTAACCTGTTCGTCCAGTGGACACTTAGTGTTAATTGATTATTAAGTCTAAGAAATGTTCATTTCCAGGTTATGGAAAAAACAACATTCTATTTGTACAGTACTACTCAGAGCATGTAGTCAAGATCTAAATCATTTAAGAGGCAATTTATTAGCAGACGGAGTCAGAACCAAACATCTATTGTGCACAATCTTTATTAACTAACTCACAAACACATAACTAAACTAACAAACACATAACATACAAGCAGGTCACACACATACGTAGGTAAAAATGAGCAATGATAGAGTTGAACCGGAAGTGGGACCGGAAATAGAGCTACGGAAAGAGTCAAAGAGTCTGGAAAAGAAATCATCAGTATTTCTCAGTAATAAAACACCTTTGCTGATAGGTGGTCTACACATTAATACTAAATCGCTGTTTAGTGTTCAAATGTACGATACTTGCAAGGTGCCTTTAGGCTGAGGAGCATTGGATCTGCAGACTGAGGAGAAATCGATGATTCGGTCCGAAGTTGTTGCAAGTATCTTCTGCGTTGGATGAAGTAATATGAAACAACTTAAGCTGTTAGTTTGACTCTTAGTGGGGAAAGAGTCCTTTCTCACTCTCACAGATGAGCACATGGCTGGGTTGCAGGCCTAGGCTTCCAGGCCTTCCAGGCCCACAGGCCTTGGCCTGATGAGGCCTGGAGCAAAAAGTCTTTTTTTGTCACCCCAGAAGCAAGAAGAAGAAGAAAAAGAGAGAGAGGAAGAGGGGCGTTGTGCTCTAGCTTTTAACCTCTGGTCAAAGTCCAACCTCTTAGGGTTGATGTGGCCAATGAAGATGTTGTATTTTCAGATGACAACACACCCCCTGTCAGTGCTTTTACGACAGAGCAAGATCAACTGATAAACTGAGTTTTGAAGAAGAACTATTAAACATTCTTGTAATACTGATGTGTTGCACAGGTATGGACATACTGCATACACAAGCATTTAAATCTTCTTGATACGAACCCATAGACACTAAACATGGCATACTTGAAGTTACCTTAAATGTATCATAAAACATGTGAATACAATGAGTGCAATACAACAACAGTAATAATGGATACCATTTCCTGGGGATGTGCATGTTCATTTATAGAACAGTCTGTCTATAAATTAATGCAGGAAAGTCTGTGTTCTGTGGGGATAATGCAGGAAAGATGCACGTTTCCTGTGTCTCTTCTCTGCTCTCAATGTGGCAACCACATTCTTTAGCACAATAAAACTGAGAACTTCTCGGGGGACGGGGGACAGGCCCCAGAGTGCTTTAAACAATTATTGGTTAACTATAACACATAATTGTGTCTGATTTGTCTCAGTCAATAGATATTGTTATGCCATTAACATTGTAGTGATTAGCAGGCAGACATGAGGGCAGACATCAATTACATCAATAATCAAAACTTACACCTCCAAGAGAAGTTCCACAAACAAGGAAATAGATGGGCTAGGAGATAAACCTGCAAAGACAATCACCCTTACCATTTGTACATGGGAAGAATGATGATAGTCTCTCAGTCCTAAAGACCTGAGGTGTGAACTGACTCCACTCACCAGACAGGTTTTGCCATGTGGCTTGAAGCCACAAAAGATGTATTTTCTATATAAAAATGGACACACAATGGACAAAATGGAGCAAATCTCCATTTCTATTAACAGAACTGTATATACTTAATGAGTACATGCAAAATATACAAACTTACCTATTAAGGTATACATGAATGCATAGGTTCAGCATAACCCAATGATGTTTGGACTTTATGTTTTCAAAATTGGTTTGAAAAGGAAATTATGCATAGGAAAAACCTTAAAGATATTGTTTTAAACATGAACTTTAAGCTATGCAAATGAACCTCATGTAAGAGAGGGGCCATCCAGTGGCCACCTCTGACAGCATCAGCCAATCAAAACACTGGATCTGAAAGGTGCCAATTTGCATTTCCCTCCTTCTTGGGACAGATTGAAAGGCTTTTTTTCTGAGACAGAGTTTTAGTCCAGTTCCTGGGTTGCTGCACTTTCATGTTCTGGTTCCAGGCTCCAGTTCCTGTTCCATTCCCGGTTCAAGGTTCCGGTCCCAAGATGTACTAAGCTAAGTCCAACTCCACAGAGTTGTGGATTTGCTCTCTCAAGACTCTGAAGCTCTATAGAGAGAAACAAGGAACTTCTGCAAGAAGTGAATTTGGGGAGTTTGAAAACTGCAACAGAGACAACTACGACAAGCTTAACCCCCCATCTTCAAAATATCTTCTGCACCAACTTCAAAATCCTCTCATCAGAGATCCTCCAGATCTGCATGTTCCAGATTGCCCGGATCTGCACTGATTCAGAATCTAAGGATCCTTCCATCTGCATGTTCCAGAGAATAAGGATCGTCTGCACAGACATCCGAACATTCAACGTTCACAAGTACTTTGTGTTCAAGGCTGTGAAACAGATTCCAACTCCTTTCTTCCCACTGCAACGCTGCCCAGCTTAACAAGTGGAAGACATCACCACTCGGATTCAGCACAACCAAGCAGACATAAATATCACTTACCAAACCTCTTTCCAGAAACCTTGGCATTAGTGTATATTGTCAGTATATGATTATCTAATTTGCATTAGATTTTGCATAGCTGATATCAGTTAAAAACAAATAGTTTATCTTTCCATAAGATTAACTTGTAACTGCCATAGTAACAAACTCATTCACTTGCATTTATCAATCTTTTTGCACTTTATCCATTCAGTAGTTGTTAGTTACTCTTGTCTATCCCTTTGCTAATAAAATCCATTTATTACGCTTGTGTCTTCCTTGTGTTGATAATACAGTAAGAGACTCTACAAGTTAACAATATCTCACAAATCCTTCAGATTGGTCAGATGATGAACTTCCTCCAATTTATATAATTGTAATTCAGTCAACAATCTTCCATGATTGTTCTTTATTGTCAAGGTGAGAGTCCTTGGCTGGTGCCCCGAAATATTGGAAGGAATCATCTGACTCAATATTAATATTGATACAAAATATTAATATTAATATTTAAGATCATAAATAACTACATTTGTGGTGCCCTTGTGTGAGGCTAGTCCAAAATCACTACATCACCATCATGGTGACTTCAAACTAAACAATTAATCATCAACATCAGCCATCGAAATCAAAAATTGTTTATATTTACAAAATACATTTAAGTTGGTCAGTGAAAACATTGAAAATCTTTTCTTTACATTTGTTAGTTAAATAAAGTTGAAAGAGAATTAACAAATCACATATTCTTGAGTTTATTGCATTTTACAGAATGTCACAACTTTTCTGGAAATGGGGTTGTATGTATTTTCCAGCTAGAATGGCTATTATTTTACTTAATAATAGTAAAAATAAATAAAATGATGTTTGATAAAGTACATCACTTTTACAGATCAATTCAAAGTTATAAAATGTTAGTATAATGAAGCTGTATATTAATTTGCGAGGAAGTTTTAGAATTTGGTCAGCCACAACATTTACACATCGTCATCCAGGAAAATAGACTACAGATGTTTTTTTTTAGTTGTTGAAATCTTTTTCTTAAAATGTTGGTTGGTTTGTTCAGTAGAGCACAGTTCAGATCACTTTTTGTTCCAGTGCTTACCAATGTGTAAACAGTTTCACAATGATTTAGACGATCTGTTGTGTTTGTGACAGCCATGACATTAAACGTCTCATATGGAGGAATCAGCACCTCTTCCTCTTGAGGAAATGAAGAATATTTTGTCACATTAGCACCTTCACAAGTTAAGATTTCAAAACAAGATTTATTTCCAAAATCTAGTATTGTAGCATGATTAAGAGAGGAGGATGCAAATGAGCCGAAACGAACTTCTGTGTTCAGAACATCCTCATTAAATTTAACATTTGTACCACGAAAAGTTAAAACCTGGCATGCATTTTTTGTTTTTTTCAGAATCTGTATTGCTTCTGTTAACAGAAAGTGAAGTGAATACCACTTAAATGTCTTGTTTTTATACTTTTGTTTACCATTACGAACATCATCATTGAAATCACGATATACAGAATTGTTAGTGTACACATAAATGGCAATTAAGTGTTCCCTTGTCAAGTTATCTTTTGGTTCTAGGATTTTCCGTTGACTGTGTTGCCAAGTATCATTAAAATTAGAGTTCAAACGATGTTCATTCTGCAGATATGTCCCCACCATGTGTGTCATGTTCTCTTTACAACCCTCATATTGATCATCAACAGAATTCAGTGCCATATCCAATGGATATATCTATCCTTCAACAGCGGTTCTGTGATCCTGCAGTAACAGGAATCATAATGATTACATAATCAGTATTCATGTCTGTAATATTCGTACTAGAACAAAACTTACCTGTCCTAGAGCAGCTAAAATGAGAAGCGCTTCAATGATCAGCAGCATCTTGATTCAGTCAAATCCCTCAGATGAACTAGTAGATCTATTGAAGAACAGATGCTGAAAGACAACCACAAACACAATTTATAAATATATCACTGGAAAGAAAAATATGTTCACAAGAAACCTGCAAATATGTTTGCAAACCTGCAAATATGTTTCCCCTCCCTCCAAATTAACAGAGAATAGTTATTATTTTTCAGGAGTTCAGGAGCTCAGTGACAGGAGGTGAAGATCAGAAAAGTCAGTTGCTCACAGCCAGACGACAACAGTGATCTTCAAACCTAAGGATGGGGAAGGTAGCATTTTTATATCAGATATAATGTGTGTGTGTTCTGGGACGTCACATGTGTGAAAAGAATTTACCTTCATGACATGAGGCAGTACAATCTCTCATTATTTCCAATCTACTAGCAGGAAACTGTAGTATAAGGAACTGAAGAAAATAAAGTGAAATCTATAGAAATTAAAAGTGCCTTCCGTTTGGATCAAATGCACAAATAAGATGCACCAATATATAAACTCCTTTGAATCAAGCCTCACAGAGGGACAATGAAGAATAAAGACTATGGAAAATTTAATTTTGTAGCAGTGGACAGAAGAACATCTGGACTTACTGTAAGACCAAATACAATTTCAATTTTTATTTATTTATTTATTTTTACAATACTTTCTCAAATATGTACAAAAACCATTACTAGGAAACCACTATAGAACAATATTATACTATAAAAATAAACACTTTTAAATGACCGACAAATGACTATCAATAAAACACTGTGATCTCCAAAATGTCTAGAAGATCATTTGGCCTCAATGATGTTCTTAATTATCAGAAGTGTGAAGAAGATTAAAGGACCAAGGAATGCAAATTAAATGATTTTCATTCAAAAGTTGTATAAGATAAAGACATTAATTTAGGTTCAGTTGTATCCTCTTTTCTTATCTGACACCTGTAGGGAAAAGACCTGAACCGGACCATGCAGTGGCACACACTGAGCCGCAGATATACAGTATAATACATGTTCTGTCTGACCAGGGTTACAAAACTGAAATATCCAGTCTTTACTATTCTTCATGGTCACTTACTGTCACGGAACAGAAGGTAGCAGACAGGTAAGTTAATAACAAACACAGAGTTTATTGAACAGTTCAGAGAATCACACGGAACTGGATGCAGCAATAGTGAGTAAAGCAGTTCAAGAGTCTCTTGTGAATAACTTAGCTGAAGCGTGATACTTGTTTCTTTGTGCAGGTGAATGCTGGCTGGACGGACAGAACCACAGAGGACTGGAACAGATGACAGAGGATGGCAAACAGATGACTGGATACTGGATAACAGGTGAGGTATCAGGTGAGTATTAGGTAAGGAGTCTGTTCGTGTAGGTGAGACAAGACCAGGCAACGGAGTACAGGTAGTGAGGGTTTAAATGTGGTGAGTTGATGAGGAGGTGCAGGTGTGGTGAATCAGTATTCTGGGGAGAGGGAACGAGTGGCCAATCTAGTGATGATGGGCTGATTGTGATGGCTGTTTGTGATGGCTGTGACTCTATGACAGTACCCCCTCCTCCACGGGCGGCTCCTGACGTCCGGAATGTGCGACGACGGGGCCTGCCTCGACCTCTGGGGCCTGGACGATTGGGATGATCAAAATGAAATTGTGTGAGGAGAGATGGATCTAGAACATCGTCTTGAGCAATCCAGGACCGTTCTTCAGGTCCATAACCTTCCTAGTCTATGAGGTAATCTAGACGATTGCCCCGTCGCCACGAATCGAGGATGGAGTGGACCCGGTAGATGATCTCCTCGTCAGCCAATTCGGGAGGAGGAGGTACCTCATCACCACCAGATCCTGTGAGGGGAGAAGACAAGGGGATCAGTGTGGGGCTTTAACAATGACACATTAAATGAAGGAGAAATGTTGTAGTGTGATGGTATGTTGAGCCTGTAGGTTACTTCATTGATCTGCCTCTGCACTGTAAAGGGACCTACGTAACGGGGACTTGGCAGGGCAGGCGGAGACGGATGTCCCGAGTGGATAACCACACCTTCTGGCCGGGTTGGTACTGCGGGGTTGGTGATCGGCAGGTATCAGCTTACTGTTTGTGTCTCTGCACTGCCCATTGGAGTCCCACACCCTCTCGCTCTGTTGGAACCAATGATTGACAGCTGGAGCCTCTGATGGTTCACCAGACCAGGGGAACAGAAGGTTGAGCATACATTGGAAAGGTGTGAGTCCAGTGGTGGATTGACTCAGGGAATTCTGGGCGTATTCGTAGTGGAGGAATCGGCTCCAGCCGTCTTGGTTCTGGTGGCAGTAGGACCGCACGTACCTCCCGATCTCTTGGATCTTCTGCTCAGTATGGCCATTGGTTTGTGGATGATAGCCTGAGGAAAGTCTGACAGATACTCTGAGGAGTTTGAAGAAGGTTTTTCAATTTCGGGAGATGAATTTTGGACCTCGGTCTGACACAATATCCTCTGGGAGACCAAAATAACAAAACACCTGTTGGAATAGCATTTCAGCGGCCTCGAAAGCAGTGGGGAGGCCTCTCAGAGGAACGGGCTTACAGGCCTTGGAAAAGCAATCCACAATGACGAACACACAGGTATGTTGATTAGAGGGAGGAAGGTTGGTCATAAAGTCTATGCCAAGATGAGACCATGGTCAGCGTGGAATAAGAAGAGGAACCAGCTTTCCTTCAGGTAGTTTCCGTGGAGTGTTGGTGATGGCACAGACTGAGCAACCGTTAACATGTCGGGATATATCCTGGGTCATGGAGGGCCACCAGTAATGATGACGTAGGAGCGAGAGGGTACAATAACTACCTGGGTGTCCAGAGCCTGGAGAGGAATGAGCTAAGTCCATGAGGAGCTTATGTAGAATAGATGGAACATAGAGAGACGCCTCTTGGGACCTCCCGGCGGAGCAGGTTCAAAACGGGTAGCCTGAGTGATCTGATCATCGATGGACCACTGGATGGGACTGATGATCATGACTGGAGGGAGAATTGGTTCAGGATCAGGTTCAGGTTGATGAAGGCGAAAGAGAGCATCTGCTCTCTAAAAGAGAGCAACCCATCCTTGACACTGTTGGGTTGGGGCCAGTTCTGAATGGTTTCCACCTTCCTCTGGTCCATCTGGATGCCGTGATGACTGATGACATACCCCAGAAAGTGCACAGAGATGGTGTGGAACTCGCATTTCTCTAGCTTTAGGTACAAATGATGTTCTCTCAACTTGGTGAGGACCTGCTTCACATGATAATGATGTTCCGTTAGATTTCGAGAATAGATGAGGATATTGTTTATGTACACAATGACAAACCTTTGGAGGAACTCTCTGTATACTTCATTCATGTAACCTTGGAAGACAGACGGTGAGTTGGACAGGCCATACGGCATAACCCTGTATTCATAGTGCCCGGAAGAGTGGTCTTCCACTCATCTCCTCTGCGAATGTGAATCAAATTATAAGCACTCCGTAGGTCTAACTTCGAGAAAATGTGAGCTCCGCGCAACTGTTCCAGGGTTGCTGGGACCAGAGGAAGGGGATAACAGTACTTGACTGTTTGGGAGTTAAGATGACGATAATCAATGCACGGCCATAAGCCTCCGTCGTTCTTGGCCACAAAGAAAATGCTGGAAACAACAGGGGAAGTAGATGGTCGGATGAATTGCTGTTGTAACGCCTCCTTGATGTATTCCTCTATGGCCTTCTGCTCCGGGATGGATAATGGGTAAACTCTGCCCTTTGGCAGAGAAGCCCCAGGTAGCAGGTCAATAGCGCAGTCCCATGGCCGATGTGGTGGTAGTAATGTAGCCAACCGCTTACTGAACACATCCTGGAATGCCCTGTACTCTGGGCATCATCACTATATTCTCAGTCGCGGGACTTTCAACGGAGGTTGAACACAGAGGAATATCTGATGGACTTGAACAGGACCGATCTGGATCGTGAGGGACTGGAACCTTGGTGACAGGTGTTAAACAGTTCTGAAAACAGGTTTTCCTCCAGCACGGGATCTCTCTTGTGTTCTAGTTGACTTAAGGCTGGTGTTGAGACATCCAAGGGCATCCCAGGATCATATCAGTGGTGGAACCCTCCAGCACCATGAACGAGAACTACTCAAGATGAAGGCAGCCGATGCAGAGCGTTAGAGTGGGGGAGAAGTGACTGATGCGACCATGACCCAGCGGCTTTCCTTGAATGGTGTGGATGGTTAGTTCCTGGGAGCAGCGTTTCCTCCTGACATTGAGCTTCTGGAGTAACTGGTGAGAGATGAAATTCCCCGCTGAGCCAGAATCGATGAAGGCTTGCGCTGTAACACAGATTTGAGGAGTTAAGGCACGTATGGTAGTTCTGGTTAACGGAGCGATTTTGGGAGGAAGTTGAATTGTACTCACCGCTGGGCGTAGTGGTTTGACGGGACAGGTGGTTAGGATGTGTCCTTCTCCCCCACAATACAGGCACAGTGAATTGAGTATCCTCCTTTAACGCTCCGCATGAGTAAGATGATGCAAGTCCACTTGCATCAGTTCAGATGGTACGGAGGAAGGAGGTAGTGCAATGGGTAGTGAGCAGGCAGATAAGTGCTGAGACATAGATTTCTGAATGAAGTTCTCTAATCCCAGAGAATCATCGTATATGACCATAAGTTGACGTACGTCAATGTTGAGCCCTTGTCGGAACGCTGTGAGCAATGCACATTCCAGCCACTTGATGTGGCTAGCGTGCGGAATTGGAGAGCATAGGTGCTTACAGTTGACTTCCTTGACATAAATTATACAATTGGTACTGTGAGTTCAGATGTAGTTTGACCGAAGACTTCCTTAAAATGAGAGACAAATGATTAAATTGACGTGGTTACCTGTGCGTTGGAATTCCAGAGGGATTGTGCCCACTGAAGTGCTCTACCTGCAAGCAGTGATATCACAAATGCTACTCGAGCATGGTCATTTGAGAACTGTTGAGACTGCATCTCGAAGTATAGAGAGCATTGGAGGATGCAATCCTCCATAAACAAATTTTTGTAGAGTTGAGGGAGCATTTTCTTCGAAAACAAAATGAATCCACCTCATTTTCAGCGGCTCAGATTTCTGGAGTAAATTGAAATAAATCCATCCAGCTACAGAACACCTAAAACTCTTGGGAGACATTCTCGTCAGTGCAGCAATGGCGGACTGTGTACAAGTCGCTGTGAACTCGCTCAGGGTGGTTCTATATTAAAACAGCAGTGTCTGTCAACATTCGTGGGTATGGCCTGTGGCTAATGTGACGTCACATTGCCAAGAACCTGCAAACGGCTTGTTCTGAGACACTGCTTATGATTTTACCAAAAGACAACATCTAAACCCTAACCCTAACCCTAACTAGTAGATCTATTGAAGAACAGATGCTGAAAGACAACCAGAAACACAACAGCATCTTACAACTGTAGGGCAGTGCCGGCAACTCAGGAGACCAGGGCGAAGCCGGCAATTAAGGATACCAGGGCGGCCTTCGTGGCCCTCTCCCAGACCCCAGGCTCGGCCACTATGGCCATGGGCATACTGGACTCTGGAGAACATGCTGGACCGGACTCTGGAGAACATGCTGGACCGGACTCTGGAGAGCATGTGGGACCAGACTCTGGAGAACATGCGGGACCAGACTCTGGCGAACATACGGGACTGGACTCTGGAATGTTTTCAGTTTTACCATGGTTGGCAAATGACTAAGGTGGTGTAAAAGTGTTCATTTCTTGTCTATTACCACCCACTGCTGCTAAAACCAATGGCAGAAATAAGCACAGTTAGAATAGTGGAATATGAGTGAGAGTGTTGCTTTAGTGTGACTATACTCTATTGCAATACAAGTGGTAACTCATTCTGAGGGACATTTTGAGACACTCAGGATGTGCTACCCCTCTATTAGACCCATTTTAATGTGGCTTTTGCAAAGCAGTGTGGCAGTAGCGTCCCATGGGTGGGGAACGTAGCTCCAACCCTGAAAAAAACACTCACCTGCCTGTAACTTTAGTAATCCTGAAGACCTTGATTAGCTTCAGGTGTGTTTAATTAGGGTTGGAGCTAAACTCTGCAGGACAGTGGCCCTCCATGATCAACGTTCCCCACCCCTGCTTTAAACCAAAAGTTCTGACTTGCTCTGATTGTTAATTGCCACTTTAATTAGTCATTTTTAAGGTGGTAGCACATTCTGATGAGGGTGATTTTAGTACAGTGGCTGTAGGTCTGCCAAATGACCAAAGAAATCTTATCAGCAAGATGGTGTAAAAGTGTAAATTTCTTGTCTATTAGCACAGACTGCTGCTTACACCAATAACAGAAATAAGCGCAGTTAGAATAGCAGAATATGAGTGTGAGTGTTGCTATAGTGTGACTATACTATATTGCAATACAGCTGGTAGCTCATTCTGAGGGACATTTTGAGTCACTCAGGTTGCACTACCCCTCTATTGGAACCATTTTAATGTTATTGTACTAAGCAGTGCGGTTGTAGCATCCCATGGCCAAAACCTGGCTCACTACCGAAGCTAAGCGGGCTTGAGCCAAGCTGTGACATGGATAGGAGACCTTTTTTGAAAATACTTGATTGTTATTGGAAGATTACTTTAATTATTTAAGATAAGCGGGCTCAAGCCAGGCCGTGACATGGATGGGAGACATTTTTTGAAAAAACTTGATTGTTATTGGAAGATGCTTTTGTGAGGCAAGCAGGGGGTGCTCACTCCCAGGCTTGTATGACTCCTAAAGTCAGAGAGTAGCAATAGGGGCACTCAGATGCAAGAAGAACCATCCTTTAAAACAAGGTCCAGACTTGCTGTGGTCATTTATTGCCACTTTAATTAGTAATATGACCTCATCTATTAAGGCAGTTGCACCTTCTGATAAGGGTGGTTTCACTACAGTATCTGTAGGATTGCCAAATGACTAAAAAAATGTTATCAGCAAGATGGTGTAAAAGCGTTAATTTCTTGTCTATTACCACCCACTGCTCCTAACACCAACGGCAGAAATAAGTGCAGTTTAAACAGCGGAATATGAGTGAGAGTGTTGCTATAGTGTGACTATACTCTATTGCAATACAGATGGTAGCTCATTCTGAGGGACATTTTTGAGCCACTCAGGATGTACTGCCACTCTATTAGACCCATTTTAAATTGGATTTTGCAAAGCAGTGCGGCTGTCATGTCCCATGGCCAAAGGCTGACTCACTACCGAAGCTAAGCGGGCTCAGGCCAGGCCGTGACATGGATGGGAGACCTTTTTTGAAAATACTTGATTGTTATAGGAAAATGCTTTATTAAGGCCAGCAGGGGGTGCTCACTCCCAGGATGCTATGACTCCTAATGTCAGACTGCAGCAATAGAGGCACTAGACTGTAAGAAGAACTATCCTTTAAACCAAGGTTCTGACTTGCTCTGGTCGTTAATTGCCTCTTTAATTAGTAATTTGATCTTATTAATTAAGGTGGTAGCCCATTCTGATAAGGGTGGTTTCACTAAAGTGGCTGTAGGATTGCCAAATGCCCGGCTTGTATGACTCCTAAAGTCAGAGTTAGAGCCTTAATTAATTTCCTACCCTACCTTTAAATATCTTTTTTTTTTTTTTTTATTTGAAACAGCACCTTAGAAGCTACATGACATTTAAATGGTTTCCAGAATCCAAAATAAGTATAATTTATAAAAAAATTAATGTTTTTTTTGCCTCTGCCCTAAGAGAATGTCTGATATTAAAATTAAATGTGAAATCTATAGTTATCTATAGATTCCTATACTTTTAAGTGTTAAAACACTGTAACCTTTAAACTGACTGACATATCTCTCGTGTTAAATGAGATTTGTCCATGAAATAAAACCTGAAACTTGCTTGACTTGTTACAAACCTTGTTCCTGACCTCATTCACTGACTATGGCTGTACAGAAAAACACCTTTTTACCAACTTGAGAACGGCTGTCATTTGAAACAGCTGTTTTTACAGGTACACTTTAAATTCTAACTATTTCAGTTTACTTAAAAACAGTTTGTAAACCGATTGCAAAGCATTTTTGCAAAGCAAACTTAGAGGGAAAACTGAAGTTAATAATTGACTAAAAGTAAAGAAAGCAAACACTTCCTAAGTAAATTAATACACATTAAGTTACTTCAATGTCAATTCTAGTTAACATACTCTAGAATATTTATGAATCTTACTTAAGATTTAATTGTAAGACTACTTTATTAATTCCATTAAACTAAATATAGTGTGATATATTGTGTTCTGTAAACATCTTAAATGCTATTAGTCGCAACATGGTTTTAATCTGCCGTTTTAAGCTATGGAGACTTAAAAATAACTAAGTGTTATAATTGCTTATTTCTTTTGTCTGCTTCGTCACGCATCTTGTAGTGCAGGGGTTTTCAAACGTTTGGATGCCAGAATATTATGATGTCTTGATCAGCCCACTGATCTTTGCGGATCAGTATATAATACTGTTTTGAAATTACAACTTTTTTTTTTTTTTGACCAATGCTCAAATTAAATTTAAGACTATTAATATCTCAGTACCCATCAACCTTTTTGGGGATTAACAAACCATTTTTCTCTGCAGAAATCTTTAGTCTTTGCTAAAGGTGACATTTGACCACAATAAACAGAGCTACGAGTTTGAGTTTTGAAAATAAACATACCGCAAATGAATAGATCTAGCTTTATTTTTGCTTCCTGTTTTTCAACCAGCTGTGACATAATTCTCATAAAGGAGGATACAGTACATTTTTGTGATGTAAGTATCATTTTGCTGTTGATTAACGTTAATTCCTAAGAAAATGACACAGCATGCATTAATTAATTTCACTGTAAAAATCTGACTACCATAATTTATTGTAAAATAATACTCTTTAATCCTTTGAATTTCTGTATTTTTTTTTTTTTTTTTTTTTTTTTTGGACAATGTACTCTTTTAAGTAAGTATCAGTAGTTGGGACAGACTTTGAGTACCACCTCCGCTTAAAAAGATTTAAAATGAAATAACAGTGTTTTTCTGTAAAAGTTTTTGCACGTTTTTAAAATTAGGACATTTTACTTTAATTGACAGTTTTTGTTTGTTAGACGTTGCTGCCAATCGTTTAACTGTTTTATTTTTTTTTTTTTAAGTGTGAGCAATGGTGCCAACTGTCCCTTTTTGCCTTCTGGTGGTGATTTCACGAATTATTATGAACATTAGTTTTGTAGTTTTACATAAATTTGTGTGCAATTTAAGAAAACTGAAAAATACTGTATAAAGAATAAGTAATTTTTTGTGTATAAAAAAAAGAAAATTACTGTACTTTGTCATTAAATCAATAAAATTTAAAATAACAGCTGAATTGTTTTTAATTTTACAGAGTTTTGAGTACAATTTAAAATTAAAGAAAATGACTGTAAAACAAACAATGTAATATCTCTGTCTCCAAAAGTCCTCTGAAAGGTTCACTACTGCCTTCTTGATAGTCTTTTATCCTGCCAATACTACCACTGTATTGGGGCCAAAGTGCACAGTGAAAACAGACCTATATGGTTTTGAGAGCTGTAAGACAAACATTTTTATATGATTTTTACAAATACACTGGTGAGAAAGCCCTTTGAAAATGCAAGTGAAATGTGATCAACAGAGACGATGATTACAGAAAATCAAGATTTGGAAAATCATTACCCAACATTTGCTGACTTGACTTTGACATAGTAACTGGCACTGAAGACCTGTTATACCTTAGTTTAATTGTAGTTTCTGAACATCTTAAAACACCACCAAATTTTACTGAATAATGATCGATAAAAAAGAAAGAGTCAATGACTGGCAGAAGCGTCTGCCAAACAAAAATTTAAATGAAGGTAAAATATCTTAAATCATATCTTAATTTTCCTTAAATATTTCCCAAAAAACAAACAAACAAAAAAAAACAAAAACAAACAAACAGTTACTTTACAGGTATTTCCAGGATTATTATTGTGAAACATTCTCTGTACAATGTAGATCTCTTGCAGTTAACCATTAGCTAGCCACCACACATGCATAAACTATTTTAACTATCATTGCATCAGCAACTACACAGTTATTGCCTTTAAATAAATCATCATACAGCATAACAATGATGTTTTCTGGCCCATCCTGGACTAAAGCACAGGCTCTACTCTTCAGCACAATGGTGACCCACAAAACAGATGACAGAACATTACCCAACAGAACATTAAACACTAACAGATCTCTATAGATCTTTTAGAGAATGTTATCATATCTTTTAGGAGCGTATTCTGGTAACAAAAATATAACTAGCTACTAAAAACATTACAAGAATATAACAATGTTCTTAGAACATTCTTAGAATAATACAATTTCTAGCTGGGGTGACTTCACATTGTGGCCATAGTATGAGCACACAGTGAATGCGCTGTAAAGTTACACTTTCAGATCATTGTGACATAAATTGTTGACAGGGATCTCTAATCAAACACATTTGAATCAAACACATTGATTCAAACCCTATTTTTCATGCAATCCTGAAGACTGTGGTTACATTTATTAGCTGTGTTTGATTAGGAATGAAGCCAAACTCTGCAGGACAGTGATCCTCCAGGACTGGAAGTACCCACCCCTGATGTAGACACACGCAGACATCAAGAATCACTGTATGAGTCTCAACAATGGTGACAAAATTTTAAGATAAAAAGATCAACTCACAAAAAAAGCTTTTTGTTGATTGTCACCATTGTTTAGTTTAGTTTATTTGTTAACAGGGGCAATGCACATTAATAAACATAACTGTAAATGTGCCAGAATTAGCCCAAAAGGCTGTTTTAGTCACCCTAAAACAAAGACAGAGCATCATTACACATATACACATCATATATATATATATATATATATATATATATATATATATATATATATATAATAATTAAAAAACATACACAAATGCACAGTAAATAGCACTACTAAAATACAAAATATAAGTAAATTATCTAGACAAAATAAAAATATAAGGGAAGGAAGAGAAAGAGAGTGAGAGAAAGAGAAAAACAGAGAGAGAGAGAGAGAGAGAGAGAGATGGCAACAGGAGAAAGCAACATAGTCAAGAGCAATTTGTACAAGAAAGTCTATTCTGTCAAGAATACAATACTAATGTTGACAATGCTGAGTTGTCAGTAACCATTTTTTTTTTTAGATGAAACTGAAAAGAACCAAAAGTATGTAATCTTCTAATTGTTGATGGGATGGAGTTCCATTCCCTTGCAGCTTTGACTAAAAGTACAGACTGACTGAAT
The DNA here is from genome assembly GCA_037101425.1 of Elopichthys bambusa. Lineage (NCBI taxonomy): Eukaryota > Metazoa > Chordata > Actinopteri > Cypriniformes > Xenocyprididae > Elopichthys > Elopichthys bambusa. The sequence continues at coordinate 8,742,054 of CM074435.1, forward strand.
TTACATCTTTTGAGAGGAATAATACAGTCCCCTCTTTTCCCACCCCTTGTAGATCGGTGAGCAGTTGTTCTAATGTTCACAAACTGTTTTAGTGGTGAAGTCAGGCTGTGTATAATCTTAAACAGAAGACAAATATGTACATATTTAATCAAGTTATCCCAGCTTAGCAAATTTTTTTTTTTTTTTTTTTAAATATTGAACAATGATGGAACTGAACTGATTTCTGATCAAGAGTTTTTAGTGACTGTTTATACAGAGACTCCAGTGGTTTCAGTAGTTTCAAGTAGTTATACTAGCTTGCGACCAAGTAGTTAAACAGTAAGTGATATGAGAAATAATCATGGAATGCACATACATCAAAGCAGACTCAGATAATCACGAATAAATCTAAAATTTGATAGACTAAATCTGACCCAGTTACAGACCTTTTTAACCTGAACCTAAATGAAAGATTGGAATCAATCAGAACACCGAGGTACTTATATTCAGATACAACTTGTAATCTTTCCCCTGATACAAAACCATCTGACACTACACTTATACTATTAGTTTTGGTAAAGAACATACTCACTGTTTTAAAGATTTTTAACTGTAAACAGCATTGTTCTAGTCAAGCTGTAACATGAACCAGGTATTCTGTAAGTTCATTTGCAACTTGTGACACACTACTATAAATAACAGTGTCATCCGCATACATTTAAATGTTAGGACAGATGGATGGAAGATTATTGATGTACAACGTAAAAAGTAAAGGACCCAGAATAGATCCTTGTGGAACACCAGTGGATATACTTAATGGGGCTGACTTATTATTCTGTATACTAACATACTGTGTGCGACCTGACAAATATGATTCAATCCATCTTAAAGTATGTGGAGAGAAGTTAAAACCTAATAATTTAGACATAAGAATTCTGTGGTTTACCATGTCAAAGGCCTTCCTGAGGTCAAAAAACACAGCCCCGACAACCCCTCTTTTATCTAATAGAGATTTGACTTTTTCAGTGAAGTAGCAATTTGCCATCTCAGTTGAATAGTTTGCTCTGAAGCCAAACTGCATTGGATGTAAAGCACAAGAATTATTATTCAAGTGATTAGTAATTTGTGCAGCCATCAATTTCTCTGCAACCTTTGAGACGATAGGTAAAATACTAATAGGTCTATAATTATTAGCAGAGTGAGGATCGCCACTTTTGAATATAGGCACAATAACAGATGACTTCCAAGCACAAGGGAACATCCCCTGAGAAACTGAAAGATTAATCATTTTAGTGATAGGATTAACTAATGACTCACTAAACTCTTTAAGCATTACCACATCCATACCAAATATATCCTTTGCTCTGGATTGTTAAAGAGATGTAATTGTTCTTCTGACATCTAATTCAGAGACTGCCCTTAGAGTAAGGGCTTGTTCCACTGTATGAACTGGATAAACTTCTGTATACTTAGAAGAGAAACATTGTGCAATTGTGACTACCGAGTCAACAAAGTAATAATTAGGTTCATACACTGATGTTTGATGTTTGTGTGAGCCTAAAAGACAATCTCAAAACACTTTCTATATAATTAATAATAAACAAAAACAGAACATCACAAGACTGCTGTGAATAAAGGCAAAATCAACAGCTCATATACTCAGAGTTTACTGTAGACTCTGGATGAGATCAGTGAGTCAGTCCACTATAAGATGATTGCATCATCCTATCAGAAGTTCTCTTGCAATTTTTGCGATAACAAATGTGTTTTACACACACACATTTACAGCAGCTGCAGAGAAACTGGTTTAAAAAAGTCAAGGGTCAGGAGCCCAATTAAAGCAAACACTGACCTCCATAACGATGACTTTAAACTTTATTATTTTCAGTAAAACTTTAACATCTAAACCTCTGTTAAACAAAAGAAGTTTACTGGATTGTAAAAAGTGAAGATGCTGAGATCTGGAGAGATCTGTTAGTGTTTAATGTTCTGTTGCTGACAGTCATGTGACATATTATTTACATATGGAGGTTTTTGTTATGTTTTTTTACAGTAAAGGTGTTTGATCACAATACATCAGGAAATACCTGTAAAATAACAGTGTTTTCAGCTTATTTAAATAAGGAGATTTTACTTTAATTTTATGGTTTTTGTTCAGCATTTGACCATTTTATCAACTGTTTTGTTAATGTATTAATTACAGATTATTTTTGTAATTTTACATACTTTGTATGTAATTTAAGAAAACAGAAAAATACTGTTTAAAAATATTTCTGTATAAAAAAAAAGTGAATTACTGTAATTTGTCATTAATGTCATAATGCTTAAAATATCACCTGAGTTGTTATTTTTCTACAATTTAAAATAAAATAAAATAAAATAAAATAAATCACCATTATTTTCACTATTATCCTATTATTCTATTATTCATAATTTTTATTTATTTATGTTTAATAGTGTGGTGCTTATATGGTTTAATTGATCAGCAAGCTGGTCTTCCGTCCTGACCAGCTGCCCAGCTAACAGAGAACAGAACATTAACATTATTTATACAATGTTTGTAGAAGTTTTTATTTTTTATTTTTTAAATGTTCTCATAATGTTAGGAAAAACGTTCTTAGAATAATGTTTTTGTAACATCCGTTAAACATTTACAATGACAACTAACTTCAAATGAGCAAGGTTGTGTGTGCTGTTTTAAAAGAACATCCTTGGTACGTGGGAACTTTTTTGGAACTTTTTTCCCCAGAAAGAAAGAAATCAGTACACAAATAGGTGATAGCAGTAAATCAGCTAAGGCTTGTTTTAGGATGTTTTATTCAGAAGGGATTTATTCATAATAAACATTTATTCTGAGATAAACAGGTATGTTTATGTAACAAAAACTATATGGGAATATACTGCAACGTATAATGAAATATATTACATACATTTCCATATATGGGAAACTAGTGCTATATTTTTCAATATACTGCAATATATGCATTGACCATGTATGGCTATATATTGATACATATAAAGACATATTTAGAAATTAAGGCAAAAATGGCATTACAAAAATAGCAATAGTATCCTTTCTTGTGTACATTGCACATACATGTTCCCGTATACATGTAAACAGATGTACACATATATTCACAGAATGAGTTTTTCATGACATCAGATTTCTAGTTCCCAGCATGCTTTGCTTCTGACTGTTAAAGGAGAGTATATGTTAAAATTAAGTATTATTTCATGTGTTTTTCTCAATATTATTATAAATGGAATTCTGTTAGTGTTTGATGTTCTATTATTTTGATATCACATGTGCATCTATATGTTGTGAAATGTATTAATGAATATACAATTACATACATTATGATATATAGGTAAATATATTGGCACATCAATATATGAAAGTATCAATTCCTTATGTATTTTTTTTTATATATTGTAATATATTTACACAATATTTTCTAATATACCATTAAATCATTTAATATATTGATCATTCATATATTAGGAAATATATATTTCCTTTGCATAAGGGAAAGTGGTGTCAAAAATGTAGGACACATTATATAAACTGGTTCTACTGAGTCATAACACGAATTCAGTGCATGTGGCTCTGTTATTTAATCTCTTTCGCATTTGCCCCAGAAATTCAGGTCAGTGTTCAAAGTGCATTGCAGAAGATTAATTGATACAAATTCAAGAAAACAGCAATATTTTCAGTTATAATTAGGGTTAGCTTAATTTTTTTTTTTAAATTAGCTTACCTGTGACAGTTATGTAATTTTTTCTCATTTGGCACTGATCCCAGAGCAAAGGTTACCCTGTTCTCTCTTATGGCCCCTCCTTTACATACAGAATACATAACAGCAAGACTGAAACCCACATCAAACCTGTGCATGTGAACAGTAGATCTCTCTGACTATGGCTTTAATAGATGCGTTACTCTCACAGGGCTCCAGCACAGGTACAATACTTGCCCTGCTGATGTTTTTGGTTATTGTTTTGTTCTCCATCAGTTCCAGATCTAAGGATGAGGGACAATATCCTCCAGGACCAAAACCACTGCCACTGCTGGGAAACCTGCACATGCTCGACCTCAAGAAAACCCACTTGAGCCTGTGGGAGGTGAGCAAGAATGTTTAAATCAGATTATTTGGCCTATTGTGTTCTACATTTACATTTAATCGTTTAGCAGATGCTTTTATCCAAAGCGACTTACAAATGAGGAGAACACCAGAACCAATCAAATGAACAATAGAGCAAAAATATGCAAGTGCTGTGACTAGTCCCAGTTTGTCTAGCAAAGTACACGTTGCACAGTACACACGCAGCACGTTTTTTTTTTAATAAATAAAAGATAAGTAAGTGTTAGTATAAATGGGTCGTGTTGAAGAAAAAGATGCGTCTTTAACTGTTTCTTGAAAATGGCTAAGGAATCAGCAGCTCGGGTTGAGTTAGCAGGTCATCCCACCAGGAGGGAACAATCAGTTTAAAGGTCAATGAAAGTGATTTTGTGCCTCTTAATTTAAGGAAGCCACCACAAGGCGGCATTCACTTGCAGAACGCAAACATCTGGAGGACACATAGGTATGAAGTAGTAAGTTTAGGTATAGGGATGCAGAGCCAGTGGTTGTTCTGTAGGCAAACATCACTGTCTTGAATTTGATGCGAGCAGGCAACTGGCAACCAGTGCAAACTGATGAAGAGAGGTGTGACATGCACTCTCTTCGGCTCATTAAAGACCGCTCTTGCTGCAGCATTCACTTTAATGCATGCACAAAAGTTCTTGTTGAAGATTAACAGAGGTTTAGATCAGTGGTTCCCAAACCTGTCCTGGAGGACCCCCAGCACTGCACATTTTGGATGTCTCTCTCATCTAACACACCTGATTCAACTCATCAGCTCATTAGTAGAGACTGCAAGACCTGAAGTAGGGGTGTCAGATAAGGGCGACATACAAAATGTGCAGTGCTGGGGGTCCTTCAGGACTGGTTTGGGAGCCACTGGTTTAAATGTTGATGATTTATTAAAAATAGTAGTTTAGTTTGCCACCCTTATGGTGATCAGTGCTTGCTTTAATTGGGCAGTTTGACTTGATTTTGTGACATTAGTTGTTCTCTGGCTCAAATTGTTTGATATGTAGCAAGACTGTATTGGTAGTGAAAAATTCAAATCTGTTAATGAATAGTATCCAGCTTTGGTCAGAGATGAGACTTGTGAATCAGTCCACTTTATGATAATGAAAATTATATCATTGTTGTTAAAAACCAACAACACCTGCTTATCTTTGTTTACAGCTTCTTTTCCAACAAACTATGTGTTTTGATAAACACGCTGTTAAAGACCACAAACTGACATTAAAAAAAAAAACCAAGAGCCCAAGTTCAGAAAACACTGAACTATTATTTTCAGTAAAACATCATCGTGTGGATAGAACAAGTGCTTGGACAAGGAGATGTGTAGCATTCTTCAATAGGAAGGGCAGTCATAATTTTGTATAATGCAAATTTGCATGACCAGGCAGTCCTAGCAATGTGGTCTGTGAATTTTAACTGATCATCAATCACAACTACAAAGTTCCTGGCTGTCCTGGATGGAGCTATGGTTGACAAACCTAGCTGAATGGAGAAGTTGTGATGAAGTGTTTTGGGTTGGCTGAGACCACAAGCAGTTCTGTCTCTGCGAGGTTGAGTTGAAGATAGTGGTCCTTTATCCAGCAAGAAATGTCTGTCAGGCAGGCTGAGATGTGAGCAGCTACCATTGGATCTTCTGGCTGGAATGAGAGGTAGAGTTCTGTCATCAGCATATCAGTGATAGGAAAAACCATGTTTCTGAATGACAGATCCTAATGATGACATGGAGAATGAAAAGAGAAGTTGTAAAAGCACTGAGCCCTGAGGCACCCCAGTAGCTAAATGAGACATACTCTGTAAAATCTAATTAGTAAACCTTATTTAAAAAAGCATGCAAACCGATTGCTTTAAAACCTAGTTGAAACAGCAATAGTGTGTTGTACTGACAAATGTTTAGTTAGTGTAGTTCACATACTGTACATGAGAGTTCAATAACTACTGTAAATGCTGTATTATTCATGCCAGGCCATTAGTTGGCGATGTCACTTTGTAAAGAAATACTATGCACCTTTAGACTGAACACATGCGCATGACGTCACCATTTTCACAAATTTGCATTTTTGTAGTTTACATGGAGCTGATAACGGTATCATTTTCAAAAATGTTCATTTCAGGCTCCAAAAACACCATTGTCATGTAAATGAACAGCCAAAATGCATAAAAAGTTTTACATTTTTAGTTGAAAATTCCTAAATCTATAGATTTAGATAAAGTTTATGAATGGTTCTGAGATGATAGATAGATAGATAGATAGATAGATAGATAGATAGATAGATAGATAGATAGATAGATAGATAGATAGATAGATAGATAGATAGATAGATAGATGGTTGGATGGATGGATGGATGGATGGATGGATGGATGGATGGATGGATGGATGGATGGATGGACTGACTGACTGACTGACTGACTGATTGATTGATTGATTGATTGATTTTGGCTTTTTCTCAGCCTCATCTTTTCTGTCTTGCAGCTGTCAAAGCAATATGGGTCAGTTTACACAATGCACTTTGGTCCCAAAAAAGTGGTAATATTATCCGGATACAAGACCATCAAACAGGCACTTGTGAACCTTTCAGAGGAGTTTGGAGACAGAGATATCACACCTATATTCCGTGATTTCAACCAGGGATATGGTAAGACTTCACATCTTCAGATGATTAATTAATAAGCTGTAGTTGCCAGTAATGTACTGTTAATACTGTTAATAGTACCTTAAAAGTTAAATGAAAGTGAACTTATTTAATTTAAGTAAAAAAAATGTCTAAATCTAAAATTAAACTGCAAACATTGCTCAAAATAATTAAAAACTTTAATTCAAATTTTATGTCCTCTAGTATGGACTGTGGACACATAAGTGTTCATTTTCCCTCAGGAGACGGTCAACACCACTGCTCATTTCCCATGTTATTATATCAGGCTATCAGCTAACTTCAACATTTAGGACATTTAAAACTATTTTTAGCTCAAAACTCACTTTTAGACACCAGCCAGTGTTTGAAATAACTTCCTTGTGATCCGATAGCAATTCTGATCACCATATGAGGCAGAAATATATTTATATGCGATGCTAAAGGCTACTTACTTATGCTAACCATTGCGATGATAAACATATCTTTATGGAAAATACCAGAAACTGCTTGAAGAACATAGACCTCGCCGCCACTCCTGAGGCCTCGGTCAAGATGGCCGCCGCCACCCCCGAGACCTTGGTCAAGATGGCCGCCGCCACTCCCGAACCCTCGGTCAAGATGGCCGCCGCCACAGTTATGAATCTCTACTGAAAAAACAGTAGTTACTGATTAGTTAATAGTGAACTACCACCTTCAACTGAGCACTGTTACTTACTAATTCATTAATCAGAGTTTCTTGTTAGTTAATAGTAGTTACTAGAGTGTTAATAATGCATTACTCATTTGTTCCTGTGTAGTTATTCATTAACGAGGGATCAGTATTCTAAAGTGTTACCGTTTTCTTTTTATGTGAAATAGTAAATAACAGTTTGATTCAGCATGATTTATGTGCACTCCTGACAATTAATTAATAAATTGCTGTAACTAACACTTTTTACTGTAAAACATTGGCCAAATATTGATGCTGGAATCTTAAGTCTTTAAGTAAAGACCAAACGTTGGCAGAATCACTGAAAGAAAAGAGACACCAAGAACAGAAAAAAAGAGGAGATGAGCAGAAATAGCAACTACAACTGACTTCCACCAACAGCCTTATATTAAAATCAACTGAAGATAATAAAATAAGACAATAAATATCTCAAGATCTTAGCAGAAGATTAAACAACTCAGCAAACAGCATGCTTCACTTATTACTAACCAGTTTGACTTTATTTCTGTCATATATCTGCAGCAGAGGTTTAGATGTTGATGTTTTATTGAAAATGTCTCATTTGAAGTCACAATTATGGCAATCACTGTTTGCTTTAGTTGGGCTCTTGACCTTTGACTTTTTAACATGAGTTTTTTTTTTTTTTTTTTTTTTTTTTTTTCCCTCTGGGGACTAACTTTGTGTTTATAAGTCATGTTTATGTAAAAAAAAAAAAAAAAAAGTCAAGAGAAAATCTGACCAGGTGATGTTAGCTAGTTATTGATGATCACATAATTATCATGAACTGATTTACTGATCTCATCCAGAGTCCCTTATCAAAGGTATGTTATATTATTAACTCTTTCCTGCCAGAATTTTTTGGCTTTTCGTGTTTTCACTGCTATACTGTAGGGGGCGGTATTATACATCTGATATATTTCAGAATCTCTGGATCAAAACACAGGCAAAAAAAGGAGCAGAAACAAGAGATAAAAGGGGGGGACGTGATTGTTTTCAGCTTTTTGTTCAAAATGTTTTTTTTATTTTTTTTATTTTATGAAACTTACCATTCAGGTGTTGATAAAAAAAATGCATGAAGCTAGAATAATTTTTTAAAGCAGAGGCTCTTTTTTTTTTTATTTTTTATTTTTATATATATTACATGTTCAGATATTCATACAACAAAATATTCTGAGGGGCATGCCAATTATGTGACAACTTGTGGCAACTTAAAAAAAAAAACATAAAAAAATAAAACAAAACAAAAAAACACTGCCAGGGAAAAAGTTAATACACTTAAATTTCATATTATCACCACTATTTGATACTACAGAAAAATATCAAACAATGTTACAGCAATCAGTTATTATGAAGGATTTTTAAACACATACTGTTTAACTACTACATAACTTAGACACACACGCATAGACATCAACAGTCAGCGTATGAATCTCAACAATGATTAAGTTAGTAATGTTTAAAATAGATCAACTCTGAGCATTACAAAACAGGCTACTAAAAAGTCACAACAAAAACAACAGCAAAATTAAAAGCAAATAAAGAAAATAGTCAGACAGTTCAGCTGCATAAATTATTCATGCCACGATGAGTTTTGTACGGTGGCCAAGAGAGCTCAACACGCTGCAACTGAAACACACACACACAAACACACACACACACACACTAAAGCAAATACAAACCCGATTCCACACTGTACAAATTGTGAATAAAAAAGGAATGCAATAATTTACAAATCTCATAAACTTATATTTTATTCACAATAGAATGTAGATAATATATCAAATGTTGAAAATGAGACATTTTGAAATGTCATGCCAAATATTGGCTCATTTTGGATTTCATGAGAGCTACACATTCCAAAAAAGTTGGGACAGGTAGCAATAAGAGGCCGGAAAAGTTAAATGTACATATAAGGTACAGCTGGAGGACCAATTTGCAACTTATTAGGTCAAATGGCAACATGATTGGGTATAAAAAGAGCCTCTCAGAGTGGCAGTGTCTCTCAGAAGTCAAGATGGGCAGAGGATCACCAATTCCCCCAATGCTGCGGCGAAAAATAGTGGAGCAATATCAGAAAGGAGTTTCTCAGAGAAAAATTGCAAAGAGTTTGAAGTTATCATCATCTACAGTGCATAATATCATCCAAAGATTCAGAGAATCTGGAACAATCTCTGTGCGTAAGGGTCAAGTCCGGAAAACCATACTGGATGCCTGTGATCTTCGGGCCCTTAGACGGCACTGCATCACATACAGGAATGCTACTGTAATGGAAATCACAACATGGGCTCAGGAATACTTCCAGAAAACATTGTCGGTGAACACAATCCACCGTGCCATTCTCAGTTGCCGGCTAAAACTCTATAGGTCAAAAAAGAAGCCATATCTAAACATGATCCAGAAGCGCAGGCGTTTTCTCTGAGCCAAGGCTCATTTAAAATGGACTGTGGAAAACTGTTCTGTGGTCAGACGAATCAAAATTTGAAGTTCTTTTTGGAAAACTGGGACACCATGTCATCCGGACTAAAGAGGACAAGGACAACCCAAGTTGTTATCAGCGCTCAGTTCAGAAGCCTGCATCTCTGATGGTATGGGGTTGCATGAGTGCGTGTGGCATGGGCAGCTTACACATCTGGAAAGGCACCATCAATGCTGAAAGGTATATCCAAGTTCTAGAACAACATATGCTCCCATCCAGACGTTGTCTCTTTCAGGGAAGACCTTGCATTTTCCAACATGACAATGCCAGACCACATACTGCATCAATTACAACATCATGGCTGCGTAGAAGAAGGATCCGGTCACTAAAATGGCCAGCCTGCAGTCCAGATCTTTCACCCATAGAAAACATTTGGCGCATCATAAAGAGGAAGATGCGACAAAGAAGACCTAAGACAGTTGAGCAACTAGAAGCCTGTATTAGACAAGAATGGGATAACATTCCTATTCCTAAACTTGAGCAACTTGTCTCCTCAGTCCCCAGACGTTTGCAGACTGTTATAAAAAGAAGAGGGGATGCCACACAGTGGTAAACATGGCCTTGTCCCAACTTTTTTGAGATGTGTTGATGCCATGAAATTTAAAATCAACTTATTTTCCCTTAAAATGATACATTTTCTCAGTTTAAACATTTGATATGTCATCTATGTTGTATTCTGAATAAAATACTGAAATTTGAAACTTCCACATCATTGCATTCCTTTTTTTATTCACAATTTGTACAGTGTCCCAACTTTTTTGGAATCGGGTTTGTAGAAAAAACACCAGCAAATTAAGAAAACATCTTCATCATTTTGACAACACGTGCTGCAAATGCTCACAACGCAACGAAATACAGAAACTCACTGCAGATAACACAGAAACGTTTCAAGGGGCCCCCGACAAGTGACAAACCTGGCTAGGACATGCTACTATACTAATAGTAATAATAATAAAAAAATAGTAACAACACATCATCCAATTGACTCTTCGCAAAGACCCGCCCCAATTAGTTACTGTTGCTTTGTCCGACGGCACACAGTCACACCACACAGAGTGAAAAATTCATTGCTGAGCAAAGAGGACACTGACAACACGTCGACAGAAAAGACAGAGCAGGTTACTTTAGGTTACAGCTTTCAAATTGTGTAATTTTTAAAGAAATTATAACAATAAAAACCGTTTTGTGTCGTGACAGATTGCTGTAGTGCCTCAGCTCAAGCGGCTCGTGAACCGACCATCTCTTCCTACTGGTTAATTCATAGCATCAAATAAACATGAATGAACATGAGAAGGAATGTTGTTTCAAGACGTCAATACACACCATTTTTCAAGTTCAAGTCCACCGAGGTTAATCTTCTAACTTCTGATTGCTTTGTCGGACAAAATGACGGATTCAGCGTTATGATTGGTTAGATCGCTTGTCAGTCAAACACCTGGTGAGGGGTCATTTAAAAGCCCAACTATAACAAACATTATAATGGTGATTTCATATAAAAGATTTAATGTCTTCTTTTATCTTCAGTTGATTTCATCTAAGGCTGTGGCTGGAAGTCAGTTGTAGTTATTGTGTTTCTGCTCATCTCTTTTCTGTTCTTGTTGTTTCTCTTTCATTCAGTGATTCTGCTTGGTGTTCTGCAGGTGTTCGTTCACTGAATTCACTCAGTTCTTTACTTTGCCAAGTGGACTATATTAGTAAACTAATGTAGAGAATAGTGAATGTGGGTATAGGGTATCATTTGGGACATGGCCTCTGAGTGTCAACTTTGAGAGCTGTTAATTCACCGTATATTGCTGTAAGCTGTTTTCTCGAAAACAACAAATATTATCCAAAATGCATTGTTTTCTACTATATATTACTATTTTAATAGAAAATGGTATGCTACTGTCAAAAATTTAACAGTGTACATATCAAATAAAACAAATGAAAAAAAATAAGCGCTTATATTATAGATAGAAATGTGAGGGACACTTTGTTTGGACTAAAAAATTATTTCTCTCTAGGGATTTTGTTTTCTAATGGTGAAAACTGGAGAGAAATGAGACGCTTTGCTCTCTTGAACCTGCGAGATTTCGGAATGGGAAAGAAAAGAAGTGAAGAGATTATCATTGAAGAAATGCAATATTTAAAAGAGGAAATTGAGAAGTTTGAAGGTAAGATTGTAAAAACCACAAGAACAAGATGATGATGTGACTGTAACTGATTTTAGTATTAACATCTTGTTCACCCATGTGCAGGAAAACCATTTGATACAACTCTGCCAATGGCCATGGCTGTTTCAAACATCATCTCTGCCATGGTCTACAACACCAGATTTGAGTACAGCGACACTAAGTTACATCACATGGTCAGACGACCATACGAAAACATGAAGATGACTGGATCAGCTTCAGTTCAGGTACCCACACATTTCTGTACAGTCTACCAATAATTCATGCTCTGATTGTCATTTTTAATTATTCAAGACTTATTGTTTATAATTCATGATTTTGGAGTAATTGTCAGGGTGTATGTACAGTGTTCAATGGTAAATTATGATTCTTTGCAATTCTGCTTCTTTGTAGCTCTACAACATGTTTCCTTGGCTTCGTCCTTTTGTGTTGAATCAGAAACTTATTATGAATAACGTCAGAGAAGCGTTCGAACAAAGCAAGGAACTATTAAATGGTCTGAAGAAGACTCTGAACCCTCAGGAGCCCAGAGGAATCGCTGATTCTTTCCTCATACGACAGCAGAAAGACAAGGTACTGTTTATATGTTTAAATCAAATCATTTCACAATTACATTTTTAATGTTCTGACATCTAATTTTTTTTTTTTTACTGTCACCATCATGATTTCTACAGGAATCTGGCAAAACAGACTCTTTGTACCATTCAAGGAATTTATATTGTACAATCAACAACCTGTTTGCTGCTGGTACTGACACTACAGCCACAACACTACGCTGGAGTCTTCTGCTAATGGCCAAATACCCTGAAATACAAGGTATGACTTCAAATGCCCATCTTAATGCATGCATTTAAACACTCAGAAAAAAAAAAAAAAAAAAAAAAAAATTGGTGCAGAAACAATTCTAACTCAGAAATTGCTAGGAAAATACAGTAATAATTACAAAGAGATGGCAAGTTACACTGAATAGATTTGAAGTAGAAAGATTGAAATAGTATTTTCTTGTAAAAATGCCTCGAGGACTTTTTTCTTTGTGAAATTTTTTTTCAGAGAAAAAAAAAAGAGTTCTTTATCATAGTCAAGTTCATAACAGAGAACAAATGCATTATCTAAAAAAAGAGATTTTTGTGAAAATTCTACAAGTAGGCAAAGCTAATTATTAGCCATGCAAAGTGTCAGCCAGAATAAAAAATGTAATAGCACTGTTATATAATCTTGTAATGTGGTCTAACTTCCTGTAAATGTAACTAAGCCGAGGTCCAAGGTGAGATTGACCGAGTGATTGGTGGACGTCAGCCAGTGGTGGAGGACAGGAAGAATTTGCCTTACACAGACGCTGTGATTCATGAAGCACAGAGAGTGGCAAACATAATACCCATTACTCCCCCCCATCAGACCACCTGTGATGTTCACCTGAACGGATACTTCATCAAGAAGGTCTGGCTCCAATAAGAACATGCAATGTTCTTGATGCGTTTTTGAACCATTTATCACTGATCATTTGTGTTGTTTTATGCAGGGTACCAGTGTGTTACCACTACTGGTATCTGTATTGAGGGATGAAAATGAGTGGGAAACTCCTGACAGCTTCAACCCAAGACACTTCCTGAATAAGCAGGGCCAGTTTGTAAAAAAGGATGCTTTCATGCCCTTCTCTGCAGGTGCAGTGGACTTTAAATTCACTAATTATATTATGCCATCACAGATGATTTTTGTTAATTGTTTAGTTATTATTTTTCTTAGGACGCAGGGTTTGTCTTGGAGAAAGTTTGGCCAGGATGGAGCTCTTCCTGTTCTTCACCTCCCTCCTTCAACATTTCCGCTTCACTCCTCCTCCTGGAGTTTCTGAAGATGATCTGGATCTCACACCAGCGGTGGGCTTCACCCTGAACCCGACCCCACACAAACTGTGTGCAGTGAAACGGTTGTAACATTATATATGCCGTTAAATTTAATCTTTTGTTGTATTGATTGTTGTTGTTTTGTTTTGTTTTGTTTTGTTTTTTTGTTTGTTTGTTTTTGTTCTGTGTGTTTGTGTTTTGCTCATATGTTGCATTTATAAATTTAGCTTTTCATTGGAAACATAACCAATGTTTATCATGTTTTTAGATAAATAACTCTTTTTAATTTAAGAGTATACACAGCAAAAAAAAAAAAATTGCTGTATAAAAACAGTAACATACTGTGTTAACAGTAACATACTGTTTTCCATTAAAACAGAAATATACCATAGAAAACAATCGAGAAAGTCTGATCTCATCCACTGTCTAAACTTTGATCATATGGGTGATGTGTTATTAATTTTATGTTTTTGATTATTACTTTCATTTGTAATTCTTCAGCACAAGGTTCATCAGTGTTTTAATCAAATAATATAAAGGATTTTGAAAACACATTGTACATTAAACATTTTGAATAACTGCATACTCACTTAGACATCAAGAATCAGTGTATAAATCAATGATGACATGCTTCATGCTGCAGTGCATTCTGGGAGCCATGGATGAGTTTTATATGATACACCTTGGAGTCTCATAAGATCATCTCATATTTTGAGTTTGATGATTTTCAGACAATACCAGTCAAAACTGTACCCATGTAACACAATAAATAAATGATGGTGTGGAATTCATACAAAAAGAGAAGTCATATGTTTGCAATGTTTTGTTGTACTAAACATGAAACAGTGATTGCAGCATCACCTACTGGTCATTGATGGAAATGTATTTTATCTTTTTTATACCATAGCTTAAAGTAATGATTCATCCCTCTGTACATATTCTTAGGGACAGTTTTTCACTTTTAATTTGAAGATTCATCAAAGTTTGTCCAGTCTTCATCAAAACTGGTTCCGATCATTGGTGTGTTTGGCCTCATAACTGCTGCTTGCAGCTATATTTACAATTCAGATGTGTCTAAATAATATCAGTAATATTGTCTATCTACTGACTTATTTATCGTCACCCTTAATAAGACTAAACTGATGGATGTGTTTGTGTATCCTGCTGGAATCTGGAGTAAAAAATTCACATTTCCATGATCAGAATCTGCTCATCACAATGTCTCTCTTGTTTTCTGCCGGCACTGACACGACGGTCACGACTCTGTGCTGAGCTCTTCATGAATGGAATGAATATTATCCATGAATCTCCCTCATATGACCAGCTGTGACGTTCGCTTCTATGAATACTTTTTCAAGAAGGTTGGTCGTGCTTGTTATATGTTATATTTTGTTGTTTTTATAAGCTGTTCTCCAATTACTCTGATCTGTCTATTAGTTTGCAGTATAGAAATTATTTTAACTGCTAATGGGCTAATGGTTTGTTCTCTATTTGAGGGACCCAGCTAACGGGGAACATTCTCATAACTTTCGCAAAGTTTTGGCAAGGTTCTCTCAAATTTATGAACAAATGTTCTTCCAGTACCATTAATAGAACATTTGTTCAATGTTATCTGGTCTTTAATAATGGTCTCAAAAGGCTATCACAAAAGCATTATTTTTATTGTTTGTAGAAGGTTTTTAAAAGGCCTCATAATGTTGGGAGAAAACATTCTTAGAGCAAAATTCTTTAAACATCCTTTAAACATTTAACTTCAAATGAATAAGGTTGTGTGTGCTGTTTTAAAAGAACATCCTTGAAACATGGAAAAATGTTGTAGCCTGTTCTTTATAAACCCACTTGTGATGTTCCCTGTGAAAAATGACCGGCCTGCAAAAAACAAACATATAAATCTCTTTATTCTGTAACACTTTAGAATACTGATCCTTCATTAATGAATAACTAGACAGGAACAAATGAGTAATGCATTATTAACACTCTAGTAACTACTATTAACTAACAAGAAACTCTGATTAATGAATTAGTAAGTAACAGTGCTGGTTAGCTGGAAGGTGGTAGTGCTGGAAGGTGGTAGTTCACTATTAGCTAATCAGTAACTACTGTTTTTTCATACCTCCCAGAGAACTACTAAGAACTACTATATATAGGTTCATAATTAACATGAATTATGCATAATGTATAATTAATTCTAAAGTAAAGGTCATGGTAACCCACTAGTAATGACTGAAGTATTACCAAATCCTTCAGAAGGAATTACTAATTATTTGGATCAGTATTCTAAAGTAAAAAACATAATAACTCTCTACTAACTACTGGAGTCATTGTGAACTTTTGGGGTTAAAACAATCTGGCCAGATATGGTCCTTTGGTCCACAAAAGTCAAGCTGGCATACGTCGTGGAGTTTACAGTACCATGGGAGGATGGAGTGGAGGAAGCATTTGAGAGAAAATTGTTGAAGTGAACTGGCAATTGAAGCCATGCTAAATGGCTGGAAAGTGAGGATTTTTCCAGTGGAAGTGGGATGTAGAGGTTTTGTCACCACATCCACAACTACTGAGAAAAATGGAGGTTAGGGGGTGCTGGCTAGGGGTTGCTCCTTGTCGAATGCAGCTGAAAGTAGCAGCAATTGGCTGTGGATTAAAAGGAAGGACATACACTTGGCGGCAAGATAAAGATAGAGGATATGGAGTTGAGGGGGGTGTACCTGGGATGCCAGGTGTCAACGTTGAGTGTTCTGGAGACGTTGTGGGTTAATCAATGAAATATCCATGAAGGAGGGTGCCCACCTGATGACCCGAATTATATCCCTCCCCTCCCCTGTACCACTTAAATTTCACTGCTGATGGCATGCCAATTTTCCACAGGGATTGAGACATGGAGTCCTATTAGCTATACATAAGATGAGCTAAATTTCAGATGAGGTAGACGCATCATGTCTATAGATCTCTCAAAACATGCTAAATACATTTCTGAAAACACAATATGAACATTTCATTTGTATTATTGGTTATATTTTCTGATCTCAAAAGAAAGGGTTTTCTCATTCACTGGGGTGATGACTCTATACTGTTTTTATTTTTTTCTCTTTATTTCTTTTTGTTTACACTTCTTTATTACAGTTAAATCTACTACTTGCTCATACACAAAGAGAAATTGTACAACGTAAAATATCCAACTTGCAAAATGTTCCCCTAACTAATGTGAAGTAGCTTGAACAGAGTTTTTAATTTTGTGTAACCTGAACAGGAATAGGCCTGCTTCAAACATGTTGCTAACAAAGATTATTTTGTCAGTATCACTTAGATGTTCAAGTTTCTTATCACACACACACACACAGAGAGAGAAAGAGAGAGAGAGAGAACATAGCAAAATCTCAATAGTGTTAAAAAAACACTGAAAGAAGTGTTGAAGTTAATTAGATAATTAAGTGATTAATTAAGTGATTATTGAGCATTAGTGATTAACACCTGCAGTTAACAAGCAGAATCACTGAAGGAAAGAGGAGCAAGAACAGAAAAGGAGAAGAGATGAGCAGAAACACAAGAACTATAACTGACTTCCAGCCCTTATACTTATTGCTAAGTTTTATTTGAAATACCAGTACATCAAGAATCACCATATGAATCTCAACAAAATATTCAGTCAAACAAACTACTAAAGTCACAACAAAACAACAGCAAAATAAAAGCAAATAGTAAGAATTAATGAAAATAATAGGACAATGCAGCTGCATAATTTATTCATGCCACAATGCATGCTAGGAGCCATGATCATGAGTTATGATTGGTGGCTCCCATCATGCACTGCACCATAAAGCATTTTGCCAAAAAAAAAAATCAAAAAGTCAAGGGTCAAGAGCAAACACTGATCTCTTCAAATGAATATATAATTATCAAGAAAACATCAACATCTAAACGTATGTAGACGTATGAGAGAAATTAATTTGTCTGGTTAGTAATAAGTGTAATAATGTGTAATGGCTTGAAGTCAGTTCTTAGACTTGTTCGAGATGAACTACACCTGCCACTGGCTGGCGAGACCTGCCGGTTGCAGGCGGGGGAGGAGTACAGAGATGGCCTTCAGGTCAGACACTTCATGCTTTCCATAGTGTGCTGAACCAACATCATTCATGGTAGACCACACGATTTTTGCATTGACTGTGGCCTAAGAAGTTGAAATTTCCATGTTTTGAATATCAGATATTTAATATTAAATACAGGAACTTGTCTCTGAAAAAACACGCAACAAACGTTGTCCTTGTCATCACAGAATCTGACCAATGACAATAAAGTGTGTCATCATCAAGGCTTTCGCAGCCGCAGATCCAACTGCAGAGCCTGACTTATGCGGCTGGTCTCGTTTTGCTGTTGCGGTATTTTGATGGCACATGTGATTGTAAGGCGGCTGCGGCGCCGATCCATGTTCTAACTAGAATGCATTGCTTTTGTTTGTTGTGCCGAATGAAGTCGAACAAGCCTCCTGTTGTTTCTGCTTGTCTCTTTTTTCTGTCCTTGTTGTTTCTCTTTCCTTCAGTGTTTCTGCTTGTTAACAGCATGTGTTTGTCACTAATGCTCAATCATCACCTAATTAATCACAATTATCTCATTAAATTCAACAATGCTTCAGTGTTACTTTTTAACACCCTGTAGTGTGGACATATATGAACATTGAGCAGTGTTAAATTAACAATGGGCATTTTGCTGTGCATGCACACAAATTATTTGTGATATAAGCCTACATACCAAACTTTCTCATGTCTTTATTTAAAGATTGTCACCTGGCTGTGAGGGACTGCCTTTTCTGATCTTCTTCTTTTGTTGTTGCTTCTGAACTCTTCTGGTGCTTTTCGGTCACTTTTGACCAAAAAATTTTCTGTTTTGAAATGTTAAAAATCACAGCTTCATTGGAATGCTACGAAACTTGGTGACTTTTATGGCATTTGGAATGTGAACATTGAGGGCATGAATAATTCAGTCATAATGCAGGAAAACATCTCAGGTTACATATGTAACCATGGTTCCCTGAGAACAGGGAACGAGACACTGTGTTTGACACGCTTTGGGGAATGCCTCCTCATGAACCGGTGCCTGAAAACAATTATCAACTCACGACAATCCGATTGGTCAGCGACAGCCTATGACGTCATCATAGCGCGACCTGGAAGTATATAAGGAGCGCCTGGAGAAGCAGTCTGAAGGGACTGTTATCATCTGAACGGACTGTTCAGCAGGCAGCCCCGATGCATTGCAGGTGACATAGTGTCTCGTTCCCTGTTCCCAGGGAACCATGGTTACATACGTAACCTGAGACGTTCCCTTTCGAAAGGGAACTCAACACTGCGTTTGACACGCTTTTAGGGAAAGATATACCCACGCCGCCATTCTTGAGGGGAGTGCATGCCAAAAAATGGCTAGACAAACATCAGAACTAGCACTACCACTCCCCCTACAGGTCATAAATAGGCTGTCAGTGACAGCATTCCCTATGGCCAACAGCCCAAGCTATAAGCCTCAAAGAGGCCTTCCACAGAAGGCCTACCAAGGCCTTGCATTCTCTTTCTAACACATTGTTTAGGTTTGACTGTAATCATCAAAAACTAACACTTCAATTCACTATTTCTAACAAAAATATATCTAAAACTTGATAAGAAATAGTCTTTGAAAATGTCTAAATATGTATTTAATATCCTCAACCTAAAAATAAATTAAGTAAATATGTCCAAAAACAACTAGGGAATTCACAAGCCTCTCCATAGAGAGCTGTACAAGTATCTAATGGTTACACCATGGTATTACACATTTTTCTTTCTATACTCTCACCAGATAGCGCTAATCTGCCTTCAAAAAAAAAAAATTATTTTAAAGGCCTAGACTCTATTTTTCTGCATTAATTGAAAAATAGTGAAAAAATATTAGAAAAAATGTTTTGTATTATTTTCAATGGGAAAAATTGATCATAATTATTGCATAAATATTAATTAGTATCATGAAATTCTCTCAAAATACAAAATAAAAGTTCTGGGAGTTCAGTCCGGTCACTTTTGACCACGAAGAGCACAAGTGTGACTCCCAAATGCGGAGCACCAGAGGGTTAAAATGAATGAAAAGAAAACACAAAACCTGACAAAAAGAGACAAAAATATTCTTAAATGTGGGAGAAAATACCAGTTATATAAATTTAAAACTGCATTAGAAGTTGGTGAACACATATTTATTGTACAAATGTATATATTATAATATCACATATATTGTCTGTCATCACATATCATATAAGAGTCACATATTTAGTATCTGTGAAACCCTATTGTGTTTCTTGTTGTCTTTCAGCATCTGAGGGATTTCAGGAGTTAGTACGCAGTGAAACACAACACAATTCACTCATGAACACAACAATTTTGTGCTTAAATAAACACTGAGAAATACAGAGCAAGCACCAGCTAAGTCTACAGAGATTACTACAGATTACTACTCTACAGAGATATTTACAGTATTTATATTTGCAAAACAATTTACAAGTTACTTGGAAATGATGGCTAACCTTGCTTGATATTATATTTTGGATATAAAGATGAAACCACTGAGACAACACATTTACAGACATAATTAAAAAGTTCAACTTTTTTTTTTTTTTTTTTTTTTTACTAAATTAAGTGAGGTCAGTGAGGATGTTCATTATTTTTGGTTTATTCATTAAAGACTCAGAATGAATACTTTTATTTTATGCTTTTTAGAGTACAGATGTATGGGAGTATCAAGTAAAATGAAAAGGAGAATTCTTGAGATTGTTTTCCAGTGTGTTCAATGTTGTCATTGTCCTGGAAGAGGAGCTTGTGATGGAAAACGTGGGAGACTTTACAGATGCATTCATTGTCCTTTTTGGCTTGTTGTATGCACTGAACGTGGAGAACAATAAGGAGTTAAAATATATGTTTGAGTTTATTCAGCAGGTCTTCTTGAACATTAGGAATAAGAGCACCAGAAGAGTACAAAGTCTGAGGATCAAGTTATTGCAAATGTAAGTAGAATTTCACTGAACACTTTTGAGGGAAATTCATTAATGTGTTTTTAGTTGTGTAATGTTTAAAGTGTAAGGTGAAGTTTCAAGAACTTACAGTACCTTTCGTCAGAAAGCTAAAATTCAATTGCATGATTTTTCTACTAAATGTGCAGAAAACTTGAATGTAGTCAGTGGTTTTCTTTTTTTTAAATATACATTTTTCACCAAATATTAATGAAGTTAATATATTATAATAAATAACATGTTGAGTGGCGCAGGCTGAAAGGTCCTTAACTCAATCCGCTTACAATTACATCATTCTCTATAGAGCACATCTGATTGTCTCCTGCTGTATCAGTAGCCAATGAGCTTGCTGCTCAACCTTCAAAGTATTTGCTGTAGCAGTTGCAACACACTTTCAGAAACCCTCCACCTTCCCCAGCTCCACCTGTATAGATCTGCTATGGGTAATTAATGTATGCTATGTTGTACAGCAGCAGCATGTCTTACATATCAACATTGTCATATGTCATATCCATTACAATGCCAGAGAGTTGTCATGACAGAACTGTGGTTGGAGCTGAACAATGCAAAACGATAGCTCTCCAAAAGTAGGGTTGGAGATCCCTGAACTATAACTTAACCACTACTTCTAAATTAACTTTACATCCAAACTTGCTTTTCATAAGTGATTATGGCCAGACTGTTTAAAGTTGTTTTAAGTATCCTGTCATGCAATATTAAGAGATTGAATTAGTTATATCCAAAGATGTCCTGTATTTGTGTTTGCTTTACACCAGTTGTATATCTAAGCAGCTCATTAACAGCAGGTGTAATCACTAATGGTCCATCATCATTTGTAAAGTTAACCTAATTGATTCAATTAGCTGCATAACCAATTCAACATTTAACACTACAAAGAGAAGATACTACACTGCTTCAGTGTACATTTGTACACCAGTAACATGGTGACTTTGACATAGATTGTGTCTTGAATAGAGAAATGCAGGAGCTGGTGAACGTCTTACATTGAACCCACTTGACTGCAGAGGATTTATCGACTATTTATTCATCTGCAAACAAAGCATACAAGTACAGTATTATAAATGTATGCTTCATTTAAGCAAATAGCTTATCTTGTACAATATTAGATGTATGTACTGTATCTCTCAGCTTTCTTACTATTCTTCTGGTCCTACTGTCATTAACAGGCAGAACTATGGTAAAATGTTATGAAATCTGGCACAGTTTTATGGGGAAGGTACCAAAAAATCCTCTGACTAAATTAGGTGTCAGTCTTTTAAACTCTCCTCACTTCTGTTTTAGCTTTTGAATTTCAGAATAAATGGCATACAAATCACTTTTAAACAGTTAAAAAACATACTTTTTTTTTTTTTTTTTTTTTTTTAGATTAGATCAACTCAAATTTGGGATGATTTTCAGATAAAACATTGACAGTGAATCATTCACGTCACCATATACAGTATGTATACACTGATAATAAAGTATATGGTGAGTAAAAAAAAAAAAAGGCATACAACTGGTATTCACCTCACTTTTTGTTAACAGAAGAAAAGAAAACAAAATATGTTGTTTCACTTATTGTAGTAGTACGCTTGAATTTCATGAGGATGTTTTGTTCTGAAGTCTGCACTTGTATAGGAGCTGACATATGTAATCTTTTTGCATCACATTCCTGAACAATTTCATAGGGGATTGCTCTCTAGCTAACTATCTATTTGCCAGGCAGGTTTTCTGAACTTAAGAGATTTCTTGGAAGTGGGCAGAGATCAGATAAGCAAAGCTAGATGCTCCTGAAATGTCAGAATTTCACAAAAAGAGACACCAGTATTCTTGGGTAAGTTTGAGGTTAAAATATACTTTAAAGTCACTATAACACTTCCATTAATGAACATCACTGGTTTAAGAGATGAATTTAAAACCAAATTTTATATTGGCGATGTTTTGGAGATTTAGTATTTGTAACATTCATTTGTGAAATTCAGCATCTGTGCTTTACTAGATCTACTAGATCATCTGAGGGATTTGACTGAATCAAGATGCTGCTGATCATTGCAGCTCTTCTAGCTGCTCTAGGACAGGTAAGCTTGTGTTCTAGTATGAATATTGCATGCATAAATACTGATGATATGATCATTATGATTTCTGTTGCTGCAGGATCACAGAGCTACTGCAGGAAAGATATTTCCATTGAATATGGCACTGAATACTGTTGATGACCAATATGAGGGATGTAGCGAGAACATGACACATCTGGTCAAGACAAAATATCTAGAGAAGGAAATGTCTGACTCAGCTGAATTTAACAAGACTTGGCATAAAGGTGAAGAGAACGCAAAGACAGCAGAGGATAACTTGCAACAAATTCATTCAGTCGCCATTCATGTGTACACTAACAAAGACTCTAAAGTATATAGTAATTTCACTAGTGCCACTCGTACTGACAAACAAAAATACAAAGAGGGGACATTCAAATGGTATTCACTTCACTTTCTGTTAACAGAAGCGGTACAGATTCTGAAGAAAACACAAAATAGATGCTATGTAACTTATCGTGGTACAAATGTTAAATTTGATGTTCAGAACAAAGAGGTTCGTTTGAGTTCATTTTCATCCTCTTCTCTTGATCGTAAGGTAATACAGAGTTTTGGAAATAAATCTTGTTTTGAAATCTACACCTGTGAAGGTGCTAATTTGACAAAATACTCAAAGTATCCTGATGAGAAAGAGGTGCTGATTCCTCCATATGAGAAGTTTAATGTCACTGCTGTCATGAAGAGAACAGATCAGCCAGATCTCTGGTGTGAGACAGTGTTTGTGTTGAACAGCACTGGAAAAACAAGTGACCTGAACTGTGAATTGTTTAACAGGGGAAATCATGCTGCTATCTTTAATGTTTTGCTAATTTTGCAAATTTTATTTTGTGTTTACCTGATAGTCAGTTAACTTGTAGATTTTACATGTTTCTCATTGTTACTGAACATTAATTTTACACATGGTACACATGTTTCACGAACACGTATGTTTTGATTGAATGTTTGAAAACGCCATCTAATCTAATAATAAAAAAACAAGACAAACTAAATTATTGTGTCAATAAAAGCAATTTATATTAGTAAAAACAAAACCACAAACAACACAAAGACAGCAAAAACAATGCAGGTAAATTAACACAACTCAGAAGACAGACAGACAGATAGGAATGAAAAAGTCATGTAATAATATTTGAACATTCACATACTTCCATCTTGAAATTATATTGCAGAAAAAAAACAAAAAAAAACACATTTAAGCAGGTAGTTTGGTGATGCGTTTGAAACTGCATACTTCCCTACTATATAGTAGGTAAAAAGCAGCATGCGAATAAATAGTATGTCCGAATCCTCAGTTTTCATAAAAGAGTAGGCAAAAAATACTTGGGTGGTGTACTAATTATCACAACATTTGGACATGCGTATACTAATGTTGCATCCGAATATGCCTACTTACCTACTATATAGTAGGAGAAAACAGTAGCATGTCCGAAACCTCAGTATTCATAAAACAGTATAGGCGAGATATTCCTGGATGGCCTACTGCTTCCGCCCAGATTCTGAAGTGTTCATCAATGGATACTTTTCTATCCCCGCCTTCCCAGGAAGCTGCGGGAGAGGATATGTCATAATTGAACATGGAGGACAGCAGCGATGTGGGTGTTTTCAAATGTGTTAAAAACCAAAACATGATTCCTTGTGTTAAATTGCATTTGTTGAATTACTGTAGAGTAAACTGTTGAATTGTTGGTGTAAAGATGATAGACAGTATAGTATAGTTGTGATTTTGCTGTTTTATTATGTATAGCTAACAGGGGAGCTCCAGTAAGTGCACGTACTTCTCCAAAGTGGATTTACATAAACCATATACTGTACATCTTAAAGACACTTACTTAATGTCTTTTTAACATCTGACAGGAAAATCTTCAATAAGTATGGCAGATGAGCACACCACAGCATGAAATAGACATCTGAATGAGTGATGTATGTGTGTTATTATATAGTAGAATTCATCGTTGTCAACACTGTTTACATTACATGAATGTAATAATGTAAATAAACAAACCTATATAAAGTAACTAAACATAAGTTATATATTTTATTTGTCCATTAGTACTGTTGATAAATTGAGGAATATTTACATTGGATAAAAAGTGAGTTAACACATCAGCCACTGCATCAACAATTTAAATGAAGTTCCAAACGTAGGTTCGGGAGGAGACTAAACATTCAGTCCTGTCAATAATCATTACGTGCATACTATATAAACTGCAAACACCACATCATCCCATTGACAGATTTTTCTGGCAACTCTCCTCCTCCCCGTCTCCTCCTCTAATTCTCTCTTTCCTCCTATGCGCAGTTCCGTAGTGGGGGGTTTTAACTTGAAGCTCAAGCCGAGCTTCAGGTTCGAGCCTCCTCTGTGGACCAAGTTTGTTTTACTATTAACCATTGAGGCTGAATGGGCAAGCGAAATCATGAAATGTAGTTCTGTCATGACAACTCTCAGGAGACTGGTATGGTAATAGAGATTGGCATGGTAATGGATAAGGCAATGTTAATGTATTTGATTTTGGCGGAATAGATCTGCTACGCTGCTACAGAGCAAGTATCGAGACTTTCTACTGCCAATACATTCAGAGACATTTCTGTAAGCATGTAAGACATGCTGCTGCTGCACATACATGAATTGTAGCAGATCTATACAGGTGGAGCTGGGGAAGGAGGAGGGTTTCTGAAAGTGCGTTGCAGACTGATAACAGCAAACACTGCCTCTGTTTGTTTGAATGTTGTGCCGCAGCTCACTGGCCGCTGATGCAGCAACAACCAATCAGATGTGCTATGTAGATGACGATGTGATCACTACCAAATTAGTTTATCACCCTGCGCCATCTAGAGTTTCATGCCAGAACTATGTAATATTGGGCACATAAATGACAGAGGTAACTTGAATCTTGTCTGGATGTTACAGGGACAGATGAGCACATGTGTGTGCTTATCTGGTGGAGAGAGGCTGATGAAGGAATGCTGCAATCAAAGGCTTTGAGTGAGTAAATTACAGAAATGAATAAAAAATCTAGTTAAATCTTAAGTTGTATTTTAATCAAACAGAGTTATTACAGCACTTTTCTTATTCTTGATTTCAGTGCATTTGCTGCAGAGCTTTTGTGGTGGAGCATGGCCTGCAAGGCAAGGTGACGGCAACATTTGTGGGAAAAAAAAGGGGGAAACCTGAAACAAAAATATAAATTAAGATCACTTTGTACTTCTAACGCAGAAATCAAATGACATTGTGCTGTTAAAATGACTGCTTTTGTATTATGTTTGTTGGTGTGAACTGGTGTGAGCACTGAGGATGGGGAGACCACAGCAACATCCTGGAAATGGTATAGTGCCATGAATTTAAACAAAACAACAGAGGTAAATCCAGGTAGAGAACACAAGAGTCCAGGCAACGAACAGGTTAATCCATAACAGGGAACAACAAGAACTAAAACAAATGCACACAATATATCCGAGAAGGACACCACCAGACAAAGAACATGAGAAACACTGGGGTATATATACACAAGAGGTGATTGGCAAACAAGAAACATCTGGGAGCAGTCAGAGAACTAATCAACAAGAAAAACTACAAAAGACTACAAAACATGGCACTAGGACAGGAAAATTCCACAAGACAGGGGAACACAGGCTAGGATCATGACAACCTGCCCTTATTGCCTCATCTGCCATGGATATTGCTGTGGTCTCTTCATCCTAAGTGAGTGCATCTAGAAAAAGACCAAAAGACATTGAAAATGTGAATTTGGTCAAGTTTGTTCAGCTGGTTTCTGTTCATAAAATGGAGCCAGACTTTCAGAAGCTTCAAAAGCATCATAAAATAATGCCAAGAAGCTTCTGGAAGTCAAGCTCCACACTGACTAATATTGACCATCAGAAACCAGCAGGACAAACTTGACCAAAATCATCTTTTGTGTTCAGAAAAAAAAAAAAACATGAATGCGAGTAAATAACGACTGAATTTATGTTTATATTATATTATAGTACCTTGAAGAACTTTAAAAAACAAGCAGCTTTATTAAGCATTTGTGCCCAACACTTACAAGAAAGGATTTACAAAAATCACATTTACATTTATTTACTCATTTGGCAAAGGCTTATTACAGGGATAATCCCCCTGGAGCAACCTGGAGTAAAGTGCCTTGCTCAAGGACACACTGGAGGTGGCTGCAGAGATCGAACCAGCAACCTTCTGCTTACCAGTTCAGTGGATAAGCCCACTATACCACAAAAGTAATAAAGCTACAACAACAATTATTGTGTATTTTAAAAATATGAAATACAATATGGCAAGAAACAGAAAGCTGACATGAATTGTAAAACGATTTAACCTGTTTAAATGTTTTACAGGTAGTCATGCAGTAGAGCAGGCACACGAATGTTTGGAGCAGACACAACGACAGCCAGATTGTCCTGCACATGTTCTCCCACTCTTGCTTCAAGGTTGTGGGGATCAGGGGTCGGTCATCATGGTCTTCCTCATCCTGTGGATCAGTGGTGTCCCCATTGAGTGAGATTGTGATGCACAGCGCAGCACATAACAACCTCAGGCACAAAGGCATAGCTCACCTCTAAGGCCTTGAAGAAAATAGAGCACCAGCTTGTTCTCTTTCAAACAGTCGCTCGGTATCTCACAATGGGAACGTCCCCAGGCGTGTTAGACTATGGAAGCACCAATTACACCACGTCTGTCCGAAGGACAGACCAATCACAGCTCATTACAAGGAGCCCACCCCGTTCATATATATATGGCTGTGATCCCCGAAAATGGCATTCTTGTTCTCTTCCCCGTGAAGACTTTCCTCTCCTGCTTCAGTTCACAAACGTACCTTCAAGGTTGACGTTGCCAAACGCAGTATAGTTAAAATCTGTTGTGGATTCTCTGCTCGTTACTGAGTTTTTCTACTCTGCTTTTGTTAGCATTGTCTCTTATTCTAGCTAACGCGTTAAGGCGAGTTTACAGGATTACAGGATATTCTACCATGTCGGTGTCCAAGGTCGCAGCGGAGAAAGGGAAAAATGCTTCTTCGCGCTCGTGTCCGGCAGCTTGTGGATTTATGATCTCGGGCAGGGATTCGCATCCGATGTGTATCGCGTGCATGGGTGTTAAGCACGCTC
The DNA here is from genome assembly GCA_037101425.1 of Elopichthys bambusa. Taxonomy (NCBI): domain Eukaryota; kingdom Metazoa; phylum Chordata; class Actinopteri; order Cypriniformes; family Xenocyprididae; genus Elopichthys; species Elopichthys bambusa. Next base: position 8,770,223 of record CM074435.1, read on the forward strand.
AGGCCGCACTGGCGGATGCTGAGAGTTGCGCGCACTGTCATGTAATGCCGGACAGGATCTTAGAAAGAAGGCTTCGGGTGGCTGCATCTTCTAAAGATGATCCGGTTCTCTCTTCTGTCCCTCCTTCGACAAAGGGGGTCCAGCCCTCTCCCCCATGGGATCTTTCTGCATGGGGGGATATTATGGATTCAGAGTCACCTGAGTTTACGCCGCTTTTCGACCAGCAGCTACTTGCGGAAGGTGACGAGGTGGAGGGAGACGAGGAGGAGATGTTAGCTCGCCTCCTCCGAGATGAGCCGGTTGATGAGGAGGATGACGCTATCCTGTCTGCAGCACAAGCGTCCAGGCCTGTGAGCGTGCAAAGCGTCGACGAGTAGACTGTGACCTAGTGGAAGTTTGTAAGCATGCGGCAGCCAAGCTTGGCATCGCTTGGCCGTAACTCCTGGGGATCCGGGAGTTAAACGTGTGACGGTAAAAGGCTCCCTGCTCCCTTCCACCGGCGAAACAACTGCTTCCCGCGTTGCCGCCGTGTGTGGCAGAGGTGAAGCGATCGTGGGACAAATCCTTTTCTCACCGTGTGCCTGTCAAGGGTTACTTGTCACTCAATGTGAGTGAAATGTAAGGGCTTGGGCTCTAACCCTCCTATGGTCCAGCAGTCAGTGGCTCACCACCTGCATCCGAACAGGCGGACCACTCTCTCATCTGCCAGTCCCTCCCTCCCTGGAAAAATGAAACACTTCACCGCTTCCATGTACCAAAAAATGTATAAATCCTCAGGATTGGCGGTGTGGGCACTTAACGTCACTTCGTTGTTGACGGCCTATCAAGCTGAGCTGTTGGAGGAGCTGGGCACTCAGCTGGACGCCGGCAATCCAAACCCAGTGGTCTGGGAGGAGATCTGCAACATAACAGATCTCAATTTACGCACCTCACGCGCCGCGGTGCAAAGCCGTACCATGGCTGCCGTAGATCTCTTCGCCTCGCAGGCAAACGCAAAGTGTCCGCTGTATTTCTCTCTCAGGGACGAAAATGCGCCTTTGGGTGTGGATGCGCTGGCACACCCGTGGCCGAACGTGTTACTATACGCCTTCCCACCGCTGAGTCTAATTTCTCCCACCCTAGAAAGAGTAAGAGAAAACGGATTATCTCTCCTTCTGATAGCCCCTCGTTGGCCGGCAGAGATTGTCCAGCTCCATCAGGGAAGCAGATATTTTACAAAGCTTAATGAACAATGGGAGAGCGTTTTCTATTATTAAAGTTTACCTGGCTGCTATTTCGGCTTGTCACATAGGCTTCGAGGGAGTTTCTGTGGGACAACACCCTCTTATATGCCGTTTTATGAAGGGAGTGAAGCGTTTGAGACCAGTATCTAAGCGCCTGGTCCCTGTCATGGGACTTGTCCATGGTTCTTAATGCTTTAACTCGGGCTCCATTTGAACCTCTGGAGAGTGTTGATATTAAGCTCCTATCTCTGAAAACGGTCTTACTACTTGCTTTAGTCTCAGCTAAGCGAGTGTCTGAGTTACATGCCTTGTCAGTTCATCAGACATGACAGCAAGGTTACGTTGCTGCCTAACCTGGCTTTCGTTCCCAAAGTCAGTGATTCAGCTTATAACTGCTCTGCTTTGGAGTTGCGTGCCTTTTACACCCTCCTTTTTCTTTGGAGGAGGAGCGGAAATTGCACACTTTGTGTCCTGTACGAGCGTTACTCTATTATGTAAACAGGACACAATCGTTCAGGAAGAATGATCAGTTATTCGTTTCATGGGCCACTCAATGTACGGGTAAGCCGATCTCCTCACAGCGCCTTTCCATTGAATGGTGGAGGCAATTGAATTAGCCTATACATCTATGGGTGTATTCATTCCCCAGCGGGAGATATTTGTGCAGCGGCAAGCTGGGCTTTTTATCAGATTTAACCGTCTGGATGTTACTGCACCTTCTATGGCTCATGCAGTTCTCAGTGTTGGCTCTTTGAAGAATTGAAAGGTTATCCTTTGTTCTTGCCGGGTCTGTTCGGCGGCTTCGGAAAGCATGCGTTTCGGGAGTTGGCTATATCATTCCCATTGTGAGATACCGAGCGATTGTTTGAAAGAGAATGTTAGGTTACTTGCGTAACCCTGGTTCTCTGAGAACAGAGCGAGGTATCTCACCAAGCTTCCCTACTCGCATAACATGGGGGAAGAGCATGCTCAGAATGCCGTTTTCGGAAATCACAGCCATATATATAGGAAGGGGGTGGGCTTCTTGTTATGAGCTGTGATTGGTCCATCCTTCGAACAGACGTGGTGTTATTGGTGCTTCCATAGTCTATCACGCCTGGGGCGTTCCCATTGTGAGATACCTCGCTCTGTTCTCAGAGAACCGGGGTTACGCAAGTAACCTAACGTTTCCATGCTTCATGCACGGGAGTGCCTGCTGTTGAAAGGAGCCTGCACAGGGTTCTGTACAGGCTCTCTGTATGAGGTGATAAGCCATATTGGTGCAATGATAGCCTCGATGTCCCTTTCCCATCATGATCAGTTTCCAGTCTGACTGCAGCAATGTGGGTGGGCCCCAGTGGTCAACTGCTTCATCAAAATAAAGCTGCAGAACTGGCACAGCTGTGTTGAGATGGCAGTAGGGTGTGGGGTTCACTGCCTGTAAATACGTTGTTTGAACAATAAGTTTGAATAAAGCTTTGTTTCATGTACTGTTGAATTGTATATGTATTTATTTATTGTTGTGATCATTACTTTTATTCATATCTTTACTCTTTTAATCAGGTTTCCTAAGTATTTCCAAGTAAATAAATTACAAGTATTTCATTAATTTCTTTTAATTCAGAATATGTCTTCCAACTGCAACTTTCATAGAGTCAGAACAGCTCAAAGTACAACTTAGGCAACTTTTTTTTTTGCCTTTGTGCAGTGTGAAACAACGCATAGGCCTTCACAGGTGTTGCGTTATGATGAGCTCAACAGTTTAGTTGAGCTGAATGCAACAAGATCACACTTCAGCTGTTATATCTCAGAAAACACACACATTATTAGTGATGTACAAAGAAACTTCAACCTCCTCATATGTTTGTTTGAAGAATCATTGATGTCTGGCTGAGAGCGGATTACTTTTCTGATCTTCTCTTTTCTCATTGTTGCTCCTGAACTCCTGAAAAAAATAACAAAGAGAAAACTCAGATTCTGACAAAAACAGACAAGAGTGTTTTCAGGTAAGTTTGGGGTTAAAGTACAAGATCAAAGTCATTGTGCAAATCTATGCACCTATTCCTATGGAAGTGATACTGATTTAGTATTTGTGAAAGGCTGTTGTGTTTCTGCTTGTCTTTCATCATCTGTTCTTCACTAGATCTACTAGATCATCTGAGGGATTTGACTGAATCAAGATGCTGCTGATCATTGAAGCTCTTCTTCTCATTTTAGCTGCTCTAGGACAGGTAAGCTTGTGTTTTAGTTTGAATATTACAGACATTATTACTGATGATGTGATCATTATGATTCCTGTTGCTGCAGGATCACAGAGCTGCTGTTGAAGGACAGATATTTCCATTGGATATGGCACTGAATTCTGTTGATGATCAGTATGTCGGTTGTAGAAAGAAAATGGAAAAACTGGTGGATACAAAATATCTGAAGAAGGAACTTAATAACTCAAATGATTTTAGAAATGCTTGGAAGATAAGTGAAAAGAATATTACCCATAATTGGAACATTTCCAGCACATTAAACAAAAAACATAAAATTGCCATTTATATATACACTCACCCAACTTTTAAAATTTATCCTAAATTCAACAATGACACTCGTAATGGCAAACCAAACTACACAGGCATGACATACAAATGGTATTCACTTCACTTTTTCTTAACAGATGCGATACAGATTCTAAAGAAAAAACAAAATAGATGCTTTGATACTTTTCGTGGTACAAATGTTAAATTGAATGGGCATGTTTTTACATGCATTCGTTTTGGCTCATTTACATCCTCCTCTTTTTATCGTGGCAGAGCAAAAGGTTTTGGAAATGTATCTTGTTTTGAAATCCACACATGCGAAGGTGCTAATGTGACAAAATACTCTACGCTTCCTTATGAGCAAGAGGTGCTGATTCCTCCATATGAGATGTTTAATGTCACTGCTGTCAAAAAAATAGAAAATCAGAAAGATCTCTGGTGTCAGACTGTGTTTGTGTTGAATAGCACTAGAACAAGAAGTGACCTGAACTGTGCTCTATTCTAGAAACCAACCGAGACCATAACGAAGTACTATGGTGTTCACTGAAGAAAGTGCTTTGAATTTACATGATATAGTCATGTACATAAGTTAAAGACAATATATAATGTATATTGATACATGTGACACTGTTTTCTTTGAAAGGCTAATTCAAAGAATAAGTAACCTGAACTGTGCTGTAGCATCTAACAGTGGAAAACAAGTCACTTTTTCTAATGATGTACTAACATTAACATTATTTTGTTGTGTTTACCAGCTTACTATTAATCTGTTGATAATGCATGTTTCTTGTTGTTATTGAACATCGATTGTCTTGTTTTATTGAATCACAGCATTTGTCTGATTTGTCTTCAAAGCACTCTTTCAAAACATAAGATTTGTAAAGGCTTATAACATATAGTATAAGACCCATGTATGTATTACATATGTTTATTTTTTCCTTCATAAATAGATAAATATCAAAAATGATAACACGTTTCCTGTGTTCATTGTCAGGTCTTGTCCTTCCATGGCTACAGTGCTGCTGCTCAAATCAGTTTTACCATGTTTTTTCCCCCCATTTTTTAGTTCTTTGTATTTTTTACATTGTTCTAATAATTCTTCTGCATTTGGTCCAAACCCTCCCAGGCCTTTTTACCTGGAAAACACTTAACTCATTTTGCTCATGTCAACATTCACAAGACAATATTTTATAGTTTTGACACAGAATCAGTTTGTTGAAATCAATCAAGACGTGCTGAAAAGGAAAAGGTAAGTGTGGGGTGGACGGAACAAGATTATTTGCTCTGGCTTCCTATGTTGGACACTGCGCAAGTGCAGCACTGACTTTTTAATTAAACATAACAAATCCCCACTACAATAACCTGGGTACTGACTAGGAAACTTAAACAAATTTATCCATGGTCATTATTTCATTGGGCATAATTCGCCCTGTGGGTTCAGATATTAAAATTTAGATTCAGTACTTTTCCTCAGTGTCTCTTAAACACCATCTCAACTATCATTTATTTACACTCAGTCACTTCCTTTCACACCCCAACCCTTTGAACTTCCCCCTTTTGAACTTCCTTTGTCCTTATTGAGACATATGGCTGGATCAAGTCAGTGATCTCAAAATGATGATTTATATGCATATCTAATTAATTTCTTCATATACATACATCTTTTTGCATCATATTACTGAACAATTTTAGTGTTTTCTAGTTAACTGCCATGAACACACATATTACATTATATATATTAGGGGTGTAACGGTACACGTATTTGTCCCAAACCGTCATGGTACGGACGTCACGGTTCGGTTCATGCAGTTAGACGACGAATACAGTCAGTCACAGGCGATCCACACTCCAATCCAAAAGGGGGCACGCACAGTAATGCTTTTTAGCTTAACCTATTTTAATCAGCATTAAAGGGTTAGTTCAGCCAAAAATGAAAATAATGTAATTTATTACTCACCCTCATGTCGTTCTACACCCGTAAGGCCTTCATTCTTCTTCGGAACACAAATTAAGATATTTTGATTAAATCCGATGGCTCAGTGAGGCCTGCATAGCCAGCAATGACACTTCCTCTCTCAAGATCCATAAAGGTACTAAAAACATATTTAAAACAGTTCATGTGAGTTAACCAACAAAATTCGGAATGACTAAACTGCTGAAATCATGTGACTTTGGCGCTGACAGATCGCTGTATAGGTGCCTCAGTTCAAACGGCAGTACGGAGCTCGAGTGAACGCAATCATCCCTTCCTTTTCCTCATCCCTAGTCATGCTCATGGAGAGCAGGCACACAAATGTTTGGAGCAGACACAGCGACAGCCAGATTGTCCTGCACATGTTCTCCCACTCTTGCTTCAAGGTTGTGGGGATCAGGGGGCAGTCATCATGGTCTTCCTCATCCCCTGGATCAGTGGTGTCCCCATTGAGTGAGATTGTGATGCACAGCACAGCACATAACAACCTCAGGCACAAAGGCATAGCTCACCTCTAAGGCCTTGAAGAAAATAGAGCACCAGCTTGTTCTCTTTCAAACAATCGCTCGGTATCTCACAATGGGAAAGTCCCCAGGCGTGTTAGACTATGGAAGCACCAATTACACCAAAGGACAGACCAATCACAGCTCATTACAAGGAGCCCACCCCCTTCCTACATATATGGCTGTGATCCCCGAAAACGGCATTTTTGTTCTCTTCCCCGTGAAGACTTTCCTCTCCTGCTTCAGTTCACAAACGTACCGTCAAGGTTGACGTTGCCGAACGCAGTATAGTTAAAATCTGTTGTGGATTCTCTGCTCGTTACTGAGTTTTTCTACTCTGCTTTTGTTAGCATTGTCTCTTATTCTAGCTAATGCGTTAAGGCGAGCTTACAGGATTACAGGATATTCTACTCACCATGTCGGTGTCCAAGGTCGCAGCGGAGAAAGGGAAAAATGCCTCTTCGCGCTCGTGTCCGGCAGCTTGTGGATTTATGATCTCGGGCAGGGATTCGCATCCGATGTGTATCGCGTGCATGGGTGTTAAGCACGCTCAGGCCGCGCTGGCAGATGCTGAGAGTTGCGCGCCCTGTCATGTAATGCCGGACAGGATCTTAGAAAGAAGGCTTCGGGTGGCTGCATCTTCTAAAGATGATCCGGTTCTCTCTTCTGTCCCTCCTTCGACAAAGGGGGTCCAGCCCTCTCCCCCACAGGATCTTTCTGCGTGGGGGGATATTATGGATTCAGAGTCACCTGAGTTTACGCTGCTTTTCGACCAGCAGCTACTTGCGGAAGGTGACGAGGTGGAGGGAGACGAGGAGGAGGATGAGGAGATGTTAGCTCGCCTCCTCCGAGATGAGCCGGTTGATGAGGAGGATGACGCTATCCTGTCTGCAGCACAAGCGTCCAGGCCCGTGAGCGCGCAAAGCATCGACGAGTAGACTGTGACCTAGTGGAAGTTTGTAAGCGTGCGGCAGCCAAGCTTGGCATCGCTTGGCCGTAACTCCTGGGGATCCGGGAGTTAAACGTGTGACGGTAAAAGGCTCCCTGCTCGCCTTCCACTGGCGAAACAACTGCTTCCCGCGTTGACGCCGTGTGTGGCAGAGGTGAAGCGATCGTGGCACAAATCCTTTTCTCACCGTGTGCCTGTCAAGGGTTACTCGTCGCTCAATGTGAGTGAAATGTAAGGGCTTGGGCTCTAACCCTCCTATGGTCCAGCAATCAGTGGCTCACCACCTGCATCCGAACAGGCGGACCACTTTCTCATCTGCCAGTCCCTCCCTCCCAGGAAAAATGAAACACTTCACCGCTTCCATGTACCAAAAAATGTATAAATCCTCAGGATTGGCGGTGTGGGCACTTAACGTCACTTCGTTGTTGACGGCCTATCAAGCCGAGCTGTTGGAGGAGCTGGGCACTCAGCTGGACGCCGGCAATCCAAACCCAGTGGTCTGGGAGGAGATCTGCAACATAACAGATCTCAATTTACGCACCTCACGCGCCGCGGTGCAAAGCTGCGGCCGTACCATGGCTCTTGCCATTGCGGGCTAGAGGTCGCTGTGGCTAAATCTCTTGAGCATCGGGGACAAGGAGAAATTAGATTTTCTTGACGCTCCTGTGGATTCTAGTGGATTGTTTGGCCCGGCCGTTGCAGTGATGAGGCAGGGGTGCGACCTCCAAAAGAAGGAAGGCGAGGCGTTTGACATATGTCTGCCATGTAAAAGAGCACCGCGTCCTCCTGTTCCCCCACGTCCTGCTCCTCCGACACAGAACAGGAGGTTTTTGAATGCGTCCAGGACTGCAAAACCCCAGAGCACGGAGCAGGCGACTCGCCCCCCCGCTGCTTCAAACGCTAAACCGTGGGGTAAGCAGTCATTTGCAGTGGTGGCTGCGAAGTCCAAGTCTGCTAACCCTTCCAACAAAAAGAGGAGGGATACCTAGGGCGCAATTTCTGCATGGGAGGGACGGGCAGCACCTAGGCTTCTCTGTGATGTCCTCTCCTGAGCCCACCATATCTGTTCCCCCACCCGCGAAGAAGTGGAGGATGTGGAGTTTGGGCGGGAAAATGGTTCTAAGTTGTGTTCAGGCCAGTTCAGCTTCCCCTCAACACACAATGTTCCGTCAAGTTCAAGTGCAGAATACTCAGCCACCAAAAGAATGTGGTCTCAAGTGTATTGTAAGTTCTCAAGTGTATTGTCACAAAGCACTGGGTTTAAAGCAAATAAAAAAATCTCTGTCGCATCCAGGCTCAATGCCGAGGGCGCAGGGAGACAAAAACAAAATAATAGCAATGAACCAAGAAATAAATCGGTCTCTGAGTCACACAGATCCCGGCCGTTTTTCTCTCTGTCCACTAGATGGCGCCAGCACTTCATCTATGGAATCGGTTCAGCTGAACCCGCTGGCTCTCTATCAGGATGCTTGGAGAGAGTGTTACGCGCATCCGTGGGTCCTCGTGTCTGTAACCAAGGGTTACAGGCTTCAGTTCACTGTAAAACCACCTCCATTCAACGGGGTCATAGCATCTGTAGCAAATGGGGATTCAGCTTAGGTGCTGGAAGAGGAAATATCCTCCCTCTTAGAGAAAAGAGCTATAAGACAAGATCCAGTGGGGGAAACTCAGAAAGGCTATTACTCCCGTTATTTTCTAATTCCAAAGAAAGACGGGGGTTTGCGCCCGATAATGGACCTGCGTGCTCTAAACAAGCACTCGAGGAAGTACAAATTCAGGATGCTCACAATTGCAGCTCTCATGCGCGCTATCCGCCGGGACGATTGGTTCACCGTGGTCGATCTCAAGGATGCTTACTTTCATATAAGCATCTATGCTGCGCACAGGAAATATCTCAGGTTTTCCTTTCGGAGCAAAGTGTATGAATTTGTTACTCTCCCGTTTGGGCTCAGCCTCGCTCCTCACGTGTTCAGCAGGTGCACAGAGACAGCGTTATCACCGCTGAGACACAAGGGATCAGAATATCTGCTTATCTGGACGATTATCTGATATGCACTCATTTGCGGGAGCGCGCGGAACGGGACACAGAGATGCTCACGTCTCATCTAACAAATCTGGGGTTCAGAATCAACTATGCCAAAAGCCAGCTGATTCCATCTCAGGAGGCTTACGAATAGACTCTGTGGCATACCGCGCTATGCTCTCGGAAAGGAGGATAATGGCGTTTTATCAGTGCCTTGCCCAGTTTCGCAGGGGAAACTTGGTATCGTTCAGGACCTGTCTCCGCCTTTTTGGCATGATGGCTTCATCGCTGTCTGTGGTCCCGCTAGGCTTGCTGAAAATGAGAGATTTCCAGCGATGGGTAGCAGCGAGACGTCTGTGTCCTCGTCGGCACCTCGCGCGCAGAGTGAGAATACACGTGATGGCGTGATGGCTGTTCATCAGTGGAGAGATCCCTGTTTATTCCGGACAGGGGTTCCCTTGGGGGGCGTGTCACTGAGAAAAGTAGTGACAGTGGATGCATCCCTGTCGGGCTGGGGAGCTGTTTTTCAGGGCAGATCGGTAAACGGTCGCAGGCCCCCCTAGCTTCGCAAACTTCACATAAACATGTTGGAGTTGATGGCAGTCTTTCTGGCCCTGAAACATTTTCTCCCATTCTTGGAAGGTTTTCATGTTCTGGTCAGGACAGACAACACGACGGTGGTGGCATATATCTTTCGCCAAGGGGACACTTTGCGTTTGCCTGCGAGGCGAAGAGATCTACAGCAGCCTTGCTGTACATCCACCAAATCACGCGTTCGTTGCAACTGGACAATCTTGCGTGCAAACTGAATGTCTGGGGCGCTGCGCACAACGCACGTACCAGGAGTCCTGAATGTGGGGGCGGATCTCCTTTCAAGGGGCAAACCATTATATGGAGAATGGGGGCTCCACCCGCAGGTGGTGGATCAGATTTGGTGGATGTACAGCAAGGTTGCCGTAGATCTCTTCGCCTCGCAGGCAAACGCAAAGTGTCCGCTGTATTTCTCTCTCAGGGACGAAAATGCGCCTTTGGGTGTGGATGCGCTGGCACACCCGTGGCCGAATGTGTTGCTATACGCCTTCCCACCGCTGAATTTCTCCCATCCTAGAAAGAGTAAGAGAAAATGGATTATCTCTCCTTCTGATAGCCCCTCGTTGGCCGGCAGAGATTGTCCAGCTCCTTCAGGGAAGCAGATATTTCACCCACACCCAGAACGAGTCGATCTTTGGGTCTGGCCCGTGAAGGGTTAAATTCAAATGCACTCGGGCTTCTGCAAGAGGTTATAAACACTATATAGAGCTCTAGAGCTCCATCAACGTGCTCACTGTATGACCTTAAATGGCGTTTGTTTGAGGACTGGTGTACGTGTAAAGGAGTTATTCCTTTTCAGTGCGCGGTGAGTGATGTACTCTGCTTTTTACAAAGCTTAATGAACAATGGGAGAGCGTTTTCTATTATTAAAGTTTACCTGGCTGCTATTTCGGCTTGTCACATAGGCTTCGAGGGAGTTTCTGTGGGACAACACCCTCTTATATGCCGTTTTGAAGGGAGTGAAGTGTTTGAGACCAGTATCTAAGCGCCTGGTCCCCGTCATGGGACTTGTCCATGGTTCTTAATGCTTTAACTCGGGCTCCATTTGAACCTCTGGAGAGTGTTGATATTAAGCTCCTATCTCTGAAAACGGTCTTACTACTTGCTTTAGTCTCAGCTAAGCGAGTGTCTGAGTTACATGCCTTGTCAGTTCATCAGACATGACAGCAAGGTTACGTTGCTGCCTAACCTGGCTTTCGTTCCCAAAGTCAGTGATTCAGCTTATAACTGCTCTGCTTTGGAGTTGCGTGCCTTTTACACCCTCCTTTTTCTTTGGAGGAGGAGCGGAAATTGCACACTTTGTGTCCTGTACGAGCGTTACTCGTTATTATGTAAACAGGACACGATCGTTCAGGAAGAATGATCAGTTATTCGTTTCATGGGCCACTCAATGTACGGGTAAGCCGATCTCCTCACAGCGCCTTTCCCATTGGATGGTGGAGGCAATTGAATTAGCCTATACATCTATGGGTGTATTCATTCCCCAGCGGGCTTAAGGGCTCATTCAACAAGAGGTATGGCTACCTCGTGGGCACTGTTTAAAGGGGATTTCAGTAGGAGATATTTGTGCAGTGGCAACCTGGGCTTTTTATCAGATTTTACCGTCTGGATGTTACTGCACCTTCTATGGCTCATGCAGTTCTCAGTGTTGGCTCTCTGAAGAATCGAAAGGTTATCCTTCGTTCTTGCCGGGTCTGTTCGGCGGCTTCGGAAAGCATGCGTTTTGGGAGTTAGCTATATCATTCCCATTGTGAGATACCGAGCGATTGTTTGAAAGAGAATGTTAGGTTACTTGCATAACCCTGGTTCTCTGAGAACAGAGCGAGGTATCTCACCAAGCTTCCCTACTCGCATAACATGGGGGAAGAGCATGCTCAGAATGCCGTTTTCGGAAATATATATAGCCATATATATATAAATATATACAGCCATATATATAGGAAGGGGGTGGGCTTCTTGTAATGAGCTGTGATTGGTCCATCCTTCGAACAGACGTGGTGTAATTGGTGCTTCCATAGTCTATCACGCCTGGGGGCATTCCCATTGTGAGATACCTCGCTCTGTTCTCAGAGAACCGGGGTTACGCAAGTAACCTAACGTTTCCATGCTTCATGCACGGGAGTGCCTGCTGTTGAAAGGAGCCTGCACAGGGTTCTGTACAGGCTCTCTGTATGAGGTGATAAGCCATATTGGTGCAATGATAGCCTCGATGTCACTTTCCCATCACGATCAGATTCCAGTCTGACTGCAGCAATGTGGGTGGGCCCCAGTGGTCAACTGCTTCATCAAAATAAAGCTGCAGAACTGGCACAGCTGTGTTGAGATGGCAGTAGGGTGTGGGGTTCACTGCCTGTAAATACGTTGTTTGAACAATAAGTTTGAATAAAGCTTTGTTTCATGTGTTGTTGACTTGTATATGTATTTATTTATTGTTGTGATCATTACTTTTATTCATATCTTTACTCTTTTAATCAGGTTCCCTAAGTATTTCCAAGTAAATAAATTACAAGTATTTCATTAATTTCTTTTAATTCTTCCAACTGCATCTTTCATAGAGTCAGAACAGCTCAAAGTACAACTTAGGCAACTTTTTTTTTTCTTTTTTTTTTGCCTTTGTGCAGTGTGAAACAACACATAGGCCTTCACAAGTGTTGCTTTATGATGAGCTCAACAGTTTAGTTGAGCTGAATGCAACAAGATCACACTTCAGCTGTTATATCTCAGAAAACACACACATTATTAGTGATGTACAAAGAAACTTCAACCTCCTCATATGTTTGTTTGAAGAATCATTGATGTCTGGCTGAGAGCGGATTACTTTTCTGATCTTCTCTTTTCTCATTGTTGCTCCTGAACTCCTGAAAAAAATAACAAAGAGAAAACTCAGATTCTGACAAAAACAGACAAGAGTGTTTTCAGGTAAGTTTGGGGTTAAAGTACAAAATCAAAGTCATTGTGCAAATCTATGCACCTATTCCTATGGAAGTGATATTGATTTAGTATTTGTGAAAGGCTGTTGTGTTTCTGCTTGTCTTTCATCATCTGTTCTTCACTAGATCTACTAGATCATCTGAGGGATTTGACTGAATCAAGATGCTGCTGATCATTGAAGCTCTTCTTCTCATTTTAGCTGCTCTAGGACAGGTAAGCTTGTGTTTTAGTTTGAATATTACAGACATTATTACTGATGATGTGATCATTATGATTCCTGTTGCTGCAGGATCACAGAGCTGCTGTTGAAGGACAGATATTTCCATTGGATATGGCACTGAATTCTGTTGATGATCAGTATGTCGGTTGTAGAAAGAAAATGGAAAAACTGGTGGATACAAAATATCTGAAGAAGGAACTTAATAACTCAAATGATTTTAGAAATGCTTGGAAGATAAGTGAAAAGAATATTACCCGTAATTGGAACATTTTCAGCACATTAAACAAAAAACATAAAATTGCCATCTATATGTACACTCACCCAACTTTTAAAATTTATCCTAAATTCAACAATGACACTCGTAATGGCAAACCAAACTACACAGGCATGACATACGAATGGTATTCACTTCACTTTTTCTTAACAGATGCAATACAGATTCTAAAGAAAAAACTAAATAGATGCTTTGATACTTTTCGTGGTACAAATGTTAGATTGAATGGGCATGTTTTTACAGGCATTCGTTTTGGCTCATTTACATCCTCCTCTTTTTATCGTGGCAGAGCAAAAGGTTTTGGAAATGTATCTTGTTTTGAAATCCACACATGCGAAGGTGCTAATGTGACAAAATACTCTACGCTTCCTTATGAGCAAGAGGTGCTGATTCCTCCATATGAGATGTTTAATGTCACTGCTGTCAAGAAAATAGAAAATCAAAAAGATCTCTGGTGTCAGACTGTGTTTGTGTTGAATAGCACTAGAACAAGAAGTGACCTGAACTGTGCTCTATTCAAGAAACCAACCGAGACCATAACGAAGTACTATGGTGTTCACTGAAGAAAGTGCTTTGAATTTACATGATATAGTCATGTACATAAGTTAAAGACAATATATAATGTATATTGATACATGTGACACTGTGTTTCCTTTGAAAGGCTAATTCAAAGAATAAGTAACCTGAACTGTGCTGTAGCATCTAACAGTGGAAAACAAGTCACTTTTTCTAATGGTGTACTAACATTTAACATTATTTTGTTGTGTTCACCAGCTTACTATTAATCTGTTGATACTGCATGTTTCTTGTTGTTATTGAACATCGATTGTCTTGTTTTATTGAATCACAGCATGTCTGATTTGTCTCCAAAGCACTCTTTCAAAACATAAGATTTTTAAAGCCATATAACATATAGTATAAGACCCATGTATGTATTACATATGTTTATTTTTTCCTTCATAAATAGATAAATATCAAAAATGATAACACGTTTCCTGTGTTCATTGTCAGGTCTTGTCCTTCCATGGCTACAGTGCTGCTGCTCAGATCAGTTTTACCATGTTTTTTCCCCCCATTTTTTAGTTCTTTGTATTTTTTACATTGTTCTAATAATTCTTCTGCATTTGGTCCAAACCCTCCCAGGCCTTTTTACCTGGAAAACACTCAACTCATTTTGCTCATGTCAACAGTCACAAGACAATATTTTATAGTTTTGACACAGAATCAGTTTGTTGAAATCCATCAAGACGTGCTGAAAAGGAAAAGGTAAGTGTGGGGTGGACGGAACAAGATTATTTGCTCTGGCTTCCTATGTTGGACACTGCGCAAGTGCAGCACTGACTTTTTAATTAAACATAACAAATCCCCACTACAATAACCTGGGTACTGACTAGGAAACTTAAACAAATTTATCCATGGTCATTAATTTATTGGGCATAATTTGTCCTGTGGGTTCCCATTGTTATGGTGTAGGTGGTTGCAGTAGTGAAGAGGCATACAAGGACGTCCACACAATTAGGGTATTTAATGAACGAAGGAGAAACTCAACCAGTACACATGGAAACTAACATAAGTCAACAACAAGAACAGACAAGGAGTGAGTCCCTTATAAAGGGTGTGCAGATGATCAGGTCCAGGTGCAGGTGATCAGTGATGATGGGGAGAAGACGAGGAAGTGAGTGCAGGTGTGGAAACAGGAGGATCATGGGAAATGGAGTCCGGAAACACAGGGAACTGTGACACACATATTAAAATTTAGATTCAGTACTTTTCCTCAGTATCTCTTAAACACCATCTCAACCATCATTTGCACTCAGTCACTTCCTTTCACACCCCAACCCTTTGAACTTCCTCCTTTTGAACTTCCTTTTTCCTTATTGAGACATATGGCTGGATCAAGTCAGTGGCCTCAAAATGATGATTTATATGCATATCTAATTAATTTCTTCTTATACATACAAACCCGATTTCAAAAAAATTGGGACACTATACAAATTGTGAATAAAAAAGGAATGCAATAATTTAAAAATCTCAAACTTATATTTTATTCACAATAGAATATAGATAACATCAAATGTTGGAAGTGAGACATTTTGAAATGTCATGCCAAATATTGGCTCATTTTGGATTTCATGAGAGCTACACATTCCAAAAAAAGTTGGGACAGGTAGCAATAAGAGGCCGGAAAAGTTAAATGTACATATAAGGTACAGCTGGAGGACCAATTGGCAACATGATTGGGTATAAAAAGAGCCTCTCAGAGTGACAGTGTCTCTCAGAAGTCAAGATGGGCAGAGGATCACCAATTCCCCCAATGCTGCGGCGAAAAATAGTGGAGCAATATCAGAAAGGAGTTTGTCAGAGAAAAATTGCAAAGAGTTTGAAGTTATCATCATCTACATTGCATAATATCATCCAAAGATTCAGAGAATCTGGAACAATCTCTGTGCGTAAGGGTCAAGTCCGGAAAACCATACTGGATGCCCGTGATCCTTAGACGGCACTGCATCACATACAGGAATGCTACTGTAATGGAAATCACAACATGGGCTCAGGAATACTTCCAGAAAACATTGTCAGTGAACACAATCCACCGTGCCATTCGCCGTTGCCGGCTAAAACTCTATAGGTCATAAAAGAAGCCATATCTAAACATGATCCAGAAGCGCAGGCATTTTCTCTGGGCCAAGGCTCATTTAAAATGGACTGTGGAAAACTGTTCTGTGGTTAGGCGAATCAAAATTTGAAGTTCCAACATGACAATGCCAGACCACATACTGCATCAATTACAACATCATGGCTGCGTAGAAGAAGGATCCGGGTACTGAAATGGCCAGCCTGCAGTCCAGATCTTTTACCCATAGAAAACATTTGGCGCATCATAAAGAGGAAGATGCAACAAAGAAGACCTAAGACAGTTGATCAACTAGAAGCCTGTATTAGACAAGAATGGGATAACATTCCTATTCCTAAACTTGAGCAACTTGTCTCCTCAGTCCCCAGACGTTTGCAGACTGTTATAAAAAGAAGAGGGGATGCCACACAGTGGTAAACATGGCCTTGTCCCAACTTTTTTGAGATGTGTTGATGCCATGAAATTTAAAATCAACTTATTTTTCCCTTAAAATGATACATTTTCTCAGTTTAAACATTTGATACTTCCACATCATTGCATTCCTTTTTTATTCACAATTTGTACAGTGTCCCAACTTTTTTGGAATCGGGTTTGTACATCTTTTTGCATCATATTACTGAACAATTTTACTATGTTTTCTAGTTAACTGCCAGCAATACAAATTAGCAGCTGCTTATTAAATTATACTTAATTAGTTTAAATGCACTTAAATAATAAGTGTTCATAATAAGTGTTGTTCTTCCCATTACATTTAGTCAAAAATGCTGTTGTTCGCTAGCAGATAAATGGAAAAGATTAATTTTACTAAATAATTGAAATAATTGAGAATTTAAATTAATTAGGTTTGTTCAACAAAAATATTATTTGTTTAAATTCTAGTCTCCTTAGTCCTTATATGAACTATGTGTAGGAATTCTTTTCTCATTTTAATTAAGTTCATTGAACGTTTTGTTTTGAGTGTATGCTTTTGAAATATATATAAAATTTTATATATTGAGGCCCATATTACTCATCACAGGCAAAGAGAAACTCAAGAGTTTGTCCTGCATGAAACCACAGGCCTTCATTATCAGATGAGATGAACAAAGACAGCTGGAAGATGCTGAGAAGATTTTCAATCTCAACTCTTCAAGACTTTGGAACGGACAAGAAACTGAGCGATAACAGTGGAAGAGACACGTTATCTGTGCAAAGTATTTGACAAGTAATTGGCAAGTTTTAACAGGATAAATAACAAATTACTTACTATACTGCTGCAGGAAACATTTTGCAATCAAACTTATGAATAGACCAACTGCATGGTTGAGAAAAAAACAAAATATTACAATTACATTACATTTATGGATTTAGCAGATGCTTTTAACAACAAGGAGCCTTTGCTCTAATCAAAGAGTCATCAATCGTTGTAGTACACAATGGCAGGTTTATTAGATAACTAGGAAACAAGCTAGAGAAAAGAAAGATTTTTGTTGTTGTTGTTGTGGACCACAGTTGCACAATGATTTTGTGGTCAACTGATAGGTTTGCAGGGATTACAAGGAGCTCTGTCTTCGCAAGGTTGAGCCGCAGATGACGCTCCTTCAAACAAGCAGAGATGTCTAAAAGTCAGGCAGAGATACGAGCTGAGACAGTGGGAAATGAAATGACCTGAACTGTGCAGTGGCTTTCAATAAACCAACCAGGTTCATAAATAAAAACTCTTTGAATGGCGAGCAGGTAGGTTTCTTTGTCTTCGTCTTCTTGTAATCAGCAAGGAGATGATCTTCGTGCTGAAGGAGAAAGATTCTGATGAAATGGCACTTATACAGGCAAATGGGCCTGCCCATTTGTGCACAATGAGAAGCCATTGGTCTGTGCGATTGCACAGATGTGATTCAATCAGGTTTCAGTATTTCGGAGGAAGCGATTTCCCTTAGTGTCAGCTAAATGACACAGTACTGAGTGAACGATTATTGAAAGGGAAGGCAAAATTCTGTATGTAGTTCTTATAATAAAAGGTCATAAATATCAAGATAACACTGCTGTTTTTTCACAAATCTGTGAAGATTTCAATCACGCCTGCAACACTGAAGCACAAAGAAATAAAATCCTTTCTTAACTGACATGACAAAACAAAGGACTCTCATAAAAAATGTCTCTTTTTTTTAAACAAATGTCAGAGTGTTTCCAAGTTGACTTTGGTCAAACCTAATACTATAAGCTGTTTTCAAGGCATTTTATATAAGGTTTTAAGATTCGGCAACCCAAATTTGGAACATGCAAAAACAGTTTAGAACCCCCTTTTTTTTTTCTTCTAGTCATTCACATTAAATAAGAATAAAAATTAAAAAGACATAATTACAATACAGCCCCAAGTGCCCTTGTACAGTTTGGTTGCAGCAGCACCTGGTCAAAATGTCTGCTGAAATGTCATAATACCCAATATTCAATACTTATTCTTCTATATACTTTTTTTATAAAGGTCATACAGCTTTCTACAATTTTGATCTGATTCACATCCTGTTTTTTTTGTTTTGTTTTGTTTTGTTTTTTTTTCACTTTTACTCCAACAAAATTTGTCCAATCCTCACCAAAACTGACTCATTGAGATCACTGGTGTGCATGGCCCTATAATTGCTACTTGCAACGATAGTTACTATTTAAAACAAAAAGAGCTATGATACTGTTAATTTACTAACTTACATCTCATTTAGTGTTGTGATGTGAACTGAACCCATGATTGATGTGTTTGTGCCTCTTCCAGAAATCTAGAGGAAAAGATTCACTTTCCATGATCAGAATTTGCTGATCATGGCGTCAAATTTGTTTGCTGCTGGCAATGACACAAACAGTGTGACACTGATGCTCATGGCCAATATCCTCATATACAAGATCAGATATCCAAACTGCAATTTTATGGACTGCAGTTCAGGTCACTTGTTTTTCTGAACACAGTGTCACACCAGAGACCTTTCTGATCTCCTCTTGTCTTGACATCAGTGACCATAAGTGTCTCATATGGAAGAATCAGCATCTCTTTCTCATGAGAAAGCTACATCAGCCACATCAGCACCTTCACAAGTGTTAGATTACAAAAACCAAAAACAATTCTAAACTCTTGGATACTCTAGATCAAGAAATGATGATGCAAATGAACCTCTTTGTTTAGAGCACCCTTTTCTTATACAACTTTTGAATCATCATAATTTAATTTATATTTCTTTTATTTAAGGTTACTGCATCTGTAACTTGCATAGAGTCAGAACTGCTCAAAGTGATATGGAGTGTCAAGCTTTATTTGCTTGTCACACCAGGAACTCAGTTTGTCCAATGTGAAACCACAGAAAGAGCTTCACAAGTGCTGTATGATGATGAGCTCAACAGTTTACATTTTACACATCATAATCACACTTCAGCTGTTATATCCTACAGCACATTATCAGGGATATAAAAAGCCACCTTCCTCATCTCTTAGTTTCAAACGTCATTGTCGTCTGTCTGTGAGCAAGTGGCTTTTCTGATCTTGTCCTCTTGTCATTGAGTTCCGGAAAAATAAAGATAAACAAACATGGTAAAATTGGGAGTAAAGTAAAAAGTCAATATTGATATAGAACACAGGTTAAAACTGTGTTTTGTAAGATGTTGGTGAACACAACTGTGTATTGCTATTGCAGTGATAGATTTAGTATTTGTGAGACGCTGTTGTGTTTGTCAATGTCTTCCAGCATCTGCGCTTCACTAGATCATCTGAGGGATTTGACTGAATCAAGATGCTGCTGATCATTGAAGTTCTTCTTCTCATTTTAGCTGCTCTAGGACAGGTAAGCTTGTGTTCTAGTATGAATATTACAGACATGAATACTGATGATGTGATCATTATGATTCCTGTTGCTGCAGGATCACAGAGCTGCTGCAGGACATATATATATCCATTGGATATGGCACTGAATTCTGTTGATGACCAGTATGAGGGTTGTAAAGAGAACATGACACACATGGTGACAAACTATCTGAAGAAGGAAATCAATGACTCTCCTGAATTTAGGGATACTTGGCACGGTGGTAAAAATAAAGCCAAGAAACCACAGGATAATTTGAAACAGATTCATTCAGTCGCCATTTATGTGTACACTAACAACAATTTGCATGTATTTTGTAATTTCAACAATGCTGTTCGTGGTGAGAAACAAAAATACAAAGACCAGACATTCAAATGGTATTCACTTCACTTTCTGCTAACAGAAGCGGTACAGATTCTGAAGAAAACACAAAACAAATGCTATTCAACTTATCGTGGTACAAATGTTGAGTTTGATAAGAATGTTCAGAACAAAGAGGTTCGTTTTGGTTCATTTACATCCTCCTCTCTTGATCGTAAAATAGCAAATGATTTTGGACCTAAATCATGTTTTGAAATCGAAACTTGTGAAGGTGCTGATGTGATCAAATACTCCAAGTATCCTGACCAGAAAGAGGTACTGATTCCTCCATATGAGAAATTTACAGTTGTTGATGTCAAGACAAAAGGTCAGGAAGGTGCCTGGTGTGACATTGTGTTTAAGTTGAAAAGCTCTGGGAAAATAAGTTACCTGAACTGTGGTGCTGATGCAAAACTGGTACAAGACAGGGCCAAACTTTAAATCTTCATTAATTGTGTCTCGTCAAGTCAAAAGTTGCTTCCTTTGTAATGTTTGAAAGCTTCATTAATTCTGAGTGATAATAATTTTTTTTATCTGTTTTCACAGTTTTCACATGTAACTGTATGTTGTGTAAGGGGAAAGTGAATAGGCAAAAGCTTGTTAATAGGCATTATTTTAACTATGTGTTAATAATAATGTACCAGCTGAAAGGGTTTCCTGTATAGTTTTACAGCATTAGTTGAGTTTTTTTTTTCTTGAGAAAAATTAACATGTACTGTACCTGATATATATCCAAATAAATTGATATTGAAATGAAATCGGATCGCAAACAAATATGTCAATGCTCAGCCTGTATTGAGTTGAGTTGTTTTTGATCTGTTTTTCTGTTCTGTTAATGCCTGAGTTTCTTGGTTGGTTTTCCAGATTGTTAATTAGTTCAGTTCTCCTTTGTTCCCTGAATGTTTATTTGGTTACTGATTGATTGGAGTATTCTGTTCAGGTGTGTCTAGTTAGTCTCCCCCTTTGTTTGCTCTGTATATTTAAGCCCTCAGTTTCAGGCCTTGTCCACACATACACAAGTTTTTCCTGCTTCGGTTAATAAAAAGTGTCCATATGAAACCGCAAAAACACGCTATGAAGCGCTGTCAAAAGCATGCCAATCCAACAGATGGCGATATAACCATAACCGTAAAGCCATGTTGGCCAATCAGAAGCCTGGAAAAAAGGTTATTACCGGTTCTGGTTCCAATCAAAATCTACCGTCTTTTCTAAAAATCTTCACCCTGGCAGGAGTTTTCAAAAATGTTCGGTTTTAGTGACCGGATACTGTGTTTGCGTGTGCACAAACAGCTAAACCACATAGAAAAAGCTGCGGTTTTGAAAATACCTGTGTTCGTGTGGACAGGGCCTCAGTTTGTTCCTTGTCTTGCATTGTTTAATGTTGATGTGTATGTGGTTGTCATTTCTCCCAGTTATTTTCCTGTTAGTTGTGTTGATTATCAGATTAAATTCTGTCTGAGCACTTCCTCATGTGCTTCATTACAGCCACCTACTCTGTGACACATGCCTAATAAAAACACAGTACCATCTAAACATAAAATTGTTATCAGTAAACCTAATGAAATTCTGTTCAGTTATGAAATGTTTTGACAATCACAATACAGTTCTTATGATGCAAGATTTTATTATTATTTTCTTTAAAAAAAACTCACCCACCCACCAGCCGCAGGAATAATTCTCACTCTGAACTCTGAAAGGCAGCCCTGGTATTTACTGTTTAAATTTCATAATAAAACAGAGAATTAGAAAGCTGAGACTTTGTTTCTTATTAAAACTTATTTATTCATTTAAAACTATTTATTAATTAACTTGCTCTGTCTTGTCTGTCCTTTTTTTCTTCAATAAAATATCAGTAAAAGTACTTCAGAAAATGTTCAACCTCAAAGGGTTAAACTTAATATTATATGAGGTGTTTAATTTAATATTCATTTATTTTTGAGGTTTACAAATGCACCACTATCTAGGATACCTAAAAATGTTTCAAACCCTGCATTTGTGATTTTGTTTTATGCAAATGATAAACATCAAAGCATCAAAATTCAATAGACAAAATTCATAATTTATCAAAAAGCAGATTGTAAACTGATAATAATAACTAAATAATAACCATTTATCTTGATCCTTCTGCAGGTTCACCTGTATATAATTTGAGCAACTTTAAAGTCCTTTGGTTACAGCACTACCCATTGGTCAAAGTGTATGTATCTTATTTAACTTACCATATAGACCAGGGGTGACCGATCATGCTCCTGGAGGACCACTGTCCTGCACTTAGCTCCAAACAAAAATAACAGAATTAAACAAATATATTGTCCTTTTTTTAGGTAATTTGGGTAGGGGGAGGGTGGTAAAGTACAAGGCTAAGATTATTGTGCAATGCACATTGCTACTGGAGTGATAGATTTAATATATGTGAGACATTCTTGTGTTTCTTGTCTTTCAGCATCTGTTCTTCACTAGATCTACTAGATCATCTGAGGGATTTGACAATCAAGATGCGGCTGATCATTGAAGCTCTTCTTCTCCTTCTTCTCCACTGAATTCTAATGATGATCAATATGAGGGTTGTACAAAGGAAATGGCGAATCTGGTGGAGACAGAAGGAACTGTAAAGAAGGAACTCAAAAAATCTGAATTTAATGAAGCTTGGCAAGAAGGTAAAAAACAATCTAAGCAAGACAGTAACTTAACACATTCACAGCCATGACATACAAATGGTGTTCACTCCATTTTCTGTTAACAGAAGCTATACAGATTTTGAAGAAAAAACAAAATGCATGCTATTCAGCTTATCGTGGAACAAAATTAAAATGTAATGTTCAAGAAACCAACCAAGTCTGTAAAAAATATTGAACAAAAATATGCTTGGAATTAACGCGGTTACATGATTTACAATGACCAATGCAATTTTTTTCTTTTAGTTTAGTATAATCAATAGTATGTCAGAAAACATAATTTGTTAAGTATTGTTAATTTCAATAATGGAATAAAGTTTGTAATTGACCATACTGCTTCAAGATGATTTTATGTGTCCCTAATTTATTTCTTCAGTTACACATAGTCTTGTTGCATCATATGACTGATTGTATGATAAGGCTGAACTAAATGCTAATTCAGACCAAGAAATCACACCCAGGGCCTATACCATGAAGCTTACACATCTATACCAGTTTAGGTGGCTAGCCAGGTATGTTTCAGTTTAGTTTATTCCAACCCAGGGTTTTAGGTAAAAAAAAAAGTGATTTGGCTTTTAGCGGTGTTCATCGTCAAAGTAACTAATGCTCCATGGCTAACATCAAAGCCTGACTGGATTGGTTTGGTTTTGTCAACTCAAAACTAATCCTTAATTTCTTAGCATGCTAACATACACTAATGCAAGCTAGCAGTTCACTAAAAAGATTATTTGTTTGAATGTACTTGTTCTAGTCTTGTTATACAAACTTTAATTGTTTATTGGGTAACACTTTAGAATACTGATCCTTTGTTAATGAATAACTACACAGGAACAAATGAGTAATGCATTATTAACACTCTAGTAACTACTATTAACTAACAAGAAACTAGTAAGTAGTAGTGCTCAGTTGAAGTTGGTAGTTCACTATTAACTAATCAGTAACTACTGTTTTTTCATTCCTCCCAGAGAACTACTAAGAACTACTATATACAGGTTCATAATTAACATGAATAATGCATAATGTATAATTAATTCTAAAGTAAAGGTCATGGTAACCCACTAGTTACTATTACTATTACTAATTACTAATTATTTGGATCAGTATTCTAAAGTGAAAAACATAACTCTCTAGTAACTACTGAAGTCATTGTGAACTTGAGGGTTTTATATGTTTTTGTACAGTTTTGTACAGTAATTCCCTATGATGTATTTGGTAACACTTAAGTAATTACTAGTGGGTTACAATGATCTTCACTTTAGAATACTGATCCAAATAATTAGTAATTCCTTCTGAAGGATTTGGTAATACTTCAGTCATTACTAATGGGTTACCACGATATTCACTTTAGAATTAATTATACATTATGCATTATTCACATTAATTATGAACCTGTATATAGTAGTTTTTAGTAATTCTCTGGGAGGTATGAAAGAAAAGGTAATTACTGATTAGCTAATAGTGAACTACCACATTCAACTGAGCACTGCTACTTACTAATTCATTAATCAGAGTTTCTTGTTAGTTAATAGTAGTTACTAGAGTGTGAATAATGCATTACTTATTTGTTCCTGTGTAGTTATTCATTAATGAAGGATCAGTATTCTAAAGTGTTACCGTTTATTGTACTGTACTGACAGACAAGCAAAATTTGTGCTTGTGTTTGTAAAACCACAAACACACTAGGCCTTCAGAGGTGTTGCATTGAGCTGAACACTTTCTTACAGCTAAACATGAGCTGGATGCATCAACATTACACTTCACATGCCTCACAGCAAGCTAAATATCTGAGAATTAATATTTGCTGCGTTGTAACACATTTGAATTTCAAGGATTTTCTAAACGTATGCATTTTGTCTGCAATTTCTTTTGTTTCACAGCTCAATCTCTTAGAGTTTTTTTTAAATTTTAAATAAAAACCCTCCAATATGCTAATTCCCCTTGTGATCAACCTCATAATCTTTCTCCCGGTTTCACAGACAAGGCTTAAGCCTAGTCTCTGACTAAAATGCATGTTTGAGCTGTTTTAAGTGAAAGCAACTTGCACTGACATATCTTAAAATATATCAGTGCCATTGCTTTGTCTCAAGATGCACACCAGTATCTTGTTTTTTTTTTTCTTTCTAAGGCATGTTTATAAAAGCTACTTAAATGTCCTAATTGTAATGGCCATCACACCAGAGTCTCCAGCCGTAATGGCTGCCATATCAGAGTCTCCAGACATAATGTCTGCCACGCCAGAGGTGTGAATTTTTCCCCCAAGCCAGTTCAGCAGAAATCCTGCTCCAGCAGAAATCCAAAATTTCTTTGGTTAAGCTTACAGTGACAGGTAGGTTTAGGAATCAGTGGTCCACTCCAGCACACAAGCCCTGTCCAGACCCTGTTCCAGCCCACAAGTCTGGTTCAGAGCCTGCTTCTTCCCACAAGTTCAATCCAGAGCCAGCTCCAGCCCACAAGTCTGGTCCAGAGCCCGTTTCTGCCATGAGTCCGGTCCAGAGCCCTCTCCTGCCCACAAGTTCGATCCAGAGCCTGCTCCAGCCCATGAGTCTGGTCCAGAGCCCACTCCAGCCCACGAGTTCGATCCAGAGCTCCCTCCTGCCATTAGTCCAGTCCAGAGCTCCCTCCTGCCATGAATCTGGTCCAGAGCCCGCTCCTGCCCATGAATCCTGGCCAGAGCCTGCTCCTGTCCACGAGTCAGGTCCAGAGCCCACTCCAGTCCCGCCTGCTCCACAGTGGTGGTCTTCAGCTACACTTTGCTGGCCTTCAGTCCCTCCAGCTCTTCTGTGGTGGTCCTCAGCTACACCTTGGTGGCCTTTAGTCCCTCCAGCTCCACGTGGTGGTCCTCAGCTATACCTTGGTGGCCCTCAGTCCCGCCAGCTCCACCGTGGTGGTCTTCAGCTTCAAGGAAATGGTCTCAGGAACAAATGAGTAATGCATTATTAACACTCTAGTAACTACTATTAACTAACAAGAAACTCTGATTAATGAATTAGTAACTAATAGTGCTCAGTTGAATGATGTAGTTCACGATTAGCTAATCAGTAACTACTGTTTTTTCATACCTCCTAGATAACTACTAAAAACTATATACAGGTTCATAATTAACATGACTAATGCATAATGTATAATTAATTCTAAAGTAAAGGTCATGGTAACCCACTAGTAATGACTGAAGTATTACCAAATCCTTCAGAAGGAATTACTAATTATTTGGATCAGTATTCTAATGTGAAAAACATCATAACTCTCTAGTGACTACTAGTCATTGTGAATTTTTGAGGTTTTTGTACATTTTTGTACAGTTTTGTACAGTAATTCCCTATGATGTATTTGGTAACACTTAAGTAATTACTAGTAGGTTACAATGATCTTCACTTTAGAATACTGATCCAAATAATTAGTAATTCCTTCTGAAGGATTTGGTAATACTTCAGTCATTACTAGTGGGTTACCATGATCTTCACTTTAGAATTAATTATACATTATGCATTATTCACATTAATTATGAACCTATATATGGTAGTTCTTAGTAGTTCTCTGGGAGGTATGAAAGAAAAGGTAATTACTGATTACTGATTAATTATCATTAAAACCACATTGTTAGTGCATAGAGAAAACCACAAACGTTTGGTTATCACACTATCAAAACCTATGGAGGTGTTGTGTCCTTTCTTCTAAGCATGCAATTATGATGACTTGAATTAAAATAAAGATTACCCAAAATAAGAATGAACTGAATCCTGCAGAAATCTGGAGAAAAAAATTGCACATTTCCATGATAATAATCTGGTTTCAACCCTGTTTCTTTCTGCTAGTGCTGACATGACAGGAACAAGTTTTTTCTTATGTGAAACCACACATACACCAGACCTTCACAAGTGTTGCATTATAGAAAGTTAAACAATTCAGATGAGCTGATGCACAGCTGCTATGTTCCAGTACTCAAGCACAGACATTTTCAGAGATATAAAAAAGCCACCTTCCTCATCTCTTGCTTTGAAAAGTCATTGTCGTCTGGCTGTGAGCGACTAACTTTTCCAATCTTTTCCTCTCGTCATTGAGCTCATGAAAAAAAAAGATGAATAGACCAAATTACTATTGGAGAAACAGATTTAGTGAAACACTGTTGTGTTTCTGCTTGTCTTTCAGCATCTGTGCTTCACTAGATCTACTAGTTCATCTGAGGAATTTGACTGAATCAAGATGCTGCTGATCATTGAAGCTCTTCTTCTCATTTTAGCTGCTCTAGGACAGGTAAGCTTGTGTTCTGGTATGAATATTACAGACATGAATACTGATGATGTGATCATTATGATTGGTCCTGTAACCATTTTTGCTTTGTGGCAGGGCGCATTATCCTGCTGAAAGAGGCCACAGCCATACCATTTCCATGAAAGGGTGTACATGGTCTGTAACAATGCTTAGGTAGGTGGTACATGTCAAAGTAACATCCACATGGATGGCAGGACCCAAGGTTTCCTAGCAGAACATTGCCCAAAGCATCACACTGCCTCCGCCACCTTGCCTTCTTCACATAGTGCATCCTGGTGCCATGTGTTCCCAAGGTAAGCGACGCACACGCACCCGGCCATCCATGTGATGTAAAAGAAAACGTGATTCATCAGACCAGGCCACTTTCTCCTATTGCTCCGTGGTCCAGTTCTGATGCTCATGTGCATGTTGGTGCTTTTGGCAGTAGACGGGGGTCAGCATGGGCACTCTGACTGGTCTGCGGCTATATACACAACAAACTGTGATGCACCGTGTATTCTGACACCTGTCTGATGTATCACAATTAATTCAGCTCTATATTGATCTCAAAGTGGCTCAGATATGTTTCTGAATGTGAAAATGTACTTTGTGGCACCACAAATCTGAAAGTTTGAATCTGAAAAAAAAAAAAAAAAAAAATTGGGCTTATTTGTGTCTCATATCTTGAGCATAAAGCAGAAGGTTTTGGAAATGTTTCTTGTGACTAATAAAATATTTCTTGAAGCCTATAACTAAAAAGTGCTGATTACCCCATATGAGATGATTAATATTAAAATAAATCAGAGAATTAAGACAGGACCGAACTGTGAATAATCATTCATTGCATTTCAAATGGTGAGGTGATAGCTTGATTGATTCTGAATGATAATCAGTCTTTACAAGTTTTAAGTCAGATGTTCAAACTGCAGAGAGAGAAATACGATGTTTACGTGAACACTTTTTTCTGTGAAGCGTTGTAATGAGACATCTTACTGATATTAAACAATTTTATATTATCTGAGATTGAGTTCATGAGGAGTTTGACCGGTTAAAGAGGACAGAAAGAACTTTATATGAGTTGATTAATGCGTAAATGTACAACTTCCTTTTTTCTTATTTTCTCCTTTTTTAAACTCAGGATTAGATTTAGGGTTTAGATTATGTATGTATTATACATTTTCTTTAACAATATCAGGCAAATTCATGATTATGTACCATTATTACACATTCTGAGGAGATCAGGTTGAAAAAAAAAAAAAAAATCTCAGGCAGTTACTAACCCATAACTGGCCCAGCACTGGGCTTGAATAGGTTTTAGTGTTGATACCGATTCTCAGCCTTAAGTAAACCAGAAACCCCAAAACTGCTCCACACCTGAGCCTTATCTACACTGTAAAAAAAAAAAAAAAAATTGTAAAAAAAAAAAAAAAAAAAAAAGGGTCAATGACTGTCAGCTATGGCTGCCGAACAAAAAACATTTAATTGAAGTAAAATTGTTACAATAACACTGGTTGTATTAAGCACACGAACGAGGAGATAAAGATAATAGAGTCTTTACTAGAAAATCCGATAGGAGAATACAGGAACAGACAGGAACATACACCAGCATAACCACGAACACAAACGTCCAAACGATACCCGACCACATACTAAACAGAAACTGGAACTTAAATATACTGATGATTGAACTCAAATGACGAACAGCTGTGATGAATGTGATTAGTGTCCATGGTAATAGATTGTGGTGGGAAACTAGAACAAAGGAACACGTGACAGATGAAAACAACAAACTGAAAGTCCATTTGACTGTAACAAAAATATCCTAATTTAAGTAAAGTGCAAAAAATTTTTACAGACATTTTCTACAATTTTAAGAAAAACACTGTTATTTTACAGGCATTTCCTGAATTTCCACTAACAATCACATTCACTGTAAAATACGAATCTTTTGCAGTTAATTACATGCATGAATTAATGTAACTATCAGCAACTACACAGAGACTTTTAAATAAGGCAACATGCAGCATAACACTAATGTATTCTGGCCCATCCTGGACTGAAGCACAGGCTCTACTCTTCAGCACAAAACCCACAAAAAACACATAACAAATGTGTATCAGAAACACACAGTTAAAGCAGGAAAAGAAAAACTAATGTTAAAAAGTCAAGGGTCAAGAGCCCAACTAAAACAAACACTGATTACCATAATGGGGACATCAAACCATATAGAAGCAAATAAAAAAAAATCCAAAATTGGCTCAGATGATCTCAGACATTGAGTCTTTCTGAGAATGATCTAAACTGAACTTATTAAATATAACATGCAGTGCATTTTTATAAAAATTCTTAATTTTGAGTTCATTCTCAAATGAACTACTGAACTTTGGCATCTGGGTGAACAGTACGACATCTTCCCAGTTTCCCCTTTTGTTCATTCTGTGTTAATTCTCATCTGAACTTCTGCTC
Organism: Elopichthys bambusa; assembly: GCA_037101425.1. Taxonomy (NCBI): domain Eukaryota; kingdom Metazoa; phylum Chordata; class Actinopteri; order Cypriniformes; family Xenocyprididae; genus Elopichthys; species Elopichthys bambusa. The sequence continues at coordinate 8,799,618 of CM074435.1, forward strand.
ATTTTGAGTTCATTCTCAAACGAACTACTGAACTTTGGCATCTGGGTGAACAGTATGGCATCTTCCCAGTTTCCCCTTTTGTTCATTCTGTGTTAATCCTCATCTAAACTTCTGCTCATTTTGAGTTCATTCTCACATTAACTACTGCACTTTGGCATGAGTGTGAACACTCATCTGTCCAGTGCCGCAATGAGATGAGCGACAGGCACCTCACCCAGAGACTGAGGGTTCAAGTCCTGTGTGGGGCAAATTGTGTGTAATGTTGTGTCATTTAGTTTCATTTTGTTCATTCTGTGTTCATTCTTATCTGATTGTCTGTTCATTTTGAGTTAATTCTCACCTGTACTTCTGAACCAGCTGTTTTTCATGTATGTTCAATTTCTGCTACAGCCCCTTTGGGGGACTTGGCCCCATATCGCTGCTTGCAGCTATATTTTTTAATGTACTAGTTCTAGTCTCATTACACAAATTTTAATTGTTTACTGACAGACTGCCCTTACAGAACATATTTATGTTCAATATTTTATGATCAATATATTAAATAGTTTAAATATATTTAAGTCAATATTTTAAAGTTATATATTGAAAAAATATATGAAATAATATAATGTGTTAATATATTGCAATATATGGAATAATACACAAGGAATTGCTGCTTTTCATATATTGAAAAATATGTGACAATATATTGTTACATATTTTTCAATATATGAAAAGCAGCAATATATTGAAAAATATATGAAAAAAAAAAAAGTAAACCATTTAATATACTGATTATAAATTTAGAGAAATATATTTTTGTTCCGAGAGGGTGTAGTGATATACAGGAAGAATTTGTGCTTGTGTTTGTGAAACACAAACTCCAGGCCTTCAGAGGGGTTGCATTATTAGATGAGCTAAACAGTTTCATACAGCTTGATCTGGATAAATCAACATCACACTTCAGCTATATATAGATGCTTCAGACCAAGCTAAGTACCTGAGAATGAATATTTGCTGTGTCGTAACACCTTTGAATTCCGATGTTGTTGACATAACATTCTGCTATTTAATTTGTCTGTTTCACAGCTCAACCTCTTTAGGCAGAGTTTTTTTTAACTTAAGGCAGAGTTTTTTTTTTTGTTTTTTTGTTTTTTTGTTAAATCCCCTTGTGTAATCTTTCCCCCATTTTCACAGACAAGGCTTAAACCTAATTGCAGGTTAAATTGCATGTTTGAGCTGTTTTAACTAAAAGCTCATCTTTTGTCTCAAGATGCACACCAGTAAGGTTTTTTTTTCTTTTTCTTTTTTTTATAAGGCACATTTATAAAAGTTACTTAAATGTCCAAATCGAACTAAGACCTAATCCTGGCTTAATCTAAACCCTGTCTGTGAAACCGGGCCTGAATTATAGCTCTTAAGCCCTGGATGAAGACATGGAGATTTCTGCATATAAAACATGGAAAGCAACAGGAGAAAAATGCAGGAGCTGATTAACATAATACAGGAGACTTTGAACTCCTTCGATTGCAGACAAAGTATTCATTGACTCCTTCCTCATCCACAAAGCATAAAATATTTATAGGAATTTATTATCTTTTTTCCTTTTTTTTTTTTTTTTTTTTTTTTTTGAGTAAAAGCTGAATTTAAGCAAATTCTCTTTTAAAATAAGTGTTTAGTTTATAGCATTGAACTGACTTGCTAGAGGCCAAGTACCAAAGTTGCAGGCATCTGTTGTATCTATTAGTTTTCTTATTATTTTTCTGATCCCGTTGCCACTGACAGGCAGAACCATATGCGATTATATGCAAAATGTTATGAAATTTGGTACAGTTGTAGAGCAGGTTCTGAAAAATCATATGATCAAATCTGGGGTCAGGCTGTCTATAAACCAGCTGTCCTATGTTGTCCTGGATGATTTTCAGACAGTGATATAGTAAACAATTACCGCATTACCTGCTATAAAAATGTTTTAGCTTGTTCCAAATGATTTGTATGATTTAAGTTCATTTATAAAATGTGAAAAAGTTGGTCACTTCTTTTTATGTATATGGTGTTTTCCTAATGAAATAAATGTTTCTATAATGTATTGCTCTTTACTTTCCAAAATGTCATTCTGAAAATAAAAAAGCAAACAGTTTTCTGCTAATATGTGTTTCTAAATCCTTCTGAAATATTCTAAAGTAAATAAAATCAAAATGAAAGTGAACATTCTTTCACTCATACATTTGTCCTGTTGTTGAGTACACCAGAAACTGAACGTGCATCTGTATACTGTATCCAGTAAAGACAGCGTCAGTGATTATAATGGATTCTACTTGCATTTGACGTGCCACTCACATCCAGTATAGGCAAATATCAGCCATAAAACAACTGATCCCAGTGGGTGGAGCCTATGGTAGAATGATGTTGTAGGGAACCCCCCATCTGCCCAAAAACGGAATCCGACGGCCTGGGCGAAGGTTAACGCGGGTATGTCTTTTCAGCGCCCCTGTGAAGTTCACTTAATTTCACTCGTTTAATCTGACTCCAATTTCAAATGATGATTAATGATTATGATGATAGGTTGTGTTTCCAATTAGAAATTAATCATTGGTTATGCATTAATTTAGATTTTTGATTATTCTGATTACCTTATATCTTCAATTATTCGTTCACTGCGGTCCCGGTATCGCTTTAGAAAAGTCACGTCGGCCGACTGAGTGCTCTTCCCAGACACAAGAGGACAGATCTTCTCTCCAGATGAGCTTTATTGCTTTATTGCAGGATGCTTGTTCTCAATTTTTGTCTTAGCAGGAAAATCAAGTCTTACAATGTATTACTATTCATCGATGTCTTGCTCTGGAGGCAGTCATATGCAAATGTGTTTGCCCGTGTGAAATCACAGATCCCCCAATATCAAAATGAGATGTTTTTGGAGCTTGTGTCACATAACGGTATGTTAGTAAGTCGCACGACAAGGGAGAATTCCAAAACACAGAGTATTTAATATATATCCACAGGAGGGTAACACAGTCAAGTCCATACACGAACATAAATGTAATACATTGACGAGATCGGATGAGGAACTGAAAAACACAGGGAGAATATATACAAGTTCAAATAAGGAGTGAGTAACAGGGCACAGGTGAATTAATTAGACAGACTGGGGAAAAACTAGGTCACCAGGACTGAACCAAAAACACAAGACAGAGAATACATGTGACAGTTCGCCCCCTCCCGGTAAGGTGCGTCCTTGCGCCGTATAAATGGAACAACTGAGGGAGAGAGGGGGTTCTGGAGGAGGGCGAGGAGAAGAGGAAGGGCAAAACAAAAACAAGTCGAAAGAATTAGTCCATGGGGAAGTAGAGGGTGGGAGGAGCCAGGGGACAGTCAGGAGCAGAAGGGGCCTGATGATGACCCAGGCCACAGTCAGCATGATGTTCTTTTGCAGCGGCGCAGGAGGGAGGAGCCATGGTGGAGGCTTGGTCGAACAAAGAGCTTGGAGCCGAAGAGACACGGAGCCTGGGTAACACAGAAGGTCCAGAGGGCTAAGGCGGAGTTGACGGCTCATAGGACAGAGGCGGAGATGGGGATCCAGAAGACCGCTGTGGAGCCAGTGCAACCGAGGATAACGGAGGAGCTGGAGGGAAGGAGGAGCCTGGTGGAGCAGGAGGGATGGAAGGCAGAGGTGCAACTGGCAGCCAGAAATCCGGAGGTGGAACCAGGGTGATGCCTGACCAAGGCGCAGCCGGTGGGACGAGGAAGCCTGGTGGAGTGGGTGGGATGACGGGCCACAGTGGAGCTGAGGACACATTGAGCCAAGGCAAAACCAATGGATCAAAGGACTGAGGTGGAGTCTGGGGCTCTGTGGCTGAAGGTGAAGACAGGGGATCCTCACGCCAAAGCCATGCTGGGGACTGGAAGCCCCACGGCGAATCCGCAGTACTGCCCGGAGACAGCTGAGGATGAGGGGCAGACAGGAACCAGAGGAGTAGTAGCTGTAGAAATATGCTGGTCAAATAGAGGAGGGGGGAGAGGGAGGCTGGGTGGGTGGGTGGGCAATCTGAAGACACAGAAGGCGCTGGAGATACTTGGAGCACAGGAGATACAGGGGGCACTGGAGATACTTGGAGCACAGGAGATACAGGGGTGAAAGACATAGGAGTATCTGCAGAAATAGCCTCTGTAAACCAGTCTATTAAATCCTCCTCTAAATAACCTAATAGGTTCCCAGTGTCCATATTATACTCACACGCAGCCATAATATTGGTCAGACATAATATTGGGCTCAGGCTCCAGAGTGAAACATGGCTCAGCAGGGCTCACTGGCACTTTCTCTGCGGCAGGCGCAGGCTGCGGTGTCTGCGGTGGAATCAGGCTTTAGCTCCGTCTGGCTGGGTGTAAGCTGACTGGGCGCTGGGTTAGGTGGAGCGGTGCTGATAGGTTCTGCTGGGCCGATGATGAATGCAGAGTTGTTGTTTATCAGCACCCACTCCACATATTCGGCAAAATCTTCACGAGGACCACTCCCTGGGAGGCATGCCCGGGATCGCTCACTAAGGCTAGAGATGTAGAACACGCAGAGCGAGTGGTCAGGATAGTGTGTGAGGCACGCAAACTCCAAAAAATCCATGGTGTGTGACTCCAGGGAGCAGTCCTTCTGCTCCAGGCAAAGCAGGGCAACAGCAGGTATGTCCATGGAGAGGAAATTAAATAAACAAAAGAAAACACTGCAAAAAAAAAATTGTGCGGTCTGATCTTCTGTCACATAACGGTATGTTAATAAGTCGCACGACAAGGGAGAATTCCAAAACACAGAGTATTTAATATATATCCACAGGAGGGTAACACAGGCAAGTCCATACACGAACATAAACGTAATACATTGACGAGATCGGACAAGGAACTGAAAAGCACAGGGAGAATATATACAAGTTTAAATGAGGAGTGATTAACAGGGCACGGGTGAATGACATTACTAATTAGACAGGCTAGGTCACCAGGACTGAAACAAAAACACAAGACAGAGGATTTATTGTGTCATGACCCCTTTAAATGTCTCCGAAACATGCTTAAATGGATGAAATTCTATGTAGGACAGTGGTTCCCAACCACGTTCCTGGAGGCCCCCCAACACTGCATATTTTGTATCTCTTCTTTGTCTGACACACCCATTTCAGGTCTTGGAGTCTCTACTAATGAGCTGATGTGTTTTATTAAGCATACATGGAAAACATGCAGTGTTGGGGGGCCTCCAGGAATGTGGTTGGGAACCACTGATGTAGGACATTTCTTTCATTTTACTAATACAAAATTTGTTTCCATATAGCTTGAAGTGCACTTTATCTGCTAGTCAAAATTTTTAAATCATTGTTTTATAATGCTGTAGTTTAAAGTCATTATTCATTCCTTACAGATAACACATTAAGAAGATGCCTTTCTGCATCTTAAAAACGACTCACGTCATTTTTCACTTTAACTCTGACAAAGCTTCAACACCATTTTCATTAAAACCACACTGTAAGTGTCAGTGCCAGAGTTCACAGAGAAAAAAACTAAAAAGTTTGGTTATCACACTATCAAAACCTATCAAAAAAAAAAAAAGGTGTCGTGTCTTTTCTTCTAAACATGCAATTATGATGACTTGAATTAAAATAAAACTAACTGTTTGCTAAAGTTTTGATCAGTATTAAACTTCAGTTATTTTTGCAGCGCACATATTGAAGTTCACTGCCCTGTTCACAACTCTTACTCTTTCCAAAGCATTATGGGAAATGTGTTTTTAAAGCTGAACGGCATAAACGGTGATAAATAAGAATGAACTGAATGATGTGTTTGTGAGTCCTGCAGAAATCTGAAGAAAAAACATGCACATTTTTTATCACAATCTGGTGTCAACCCTGTTTCTGCTGGTACTGACATGACAGGAACTCAGACGTTGTCCTTTGTGAAACCACACATACACCAGACCATCACAGGTGTTGCATTACAGAAAGTTAAACAATTCAGATGAGCTGATGCACAGCTGCTATGTTCTAGTACTCAAGCACAGACATTTTTAGCAATATAAAAAAACCACATCCCTCATCTCTTGGTTTGAAGTGTTATTGTCGTCTGGCTGTGAGCGACTAACTTTTCTGATCTTTTCCTCTCGTCATAGAGCTCATGAAAAAAAAAAAAGATTAATAGACCACAATATTATCAGGTGATTTTGGGGGACAAATGTTTAGAAAAAGTAAAAAGTTTACATAAATATTTGTTAATATTTTTCATCTTAATTATGTTGGAGTTTTTGTGGTTTTCATTGTGTAGAAGAGAAGCTTGTGGTTTTGTCATGAGTGGGTTTACTAACATCATGACGCTTTGTGAAATGAGCAATAGCTGCTAAAACCTGTGCAATGAGTTTCTTCTTAAGTGTTCATCCCTTTAAATTCAGTCCAAAATAATGTTGTTAGCGAGCAGAAAAAAAAAAAAAAAAAAACTTAAATTCATTATAGTAAATATTTGAGAAGTTCAATTTATTTCAACACAATATTATTTGTTTAAATGGACTTATTCTAGTCTTCTTACACGTAAATGGGTGGAAATGTTTTCCTCAATTTAATTAAGTTCACTAAACAATTTAATATGCTTGTGAAATATACGTAAGATTATGACTCATCTTAAGCCGAGAGCAACTTTGCTTGAATCCACAGGCCTTCACAGGTGTTGCATTATCACATAAATCACATGCATTATGATTACTTTAGCTCTATATTGGCTCAGATATGTTTCTGAATGTGAAAATGTACTTTGTGGCACCACAAATTTTGTGTCTTGTATCTTGATCATAAAGCAGAAGGTTTTGGAAATGTTTCTTGTGACTAATAAAATATTTTTCATTAAGCCTATAACTGAAAAGTGCTGATTCCCCCATATGAGATGTTTAATATTCAAATAAATCAGAGAATTAAGACAGGACCGAACAGTAAATAATCATTCATTGCATTTCAAATGGTGAGGTTCTTCCATTATAATAATAACATTTGATAGATTGATTGATTCTGAAGTTTTAAGTCAGATGTTCAAACTGCAGAGAGAGAAATACTATGTTTACGTGAACACTTTTGTCTTTGAAGCGTTGTAATGAGACATCTTACTGATATTAAACAATTTTATATTATCTGAGATTGAGTTCATGAGGAGTTCAACAGGTTACAGAGGACAGAAAAACATTATATTCGTTGATTAATGCATAAATCTACAAATTTATGTTTTTTTTAGATTCAGGTTTGGATTAAAGATGATTTCATTAACAATTTCATAAAAAAATGTACCATTATGTACCATTATTACACATTCTGAGGAGATCAGGTTGGAAAAAGGCATTCATCTTGGGCAGACAGGAAAAGGTTTGTCTAGTGTGTAAGTTTGGGGTTGAAGTAAAAGATCAGTATAAAACTTCCATCGCAGGTTTAAGTTATTGTTTTAAAAAAACAATATTTGCTATCTGTCAAAAAATTCTAGTTATACAAATTTAACCTGCATTATGTAAGAAGTTAAAGAACAGTTTAATTGTCCCAATCTATGTACATATTCTTTTCCATTATATTTCGAGTCAGATTTAGTATTTGTGAAACACTGTTGTTGTGTTTGAGGTCTTCTTTCATCATCTGTTCTTCACTAGATCTACTAGATCATCTGAGGGATTTGACTGAATCAAGATGCTGCTGATCATTGAAGCTCTTCTTCTCATGTTAGCTGCTCTAGGACAGGTAAGCTTGTGTTTTAGTGTGAATATTACAGACATGAATATTGATGATGTGATCATTATGATTCCTGTTGCTGCAGGATCACAGAGCTGCTGCAGGACAGATATTTCCACTGGATATGGCACTGAATTCTGTTGATGACTATTATCACGGCTGTAGAGAGAAAATGGCAAAAATGGTGAAGACAAAATATCTGAAGCAGGAAATCAACAACTCAGCTAAATTTAAACATTATTGGCAAAATAGTGAAAATATTGTCAAGTTTCCATAAGATAACTTAACAAGAAATCAATTAATCGCCGTTCACATGTACACTGGTAAATATATCTATAGTCAATTTAACAAAGAAATTTGTTACGGTAAAAAAAACAGTACAAACACAAGACATACAAATGGTATTCACTTCACTTTCTGTTAACAGAAGCGATACAGATTCTGAAGAAAACCCAAAATAAATGCTATTTCACTTATCGTGGCACCACAGCTAATTTTGACAAGTATGTTCTGAACAAAGAGATTCGATTCGGCTCATTCGGCTCATCTTTCTCTCTTGATCGTAAAGTAACTCAAAGTTTTGGTTCTAAATCTTGTTTTGAAATCTACACTTGTGAAAGTGCTGAGCTGACAAAATACTCGTGGTATCCTTACATAAAAGAGGTGCTGATTCCTCCATATGAGAAGAGTTCACACTTGCAAATAAGTCAGATAAATAAATAGTATGCATATTTGGCGTGCTGTCCGGGGGGAGGGCTCCAAGCTCGGTATTTGGCCCAAACCCAGAGTACTACCCCCGTATTCTGGTTAAGGAAGATAACCAGGCGTGTGTGAGATTTGGTTAGGAAGATAACCAGGTGAGTGTGAGATTTGGTTAGGAAGAAAACCGTGCGAGTGTGAGGAGACGGGGTGATGGAGGGATGCTGAAAAACTGTTGAGGAACATGGGTGAGTCGACTGCGTATTTAAAGTGTTCTCCACTTATGCTGATTGGGTAGACATGTTGACAGGAGCGCCGTCACGCCATGAAAACTTGCTCCACTGCCGCAGTAGTGTCATCTACTTCGCTCCCGCAGGAGCTCTGCCACTCTGTACATTGTCACAGCAGGGTCAACTGTCAACTGATTGCTCCTGTCAACTGATTGCTGACAGCTGGTTGGAATCATTTGAAAGTGCTCCTCCCGAATTTTGTTAATAAAACATAAGTTCACGAGTTCACACTTGCAAATAAGTCAGATAAATAAATAGTATGCATATTTGGCGTGCTGTCCGAGGAGAGGGCTCCAAGCTCGGTATTTGGCCCAAACCCAGAGTACTCCCCCCAAAAGTTGCGACTAACTCGGGACAGCAGCCAGAAAACAATGTTGATAACCCCCAAAACTTGCAGAACGCAAAAACTGGTCGCCTATGGGCAAGCTCCTGCCGGAGCGGTGGCTGTGGATCAAGACTTGGATGGAACAGAGCTCCTGCAGGAGCAGGGTAGGTGATGCTGCTATCCAATAAGCTAGTTGGATAAAGAATGAGCTCCTGATGGGGAGGTGGAGATGAAACTGCTGTGGTGGAGGAACTGAACTTGCTTCAAATTTGCTTTTCAATCATCCAGTGAGCTGGTTGTACAGAGAATTGGGCTCCTGTGGGAGCGGAAGAAATGACCCTGCTGTGACAATGTACGGAGTGGCAAACTTTCTTTTCAACTTGAATCTGGTGTTGGGACAGGCCTTTTTGAGCAGCTGTGGTTGCTGCACCTATGTGAAATGAATGGCTAGAATAGTTGTCTGCTGGGATTCCAGATTGAATCAATATGGACTTGTGGTGTGGTGGGGTGGTTGGAGTCGTCCATGAAGAGTGGGTCAGATGGGAATTTGGCCTGCGAGCTCCTGAAATGGAGGTAAGCTAAAAGGGATTGGTATGGCTGGATTGGTGATGAGAGGTTGAAAATGTAGATAAAATGACCTTTCCTTGTTTGATCTGTCTTACTTTGTTTGATGAAATAAGAAATAGTGTCGTCATCTAGCACTGATAAATCTGAAATTGTCGGGTGGACCTTTGGATTGAAGTTGGATGTGATAGTGAGCTCTGAGCATCTGAGAAACAAGAAGAAAGCCAATATGAACATTGCATCCAGTGTGCGGGCAGTATTGATAGAGTGGTAGCCTCGGTGGAGAATGGTGATACATTTGGTGAGTATGTCTAGTGTTATTGGTTGTCTGGTGTCTGGGCGGGTGGGTTGGGTTTTTTGGATGCCTTTAATCAACATGGATGTGTGAATTGGCTATTTCTGATGAGGGTGAACCAAAAATGAGTTTGTGAAAAAACTGAATTCCACTTAGTTAACCCTTGATGGAGCTGGCTTGGAGGTTCTTAATCCTGTTGAGATAGGATATGAATGAAGTGATGGTGAGCAGTGAAAAATCAGGAAATGGCAGGTTGTATGTGGGGTGGAAAGACTTAAAACATTACCATGTGGTTAGGTAGGATTGGAGGGTTCTGGGGGAAACGGCTTGAAGAATAAAATTAAGAGAGGCGTCCAGTAGGGGTTTCAATGGGTGGTTTATGGGAATATCAGCTCTGAATAGTGAGGTACTGGGGTTGGGAATGGGTCCGCCTCTGGTGCCAGCAGTCTGAATTTCTGGAAAGCAAAACGAGAGAGAGCGTCAGCTATTTGATTTTTTGACCCAGGAACATGTTTTGCAGTTATGATGAATTGATCACAAGCTGAAATCCAAATGAGGCGTCTTAGGAGAGGCATTAGTGCGGGGGAGTGAGAACGGCCTTTGTTAATGCAATGCACAGTTGCTTCGTTGTCACAGTGCACTAAGATGCTGTTAGTGGACCATTCTTTCCCCCACAGGAAGGCTGCTACGACTAATGGAAACAATTCGAACAGCACCGAGGATGTTACTGACTGCGGTGAGTCTAATAGCTGGGGGGGCCACGTAGATGCAAACCAACGGCCTTGGTAGAATCCCCCGAAACTGACAGAGGGAGCTGCATCAGTAAACAGTTGAATATCGATTGGGAGAGAAACGAGAGTGTTATAGAAAAAGGACAGGCCGTTCCATTGTTTAAGGAAATTTATCCATAAACTGAGCTCGTTGCAACATGAATTAGTTAGGGAGATTTGGCCCTCTAGCGCATGAACTGAAGACGCGAGGGTGAGGAGATGTGAGATGAAAGGGCGGCTTTGCGGGATGATGCGCATCGCGAAGTTTAAGTGGCCGAGCAAAGATAGTAGCTCGCGTTTAGAACAATTTGGATTGTCTAGGAGGGTGGATGCGACCAGAATAATCCTGTCGATTTTTTCCTTGGGTAGTGAGGCCTGGAAAGTGTCTAAGTTAATGCCCAGAAATTCGATGTTTGTGGCTGGACCCACTGTTTTATCCTGGGCGATTGGAATCCCGAGCTTGGAGAAAACCTTTTGGACTGTGAGAAGATGAGCGGCTGGGATGGAGTCGGGAGGCGAGATGATCAAGAAATCATCTAAAAGGTGAATAACATAAGGAATTGCATGGTTGTTAGAGAGAATCCAGCAAATAGCTTCTGAGAGCATGTCGAAAATCTTAGGGCTGATTTTGCATCCAAAAGTTAGACGGACGGAAAAATAAAATTTTCCGTGCCAGCGTATGCCAAATAAATGCCAAGAATCTGGGTAGATGGGCATCACTTTGAAAGCAGAAGTGATGTCGACTTTGGCCAGCCAAGCGCCACGACCCGCGTCTTTGATCAGGGTTATAGCTTGGTCGATGATGTGGTAATGAAAAGAAAATTCTTCAAGCGAGATGAGGCTGTTTATGCTTGGAAACAGGGAGTTGTGCGGTGCTGAGAGATCGATTATTAATCGTTTTTTGCTTGAAAATTTTCTGGTAGCCACTCCAATTGGGCTGATTTGATAACATTCAAAAGGAGGAATGTTAAACGGGCCGATCATAAAACCTGACTCGATTTCTTTTTTAATTAGAAGGCCGACTGTGTCAGGCTCGGCGAGAGCAGACTGGAGATTGTTACAAATAATGCTTTGGGATGGGAGGCTTTCAACGCCAGGTTTGAAACCGTGTTCGAGACCAGACAGCAAGTAGTCGGTAAAGTTAGTGTCAGGGTGGTGAGACAATTCAGTAGACAAACGAGAAATATTTACAGGAGTCGACAAGTAATTTTTAGAATCTTTATTTAAAGACCTTTTTACAGGGCATATCATGCGGGCGTGAGCGCCACCACAGAAGTTACAAATGTGCATGTAACGACAGCGCTGCCTTGTGCATCTTCCTGAATTGAAATTATTGCAGACTTGACTGTTTGAAGAAGTGGTACGACTTTTGAAATCTGTGGCTGAGTCGAAGTTGGTGTTTGCTGGCCGCAGGACATAACTGATTGACTTTACTTGTGATGAATCTGTGCAAGGAGGAATCGACGGGTTGATTAGACACGCTGTGGTGGAGTGAGTGACAGATCTGCAGACCGCGCAGGAGATGTTACAGCATCCTAAGAACACTCTGTTGTGTAACTCAGTGTCTAAGGCACCCCAGTAAGGGCACTGGTTCCACTGAGCCACACGGACGGCACATTTGGCTGAAAAAAGTTTATGGTAAGTGTAAAAGGCCACTGACACGGGAGAGGGTTGAAGAAAGAGACTGTAAAAGGCTGAGGCTGCGCCTGCGCCGCTGGCGGAGGCATACTCACGTTACCAGGGTGGTTTGTGGTATTGTGACGCAAGAGTGAGGACTGGCAGCGGCGGAAACCGGTGGCGCGGCCCAGGCTTGCAAAGGGCCGGCTGCTGCGGCCTGAAGCTCAAAGGCCCTTTCTCGCGAGGGAAGGAGATGGTGTTTTTTGAGATCATTGGTTCGGGCCCCTGCGATTTTTACTCATCTTGTTAGCTGCTTTGGAATGTGGAGTGGATTTTGGAGATGGGAATGCCGACTGAAGTGAAACATACAGGTTATACAGCTCTGCTTTGTTCATCCTTCTGGAACAGTGGACATCAGCGCTTATTAGCGCTTGTCTTAACCCCAACACTGTCCATTTTTCTATTGCAGGGATTGTGGGGTGTGCTGAAGTGTAGGAGGATGCTGAAGATGATGGTGGATGTCTTGAAGGTGGAGGTGAGGGCATCGGTGAGATGCAGCGAAGGATCCTGGGCAACGAGGGATTCGTCGTCAGACGGGAAGATGCCAGTCTCGGACATTGTAACAATTTGGGTGTAACCAAATGCTGAAAAACTGTCGAGGAACATGGGTGAGTCGACTGCGTATTTAAAGTGTTCTCCACTTATGCTGATTGGGTAGACATGTTGATTACTGATTGCTGACAGCTGGTTGGAATGACGTGATGATTGGAAGGATCGTTTGAAAGTGCTCCTCCCGATTTTGTTAATAAAACATAATTTAAAGTCACTGCCGTCAAAACAAGAAAATATCATAAACATCTCTGGTGTGACACTGAGCAAAGATAGTAGCTCGCGTTTAGAACAATTTGGATTGTCTAGGAGGGTGGATGCGACCAGAATAATCCTGTCGATTTTTTCCTTGGGTAGTGAGGCCTGGAAAGTGTCTAAGTTAATGCCCAGAAATTCGATGTTTGTGGCTGGACCCATTGTTTTATCCTGGGCGATTGGAATCCCGAGCTTGGAGAAAACCTTTTGGACTGTGAGAAGATGAGCGGCTGGGATGGAGTCGGGAGGCGAGATGATCAAGAAATCATCTAAAAGGTGAATAACATAAGGAATTGCATGGTTGTTAGAGAGAATCCAGCAAATAGCTTCTGAGAGCATGTCGAAAATCTTAGGGCTGATTTTGCATCCAAAAGTTAGACGGACGTCACTCTGGTGTGACACTGTGTTCACTTTGAAAAGCTCTGGAAAAGTAAGTTACCAGAACTGTGCTCTATTCAAGTAAGCATAAAAACATACTATGTTGTGCACTGAAAACTGCTGACTTTATATGATTTAATCATGTACTTCAGTTACACACAAATTAATATAAAATTTTGTTTCCTCCCGATTTCAGTAATTCTAAAACACATGTTGTTTGCATAATTTCAACAATGAAATACATTTATTTTAAGTGACCCAATGGCCTCAAAGTGACTTTATGTGTCTCTGATTCATTTTTTCACTTACATCTTTTTCCACTACACTACTGAACAATTTTATTGCTTGCTATCTAACTGCCATCAATATCATATTACCTGCTAAATGACCATACAATATATATTCCCAATACACTAAGAAAAAATATTTTTTGCTGCTTGTTCAGTTTACTCAATATTTCAATCCACTTAAATTTGTTATTTTTTTTTTTTTTTTTTTTTGTTACAACTACATGATGTTTTTCATGCATCATTTTTGTTGACAGCTGAAACTGGACCATATAATCAGGCTTCTCCCAGATTTGCATTTACTTTATATACTTTATATATAACTTTATATAGGCCATTCTTATAACACTTTCCAACAATATTCTATTTGTTCTGTATTCAATAATGTTGGTCAATGTCAGTTAATACACACACTAATAGATTTTTTACATTTCAAGTTAGTTCATTATGAATGAACATGAATGAACGATTTTGAATTAACAATAGTAGGCCTATTTATAAAAGAACATTATTCTAAATTAATAAATGCTTTAAACAAAATGTTGTTAAATGTTAGTTCATGAGACCAATGCATTAACAAATGTTACCAAAGTGAACCATATTTCCATATAAGTTTTTCATATTTCAATAAATATAGATGAACTCTCAAATGTTTAAACATTTGATAAAAGAGAATTAAAGTTCATACAAGATGACCTGCAACACTAGGTTTTAGTATTTATTTGTAATTAATTATATAGATGATGATGATGCTTACTGTTAGTGTGCACTAATGACTGATCTTTATTGCAGATCAGTATATTATATACTGTTTAAGTTACATGCTATTTATTTTTTGGGGTTTTTCTTTCTCCGTGACTCTGTTCTAAGTTAGAACATTTAAGATCAATAATATTTCAGTACCCATCAGCCTCTCTGTTGAATTATGAATACAAACCTAGAGAGAATAATGTCTTTTTCTTTTTTTTTAACGGTGGGTGCGGCAAAACTGCCGCAGTGCCACTGACAACTAGGCCTACTGTACAACGCCTCCACTTTAGGATGTGTGTGTTTACTGTAATTTTTTTCAACACACTGCCAGTATAATCATCACACATACACGAGATTACAGTTAGAAAGCTTTGTTTCCGAATGCCCAAAGAAAAAATATAGTGTCATTTCAATTGACAATTAAACTCAGCAAACAGGAAACATTCTCAGAACTGTAGCTAACGCACTGGCAAGGTTATTTCAACATTATAAGCAAATGTTCTTCCATGAACGTTAATAGAATGTTTTTTGTTGTTGTTGTTGTTGTTGTTTTTTTTCTTGTTTCAGAATGTTCAGAGAACATTCAAAGTAACATTCCCTTAAGGTTTGAAGAATGATGAAATGGAATGTTTCCTTAAAGTTTGCATATATAAGAAAAATGTCTTTTAAAACATTAAAAAAAAAGACTGAACATTCAGAAAAAACATTTTCATGACTTAATTAGAATATTAGCAAAACATTCTAAAACATTTTCATTAACTGGAAAGCCTGCCTATTCACAAATATGTCTCCAATTTACAGTGCATTCCAGGCACATCTTACCAATTCCAAACCACATTAATCTTAATAACTACCACTAATTTTGTATTTAATCATTTATAAGTGATATATAATTGTTCATGAATGCTGGAAATGAAAAACACCTTATATTCAGGTGTGCATAATTATTAGGTACATTTTCTTTTACAGATAAAATGAGCCAAAAAAAATTTTTTAACTCAAACTGAAAAGTCAAAAATTATTAAATGCCCATGAAGGATGAAATACTAGAAATTGCAGTCAAGGCATGACCACTGGACAGTGAAACGCTCACTGGGTCAGACAAAAACAGGTGAAGAAGAATAGACGTGTTAACTGCAAAAGAATTAAGAATTAAGGTGAAGAATTAAGTGTGAAACCATCAGGAACCCTTTAGTCTCCAGCACCACCATTTTCCAGACCTGCAACCTACCTGGAGCCTCCAGTGCAAAGTGTCAGGATCTCAGAGACTTTACTGAGGTAACGAATCCTAAAAAATGACCCCAACTTAATAAGAATCACAAGTTGAAGTGTTGTAAAATACATGAAGACTGTTTTTTTATAGGCTTTATAGACAGATTGAGAGTGACTCTTGAAGGACCAGCACCACATGTTTGAAGAATTTATCTTCCAGAACCTGGTAGTAAGGTGTGGGAGTTCATTTTTAGGGTTCCTGATGGTTTCACACTTAATTCTTCACCTTAATTCTTAAATCTTTTGCAGTTAACATGTGTCTTTTCTTCTTCACATGTTTTTGTCTGACCCTGCTGACCCAATGAGCATTTCACTGTCCAACAGTCAATTTTTAGTTTAGTTTTGAAATACAACTTGCCTAATAATTCTGCACGCACTGTACAATATTTACATATAACAGCTGCAAGGTGTCCAATTAATAAACAATATGATAAACAATACTCACTAAATCTAGCAGAAACTCCCACACAATCTGCATATTTTTAAATGCTGACAGATGTAACTACCTGAACTTCAAACCTATTTGCTGCCGCCTGCGATTTACGCTCCTTATTTGTGTAAACTTGAGTGTTTCTAAACTTTTGAATGATCTCTTTCGTTCTCTATGCTTTTTCCAATCTGCTGTCAATCAATAGGAATGAATTGAAAATGCCCGCTCTGCTTCACTCGCTTTGCGCCAGTGGACATGCACTGTCATGGCGACATCTGAAAGACAATGAGAAGATTCAAACAGATTCAAATAGAAATAGCACTTTAAAGTTACAACTGCATAATTTTACAGGTTTGGTATAATGGATGTTTTTGCTCGGGTGGTGGAAGTGTTACCCAATCAAAAAAGATTTTGATCAGCAAAACAAAAATGAGCAGGAACATTGGTGGCAGGCTTGATCGAAAGTCATGTTTGGCAACTACATTTCAACATTGTTATCTTTTGGGGGGGGGGTATGTTTTGTTATCTGGAAGATTGCAACGTGCATTTTAAAGTATTTTAATGACCTGCACAGTTCAGGTCACTTCTTTCCACCATGAACACAGTGCCAAACCAGACATTTTCTGATCTCTTCTTGTTTGGACAAAAAAAGATGGTTTCAAAAAAAGATGCGTCAGTGAAACCTTCTGCTACTGTAAGATCAAGACAGCAGGAAGAAATCTGCCTAAATGAAGCCCTTTGTTCAGAAGCGTATCAAAACTTTTGTGTTTACTTCAGAATCTGAGTTAAAGATACACTATGTACCTTTTTTTGTTCAAAATTAACATTATTTAAATAACACCATCAATCCTTCACATCCCCTTCCTAAATGTGTTTTGTCTTACCCTGATTCACTATGGTTAGTGCACATTTTGTTGTTCTTTCTAATTGTTCTTGTACATTTATATTTTAGACTTGTTGGGATGGTTATTGCAGAAAATTGTATAAATGCGTCACCCGCCCGTCTCATCATATCCGAAAATAGAGAAAAGTTGCTTCAGCTAGTTTGACGCATGTATGTTGTGAGAGTGGTATAGGTTAGTTGTCACACCTGAGACTTACATTACATCTTGTAAAAGGGGCATAATAGGTCCCCTTAAACTGAACTGAAACTGATTTCAAATGATCTTCCGTTGTCTTGTAACCTTCATTTCAAGCTTTCTTTTTTAATTTAAATGAATCAGATAAATATCGGATGTATTTTTTCTTTCAGATATGAAGCAGATATTGAGCTTTTTGAGTCTCTATAAAAACATGTACATAAAAGTTCTCCTGTGCAATCATACGAGCTGATCAATACACATCCTGTTTACATTTCTAGATTGTAGATTTTCATCAAATAAAATTATGTGAATTTACCATTGTGTATAGTTCTGAATTCTCAAGAAAACAGGTTGAAAAGTTAGACTTAGACCAACAGGAACTCAAACTTTGTTCGATATGAAACCACACATAGAAAGACAGTTATTATTTCTCAACACACACACACACACACATTATCAGCAATATAAAAAGGCATCTTCCTCCTCTCTTAGTTTGAAGAGTTGTTGTTGAGTGTCTGTGAGCGAATAACTTTTCTGAGCTTCTCTTCTCATCATTGCTCCTGAACTCCAGAAAAATAACAAAAAGAAACAGAATCTCAAAAAGAGACAACAGTATTCTCAGGTAAGTTTGGGGTTAAAGTATAATGTCAATTTAAAACTTCCATCAGTGAACATCACAGGTTTAAGTGATTTATTTCAAACAATTGAAACTGCTAATCAGCAAAAAACACAGTTGCACAAATTTTAAACCCGTATTATGTAAGAAATTGGTGAACAGTTTAATTGTGCACATATATCACGTATATTTAGTATTTGTGAAACTGTTGTTTTTCTGGTGGTCTTTCATCATCTGTTCTTCAGTAGATCATCTGAGGGATTTGACTGAATCAAGATGCTGCTGATCATTGAAGCTCTTCTTCTCATTTTAGCTGCTCTAGGACAGGTAAGCTTGTGTTTTAGTATGAATATTACAGACATGAATATTGATGATGTGATCATTATGATTCCTGTTGCTGCAGGATCACAAAGCTGCTGCAGGACAGATATTTCCACTGGATATGGCACTGAATTCTGTTGATGACCAATATTACGGCTGTAGAGAGAAAATGGCGAATCTGGTGAAGACAAAATATCTGAAGAAGGAAATCAACAACTCGGCTAAATATAAAATTAGTTGGCAATTAGGTGAAAAGTTTGTCAAGTTCCCAAAAGGTCACTTGACAAGGCATCATTTAATTGCCATTTATGTGTACAGTGATAGTAATGTATATCACCATTTTAATCCTGATACTCGTTACAGTAAAAAACAGTACCTACACATGACATACAAATGGTATTCACTTCACTTTCTGTTAACAGAAGCGATACAGATTCTGAAGAAAACACAAAATAAATGCAGGGTAACGTATCGTGGGACTACAGTTGAATTTAATAAGTATGTTCTGAACAAAGAGGTTCGATTCGGCTCATTTACATCCTCCTCTCTTGATTTCAATGTAGCACGAGGTTTTGGAAGTAAATCTTGTTTTGAAATCTACACTTGTGAAAGTGCTGATGTGTCAATATATTCGAAGTATCCTCATGAGAGAGAGGTGCTGATTCCTCCATATGAGAAGTTTAAAGTCACTGCTGTCAGGACAAGAACATATCAGCAAAATCTCTGGTGTGACACTGTGTTCACTTTGAAAAGCTCTGGAAAAGCAAGTTACCTGAACTGTGCAGTGGCATTCAAGAAACCATCCAAGTACTACTAATGTTATTCACTGAAAAAATGTGCTTGGGATTTATCAGTTCCACACAAGTAAATATAAAAGAAATCCTCCTCTCGATTTAGTTTAATAATTCTTTGTCAGCAACACATACATTCAGAATGAAAATATATATTCCCAATAAACTAATTCAATTCAACTGAATAAGTTTCAATGCACTTATTTTATAATTGTTTTTTTTTTTTTTTTTTTTTTTTTTTTTTTAAATAAAGGTTTTCTTCTTTTCTTTTCTAACTGAGGAGCTTCTGTGATGTTGGAGTTTTGTGGCTTTCATTGTGCAGAAGAGCTGACGTTTGTGGTTTTCGATATTGTACAATCTAACCATACCAGCATTAAAAGACTAAAATGGCATATTAAAAATACAACCGCAAAAAAGCTTGTATATAGACAGTGCACTTTTAAACAAAAACTACTGTCACTCATTCTTTTTGCTGTCATTTTTGTTTATTGTGTCTACGTTTCACGACCCTCTTTCACGAGACAGCGTTGCCCCCTGCTGGTCATATCTGACAGCAACGCATATTACATATCCCGCTGTTGTTTTAACTTATCGGAAGCAAATTTTGGCAACGCTGACATTATAAAAATTGCTATTCATATCAGAAAAGTTTAAGTTGTGTTGGCTGGTAGACTATTTATATCATTGTATCTGGTTTGGAGATTAACGCTGTTACCAGCATAAGCATTGTTTTGTGAACCTATGCACGCCAAATGTGTTGCTATGCAAACTAAACGTATTTCTGACAGCTCCGACAGCTCTAAAATACGTAAATAATTATTATAGGCTTACCGTAGTGATACAGGGTAAAGCAAGAACACGGATTATAATATGGATTTATGATATACTCACTCGTTATTTTAAAGTTTGTTATTTTTGAGAAAGAAAAAAAAGCTACATATTTATTTGGTAAATAAAATAATGTGCAACATGATGATGACCATTTATGTTCAAACTAAAGATTCATTCTTATGCTTAATTCTACGCGTTTTATGCGAAGAAATAACAGCATAAAGATAATTTCAATTCGTCACATATCTGCTTGTGCAACACAATGAATTTAGATCCTAAATCTTAATTTTTGTACATCTCTTATATAGCACTGCAATATCATATACTGTTTTCAGGTTTGCCTTTTCCGAACCAATGACTTTACTACACATTTGTATAGTTACTGTGGTTTGATCTTGTGCAAAAATAAAAAGTTAACAGCACAAACTATGACTATTGTGATATTTATTTCCTTTTCATATAAAAAAGGCAAAATTACTAAATTAAATAAAACACAAAAACACAGAAATGTTTTACTTGGTGTAAGTTTCTTGAGGGCTTTTCACACTGCGCTTAAAGGGTTAGTTCACCCAAAAATTAAAATTATGTAATTAATTACATAATTCGTTCCACACCCGTAAGACCTTCGTTCATCTTCGGAACACAAATTAAGATATTTTTGATGAAAACCGATGGCTCAGTGAGGCCTGCATCACCAGCAAAAACACTCCCTTTTTCAATGCCCATAAAGCTACTAAAAACATATTTAAAACAGTTCATGTGTTCAGTTCTTTATAATATTATGGTTGAACCACTGTAGTCACATGAACTGTTTTAAATATGTTTTTAGTAGCTTTATGGGCATTGAAAAAGGGAGTGTTATTGCTGGCGATGCAGGCCTGACTGAGCCAGCAGTCATGGAAACACCGCACAATGTATATAAACAGTCGTTTCTGCATATGATAGGAAAAATGTCAAACGGTGATGGAAAACATGACAATTGGAGTGAAGATGAGACCGTCATTATTACCTTTATAGTTAGAAAAGTTTATTCAGAAAAAAAACGTGATATTACAGTCAGCAATGAGGACGCGCAATGCTAGTACCTTTATGTAAACAGGCCACGTGCTGCGATTTTCCAGTCAGTAACACTGGCACTGCAAATAAGGACTTTAACCCAGTGTTTAGGAATGTGCAGTGTGAAACGGCAGTTTATGAATACCCAGGATAAACTGTTAACCCCAGAACTCCATTTACCTGGGGTTTAGAATGACACAGGGTTAACTATTTCAAGTGTGAAAAGCCCTCAACGTGTGAGTTTCTCTGGTAACCTAAAAGAGTACAATAAAGTAAAAATGGTAACACTTTACAATAAGGTTCATTAGTTAAACATTAGTTAATGTATTAACATTAACTAACCATGAGCGATATATTCGTTACTGTATTTATTTACTAATCTTCATTAACGTTAGTTAATGAAAACACAGTTGTTCATTGTTTGTTCATGTTAGTTCACAGTGGATTAACTAATGTTAACAAGATTTGAATAGTGTATTTGTAAATGTTGAAATTAACATTAACAAAGATTAATAAAAGCTGTATAAGTGAAGTTCATTATTAGTTTAGGTTAACTAATGTAGTTAACTAATGTTAACTAATGAACCTTATTGTAAAGTGTTACCGTGAAATAAAATGCACTATAGCCCAAAGCATTTGGATACTGAAGTCCAGATATCAACCATTATTCAGACGTTCTCCACCTTAATAATGTTCAGCTCGGGCTCGCGCGGTGAAACCGGAAGACTAGAGGGTTGATTAGGAGGGCTACATGCCTGGAATGATCCATCTGCACTGGTGGAGGGCATGTCTATGGATTTACTATCCAGCCCTGTAAAGGAGTCCGTGTGTGGCTGTGTATAGGGGAGTGTGCTGGGCGAGTATGTTTGCGTGTGGGTCTGCGTGAACGTTGGCGTGCGTGCTTGTGCGTGGGTGAACGGGGGCCCGCTGGAGGTCGGGCACTGCTGAAACCCATTCATGGTGGGAGGGCTGAGCTGGTCCAGAGAAAACACCTCAATGCTCTCGAGACCAGAATCGTGGATCTCGTTGTATCGCGTCTGGGCTTGGCTGCACTGAGCGTAGGCGCCCTGGCTGTTCACGCTCTGGCTGAATGGCACCGAGGAGGCCAGTGAACAAGACGCTGGAGCACATGTGGACTGCAGAGGGTCAAATTTGGATGCGAGATCCTGAAGGGTGCTGAGAATCTGCTTCTGGACCTGAGTCTGCTGGGCTTGTTCTCTCTCCAGTCGGCCTTGTTGCTCCACCATCATCCTTAACGCCAGGCCCAAACTTCTCAGCTCGGAGCCCAACGACTGGATCTGCTCCTGCAGGCTGCTAACAGCAGCAGGGTCGAGAACGCTCCGCTGGGGAGGAGGTGAAGGCTGGTTGGGAACATTTTGAACCCGTGCAGAGGGGGCTGCAGCGGTGGCCTGGTCGGGGAGGCGGATACCGACACGAGGAGGGTGTTGAGGAGCACGAACAGGAACACTCACCCGCTGGTGCATCCATCTCCTGTGAGGACTGGCTCCTTGGTGCAATGATCTCTGAGAAAGAATAATTTAATTAAAGGATTAGTTCACTTTAAAATGAAAATTACCCCAAGCTTTACTCACCCGCAAGCCATGCTAGGTTTTATATGACTTTCTTCTTTCTGATGAACATCTGATGAAATATCCTGACATATCAAAGATTTATAATAGCAGTGAATAAAGTAAAATATCTAGCTTCTGCCAGACTGCCTTCCGTATTCAACTTAGAAAGAAAGTGTAATGCCTCTCGCAGTTCAAAACGCTTATACTACGTCCTAGCGGTCTGGCAGAAGCTAGATATCTTACTTTATGATTTGTTAAATATGGATATTTTTCTTACACAAATGCATCGCCCGGAGCCATGTGGAGTACGTTTATAATGGATGGATGCACTTTCTAGAGTTTCATACTCGTTGGTCCTGTTCACTGCCATTATAAAGCTTGGATGCGTCAGGATATTAATATTAGCACTCCGATTGTGTTCATCATATACACCTAGGATGGCTTGAGGGTGAGTAAAATTTCCCCAAGTTTTCATTTTAAAGTGAACTAATCCTTTAACTCTTTAATCTATATATACTGGTAAGAAATAGTGATCAGCCACTTTAATCTATATATACTGGTAAGAAATAGTGATCAGCCAGACCAAAGGTGCAGTAATAATAATAATTAACATTAATATACAATTTATTTTATTTATTTATTTTTTCATTTTATACTTTTATTAAATTATGTTAAACATGGTTTTGCATATTGGTTATGGGACACTTAACCAAAACATAATTATTATTGGATATACAAAACTTTTTTTCATCTATCTCTAATCATAATAGTACTGGATTCATGATGATGCTTCATAACTCACCATATTTGGAGGTCTGGCTGTAGTGAGGTCGTAAGAAGCTGTCTGCGGTAACGCAAGCTTTCTCCCATCAGAGCCAGAGAAGCAGGACTGATCTCGTCTCACTGACAATGACACCTGCTGGCCGGTCTGAGGACTGCTGTCTCTTACCTTAACAAAAGGCATCGAAGTTTAATAAGGCAATAAATATAATCACAAAAATAAAAGAAGAAAATATATAATCCTTCTAATATATATATATATATATATATATATATATATATATATATATCTCTCACACACAGCTGCCCTAAACTAACAGTATTGATGATTACCAAATTCATTTTTTATGTTTCTGTAATGGTTAATCCACACCAGTATGTGTAAGTCAGAGTAGTGTTTCTAATGCTAAAATATCATTTTTTTGGTTATTCTGTGTGAATAAAGACTATTTAGTTGTTTTTAGTTTGTTATTTGCCTAACAAATGACAATAACATTTTTAGTTTTAAAATTTTTTTTGACATTCTCTTTATTATGACAGGTGGTCTAATAAACGTGTTATGCACTGTGTATGTATATGTCTTTACTGTTGTTTTGATCAATTTAATGCATCCTTACTAAATGAAAGTATTAATATCTTTAAAAAAAACACACGCTGACCCCAAACTTTTCAACGGTAGTAGTGTATGCATGTGTTAGTACAATCCACCCACCCGCGCTCTATGGAGCAAAGCCTTGTCCAGGAGTCGTTTGCGAGCCACTAGCACAGGATTGGCAGGTGAGGGTGTGTGTCGTCGTCTTACATAAGAAGCACTACTCATCCCTCCCGTCCCGACACCGGAGCGCGGCCCTTGGATCCCAGCATTCTGCGTACCCTGTGCCAATGAGGTCACACTGATAATCCGGATGTCCTGGTCTTTTTCCCCACCCTGTGCCTCCCTTCTGCCACCCGGACCCGTTCCAGAAGACTGTCCTCCTCTTGCATCCATGGAGGACCCGGCCTGCTGGGAGGCAGCGACTCTGGAAGCTTCTCTGAGGAGGTTCCTTAGCTGCTGATCACTCCAAGCACCCGGCCGCGTCTCAGAGCCGCCTACCTCCCTGCCTGCC
Source organism: Elopichthys bambusa (assembly GCA_037101425.1). Lineage (NCBI taxonomy): Eukaryota > Metazoa > Chordata > Actinopteri > Cypriniformes > Xenocyprididae > Elopichthys > Elopichthys bambusa. Next base: position 8,824,019 of record CM074435.1, read on the forward strand.
GTCGACGCAGGCACCGTATGGCTGCTGTTCCCAGCTGCTCCGTCCTCCTTTCGAGCTCTCCCTTGAAACTCCTTCAGGAAAAGGTAGATGGCTTGCGCAGACACCTTGATGTTCTCCAGCTCAAGCACGGCTTTGATCTTACGGAAGCTCAAACCTGCCTCCCGCAGCTCCACCACCTTGCGCTTGGCAGCATCGTCCAGTCGGCCCATGGTGAAGACCACAGTACTGACACTAAAAAGCTGGTTGGTTTAAGCAGATCCTGAAATCAAAGCAAAAACAGAAGTGATGTTACCTGTGGAGTAGCATGGTTATGTTCAGAATGAAATAATATATCCACTAGAGCTGCATGATTTATCGTTAAAAGAGCGCAATCTCATTCCTAAATGACAACGATTCGCCTGTGTGTATTAAACCTTTGAAAAAGTCATACAGGAAGATTCAAATCTGCATTGGAGCTGCAGCTGATCCAGAGAAAGCAGTTGTCATTTTTATGTATGAAACAGCTTCATAAACAGTCTTTTTAACCATACAGTATTGTTATTTCTGTGCCACAAATATGCTATTCATATTATCACAGAAGTACTGAGATAAAAGTTTATAGTTTGGATATAAACACTGATGTAGTAACTTGGCTCTTCAAATAACGATTATATCAATTACATTGTTGCGCCACTAGGTGGCGACAAGTGACAGTTAAAAATGTATGTGTCATTGAATCATTCATTCAAGAGAAGCGCTCAAAAACGATTCATCCAGTAATAAAACAAGTGAAGTATTTATGAATCTTTCATCCAAACCGATTTTTTAAAAATCCATTCCTAAACCCTATTGAGCATCTGTGGGGCATCCTCAAATGGAAGGTGGAGGAGCGCAAGGTCTCTAACATCCACCAGCTCCGTGATGTCGTCATGAAGGAGTGGAAGAGGACTCCAGTGGCAACCTGTGAAGCTCTGGTGAACTCCATGCCCAAGAGGGTTAAGGCAGTGTTGGAAAATAACGGTGGCCACACAAAATATTGACACTTTGGGCCCAATTTGGACATTTTCACTTACTGTACTCACTTTTGTGGCCAGCGGTTTAAACATTAATGGCTGTGTGTTGAGTTATTTTGAGGGGACAGCAAATTAGCACTTTTATACAAGTTGTACACTCACTACTTTATTTTGTGTGTCATTTCTTCAGTGTTGTCACATGAAAAGATATAATAAAATATTTACAAAAATGTGAGGGGTGTACTCACTTCTGTAAGATACTGTACCTCTGTAAGGCTGCTTTGAAACAATCTGTATTGTATAAAGATCTATATAAATAAAGGTGACTTGATTTGACTTGACTCTTGCTGTAATATTTTTGGTAATAAAATAAATTTAATTTAAAAAAAAAAAAAAAAGTAAAAGTGATTTTGATGTATTTGTTTAATACATTGATAAATATGATTTATTGTAATTTTGTACTCACTTTTATGTATAAAAGTGCTTAGAAGGCTATTGTTCTTGTATTATTCCAAAATAAATGTTTCAAACAGTAATGTCCCAAACTGTTTAGCTGGCATGCCAGTCTGGCAAGTGCCCTTATAGTCTTTGTCTTAAACCCTGCTACACAATCAAAACAGACCAGCTAACCACCTTAGGCAAGCAGGGAACAAGTTAAGATTCACGTAGCGACCCTGCGTAGGGGTCTAGAGCACTAAGAACACAATGGAAATCAAGCATATCTCACCTACTGCGACTTAGCTCTTCAGTTGTTTATGTTTTTAGCGACGATGTGCTTCATTATAAAGTCACGTGACGATGCTAGTATCCATATCCGTAAGGTGCATCTGATAATGTAAATACGACAACAGTAAGTGTCGACGAAACGCACACATTTGTGTTTTACTTTATGACCATTGCATTAACACTCGCCCCGCCTCCGTTCGAGTGTCGCAGGGTTGGCGTCATCACGCCTGCGCCCTCTCGTAAACGTCGTTAAGACGCGACGGTTGTTGAGCTCGACGTTGAATGTGTCGCGCGTTGCTCATTGATCATGTAAGTTTGAATGTTTTTTTATGATCGATATTTATAATTTGCGACCGGGTTTGTGTCTCGTATATGGGCTTGAATGTACGCAGAGAGATGCTAGCCGCGTTTCTTATTATTAATCGTCGACATTTTGCGTAATCTGGGTTAATATCGGCGGGGTTAGCATTAGCTTAGCGCGTTGAATGAAGATCATCAATAAGCGTAATTGTTTAAAAAAAAAAAATAGAGCCTCAAATGTTAAGGATTTGTGCTATTTATAGGTGATAAAATATCAATTTTTATACTTTTAAGGCAGTATTTTGCAGTGCATCTGTCAGTTTGCACATTTAATGTCCTTGATAGCAAGTGTTTGATATTTCAGAGCATCGCTTTCTACTTGAATTAAAACGATTGTTTTATGTTCTTGGCTAATTCTAAGTAATCTAGTGACATAATCTTAAACTAACTTTTGATCTTAAGGATTGTGCGTAAAAGCACGCCATTTTGTTCTATACATATATCAGTGCATAAAATACAACTGACCGTACAAATAAAAATTCATTTATAAGGTTCAATTTTATTTATAAGGTTCAAGTTTTAATGACAAAATTGTGGAAAATAGTTATGATGAGGATCATAATAAAGATAATCAATTAAATCAGTAAGAAGTCTCATCACCATATCCTCATCTCTCTTTCTTGAAGAGGTTTTGATTAATATTATTAACTTTATGAATTATTTCCATCATATTTCTGTTGCTGTTAAGGGAAGTTTAACCACTCTGCTTCACATTGTACATTCGCTACCAATGCCTAATGTCCCCTATGTAAGTATTTTTAAATGAGCGTCCTATTTTCACCTCCAGCTATAGGCTTTTAATATCATATGCAAAAAGCTGATATGGCACTAAAAACACATTAAAGCTGTGAACAGAGTAAAACCTCAGTACATTATGATTGTGACAGCTCACTAGTTTATGAGACACGGGTTGTGTTAACAAAATGTTTATCAGCAGGTTTTCTTATTGTTTTTCTTTTTTCGCTCAGGGCACCATCACCAACCAAGCGCAGGGAGCGTTCAGAGGACAAACCCAGGGAACGAGGGAAGGAGAAGGCTGCTGGAAAAGAGGGAGCGGAGAAGGAGAGAGGCAGAGACAAGATCCGCAAGCGGCGCAGTAACTCCACTGGGAGTAGCAGCAGCAGGTCAGATGGGATGTAGTTCAGGGTCAATAATTATGTTTACATGCACCTTCTTTATGTGATAATGAGAGTTAGGCAATAATGATATTAAACTATACCACGCAAACACAATACTTCAGTCAGATTTGTGCAATTAAGATTATAATCGTAGCAACCATAACTGTAGTAAAGTATGTGGTGTATGGCAAAAGTCATAATTGTGATGATTTTGTTCAAAATCGAAATCACGATTATCTAACATGATTATTGGTGGGTGATATGATCAAAGTCTTATTTCATGATATAAGTAATTTTAGATATCAGTTAAATTTCGAATTCAGTAAAAATTATCGAAATTGTGCAAAAAGTAATCCAAGATCAACTAAAGTAAGTAAAAGGTCCTCACAAACAGTTACAGAAGATAAGTGAACAGTCAGCAATACAGTGAGAACAAAGAAACTAATTACAAACAAAATTGGACAAATAAATAACAAAAAAAGAACAAAAATACAAATTAAATAATTAGTTCACTTCAGAATGAAAACTTCCTGATAATTTACTCACTCCCATGTCATCCAAGGTGTTTATCTTACTTAGTGAACTAATCCTTTAAGTATACTTGTGTCTATAGATTAAAACACCTATTGTATGCGAGTTCATCATTTGTGCTGTGCATTGAGGTATGTGAATAATGGCAATTAAAAATAACCACAATACTTAGTGAATAATCAGAATAGGGAAACATGAATGAAGAGGTTTGCTTGTGTTATGTATTATCTTACTGCAATGAAATCTTTACTCTGATTATTAGAAATAATTACATTATTGGTGCACACTGTTAAATGTGTCTAATCATGCATTTTTGATCTGACTTCAGATCCAGGTCCAGTTCCAGCTCCAGCAGCAGCTCTGGATCCAGTTCAGGCTCGTCCAGCGGGTCCAGCTCTTCTTCTGGTTCCAGCCGCTCCGGTTCGTCCAGTTCCTCTCGTTCCTCTAGTTCATCCGGGTCCTCTGGGTCTCCCAGTCCAAGCCGCCGTCGCCATGACAATCGGCGCCGCTCACGATCAAAGTAGGTTCTTGGCTGTTTTGGCCCTAACACTTAATTTATATAAAATTAACCAGTTCATGCCTGCTTTTGCCATTAATGAACGTGGGTTTGCGCTTTTAACCAGGTCCAAATCACAAAAACGGACAGATGAGAAAGAGAGGAAGAGGAGGAGCCCGAGCCCCAAACCCACCAAACTTTATCTGGGAAGACTCACCAGAAACGTAACCAAGGTACAGTTCAGAATGCTTTGGAAGTGCATCCTAAGTGGATTTGCAGTGCTAAAAATAGCGTCTTCTTGACATGTTGACACCACAAACCAAAACTCTTCCAGTCTCAGCTACAACTACAGTGTTCGAGTGTCAAAGTAGACGGGCAGCCAGTGAAGAGCATAGACTGGCATTATGCAAAGTTGTTGCATTGTTATTTGCTGACAACTTGTTTCAGGCAGTTCAGATTCTTTTCTTTCTTTTAGGAGACATTAATTTTATTTGTTGTGCACTTTGATCTTTAAAACTTGACAGACCTTTTACATTAACAAACAGCTTTTACACAGTACATGAAGGTAATATTCAAAAAAAGCATAATAGGGGCACTTTAAATACAATCAGACAACATAAATGTTAACAAATTAAAGCATTTTATGTAGTTTTTATTAATCAAGGTGAAACACTACAGGCAAAACCAGTGTTTTTTTATGCACTGGTCCATTTTGCTTTCATAATGTCTTTTACACTAGTGGAAAGAAAACATTCAAAATAGGTATTTAAAGTTTATATTAAGCTTTATTAATTTGTTTCTGTAGATTTGAATTACAGTACATATCTTTAAAGGCATATTTAATTAAACAGTGCCACATTTGCATATTTAAACATTTTGGAAAACTTGTTCAGGTATTTAACAGCAGAATGAAGTATTTGAGACATTAAAAAAATATAATTAAATGACACAATATATTGCAAAAAGTACAACAAAAAAAAAACAGCAAGCCTAAATGGCACATTTAAACGTGCATTTTTAATTTATCTAAATATTTTTTCAAGTTTTGACTTTAGTTGTTTAAATGTTATTCCTGTAACATTTTTTGTTGTTGTTGTTGATCTGTTTCTGTACTTGATTTCCTATAGGAACATATTCAAGAGATCTTTTCAACTTATGGCAAGATAAAGATGATCGACATGCCTCCAGACCGTTTGCACCCTAATTTGTCAAAGGGTTACGCATATGTGGAATATGAGTCTCCAGAAGATGCCCAGAAAGCCCTGAAACACATGGACGGAGGTATCTGTTGGGGGGGAAAAAGCAACTAAATTGCATAATTTGTAGGGTTAAATAAAACTAAAACCATAAAACAAGTTAACTAAAATGGTAACGCTTTACAATAAGGTCTAATTTTTAATTATAGTTAATGCATTAAAGGTGCAGTAAGTAATTTCTGAGATTTCTCAGCACAACACACTTGTAGCCAATCAGCAGTAGGGGGCGTGTCCACTCATGATGGGGAGGAGAGAGAGTGAGAAAGAAAGACTGTAGAAAGGGTGATGGCTGAGAGACATTACAAAAGAGTAAAGCTCAGAGGAATATCACTGGAAAAAAAAGAGTTTTGATCAGGCAAGAGCTTTAAGGACCTGTATTAATATTAGACAAGACAGCGCTGGAGAGACCGAAGCGAGAAGCCCTGCACTGTTTTTGCTCCATACTCGAGCGTTTAACTAATGATAATGCATTAGCTAATGTTAACAAATGAGACTTTATTGTAAAGTGTTACCAAAAATCCTTTAAAGGTATCTCACTGAATATAAAATAAGGGTGCGTTCACACTTGGGATGTTTGGTTCAGTTAAAATGGTGTGATTGCCCTGGTGTGATTGCTCTGTTAGTATGGTTCATTTGAACATGTGTGAACGCTGCCATCCGAACCCTGGTGCGCTCAAACAAGCGGACCGAGACTGCTAAAAAAGATGGGTCTCAGTCCGCTTCCAAACAAACTCTGGTGCAATTCGAATGATCTATAAATGCAACACGGACCAAAGACGTGTAAACGAACCAAAAACAGGAAGATGAGACCCTAAAAAAGACAGAATCCTCACGCATATCGGTTTTCTCTCATCATAGTCGTGAGTTTGCCCATCACAGGCATCGGACGCGCGGCTCTACACAGCAGATCATTTGTGTGTGTGACGGATGGATTCCCACCGCTGTTTTGACTCCTTTCCACACCGAACTACAAGTGTGAACTAAGACTGATTGCTGGAGATCAGTTCATTAGAAGGAATTTCTCACACTCTGCTGCTTTCCTCAGGTCAGATCGACGGTCAGGAAATCACCGCCACGGCTGTCCTGCCTCAGAGGATACGACCTGCCATGAGAAGACCGTCACCTCCACGCAGGATGCCTCCTCCGCCTCCCATGTGGCGCCGCACACCGCCTCGCATGAGGAGAAGGTTGGCTTTTTAAGTATATTTTAGTCCTACTGGGATGTTGTGTTTTCTGTGCAGGTCGATGGAAATCTAATTTCATTTTAGTGCGCACTTCGCACCTGTTTCCAAATGTCCGATCTGTCCTTTCGCCTCGTATTTCTGTTTATTCGTCCTCATGAAAGGCAGAAAGTCTGTCTACTCTGTGGAGTATGTGTCTTATCAGGTAATTAGCACATGCACGTCTGCGATTTATCTTTGCCAAAGCTGACAGTTCGTCCTTTTCACAGGTCTCGGTCTCCACGGCGACGCTCCCCGGTGAGAAGGCGCTCTCGCTCCAGGTCTCCGGGTCGCAGACGACATCGTTCCCGCTCCAGTTCCAACTCATCCCGTTAGCCGACGCTCCATTCACACGAATGGCTTCTCACGTTGGCCCTTTCATATTTTAGTTAGCGATGGCAAATAAATTGTCAGTGTTTTTTTTTCTTTTTCTCTAGTACCTCAGGATTGTACGTAAAAGCCTTGTCTTATAACATCATTGAAGTTGCTTGGTTTTTATTGATTCTGTGTTTGTATACTTACTGGGATTGTGCTAGAAGTTTCATTTTACTGTGATTCTTTTTGTAATGTGCTTTTTTTTTTCTTTTTTTTTTTTTTGAGAAAACAACAGCTTTTTATTGGTTTATGTTGTGTGATTAAAATGCAGGCCCTTTTTTATCCAAATGTCCATATTTCATGGAATTGTTTCTGTTGGTTACATTAGCCGTTCCACAGAATTCATCTCTCAACATCACCTTCTAATCCTGTAAAATCTGATGATCTGATTGAAAAGATTGAAAATGAAAAATCAATAAACCAGTTTAACAACTAAAATCCTCAGTTGTCATCATTTACTCACCCTCATGTTCCAAACCTGTGTGACTCTTTATTTTATTCCTTGAAAAAAACAAAAGATGTTTTCCTAAGTTGTCATATAGCCTGAACAGTTTATTAAGCTTTAGACAAAATATAAATATAGTTTAAGCATTATATTTAATGCATCAGGCTTTTATGGCTTATATAGTATGATATACTGAGAATACAAAGCTCATAATTGAGGCTAACACGAAGCAAAAATATGCAATTTTGTGCAGATGCTGATATATATATATATATATATAGTGTAAGATGAAATTCTGTAAATCAATTAAATATTTATAATGGTATGGCACACTGCGTGCATAAAAAATATCCGTTGTCACTCTATATCCACCAATAATATGTCTTAGTAAGATGATATTTAAATGTGCAGAAACGCTGTTGAAAGTGGATTGATCGATCAATAATAGAAGTGGTCTAAATATAAAAAAATGTATCTCCAGTGGAAGTCTCGGGACTAAAAAAAAAAATGTTTGTCCAATCATTGCATTTGGTCCGAATGTAATGATACAATGTCCTACCTCCCTGTCAACATATGTATTTCCATACCTCCGCGCAACCTACTCACGCGGACATAACACGTGATCAGCGTGTTTTTAAATTTTTTTTTTTTAATCATAATATCCCCCAAACGCATAGGGCTATATTTATTGTATTTAAAAAAAAAAAAAAAAAAAATATTTAAGTATTAACAAAAATATTACAAATTTGCATACAACTTACATTCAAAGACATGAATGTTAAGACGGGCCTTAACAGAATACAAAAAACAAAAAACAAAAAAAAACTTCAATTTCAAATCATCCATATTAATAAATATAGATTAAACAGAGGGGATAAAATAAAAACATTATAATAAATTATATATATCCAATAAATTAACAAAATGTCTCAAATAATTCTTAAATAAATATTCTTAATATATATATATATATATATATATATATATATATATATATTTAGTTAACATATAACATTTAATATATAACAATGTTAATATATAACATTTTTAGTTAACAAAAGTAAAATATTAATAAAAAAAAAACTTACAAAATGTACATAATATCATATCAAAATTAAATCTAACCCTTAGTCATCAGCGTGTTCTGTAAGGCTATTCAGAGTTGTGGACATCAACAACAAGCGCCTTAAACAAACAGCAACCACCTTTACAGTTCCTCCAGCTTATGCTGCGTTCCCGATATGTCGTAACCGTATCACACACAAGATGGCAACACGTGGCGTTCTACCAGGAGCTGTTCATGTCCTCAGACTCGGATTTATGCGTTTCTATGGCAACACTATCAACGCCGAAATGAATCTGCAACAGTCAGGTGGTGCAAATAAGAGCTCTGTAAGTTGATTACGTTCATTATTATTGTAATGTTATGTGCTTTGAGACATGAGGTAATTTAATAAACTTCACAGACTCTGCTCTGGCTGTGCGCGTTCATCTGTTTTGAAGGAGGCGTGGCTTTGGGGGCACTGTGAAGAGGTTGGATCTGCTAGCTTGCTCTGGCTAGCCTCTCTGAAAAAGTTTTCCAGCACTGGAGAGTGGGAAGGCCTGAAAAAGGACGCCGAGGTTGGATTGTTTCTGCTTGAGGTGAGTAACATTGATTTTATGATAAGAGCTCTGTAGTTTTTAAACAAATAATGCAGTGCAATACAATGATGATTGTGAGATTAACAAATACACGTTCCTCAAAACTCTGATGGATCATATTTAATACATTTGAACATGATTTTTCTAAAATATTACTAACAATATAAAAGTTATTCTCAGACTTACTTTATAAAAATCAGTAAAGATATCAAATCAAAAAGACTGGGCTACTTTTAAGATACACAGTCCAAAATGACTTTATCATAACCTGAAGGTGGATGTTTTTTTTATGATTATACTAAAAGGCATTTTGCTTGATAAAAAAAGTATCAGTCAGACAACAGAAGGCATGTAGCAGATTGTCTGCAACATATTTTTCAGCAAAGTTTTGATTATGTTGAATGGCTTTAGAAATTCATGTATTTACAGCTCAGGGGCCACATTTATAAAACATTGCACAGAAATTTTTAGATGTGCGTACGTGTGATTCATAGAATGGACGTACACACAGAAAACGAGCGTACGCCTCTCTTTCAGATGTGAAATCTTTAAACCGCAAATGATCTTGAAGTTGCGCGCAGCTGAATGGTTTCAGTTCTTTGCGTTGTAAACGACACCTAATTAATGTCATTTACATATAAAAGATCACCAGTCATCGTCCAAATCCTTTCATTTAGAATGGCGAGCTGCAAGAATAGTTTAGATTTCCAAAAACCTGCAGTAATCTGACAAGGAAAAGTGCGTACTTCTGCTCAGACCCTGACGTGGCGCTAAGCACTTTTCCACGTCAAAGACTGTTTTTATAAATATGAGCGTTGGCGTGGATTTAAGCGTACACACACTCTAATATCAAATCTGTGCGAACGCATGCTTTATAAATGAGGCCCCAAATCTCTGCCTTGTAAACGCCGCCTAATTAATGTCATTATAAAAGAGCACCCGTCAATGTCCAAATGCTTTACTTGAGAATGGCGAGTGGCAAGAATTTCTGAGTTTTCCAAATACCTGCAGTACTCCAACTCTCTACCACAAGGAAAAGTGCGTATATTCCAGGGTTGCCAGGTTTTCACAACAAAACCCGCACAATTGCTACTCAAAAATAGCCCAATTGTGTTCCAGGGAGTAAAATCTGCATTTTTGGCAGGGGTTCCCCTGATAAAATTTGTATTCCAGGGGCTAAATCTGGACTTTATCGCAGCTTTCATTGGCCAAGGACTGCCCAAGAGGACATTTGACTGACACGTAATGCAACCAATCACAGTTAATTTTGTTCCGCATCATGTTTAGGGGCGTGAAAATCTAAAGTCGATGTTCCTACAATAACAGGCCAGCATACATCTCATAAATGATTCATTCAAGAACGTTGTGCAAGTTTACTGCAACAATGGAGCCGCGAACTTCACATATTTTTGAAAATCATGAGTTTAGTTGATCCTGGAAATCGCTCGTTGTCACAGTTATAAACACAATGGCTTTCTTCTTGCACGAGGGGCTTTGGCGTCACGGCATTTGTTCCAAGCGGACCGTTAAAGAACGCGACACACACGTCTCCCAGACATTCTGTAGAATTCAACCAACCAGATGATGACTAAAGTGTGCCATATGCATCAGACGTTCAGCCAGTGGTCCGTGGGCGTGACATCTGAGGCTGAGACTAGGGTCGCTGCAACCCGCAGACATGAAAACAACCTGCGGCAACAGTGTTAAAGTGGCCCAGTACCGCGGACTTGGCAACACTGGTACATCTGCTTAGACCCTGATGTGGTGCTAAGCAATTTTCCACGTCTAAGACCATTTTTATAAATATGAACTTCGTACACACAATCTAAGATCAAATCTTTTATAAATGAGGCCCCAGGTGACTTACTAAAAAAATGTAAGTGCCAGTGAGCGAAGATGCACCAGCCATGAGCTGAATGGGAATGTTGATAGCTTATTTGGAGCAGACCGGGAAAAAATATGTAAATTTCACGCTGAGACTTCTAAAATAATTGGTCACTGGTGGAATAATAATACAGTGACATTTGTGCAATAAGCGCTGAAGCTAAGCAGCCAAACCTTTGAACAGGCTGCTCAGCTGGGTTTCTGTACCACTTCATTTTATTCAGCCATTAACATGGACATTAAAACAGCACTTCATCAACAGCTGATCCCCGAGGCTGACAAGCCCAGACGCTCCCCTCTGAAAATGAGCTTCTGTATGTGGCCTGCTGGAGATTGACTCATATGTGTCAAGGGTAATGAGGCATGTTGGGTGACAAGCTTGTGGCTGTCAGGCACAATAAACAATAAGTAGTAGTGAAAATTTTGCCTGGACCAGAAGCATCCTTTATGGCTGGAGATGAGGTTGAATGTGACGTGATGGATTATGATTCACATTACATTGATTTTGTCACTAAATTTGCTTGTGCACCAGTTTTAATGTAGTAATTACGTTGAGCTACTTAAGTGTCGGGACTAAAAGCACTATTATTATTGATCATCAAGGTGATCTAAAATGGGTTAATCTCACTAAAACTGTCCAGGCCATATTTTACCTCAAAATTAATAGAAAAAAAAAAAATGTTAAAGAAAATAAAGCCTTTTTAGCTCCATTAAGATTTTGGTGAAGGGAATGTATGATTGATTCGATTTGCATTGTGACATTATTTTGTGTTCTATTGTAATTTGGGGAAAAAATTCTCATTATTTATTTATAATAAAAATATTTAAATATTTAAAATACATCGTTATTACTGTATTAGGTTAATTATGTTGAACATTTTTTTAAAAGAAGTTTCATCTGCTCACCAAGGCTGCATTTATTTAATTAAAATACAGTAAAAACAGTAATATTGTGAAATATTATTACAATTTATAATAACTGTTTTCTGTTTGAATATATTTTATAAAGTAATTTATTTCTGTGATGCAAAGCTGAATTTTCAGCATCATTAGTCTTCAGTGTCACATGATCCTTCAGAAATCACGCTAATATGCTGATCTTCTGCTCAAGAAACATTTGTGTACAATTGTACAAAATATTTGTGTACAATATTTGTTTTTTCAGGATTCTTTGATTAATAGAAAGTTCAAAAGAACAGCATTTATTTGAAATATAATCTTTTGTAACATTATAAATGTCTTTACTGTCACTTTTGATCAATTTAATGCATCCTTGCTGAATAAAAGTATTAATTTCTTTATTTCTTTTCAAAGAAATAAAAAATTCTTACTGACCCCAAACTTTTGAACGCTGTTCTTTTGAACTTTCTATTCATCAAGGAATTCTGAAAAAAAAAAAGTACACAACTGTGTTCAATATTGATAATAATCATAAATGTTTCTTGAGCAGCAAATCAGCATATTAGAATGATTTGTGAAGGATCATGTGACACTGGAGACTGGAGTAATGATGCTGAAAATTCAGCTTTGATCACAGGAGTAAATTACATTATAAAATATATTCAAACAGAAAACAGTTATTTTAAATTGTAATAATATTTCACAATATTACTGTTTTTACTGTATTTTTAATTAAATAAATGCAGCCTTGGTGAGCATAAGAGACTTCTTTTTAAAAAAAAACATAAAAAATCTTACCGTTTCCAAACTTTTGACTGGTAGTGTGTGTGTGTGTGTATATATATATATATATATATATATATATATATATATATATATATATATATATATATAACATTTATTTATTTCTTGTTAAATACCGGTTATACTTGTCAAAGAGATTCACCACACTTTATTCATACAAGTCTTAAGTTCATGTGTTTTTAATCAGATACAAGTCAAATTAACTTCAGTCATTAAATTAGGTAAAAGGTGATACATTTTTAATGATTATTGTCTTCAAGAAAATATACATTAGAATAAATTGCATGCTATTTTCCATAACATACAGTACATTCACTGAAAATACACAAATACATTCACTTGGCCTACACATAAAGATTTATTCACTGCCGATCAGCCAAACATCTTAAGAGAAAATGTAAAAAGATATCTGTATATTGGAAACGATGCAAATATGTTCCATATTTGATCACAGACATTCAATCTCATACACATATTAAAGGTAAACAGCCTCAATGACTTATGTATTTAAAGAAAATTATATGTACAGAATTCTGTTGTTCAGGTATATGCTCAAAAATAAACATTTTAATGTCTCTTAGAAATAAGCACATGATCTTATCAAAAAGATTTAAACATATTTCTTACCCCCTTATTTGTTATTTTTTGCATGAAGGCTGATTGTGGCTTTAATGATCTGTTGTATCAATACATTGGCAGTAATGTCCAAATATATAAGCTTTATGATTGTTCAAAGGAGAGAATTCTGGACATGAGCACATTTATTATTGTTTTTTGATTGGCCCTTCACATTAACCATGGCCTCAAAAAGGCCATTTTAACACACAAGTCACACTTAAACATGTATAAATGACTTTGCATTGTATTACAAAATATCAAACAATCTAATGCAATACTCTTCGGGGCCATTGTATGATCTCACTGGTCTGGATTCTATAGTTCATGTTCATTTTTTGCAATTTTTAGGCTACTCCATAAATACATAAATGCTCCCTTAATATAAATAATGTGTGCATGGGAGAAAATTGATTGTTGCTTTATTAAAACACATTCTTAGGTGAAAAGGGACAGAGGCAAAGATGGTAGAAACAAATAAATAAGAAAGAATAAAGAGCAGTTTGGATGATATACAGTACAGACACTTTAGCAGCACCTTGACATTCTAGTCTATAGTTTTCCTTAATTTGTATTCTGTACATATCTAACATATGATATTACTACGCTTTTTGGCTATGTTTCACTGACATTACACACATCTCACAGGTTATACAGGTTAACCTTAAAGTCACCAGTAACAGGGCTCCTATTTCATGAACTTTCTACTGACCAAGAAAGGGGGGGGGGGGGAGGGGGGGAACAGATTTGGTTAGAATTTACATTACAGGGTCCATATTAATATAATTGATTACAATAGCGAGAATAATCAGTATGCATAATTACAGGCTTCTCCAAAATAATTGCATATTAAGAACATTTTCATTACGGTTACACACAATTTATATAAATCAATTGCAAATGCATCATGCTTCCTATTTGGGCGTTTTTTTTTTCTTTTCTTTTCTTTTTTTTTCTTCTTCTCTCTCTCTCTCTCAAAACCCAGATTGGTGAATGTGATTTTACCAAGTACAATATGTTCCTGGATTAACATCTTTGTTGATCCTGGAACAACATTCTAATCAGCCAATCAGATTTAAGGGACATGTTTACAGTTTAGGTCAAGTTTAGGCTTACAACCAGGGTTAGGTGCTTCAACATCAGTGTTATTCACCTACACAGCAAAACATCCAGTGTTAAATTAACACTTCCAGTGTCACCAGGTGTTTATATAATCTGGTGTGGATTATATAAACACTGGCAATGTTAATTTAACACTAACAGTGTTCATTTAACACTGGAGGTTTTACTGTGTATAATTTCCCTCTGATTTCAGAGATATGTTATGGATAAGGTTAGGTTTAGGGGTAGGGATATGGTTTGGACTAAATTTTCAGACAGGAATGTTGTTCCAGGAAAATATTTTGATCCATGAACATGTCTTGGCAAAATCAATTTGACCATATCCCCCTAGTTCATTCGGATCCATTTGATCAGTTAATTCGCTAAACGTGTTCGTTCAAGGATTAGTTCACTTTCAAATGAAAATTAGCCCAAGCTTTACTCACCCTCAAACCATCCTAGGAGTATATGACTTTATTCTTTCTCATGAACACAGTCGGAGAAAATATCCTGACGCATCCGAGCTTTATATTGGCAGTGAACGGGACCAATGAGTATGAGCTGAAGAAAGTGCTTCTATCCACATCCATCCATCATAAACGTGTACTCCACATGACTCCAGGGGGTTAATAAAGGCCTTCTGAAGCGAAGCGTTTGTTTAAAACAAATATTTAACAAGTTATGAAGTAAAATATCTAGGTTTCACCAGATCACCTTCCATGTTCAACGTAAAGAAACGTAAGAAAGTGTAAACTGGCGTCGCATCAGTTACACTTCTTTTCCGTAAGTTGAATAGGAAAGGCGTAGGACGTAGCGTAAGCTTTTTGAACTGCAAGTGTTTTACACTTTCTTCGTATGTTGAATACGGAAGGTGGTCTGGCAGAAGCTAGATATTTTGATGGATGGATGTGGATGGAAGCACTTTTTTTAGCTCATACTCGTTGGTCCTATAACTGCCGTTATAAAGCTTGAATGCGTCAGGATATTTATTAATATTTCTCCTATTGTGTTCATCAGAAAGAAGAAAGTCATATACACCTAGGATGGCTAATTCTTTCAGTGCCATTTCGAATCTCACATGGATTCAAAATACTGATTCGTTCAGCATGTTCGTTCAGTAGGTTCAGTTAACGGAATTACACATAATGTACACATGCTATAGACAGTCTATAAAGACAGAAAAACAGCCACACGCTTCAAAAGAACGATACTTAAGTGCGCAAAAATGGTTGTATCGTAAATATGTGTATGGAAGCGAACCAGAATGGATCGTTCACCTAAAAGATTCATTCAAAAGCACTGATTCATTTGCTTAAATGATTCATTCAATTCGTTCACTTGAAAGATTATTTCAAAAACACTTATTTGGATGGAAATGTATTTAATAGGACTAAAGTTTTATATGACCTGGCAAACAAGATAACTTGGTATTTTTGGTCCATTTTCCTGAAATTGAAAAACTGTAGCCAACTTTTAGGAGTACAAGAGCATACCTCAAACTAGTCCACAAAGCTAGCTAACAGACATGGACTGAAAGCCCTATTAGCCTAAAAGCCTCAATCTTTAACATGGACACTGTAATGGAAAGTGACCATTTTCAGTTGTGTAAGAAGCCATTTTTTTTTACCACCATCACAGCTTTCAGCAGAACCACCTTCACTTATTTGCATTGCTGTAATAAGACAGGTGAATACAGCCTTGTCTACGACAGAGATCATACATTTTAAAGTCCTTATCTATGAAAATGTTCCCCACTGTATTGTTTAAATATATATGCACCACAGTTTAAGCACTCCAGATGGCAGCCTGTTTCTCCACGCCGCTGTGAAGATAAATGAATGTGTTTTTTTCTCCAATAGCTCACTCTGGAGAAAGCAATTGATTTTATTTGAAAAGTGTTCTCTTCTTCGCTTTCTTTTTTTCTTGAGGCTGCCCAGCAAAGGATAAATGAGTCTGTGTACGTGTGGTAGAAGTTACAAAGTCTTAATTATTTAGTGTTTGCCACTGTGATAGAAAATCCTTTCATGTACTGAGCAATGAGTGTCTTAGAATATTGATTTAAATGATAAAGAATAATTCCTCTCTAAAGGTATTTTTTGCCTTAATTGTACATTTAACAGTCAGTTGCACCAGAAGCTTTTTTGTTGAAGCAGAAGTCTTTGCGTTTCATCTTCATCAGGCAGCAATACTGAAGCGGTTTTCCAGCACATATCTAAAGGCTTGATTCTTTAATAAGAGCTTGTGCTGTTTGCGACCGGCCCTTGGAGACCAACAGCATATTAAAGGAAAATGCCAGCGTTGTTTTTTAATGTCACAAAGGGAGGGAGTGCTCTGTCTCTTTGCTGAGAAGGTGAGAGGGGAAAGGTGGTTCATAAACAAAAACATCTGGTTGGATCCAGCTTTGAATCCTTTTTCTCCATGTAAAATGTTGCTTTGGTGTGCAATCAAATGAAAACTGTGGCCTTGCCTTGGGTGATACATCAAATATTGGCAAAATTTAGACAGTATGCCAATTTAATTCAAAAAGGTTTCTATTTGCAACACGTTTAACAGTATTGAGAGCTATGTAGCCAATCACAGATGTCTGTTGAGCGCCAAACTCAATGACTAATCAGAGGTGTTTTAGTCAGAATCTACTCAATACTTCTCAAAATGCTTGAGTTTTCATTCAGCGCCCTCATTTACACGCTCGCAAATCCTTTCATAATAACTGACAATGTGTAAACACAATGTAACACAAGAGATTTGTATAAAAAAGATAAATAAAAAAGTAAATAAATAAACTAGTATTGATTTGCAGCAAGCAATTTCTAATATTAGCTGTTCTATCCAGATAATGTCTTTTTCATGGGTGGCAGGAAATCGCCTTTTTAAATGTTTGGAGTGCAAATGAAAATATATGGAGATTTTAGCTATATCACCCATCCCTACTAGAGACAAACTCTTTTAATCATATCAATATACATATTGGTCTAATTGGACAGTCGTCGCCTAGAACTCAAGCAAGCCTTTCATGATTTCTCTTGACTTTGGGATCAAGTCTTTTTTTGCATTAATATCCTGAAAGGCATTGGCATGTTATCGCTTAATGACCACTCCTGCTTGTTTTTTACCAGAGAAAGAACCACGTCTCTGAACCTGACACTGCATCTCTTATAGAGGCACTTCCTAACAAACCGATCGCCACCTTCTGATCGTCACTAGTCGGGAAGTACTTTTCCCAAGCTCGCCTGGCTCAGTAGCCAGCGTTATATTGGTACAGCATCACTCGAGTTGGCGATCAGGAGGATATGCAGACTGGTTTGCCGTTCTTGTCGTACTGGTACACCAGCATCTTGATGCAGTGGGAGTTGGCTGGTGAGATCCACGGGCTGCTGGTGATGGAGAAGTTGTGACTGGCGTAAAAAGGCGGCGGTTGCTTCCTGCATCGGAATAAGGCCTTTAGCACCGTGCCGGCCATCCTGCGAAAACGCTTGCTGATGAAGCAGTAGAGGAAGAAGTTGACACCGGTGTTTAGCAGCGCGAGCATGTTCGCCACATCCGTGACTAAGTGCAGCAATCTGGCGGGGCCAGGCATCGCCGGCTGTGCTGTGTAAAGGTGGTAAAGGATCATAAGCGTACGCGGCGCCCACAGCACGGCAAACACTGAGGTGATTGCCAGCAGGATGGCTGTGGTCTTTCCAGTTGAGTACCCTCGAAGACGGAAGCAGCTACGGCGGCAGCGGAGCTTGCGTACGATGATGGCATTGAGCGAGAAGAAAACCAAGCAGGGGAGCAGATAAACGGTGGCACAGTGGACCCATACTAATACGTGCTGTCCTGCGCTGCTGCTGCGGCCGCCGTTGCTTGCTCCCGGCATCCCGTGCCACAGCTCCGGCCACCAGTAATACGGGATGCTGGAGATCAGGCAGCCAACATACACCGCCAAGATCACTTTGCGAGTTCGGGCTGGGTAGGATACGGTGTGGTAGCGCAGCGGATGGCACACAGCGATGTAGCGATCCACGGTCAGGGGAACCGTGATCCAGATGGAGGTGTGGATGGAGGAGAACTCCAGAACCTGCACGGCTTTGTTGAGCGAGTGGGGCAGAGGTGCTCCGAGAATGAAGTCCTCCAAAAGGAAGTCCACGAATACGATCAACAGCAGGACCAGGATGTCGGCAACGGCCAGGGCCAGTAGGTAGTTATAGGAAGATTTCTGTCGCCGCAGTACCAGCTGAGAAAGGATGATCACTGTGAGGATGTTTGCTGTGGAACGTGATAATAAATGAACAGAGATGGTGAGAAGAGACAGGAAGCGGTGGGTGAGAAAGTGTTATAGTCAGTTTTGCAAGATTATGACACATACAAAAAGAGAGAAAATGCTTCTTTATTAAACCTACGAGTGTAAGAATGAATCACACAATATTGCATTGGAATTGAAGCACCACAAATAGATATAAAATGTAGGTCTTTCCTATTTACTGTACACAATCACAATAATGCATGCAAAGCATGTGACTGACACACATCACGCATACACTCACCTTAATATGCATGTATTTACATGCACACATTTACATGTATGCGCTCATTACAAGATTGCATTCATGTTCACACATGCATTTCCATTCTAACACATGCATTGCATTTGCACAGTCAAACACATACATTCACACTCATGCACTGAAATTTACACTCATGCATTCACATTTACATGCACGTATACATGTTTACAGGCATGTCTTCACACATGTGCATGCAAATTAACACAGATCCATATTAAGACATGCACATGCATTTGGACAAATCCACATGCATGTATTCATTGGCACACAAAAAGTATTCTCGTTGCTTTATAATATTAAGGTTGAACCACTGTACTTGCATGAACTGTTTTAAATATGTTTTTAGTAACTTTCTGGGCACTGAAAGTGTAAATTAACTTGCTGGCTATAGAGGCCTCACTGAGCCATCGGATTTCATCAAAAATATCTTAATTTGTGTTCTGAAGATGAACGAAGGTCTTATGGGTGTGGGACGACATGAGGATGAATAATTAATGACAGATTTTTCATTTTTGGGTGAACTAATTATTAAATTGCTTTATTTTAGTCCTTACTTATAGATGAGGTGAAGGAAAGTTAACTCTTTTATTTCAGCAAAGGGCAGGGCTCAACAATAAGGACTGCCCGATGGCTGGGGCCAGTGTAAACATCACTCAGGACAGTTGACGCGACTGTCACATGCCTGGGGTGCGTTTCTCAAAGCAAACTATGGTCGCAAGTTCTGTCGTTGCCAATAGAGTTCAATGGGACTTACGACCATAGTTGACTAACGATGCTTTCGGGAAACGCACCCCTGATTGGGCCAGTGCTGCAGCACTCAAGTTTATCAATTGCACTTTATTATAAGCCTTGCCAATTTAAATATTCAAGCACAAGAAGACATGAAAAAGAACTCCGTTCAATAGTGTGAGAAGCTTTGTGTGCGCATACATCTGAAGTGCACGCCCAGAAGCGTGTGAATGCTGAATTGAGCTCTCTCTCACGTGTTCTTGCACTTGAACGGACATACTCACACAAAATTACATCAAACAATGCAAGTCTTGGTGAGTATCCTGGTAAACATAGTCAGTTATGTCTTAAGTGAACATAAACAGTTGTGATATAAAATGCATGTGTAACAGTATATTGGATCCGTACAGCTCTTAAAGTGACAGCAGCCTGCTGTCTTTGTTTTAATGTTAACCAAACAAGGACAAAGAAAGAATCACTCACTGCTCTTGACTGAATAACTTTAATAACTGAATAACTTTAATAAGGATTAATCTATATTTAATTTGTACAGTGAAGACTATGCAGTGCAATTTTACATTTCATTATTAATTTTCTCTACCTGAAAATTACTGAAAAATACCTGAAAAACAATGTTTATTTTATGTGTATGTTTGTTTTATTGTATTTGTGCTATTGCTTGTAATTTGATTATTTGTTC
Source organism: Elopichthys bambusa (assembly GCA_037101425.1). Lineage (NCBI taxonomy): Eukaryota > Metazoa > Chordata > Actinopteri > Cypriniformes > Xenocyprididae > Elopichthys > Elopichthys bambusa. The sequence goes on from CM074435.1 coordinate 8,844,459, forward strand.
TTATTTTATTACTGACAGTTAACTTGTCTTTAGCAATATTTAAAATTAATATGAGTTAGGGTGTACTCACACTTAGTTGCCTTGAACTGAGCCTGGGTGCGATTGTCTGGGCCGGAGCACGCTTACGTCATATACGATGTAACTTTTTGAATAGAAGAAAACAGGAAGAAATGCTCTTTCGTTAAGATACTGCCTAATATATATGATCATTTATGCCGCGCATCGATTTTCACTTGCACGTATCAGAGGATTACAAAGGTGAGAAGCAGACCCATTATAATCCCAAATACACTCATTAATTTATTAATTACATGAATTGATAAGTGTACTATCAGAGTAGTAATAAAGATGTTTGTCGTCGTAATGATGACAGCAGTACACACAAAAGTAGCAGCTGTTCCGTGCTCAGGCACAGTTAGCGCTCACACTGCTTGCTAACTGCGCTCGAGCCCAACTAAACCACGCTCTGGCCCACCTCTTCCAAGCGGGCCAGGGCCTGCTAAACGAATCGCGCCCGGGCACGGTTTGGAGCGATCACACTAGTCAAACGAACCGGGCTTTGGGGGTGTAAGTACACCCTTAGGCTAGTAGTTTTTGGTGTTACAACCTTATTTATTAAGGTTATGGGTCCAAAACAACGAAGATAATAACTAGGCCAGGCTAGTAGAAAAAAGGGCTATCCTTGTGTATTACACAACATCATATCTTTTACTAGTCGACACAAGAAAGTGAAAAATGGCAGACAGAGAGACATCTACGGATATATGACCTGCACCATCATGTATAAGTTTATCATTTAAATTTTCCCCATGGTCTGGAGTTAAAAAGGCAAACATAAATCACAATACATAGCAATATCGAATCGCAATACTTGTAGAATTGGAATTCTTAAAAATCACAACACATATTGTGTCGATACCCAAGTATTGTGATAGTATGTAATCAGAAAATAGGTGCCTCGTCCCAGCCCCAATAGTCACATGCATAAGTTCACACACATGCACTGCAGTTCAGATACATTTGAACGCATACATTCATGCATGTTAAGATGCATACATTAACAATCCTGTGCATGTATTCACACACACGTACACACATGTACACTCATTCATACACATGGCAGCCATGTGCACATACACATTCACATGTATATCAAATACTTAAGAGATCTTGACCTTCTGAGACTTTGTCATTCAATTTGTCCCTCTTCTTCCTGCCTGCCTGTTTTCCTTCACAGCTTTCACCTCTGTCTCATTGTGACCTTCAAAAAAACCCGAACAAGCAGCAGCAACATGTGCACAATTATAGCAAACGCTGGTGCTTATGCAGTGCTCTGCGTCCAGGTCACAATGACCCAAGAAAAAGGATACACAGACCCCCTAGCATCCACCCCTTCCTCTTCTAACCTTTTCACTACTCTGCTTTTATACAAACCTGTATTGTTTGTAGGTCACGCTCAGGCAGCGTGAGATGTACAGGCAGAAGAAATGACCAGTGATTGTCATGACCTCTCACTGTGATAAAAAGAGCATGCACACAGAAGTGCTGCCTTTGTTTAAGCCAAACAATTTAACACAGCAGTAGGGGACGCATGGTGAATAAAGCCTCATTACAAAAGACCTCAGGAAACATTCTAGGGTGTGTTAACCTAAAAAGCAGTTCAACAAAAGTTGCAGCAAATTTTCTACAGTCGCCTCACTGTAGCCAATGCTATGTGGAAGGATATACTGGATGAAAACTTCAAAGTGTTTTGCACCCGTGGTGTGTCTCTGTCTGCCTGACAGTCATTCGGGCTGCTAATAAAGATGGAATTGGATTACATATGCCAGTCAGGAGTCTGGAGAATCGCACTTCACAGTTCCAGAACATCAGCTGATTACAAATTACAAAGACTCCAGCTTCAAACTCACACATCATCATTTGCATAAACACTTGCAATCTCAGGCACACAAACATCCATTTCAAGTATAGAAATATCTAGAGACAGACAGAGATGGGCTTTGCATCGACACCTTTGCATAGACTGTCATAATCAAGTTTTAAGAAAAGTTATTTTACCTTTTCAGAAAAAAAGCAAACCAAGCTGTCTATCTCTTTCACAGTTGAACTTGCACGTAAACACAATGCAGTCCTCAGAGCACTGTTCCCAGAGGAACATTGTATTGCTTATTTAGAGAATCAAGAGATTTTAGTTTAATTTATGTATATTTGGTTAGAGGAATAGCACTAGCATACTACTGTTATTATTTTTGCAGTATAGAGTAAGAGTAGGCCTATATCTTTCCATTTGTCTTTCCAACTGCGGCTTTCCAATTCCAATGTGATGACTGAAGAGGTAGTGATTATAGCTGTGATTCTGATCTCTTTTATTTAACCACACTGCTAAAAGTTGAGACAGTTTACACAAACTTGATTAAACATGCAGAATTACATTTTTGGATAATTGCATTCCACTTTCTGAATTAAACATATAACGAGGTCATGTGACAACAATGCAACGTATACAGAGTGCAACATTCGGGATCCACAATAAAAACTTTCATTTTGAAAGATAACGTACAAAATCTTTAAAGCCTTACTGAGCAAGGATATTGTTTATCCATGGTATTTACTTGTGCTGAAGCCATCAGCCAGTATTATTTCAGCTTATTTTTTTTTTAAATAATCATGTTTAACACCAACCAGAAAGTCAAAAAAAGTCAGAAAAAGAAAATTGCTGAATTCGGATACGCATACTACTTTTACTGATTTTACAATTTCAAAACTGGCAGCTCCAGTAGTAATGAAAGATTTTTCTTGAACTCTGTCATGGACACTATTTATAAACCTTAATTAAACAATTTAATAATCAATTAAAAAGGAATTTATACCTGTATGATATTACGCTGTAGCCACATTGGACCAGCAGTTTGGAAAATGGATGGATGGATGATTCAGATGCGGGCGCCATCTTCTGGTTAGACGCAGGAATTCATTTGGCGCGATTCTCACAGTGCATTATGGGTATTCTCTAGCCATTAAGCATACATTGGTTGTACACTCGTTATTGTGGTACATTGTGGGATTGAATGAGTTGCACTCGTCCACTATGGTTTTAGACACCATTACAAATGGCTGTTTCCTCAAATAGTTCGCTATTTAAGGCTATAGAGGGCAATTTTGGACACAGTCTAAGTCTGTTCGACTTCATGCGGCACTGCGCAGATCAATGGGTGTATCATCGCGAATCGAAAGCATACGGAGCCATCTGCTCTCTAACCGCTCTCACGGTACTTTGATGTCTTTAATATATTATTATTGTCAGATGATTCTGCACAGCTTTGAATTCTGACTCATCTGTATTGTCCATATATTCCGGGCTACAGAACCTTCATCTCTAATGTCTAGTGATGGCCCAGGGTTGAGCTATAATATAAATATGGATTTGGTTTTTGGAGAATTTAATGAAACATGTTTGAGTTTGTTTGAGTTGAGACTTCTTAGCAAATCTGAGCACAGTTGAGAGCTCTTCCGAAACATGGGGTGTTTTATAAAGAGAAAATCCTGAGATTCAAGAGACAAATGTCTCCTTTTGATGGCGTTGCTCTCTAAAGAAACAATAGAGATCTCATTTTAGATTTGTCTTTCCTACAGGCTACACAAAACAAGCTTTCTAGTGTCAAACCCACTCTTTTTTTGTGGATCACTAACAGGATAATGAAGGTTATTTTTGTGTCTGAGTAGTTCAGTGACAACAGCATGAACTCTATTAAAGTGGAACCGAATTCTGTTTGATTTCCTCTTCACCTTGCTATGTATTGTTTTGTTGTTGTTGTTGTTGTTGTTTTGTCATAGTAATTGATATTTTCTATGAAATTATATGACTCATTTCTCTCTCATGTGCATCTAATTAGTTTTTAAAATGTAATATTAGTGTTAATTTCATTCTGACAGTTTATTTCAGTGAGTCTTTAAGTTTTAGGTCGTCTATTTCAGACTGTGAATCAGTATGCCTTTGGCTGTGTGGATCAGTTTGTCTTGCAGACGTCGTGTCTATGTGTGTTCATGTGTATCAGAGTGTCACTAAGACTGCAGTCAAAAATAAAATCCAGATTCACCAAATCCTGCTCTCAACTCCCAGTTTTACTTTCCTTATCCGTTTTATTCTTCCTTTTCATACTCCACTGTCCATTGTACTTTTGTTTGTGGATTTCGCTTTCACTGGATTAATCTCTCCAGATGCCCCGCTGAGAATGTACTTTATTTAGACAAACAAAACGAATCCACCACGGCCTGGAGGTTGTACATTTCCTGACATTTCCATTTAGCTGTGGTCAACATCGTAAGCATATTGATTTCACTTAACTCCTGTCTTTGTGAAGGTCTCTGTAGGGTCCAGAACAGGAGCAACCAATTGGCTTAGTTTGCTTTGAATCCACATGTGTTTGTGTCAGAATGGAATAGTGTATTGCACTGCATTCTGCATGCTTTTCTTTCATAAAGTAGTATATGGTAGTAGGGCTAGGTATTGACACACATTTCACGATTCAATTTCGATTCACAAGCTTGCGATTCGATTCAATATCTATTATGGATATACATTTTCTCAAGGCAAATTGAGAAAAAAAATATCTCAAAAATGCTGCAAAGTATACATGGGAGTCAGTTGGTACTACATTACTATACAATATTGAAGGTTAAAATGAACCGATTTGCACTCAAGGAAGTTTTTATAATAATAATAAAGTTATAATACTAACTTTACAATCACATAATTATATTTCTACTCCAATTCATTTTTTAAAATATAAACATTTAAATGGTGGCTGTTTATTGAATACATCACATTAAATGCATTAAATATTGAAGAACATAAAAAATTATAACGAATATGTAATATGGTGCATATATTTAGCAAAATGCTGCTCTCTAGAGTTCATTTTTCTAGCTGACTAACGAGTTTATGGTCACTGAATATGGTTTTTCTGAGGTAAATATGACTTACGTGATATTATAAGCTGTTTTATTGACGTCTTTTAGCGGTTGAGAACTGATTGAGCGACTACGAGGCATGATACAGATTTCAGTCAGTTATAGGCCTTCTTTTACCATACCTTCAGATGTTCATTTATATTTATTTCGCACTGTAACTGGTATTAAAGCGGAGGAGACGATCAGTTCATCTGCCGCTTTGCTTGAACTGAACTGCTATACAGTGATCATTAAACAGTGTCAAAACAGTATTTATTTTTTGAATTTCGTAATAAAATGGACAGAATTTGAAATCTTAGACATTCATATCAAAAATAAAGCGCAAAGCTTATTGCAATTTATTGGATGAAAGGTGCGCTATGTTCCGTTTATTCATCAACTTGGGTTTAAGAATCGATATCGGTTCGTAAAAACAAAATGAAGATTTTTTGTTTTTGTTTTTACCCAGCCCTATATGGTAGTATATATATATATAGGCTAGTGCACAGTATTTGGCAGGTATTTGGATTGTTGTCACATGACCTTACAATGTTGAGTGTTTATTTCAACAAGTGACAACTTTTCTCAACCTTTGTCTGTTCAAATAAATAATAAGTCTGTAATAATGAATCTGTGCAAAATATTCATATTGTATACTGCAAAAACTCAAAAGACCCAACTGCACTGCAAGATCTCTTTAATATCTCATCTGTGCTCAGATTTGACAACATAAACAACTCTCAGGTTTCCTGACTTTCTGATGGTACTGCCATGAACACGGAAATGCTCACAAACACTTTCCTCACAAAGGCAGTGAGCTCTCAGAGAGCCCAGGATCATTTACCTAAATTGAAAATCATTGGCTCCACCTCTTAAGTGGCAAATAACACCACCAGGGTAATGTACAGCCGGCGAGAGGATCGTTATCGCGGATCTGTGACCTTCCAGCAGATGCAATATTATAGTGACTTTCTGGATAAAAACCCTTCATCTTCAATAGAAATCACCAAAACACATAAATCAAACAGTCCTTCAAAGCAAAGCCTTCAGTGCAAGAAGGCAATGAAATAAGACCAACCTCTTCCAATTAGTGACCTTAATGAGCTTCACCTCCAGCAATCAATCGAACAGGCATGAGCTCATCTGAACACACTTGTATTTCTGTACTTTCTACTGTTTCTGGTTTAGCAGTGAAAATGCAGTTGGGTGTATACAATGCTCTTCAAATTTTATTAAACTGTAAATTGCAGGGTTTTACAAGCTGCCTCTGTTCACAGCCATGCAGTTGAACTTGAGGTTATTTGAAGGAAATTATCATTATTATTTTTCCATGATTTAATATCTGGATTGTTTTTTTGTTTTTTTTTTTTTTTTTTTTTTACGTGGTTTAAGTACCCTGTCCCTGTGTCTTATTTAAATAGCTTCTAGAAAAACTGACTGAAAAACTGAAACGCCTACTTATTTTGATGCTCTAAATATGCACAATTAATTTCACATAATTATTTTCATTTAGCATTTTTTGTTTAAGTGTAGCATTTTGCTACACTTCATCTAGCTGTGTTAAACTACAATATTTTCAATAATTTATATGCAATTTTACAATTAATTGGTTATCTACATGATATATTTGCATTTTTTTTTAAGTTTAGGGATTTGCAAAAGCAAAAAGGTGATTAAAAATGATACATTTACTTTATCTAATATGTACACTTTTCTTCAGACATTATTATAAAATGTCTTATATATATTTATTGTTATATAAATGTTATTTGTTACTACTGTATCCTCTTTAATCACACCTGCTTTTAGTCAGCCTCTCTCTCTTTCCATTTTCTTCCCATCCATTCTTCATGCTTTTCTCACTTTCTGTGTACAATGCCTTTGAGAGGTTTCTCTTCTTCACCTCCATCTACCCAAAATCACTGCCAGGTGTGATGACTTTCACACAGTGTTGAATAAAGACTCAAATCTCATCTCATCACGCTTCTTGTTTGTCCCACAAACCCGTCGAAATTCAAGCTGCTATTTAGCAGTCGAGCAACAGGAAGACTGACTGGCTCCGAAAGCAAATGAAAATATTTGTGTAAACTGCTCGGGCTGAGTGCTTCGCTCAAGGGCACGGTGATTTATCTCAATCTGACAACGAATCATTCTGCTGAAACTGTGCCACACGCCATCCGACCTGAGAGAGAAGCTTCGATTAAATTTGCAGCACACCTGCAAATAATACCAATTGTCATAAATGAGCAATCAACCTCCAATTGTGGAGGGACAAAATGTAATTTTAGGGTGAATATTAAACGCCGGAGGCCAATTAATATGATGACTACTCAAGATGTCTGATGCATCATCTGTCTTGCTCCCCAGGTCATTCCAGTTAGAGCCGGATCTAATTTCATCATCTGTGGAATAACAGATATTTCTTGCCAATATATGATTATAAGCCCGTGGAAATTATGTGATACTCTAAATTCTGTCCTGTCTCCGATGACCTTTGGAAACACTGTTTTTTCACAGTTGCGTCTCACAAGGTTATGGACAATTTCTTCAAGGATGTTACTAATCGAGATTAAGTGGGAACATTTTAAGAATATGCGTAAAAAACCTGCTTGGCCAAATGTGAATATTGGGGACAACGCATCCCCCTCATCCTAATGCTTTTTACAACTACAAAGACATAAGCGTAAATAAAAGTATACATTGTGCACTAAGCAATCCAGATTTTAAGAATGCATTAAAAAACTATTGATTTGTTATAAATGTGAACTCTGGAGGGGATGCATTTCTCTCACCCAAATGCAGTTCGCAAACACAGACAAAGTCGTGCATAAAGCCATGCATTATGCACTAAATAATACAAATCTGCATGAACAACCTGTATTGATTGCACACAAATGTGAATATTGAGGGTCGATGCACTCCTCTCACACTAAGCATTTGCATGAAAACATGCATTGTGCACTAATAATCCTGAATTTTTTTCTTACCAGGCAGGCCGAGGCACAGCAAGGAACTGTAGTAAATGACGGGAAACTGTCCGAGAGGGCAACCGCGTGGACTCCAAGAACTGGAGTTGGTGGACAGTACGGTGAAGATGTGGCTGTGCTCCATGGCCTCTCTGCCCTCCTTCAAGCTCCAGAGAGAAGACAAACCACAGCCGGACCGCAGGACACACAGAGGTAGAGCCGGCTGGCACGTGTGAGAGTCAGAGAATGCAAGCGTGTGTGCGTGGCAGAGAGACACAGACGATGAGATGCGATGGAGCCGGCGATGTGATGGGAAGAGAGGCAGGGATGTGAGGAAGAGTGTGTGTGTGAGGAGAGGTGGTGGGAGAGAGAGAGAGAGCGGATGTGTTGAGAGCTGGTGAGAATGAAATCTGGGGAGGCATGAACGCAAAAAGGGTGAAAATAAGTGACGAGAAAGGGGGTGGGGGGCGTGAAGGAGAAGAACATTGGGAGAGCAAGAGGCGTTAAGTGAGGAAGAGACGATTCGTGTCGACACCACTGAGAGGTGATTTTTGTGGTGACACACTCATGCGGCTGAAGGGCGACCCAGAAGTAAATAAGAGCTGTAGCATGACTCGACTAGTTTGCACGTACAGTACGTCCATTGCACACACAGATGCTTAGCTATTTGGCATTTTGTGGAGTTGTGAATTTTGACATTATGTTGGGAAAAAATAAAAGCAAAATAATATAATAATAATAATAAATATTGGTCGGGATGTTCCGATGCCATTTCTTTCCAGAACTTTTACAATAATGATTTTGCCATTACCGATTTTCGATACCTGAACCAAAAGAATATGAATCATATTAGATGATTTATTTTGTCTAGTAAATAGATGTTGCCTTCCTAGTCTTTTACTAGTCATATTCATGCTTAATTATGCTTGTTAAACATATATTGTACAAGCTTCTTTTACTTGCACTGTTCATTTAATCGTTGTATTCTGTATTTTATTAAAGGGGTCATGACATGGCATGACATTTTTTATTAATGTCCTTTAAATTTTAAATTAATGTCCTACAATTTTAATAAAAATTTTTGCACAAAACAAAAAAACAGCTGATGCAGCTGCTTCATCTTTTAACAAAAGTTTCTTTGCGAAATCTCCATTATACTGTACCTCTTTTACAAAACAAAATGCTCCGAACAAACATATAATCCTCCAGCATGATCCGGTATGAAACAAACCATTAAAAATAAACCATCAACTTGTTCCTGGCGACAAGATAACATGACCCTAACTAACCACTTTTGGTCAGGAATAAGAGAAGTGAACTATTGTACTTTATGATGCTGAAACTATATTACCTGACCATCTTTGTTTCTGGCTTTTTTGCAACAAATTATGTGTTTTGGCAAACACTGATACAAAAAAACACAAACTTACATAAAAAGGCAAAAGTGTGCAACTAAATGAAACACTGATCTTCATAATGGTGACACAATAATTTTCAATAAAACATCAGCATCTAAACCTCTGTTAATTCTCAAAAAGAACTTCTGCTGAGATCTTGAGAGATTTATTGTCTTCTTTTATCTTCAGCAGATTTCAGGCTGTGTGGCTTTAAGTCAGTTGTAGTTGTTGTGTTTGATTTTCTGAGAGTGATGTTGAACCATTGTAACAGATTCAGTGCCATTACCATTGATTTTTGGATGAAATTTTAAAATTGTTTCAACATTAATAGCGTATACAAAAGTAATGTTGATTTAATGCAGTTAACACTGACACATTAGCATTGATTAAACATTGTTTCGATGGTTGCTTGCTATCTGGGATCCTTCTAAATCTCTACAGAAATGAACAAATGAGCTGTTTAAATAGGACGCGTCAAAGCGAGCGTTCCTTTACGCTTCTATTTACTCCTCTAATTGTCCTTTTGTCGGGAGACTCAACCGCGTAGAGCACGTCAGAAAATGAATGCGCATCTGTATACTGTATCCAGTGAATACAGTGTCAGTAGGTATGTTTCCATCCAAAGTTGTGAATTTAATATGTGCGTAAATTTGGAATATCACATAAAACATAACACAACTCCATCCAGTGAGTCCAGAGAAAATCGTCACTTTCTGATAAACTGGCACTAAATATCACTAAGAAAAATGGAAGTTAATGCAGTAGAAGCCACTGCTAATTTTCTTATACAGTAAAGTACTTGCGCCTCAGAGCGCGCAGATGAAACCCAATAAACGCGGTCATGTTATCTTGCATTCATATGTCTGGTGTTTGTGAACACAATTGTGTGAGGCGCTTCTGACGACAGACTTTGCTCAGGCATTTCAGAATGACCAAAACAGCATTTCAGATGCTGTGCAACGAGATCCATCCGCTGGTTGGTCCAGTTATGCAGTCCCATCGCAAAGTCGCAATGTCTTTTTTGATGCACATCGTGGAATTTATTTGGTAAAAGTGTTTCTAGGCCTGGGCGATAAAACGGTATCGATATTTATCAACGGTACGTCTTAATCGATAACGATAGAAAAAAATGTTCGATATAACTTTTGCTATAGTTTCACGTAAATAGAAAACAGATATTGAAGTTTGGTTGCATGAACAACTCTCAAGCTCGCTCCGTCCATGGATCACAAACAGGCGCAACAAACAAGATGCTTGTGGAGTTCAGTTGCGCAATCGCCACGTGAAATCAGAACACACAAACACATGAAAATGAGTGCTGTACCTGCCGGTGACGAGGAGATTGTAAATAAAAAAGGACATGTCAGCTCATCAGTGTGGCAGTTTCATGGTTTCCTCACGTCTTACAGTTACAGTGCTACGTTTTACAGTGCTACAAATATTCAGATTATCACAGAAGTACTAAAATAAAAGTTTATAGTTTAGATAAAACACTAATGTCTATGTTATCGATCAAAATAGAGCAAATCAGTTTCTGAAAGCGTTTTGCTGAAAACGACGCATTTATCGATTACATTGTTTCACCACCAGGTGGCGATAAGTAAAAAAATGTATTTGACATTGAATCTTCATTCAACAGATTCTTTCAAATACACTGATTCATCCAGTATTGAAAGAGTATTTATGAGTGAGTCAATTAATCATACATCCAAACAGATTTAAAAAAAATATATATAATTTAAATATATTTAAAATTTAAAATAGACTGCAGCAATTAATATTTTGTCAGAACCTCTAGTAAATTATATGTTATTTTGTTTAGTTTTCATTCTAGAACTGTGCAACTCTAAGTTTCTTTAACACTTATTTATTTAATCTTCATATAAAATGTAAGAAAGATGCGCATCTTGGCTTTTCCAACCAGCGTTATTTATTTATTATTTTTTGCGATATCCCAAAATGCTTATAAAAAAGATGGAGGAAACATTGATTATAATGATTATAATGGCTTATTTGCTTTTGACGCGACATTCACATCCAGTGTAGGCAAATGTCAGCCTTTAAGCATCTGAATGCTAGTGGGCGGAGCCTATGGTGCAATGATGTATAACTATTCATCTTTGTCTTGCTCTGGAGGCAAGCATATGCAAATATATTTGCCCCTGCGGCATCACGGCATCACAAATCTAACAATATCCAAACAAGCCATTTTTGGCTTATAATAAGGAGTATGTTTTAAGCTATGAAACTTGCAGGATGTCATGTCATGACCCCTTTAAATGTCAGAGCGCTGATTAGAGCTGTCCCAATGCAGAGTTACAGTAATCACATGATGTTTTCCAGGAATAATATTGCTCACCAGCCACTGTGGCTAGTGGTTTTTCAAAGTTACTAGCCACTCAGCATTTTTTCTGGCCACAATTTTGACATTGATACCATGGAGAAAAACTGCCATATAGATATTTTTAATATCTCTTATATAGATATATTTGGCAGCAAGTATATTAGGCTGCTGTCACTTTAAGGCCTGACACACGAATCTGTTATACCAGTATGCGTTTTCTTTCTCAACTGTTTACGTTCACTTAAAACATAACTGACTGTGTTTACATGAATACTCACCAACACATTTTGACATCATTTTGTGTGTATTTGACTGTTTAAGCACAATAAGCAGTGAAAAATTATTCTATTTAGTACCGAGAGACGGTTTTATGTGCATGCACTTTGGGTGTGAGCACCAAATCAACGGGAATGAGTAAAATTATGTGCAATATAGTCCCACAGCGTAATTCAATCCCTGTAACCGACATTTTGACAACACTACAATGCACTTAGTTTATTATTTCCGATTCCTCTTTAAAAGACTACAATTGTAAAATGTATATAAAATTCAACCCGCTAAAATGACTAGTATGAGTGACTGCGTTACACGCCACTGCTGAAATCCGCCCGCATAAATAATTATATATATATGCTGCTTTTACGTTTGTGGAAATATATATTATTTGACTTTTTTGAAGTTTTTTTATTTTTATTTTTTTATGACAGTATCTTACATTTAAAGATGCTTTTCTGAACAAAATGTGAGTGGTGCTACAGTAATACTGATAGGAAATATTATGAATATGAAGAATAAGTTAAAAGGTTTAAAACTCAACATAAACGAACAACCTTGGTGCAGCAAAAGTCTAAACGTGATATCAAAGCAATAACACAGTACATTCATTTCCTATCATTAATTTTGCATAAATAATCATTTAGATACTAATCAAATGCAGCACTGATTATATGACATTGATGGAAAGCACATGCTCTCCATTGCTGTGGGTCACAGAGTGCATTTCTTCGGCACCTGTTTACTTTGCATACTTGATCAGTCATATGTGTGATGTGGAAGGGAAAAGGCTGATTTTCTCCATGTCGTCCTTCTCATAAAGTCATTTTCCTACAGCCCAGTAAATGAGTGTGAAGTGATAGAGAGAACACGGGCCGTTTAATAAAATATAGCTCAGTGACTCGCATTGATTACCGGGAGCGACAGAATGGCAGGTCTTTCCTCATGTTCACATACAGGCCTGAGGCTAAATGGAGCAAACACTACTCTACACTCAATGATCTACTTTACTGATACTCATTGCTTCTTAGACTGCAGAACAGATCTTTAAAAACAATAATAACTGGTATGAATTTATTTTTTAATATTGATTTGAATATTAATCGCTAGATGAGACTTTATTGAATCCCTTCAACAAAGCGTTACTATTATGGCACAAGTTCATTTCAGAGAGACATAGAAAGAGATTCCATCTCTAACAGCATTATCCATCAGCTCAGCTCTAAGCGATAGACTGTATTAATAATAAATCACAAGCTTTAATAGCAGCCCGGTATGCATAACTGTTAAATTAGATGTTTGATTTTGGTAAAGGGGTGAAGGAGTTCACACATGCCTTTTCATTTGTCTGCTGTCGCTTTCTCGCTTGTGTTCACCCTTATAAGAAAAAGACCTGTGTGTTGAAAAGGTCCAATAAAGAATAAATTAGAATTCCTGCATGTAAAAAAAAAAAAAAAAAAAAATGGGTGAATGCAGACAGTGAGGAGAACAGCATCACACCTGATACTGTTAAAGTAGTGTGAAGATCAGCAGAGCGAAGACTTTCTCACTCAATATCTCTGAGTAATCGCTCAAAAACAGACACATGTCTGAACCTGTCAGAATCCCAGAGTACTTGTGCTCTGCTCCGAAACCTAGTAAGCTGTCTATGTAGGCACTGCAACAACTTCAGTGAAAATATAAATCCAAGATGATCCAAGAGAAACATAACATTTTTTAAAAATGATATTAGAAAGATAAATTAAAGACATATTTTGTTTTACATATTTCGTTTTTTAATTATAATTTTTGTCTGGGACGTTATATAAGACTAAAAAAAAAAGAAGTGATTTTGCCGCCCCCGGATCAAGGTGTTACATATGTTGCATGTCTTCTCATTAATATTAATTATATAATATTCTGTGTTCAGTATAACTACAGCAATTATTGTATTTTATTGACAATTACAGTGCTCAGAGTAAATGAGTACACCCCCTTTGAAAAGTAACATTTTTAACAATATCTCAATGAACACAAAAACAATTTCCAAAATGTTTTATATAACATCTGTTTAACTTATAACATGAAAGTAAGGTTAATAATATAGAGAACAAAATATTTAGTTTTAAAATGAGTACACCCCACTGAGTCTGTGGAGCAAAGCTAAATTTTAGACTACAAATGTCTAATTTAACAAGAATTCAACCACAGGCGAGTCTAATTATTCATTACACAGGTGTCCAGCAGACAGTTGACTATAAAAGGGTGTTAAAACCCCTTCCCATTTCATGCTGTCAGCAATGGCACCACATGGAAGAGAAATGTCACAAGACCTGAGAAAGAAAATAATTACTTTACACCAGAAAGGTGAAGGCTACAAGAAGATCAGCAAGGCTTTACTTATCAGTACTGTAGCAAAAGTGGTACAGAAATTTACAAAAGGAAGTTAACGCCTCGACAGGAGTGTCTTCTGATGAGAAGGGTTGAAGAAAATCGGAATGCAAGTTCACTGCAGTTATCTAAAGAAGTAGAAAGCCAAACTTGGGTGACTATTTCCCGTGACACAATACGTACACTGCAGAGGAATGGCATGCATGGGTGCCGTCCACGAAAGAAGCCTCTCCTAAAGCCCAGGCACAAAAAAGGCCCATGCTGACAAAGATGAAGACTACTGGGACTCTGGAGTGATGAGACCAAGATAAATGTTTTTGGAACGGATGGCTTCAAAACTGTACGGCGTCGCAAAGGTGAGGAATACAAAGAAAAATGCATGGTGCCTACAGTGAAACATGGTGGTGGCAGTGTCCTTATGTGGGGCTGCATGAGTGCTGCTGGTGTCGGGGAGCTGCATTTCATTGATGGCATCATGAATTCACAGATGTACTGTTCTACTGAAAGAGAAGATGCTACCATCACGCCGTGCCCTTGGTCGCCCTGCACTTTTCCAACATGACAATGATCCTAAACACACATCTAAGGCCACTGTTGGATTTCTGAAGAAGAATGGGGTGAAAGTGATTCAGTGGCTCCTGATCTGAACCCAATCGAACACCTATGGGGAATTCTGAAGAGACAAGTTGAGCATCACTCTCCATCCAGCATCCATCGTCTCTAAAAGAGGTCATTCTTGAAGAATGGAAAAAGATAGATGTTGCAAAATGTCACCAACTTGCTTATTCCATGCCTAGAAGACTTGGTGCTGTCATAAAAATCATGGAGGCCATACAAAGTACTAGATGTAGTAGTTTTTGTTGTGGGGTGTACTCATTTTTGCATCACCCTAATTTGAGTAAAACTGAAAAATGCGTAATCTAAGTTATATTATTAACCTTACTTTCATGTTATAAGTTAAACAGATGTTATATTAAACTTAGTCTTGTCAGCATTTTGGAAATTGTTTTTGTGTTCATTGAGATATTGTTTAAAATGTTACTTTTCAGAGGGGGTGTACTCATTTACGCTGAGCACTGTATATAATGCACTGTTAAAAGCATAATGTTGCCTCAGTTATGCTTTTTTCGTAATATGAATATGGAAAGCGTAGGACGTAGTGCCTCGAACTGCGAGAGGCGTTACACTTTCTTCGTAACTTGAATACAGAAGGTGGTCTGGCGGAAGCTAGAAATTTAGATATGGATATTTTTCTTACACAAACGCATCACTTCACTTCAGAAGGCCTTTATAAGTTCATTAAAAATGAACAGAGACTTTTGCTTTCCTGTTCCAGCAACCTCTTTCTTACCACAAGAGCCATTTGGAATTCCTAATGGCACAAGAGGTGCTGATAGTGATCAAGTCATTAAACCCTTTCAGTTACAAATGATGTGCTAACTAGGTTTGATTCTGTATTAACTTTCAAGTGCTACCTAGTGCTATACAATATATAGACACACTGTGACTATAGCAAAGCTCTCCCAGATATTTTGCTATTCTAACTGCACTTATTTCCTTCGTTGGTATAAGTAGGAGTGGGTGGTAATAGACAAGAAATGTACAATTTTACACCATCATACTGATAATGTTTCTTCTGATAATGTCAAAACCACCCTTACAAAAGCATCTGCCAAATGCATAGACATGAATGTAAATAATGAAGGGGTTTGAGCCCCTGCTGGACTACTTAAAGAAGAAATATAAATGGATAGATAATGTGAACACAAGGAATTGATTTTTGCTTCACAGTGTGTGATGACCAGCATTATTGCGACTATTTATAATAAGTTGAGTGCATTGCCTGCCTTTGTTGGGACTTTGTGTTCTTTGATATCATTTTTCTTAACCACATTGTCATCATGACAGTGAACAGCGCTGACATTTCAAAAGATACTTTTTTCAGATGCTGCGACTGTTTCTTAGCATCCACATGCTTGTGTCTGTGCATATTTAGGGATTTCCAAGGGCTGTTCCTGATTCACATATCAATTTCAAAAGCAGAACACCACATGAATATGCAGAGATAAATTAAGAGCTCCGTTTTGTTCAGACAATGTGTGGAGCTTTGCACTTCAAACACTTTCCCATCTGCCTCTCTCATTAATACTATTCTTTCAAAAGCATCAAAAACCTCAAGAAAGGTTTGACGGCTTTTATTTCCCTTTATTAAAAAGGAGGAGCATCAAACCTCAATCTCTAAACCTTCAGAAGTGTTTATTAAACCATTCATCTCCTCACATCTCCCTTTATTGCTAGTTAGTGCGTTATTAATGATTGTTTAATGTATTCTGTCTCTCTTGGGCTCTGTGCTGCTCGTCTCTCTCCCCGCAGCCTTGATCTGTGCGAGCTGTGACTGAATAAACACAGCGTTTTAACACCCCAAACAAAAACTGCTTAATCCGAGGATGCATCTACAAAACAACAGTCAAGCTGACATGTATTGAACCTGAGTGGAGGCCACTGTGAAACCTTCAAAGAGAGACTGAACCAAGTGCAGCTATTTGTGCATTTGACAAAAGGTTTGTTTCACATTTCATTTTACACTGTTTATTAATCCTGGAGATTCAGATATCACAAAACTGGACCTGAAACGACTTTTCGGAGCATAACCCTTCTTCACTCCAATTAAAATGCATGAAAGTTTCTGTGATTAGAAAGCTCATGAATGCTTAACAATGCAAGAGGTGTATAGTTTATGATTGGTCATTTGCTTCCAAACAACTGGCCATTACATTTTAACATGGCATCATTTAACACTACAGTACCTTTGGTACTGCATTGTGTGGTTGGCATCGCAAAAGCAAGGGTTAAAAATGATGAGGATTAAAAGTGAAGTTTAAAAACAACCCCTAACAAAAAGAATTGTTGTCTGTTTGTATTTGTGAAACTTTAATAGAACATGTTAATGTAATGAAAGTCTGTAAATCAGATCTCTGAAACAAATATTATCTACATTATCCCTTAATTACAAGCTGTATTTGCATTCATCTTTGTTTAATATCTTGTCTCACTTCTCTTCTATTTGCCATTGTTTTTCGCATCAGGTCATTCAGTTAAATGGTGTTCGGAGTGAAGCATTAAAGAGGTCAGCGCTGCAAGGTTATAGGAGCAGCTTTGTTTACTTTTCAGAGCTCTCGTCTGATTATATCTGATTCTCTAACCCTTAAGCTGATCTCTTTTTGGATGGTCAGATTGCCTCAGAATGAAATGGCTGGATGATTTACTACTTCCTATTTCTAGTCAGTAGCAGGTGTAATTAGGAGGAGGAACATTAACATTCTTGGAGAGCATTTAATTAGACAAAAATTTAGACAAGCCCTTGAGCGCAGGATGATTCATCAATATTTTTGTTAAATTTTCCAGGAAGAGAAAGATTAAAATCTGCTTGTAGTAAAGTTTTGTCATATTTTAGAGCACATAGCAGCATATATCGAGATTCACTAATATACACTAACAGGGTGAAAGTGACTTCAGCAAGTACAGCATGCTCCTGTATCAACGTCTTTGTCGATCCTTGAACAACATTTTAAAGTGAAAGTGACATGTGAAGGCTATGGTAACCCATCTAAGTTAGTGCACACACTTTAGGAGTATTGAGTAGTGAACACACACACACGGAGCAGTGGGCAGCCATTTTATTTATTTATTTATTTATTTTTACTGTGGTGATTGGAGGTTAGGTGCCTTGCTCAGGGGCATCTCAGTCATTTCCAGCCGGCATTGAGAATCGAACTCGCGACCTTCAGGTTACCATTCTGATTCTCTAAGAATTAAGCCATGACTGCCCCATTTCATACAACCAATCAGATATGAGGGACAAGTTTACATGTCCCTCAAATATCACATTTAAGCTTACAACCAGGGTTAGGTGCTTCTACATTGATGTAATTGACCTATTATTTCCCCCTGATATAAGGGATAAGTTATGCGTTAGGATTAGGTTTACATTTAATCATTTAGCAGATGCTTTTATCCAAAGCGACTTAGAAATGAGAGCAATAGAAGCAAATCAAACAGCAAACAATATGCAAGTGCTATGACTAGTCCCAGTTAGTCTAGCACAGTACACATGTACATTTTATTATTATTATTATTTAATAGATATATAGAATAGTAAGTGTTAGTATTAATGGGTCAAGTGTTGATGAAAAATATGCGCCTTTGGCCATTTCTTAAAAATGGCTAAAGACTCAGCAGCTCAGGTTGAGTTAGACAGGTTATTCCACCAGCAGGGAACAGTCAAGGTAAAGGTCCATGAAAGTGATTTTGTGCCTTTTTGGGATGGCACCAGAAGGTGCTGTTTACTTGCAGAATGCAAGCTCCTGGAGGGCACATAAGTCTGAAGTAGCGAGTTTAGGTATAGGGGTGCAGAGCCATTGGCAAACATCAGTGCCTTGAATTTGATGCAAGCTGCAATTTGCAACCAGTGCAAATTGATGAAGAGAGGAGTGACATGCACTCTCTTCGGCTCGTTAAAGACCACTTTTGCCAAGAGAGCATTACAATAGTCCAGTCTGGATTAGACATGTGCCAATATTCGGTAATGCGATATATCACGATAATGAATATGCACGATATTGTTATCGTGGGCACTTCAAAATATTATAAATAATAATTTATTACCAATTGTTACAATTTTTATAACGCATTTAAGAATACTTTCCCCATCAACCATATAAAATGCACAACACCGCTGTATTCTGTGTCAAAGGGACACGCGCTCAGATGTAAACAAGCCCTATGTGCATGAGAAGCACATGGCGGAACGAGTGAAGGAGACGCGCTGAATGAAAGTGCACGTTCACTCTCTGACAGCAGAGGGCGCTGATGGAACAGCAGAATGCAGCGGTTACCCCGGAAACCCCGCAAACAAATCAACTGCGCTAGTGAAGTTTTTAAAATGCTTCTGACAGCCATTAATTTTTTTGTAATCTCAATGTTGTTTATCACAGCACTAAATACTTAATACTTAAAGACGTAATAGGCTATTTATTTTCAAACTTAAACTTTAATCTGGACTACAACATGCCATAATGATTAAAAATGTTCTGATTATTTGTTATTGTTCAGTAAAACTTTGAGACATACGGCTTCATTAGTTAACATGTTAATTCACTATTCCCAAACTGACAATGAAAAATACTTATAAAGCATTTATTAATCTTAGTTAATGTTAATTTCTTAGTTAATGTTTAATAACATTACTAAAAATCAAAAGAACTTATTTAATGGACCTGAGATAAAACTAACAATGATCAGTTGTATTTCTTAACATTAACAAAAATAATACAAATGTAGCTATCTTAGTTTCTTATATCTTACCTTATTGTAAAGTGTTACCTGTTGTTCTTTATAGCCTAATTCTTTTGCACTTTAATCTGTTTGAAAATGTTACTTTATATATTTTTTGTGTATTGTATTACTGTATTTAAACATTCAGAGCTCTTTTTGTTATTACAAAAAGAGTTCTTAAACCTGATATACTATGACAACACTTTTTTTTTTTTGTGTCAACACAACTTATTTTAATATTGTGATAATACTGTATACCATGATAAAAGCTTCAGCAATTAATCGCAACATGAAAATTTGATACCGTCACATGCCTAGTCTGGATAGAACAAGAGCTTGGACAAAGAGTTGTGTAGGTTAGGGGTAGGGATAGGGATAGGGTTAGGACCGAAATATTGTTCCAGGATCAACAAAATATGTTGATCCAGAATATGTTGACTTCGCAAAATCACTGTAACCACATTAACAGCCAGAAAACTCTCTCTAAAGTTTGATTTGAGGTCTTTACAGGAATTCGATGTTTAATATCTAGTGTTTGACCTTGTCATTTTTCGATCACTATTACTGTTGCTTACACTCTAAAAAACACTGGGTTAAAAACAATCGAATTTGGGTTGTTTTCAACCAAAGGGCTGGGTAAATATAGGGCAGAACACATGTTGGGTTAATTTTACCCAGCAAATTGGTTATTTAACCCAGCATAATGAATTGATTTAACCCAGCAATGGATTGATTCATTTTTACTGTAATAATAGCTTATTTTTCTTTAACTTCATACATGAATTAATGTTTACGGATTAACTTAAATCCTCTAAACTTTTTTAAAATACTCCACACAACCAATGGTTTGCATGATAATTTCTTTATTTTCAATCATATTTTATATGGTATAGCATATTTTATATCGTTTTTAATACACATTGCCTACATTTAAGCTTGTTTAACAAATATTATAAGTAAAAATTAAACATTTAGAATTAATTCTAAAGTGTAATTGACCAGTCTTGTTTCCACCATAACAGCACTGGATCTCGTGCCGGAGATGGCTCGCGTTTGGTGGGGGAACTGCTAACTTCAGACCTGCGTTTCACTCGTAGCCGAAAAAAACTGGTTCCATAACCTGTCCATAAATAATCACTGTACAATTCTGAGAACATATTTTAACATCTAAATATTTATATTCTGTATCTTTTTGAATAAAATCATATGATTTTATGCAAAGCATCAGGCGTTTCCATCTCGCAAAAAGACCGACGCGACACTTGTTTAAGCGATTCACATCGTACCCCTGTTATGTTGCTTTGCATAAAATGAAACGATATACAGATCAATAATGAATTTTTAGATAAAATAAAACATACACAAACCCGTATTTTACCGAGGACATGCACCAATTTCATGGAGCTGCACTGCTCTCTCCTGAAGAGGGCGCAAAAAGCCAGCGATAAATAACTCAACCCATGGGTTGTTATGTCTGACCCAGGAGCTGGTAACACAGAATCTACCCAAACACTGGAAAAATAACCCAAAAAATGGCTCAACCCAGGACTTGAGTAGAAAAAATAACCCAAGATTTTTTAGAGTGCATGTCCAAATTTTTTGTCTTTTTGAGGAGAGTTGTGGTATGTATCCAAGTGATTAGACTTTGCAAGGAAAACAGACTTAAGATGCGGTCACATTTACTGTTACTTGGGTGAAATTTAGCGGACAAATTTCAGGCTTTCCAATAGAAATCCAATTGCTGATTTTACTCAGAAGTTTGGTCGTGCAAATTTGCCACACTGAAGCTGCTTATTTTGCTATTAACAATGGACACTGAACCTGGTTTTTGCTAATATGACCGCACCTTAAGGCCGTTTTTTTACACTTGGCTCATTTGACCCTGGCATGTTTTCTCCCTTTGGATCATTTCGGCATATGTAAACATGGCAATTTCATTCGGATCCACATAAAAATAATTGGTCCGAGACAGTCTGAACTCTTATGGTGAGAAAGCAAACTGACCCAACGGACCAACGAACCAATGTACCAAGCTGTATTATAATTTATAATGGGAATATGATAGAGGACTTATGGATTGTTTACTTGGGCTAGTATGCTAGCACCTTAGATGAAACAATATGTATTACTTGTCGGTGACATTGCATGTAAAGTGCAAAGGAAATAAAATACACGAGCAGTCAGTGTAGATACTTAATTGACAATGTGTATATAAATTAGTTAATATCAGCACAGATGGTTGGGTCCGGATGTCATTTCAGTCATGCATAATATCTCAGTACAGTACATATAAAGGTATTAATATTGTGTGTGTGTGTGTGTTTTATCATGTGGGTGTTGTTTACAGTTGCAGCAGACCTCTGCATTGCCCCCCATCCCTCTCTATGAAAGGAGCAAGCTAAAGGTCACTGCCTCCCACATGTGAGGATGTTACAGTTAAAACAGTGCAGCTCCATACGCATCGTTTCATGTCCCCGGGGGGGTTTTCTTTGAGCTGCGGGCCCCTCTGGCCACACGCGAGGCCCCGGCAATGCAACTCTTTGAGGGATGAAATGATAAGGCTTGATTATAGAGTGATTATATCTGACACTAGCCAGGCATGAAAGGCGTTTGTTTTAGAGGAGCCTTGTTTTCGAGGTCCGGTTTAACATCAAAGACGAAGAGGACATGTGATATTTATTAAAATGGAAAAGAGCAGTGGCAGGTCACTTTCATTTCCTTACTTTATGTCATTTTCTGGCTCAACTCACTGCACTTTCTATCTTCCAT
Organism: Elopichthys bambusa; assembly: GCA_037101425.1. Classification (NCBI taxonomy): domain Eukaryota; kingdom Metazoa; phylum Chordata; class Actinopteri; order Cypriniformes; family Xenocyprididae; genus Elopichthys; species Elopichthys bambusa. The sequence continues at coordinate 8,866,862 of CM074435.1, forward strand.
AAAAAAATACAGCTAAGAGTTTTTACATTTTTTGAAGAAGTGTGAATGGTGCTTTCTAACACAATCTCATAAGAAAATGTAACTTTTATGTTTTTTATGAATTCATACAATGTGATTTGTATATATATATATATTTAAAAAAAAATGAAGTATGAACTGTAGGTCCAACACCTGACCATCTATGAGGCTTATGCTGATTGTACTGTATACAAATGTACGAATGGGAACATAAAAATTCATATGAATTATCCAACAATTTGGCAAAACGTAAAATAGTTATGAATTGCCTGAGAGCGTGTTGGTGATTTCCCATGGAAAACTCATTGTGACTGTTGAATGGTTGCCATGGCATTGCAATGCAAATGCTAGGGTGTTCTGGGTAATTGCTAGGGCTTTTCTATGTTGCCGTTCACCTTCAAGTCTGTCTAATTAACTGTTTGGTTGTGATCTAATAAAATAAAAAGATAACCAGTGCTAAATGCAAATAATGAACTATAGTGATAATCATCCATAGTTAAGTAATAAAGTTTAATAAATAAGCATATCGTTGTTTAAGGGAAAAGACACTACAGGTGAATATGGTAAAATTTTAACTAATAGAGATATTACCATACTTTTGGTATGTTATTTGATATTACATACTTTTCCCAGTTGATTAATCGCAATTGTTAGACAGTTGCTTGTATTACAAGTTTTTTGAAATTGTATAAATAATCAAATAAGGTATTATCTGATTAAATATGCTGCACTAATTGGCATACATTTCCAGAACAGAAATATGAACTAGATAAAGCCAAGTTCAAAATTCTTGTTTTATTTTGTTGACATAAAGGTTTTAGATTTCTTAGGTTTTGCATGAGAAAAATCACTTCAAGGAAATGGACTTTAAAGATATGTATTGTAATTGAAATCTACAGATGTACAAGTAGATAAAGTGTAATAAAATAAACAGTTAAATATGTATTTTGGATGTTTTATTTCCAATAGTCTGAAAGAAGACAAGTTATGGAAGCAAAATAGCCCAAAACTGAAGAAAAAAATAAGGATTTGCTTATAGTGTTAAAAGGGTAAAAACATTTTTTTTTTATTAAAAATTATATTATTATAGGTTGTACATCCAATCAAGCTTGGTATATTGGCGTAAAATTCATCATTTCTAAAGGATGTGTTCATATCCTTGCTTTGAGCAATAATAATATTGATGCTTAACTTAACAAGCAACAACACTAATGAAAGATAAATGGGCCATTTTAGCTTTTGTCTTTCCTACAAAGTGAAGGGGTGGTGTGGGAATTGTCTGACAAATTTGAGGCTCTAAACAGAGCCCTGAAAGTCTCCCCCTCCAGCTTTTTCTTTGATTCATTTTCTGAATCTGGAGACATAAATGAATGTTCATTGACAGGTTATCAGTCAGTGGGGCCGCCTCTCCCTTCTGTTCCCTGCGGTGAGCCTGTAGCACCTGTCTGCAGATGCACACGTGCAGCAGATGCATGGACACCTGTGAGCACGCCCGGAGGAACGTTTACTGCTCATATGTTCACCTTTCATAGCTCACCTGTCTTAAAAGTATAGTTCACCCAAAAATGAAAATGATTCCATAATTTACCCCCCAGCCATCCTAGGTGTAAAAGACTTTCTTCATTCGGCCGAACACAACTGGAGTTATATTAAATATTATCCTGGCTCTTCCCAGCTTTGTAATGACATTGAGCAGTTTTTGAAGCTCGAAAAAAAAGTGCATATATCCATCATAAAAGTAATCCACATGACTTGAGTGGGTTAATAAATGCCTTCTGAAGCGAAGTGATTGTTTTTTGTAAGAAAAATATTCATATTTAAAACTTTATAAACTATAATCACTGGCTTCTGGCAACAGCATTCTTGTGCATTCACAAGAGTTCCGGCAGAAGGGTGACCTCTGACCTGACGTATGATGTAGCTCCTCTTCACTTTCTTTAAAACTTTGCATTTTAGATTTGTAGATTAGTTTTAGGCATTTTGTTTTGCTCTACCCTCTGCGCTTCCGCGTTCATAATTTTTCACCTAAGCTTACACTATTCCTACGTCATACGTTGGGTCAGAGGTCACCCTTCTGCTGAAACTCGACTCTCTCGTGAGACTCTCTTGTTGCTGGAAGAAAGTCCTATACTCACGAGACGAGACGAGACAAGACACGAGATTGAGTTCACGAGAACGAAATTAGATTTTTAAACAGTATTTTTAAGAAATCCTCAATGACGAAATACATGACTAGAAAAATAGTCTGCAGGTGCATTTGAAATAACTAATCATCTTGTAATGAATGTCATTTCAGTTCTGCTTTCTGAGAATTAATTATCATATGCAGTAAAAGACAACAATTCTCAAGCACTGTAAAAGGTTTTGCCACAAACTTAACTGACTGGCTTCTCTCCTGTATGATTTCTCTTCAGTATGATATGAGTCTCCTCAGACCTTAGAACTGTACTTGATTTATGAGCTTTCGACAACACAACTTTTGACCTCTCCTAACTGAGCTCCTTTCCACAAATTGATCATAGAAATAAAAACAGTATAAATAAAAATGAACACAGTTTTCTCTTGTCTTATTAAGTGTAAACAATAAGTGCATCCATAATCAAAGTACTCTCTCAATATTCAAAGTGCAAATAGAGACCACATTTTTCTTCAAGCATGATACAGAGCTGAGAAATGGTTACAACTACACAACCCAGCCTAAGATAGCTTTTATATTGCCAGATATTTGCATGCATCAGGGAGCCACTTTCAAAATTACATACACTATATTGCCAAAAGTTTTGGGACGCATGCCTTTACATGCACATTAACTTTAATGACATCCCATTCTTAATCCGTAGGATTTAATATGGAGTTGGCACACCCTTTGCAGCTATAACAGCCTCAACTATTCTGTGAAGGCTTTCCACAAGGTTTAGGAGTGTGTTTATGGGAATTTTTGACCATTCTTCAAGAAGCACATTTGTGAAGTCAGGCACTGATGTTGGATGAGAAGGCCTGGCTCTCAGTCTCCACTCTAATTCATCCCAAAGGTGTTCTATCGGGTTGAGATCAGGACTCTGTGCAGGCCAGTCAAGTTCTTCCACACCAAACTCGCTCATCCATGTCTTTATGCACCTTGCTTTGTGCACTGGTATGCAGTCATGTTGGAACAGGAAGGGGCCATCCCCAAACTGTTCCCACAAAGTTGGGAGCATGAAATTGTCCAAAATGTCTTGGTATGCTGAAGCATTAAGAGTTCCTTTCACTGGAACTAAGGGGCCAAGCCCAACACCTGAAAAACAACCCCACACTATAATCCCCCCTCCACCAAACTTTACACTAGGGCTGGGCGATACAGCTAAAAAATGTATCACAATATAATATTTCATATTGACCGGTACAAAGACCAGTACAAAAAAAAGTTATTACAAATTTTTCAATAATTATCGATTGGTTGAATTTAACCAATGCATTTTTTTTTTAATTAAGGCAAACAAATTATTTTAAAACAAAACAAAATAAAGTAAAATGTAAACAAATTTTTCTTATATTTTATATGAAGATTAAATAAATAAGTGTTAAAGAAACTTAGAGCTGCACCGTTCTGGATAAATTGAAAAACACTTTTTCTGTTTGTTTCAAACTGAGATCATGATTCTGAATGACAACTAAATAAAATAACGTACTTTATCAGAGGTTCTGACAGAATATTAATTGCTGCAGTCTATTTTAAAATTTTAAATTAATTTGAATTTTTTTTTTTTTTTTTTTTCTTTAAATCTGTGTATGATTCAATGACTCACTCATAAATACTCTTGTTTCATTACTGGATGAATCAGTGTATTTGAAAGGATCTGTTGAATGAAGATTCAAATACATTTTTTAACCAGTCACTTGTCGCCACCTGGTGGTGAAACAATGTAATCGCTAAATGCGTCATTTTCAGCGCCAAGTTTATTTATTTATTATCGATAACATAGACATTACTATTTATATCTGATCTATATACTTTATTTTTAAGAGTGTGCTTGGTCTCTTTTATTAGATAATATAAGGTTGTCGAAAGTTTCAATATCAATGGAAACACTTGTTGCAGTTATATATCTGATCTATATTTTTATCTCGGCACTTCTGTGATAATTTGAATATTTGTAACAGAAATAAAGATACTGTGTTATTGAAAACACTGTGCAGCTGTTAATACCTACATGACAACCGCTCTCTCAAGATGAACTTTGAAGTAGATCAACTGTAAGACGTAAGGAAACCATGAAACTGCCACACTGACGTCCTTTTTTTATTCACAATCTCCTCATCGCCGGCAGGTACAGCACTCATTTTTTATTGTGTTTGTGTTTTCTGATTTCACGTGGCGATTGCGGAACTGAACTCCACAGCAACTTGTTTGCGTAACTCGTAGTGCGCCTGAGAGCTTGAGAGTTGTTCATGCAACCGAACTTAACGTCTGTTTACATTTTAATGCATTTATGTGAAACTACATCAAGAGTTATATTGAACATTTTTTCTATCGTTATCGACGAAGGCGTACCGCCGATAAATATCGATACCGTTTTATAGCCCAGGCCTACTTTACACTTGGCACATGCAATCAGGCAAGTACCATTCTCCTGGCAACCGCTAAACCCAGACTCGTCCATCGGATTGCCAGACAGAGAAGTGTGATTCATCACTCCAGAGAACATGTCTCCACTGCTCTAGAGTCCAGTGGCAGCGTGCTTTACACCACTGCATGATGTAAGGCTTGGATGCAGCTGCTTGGCCATGGAAACCCATTCCATGAAGCTCTCTACGCACTGTTCTTGAGCTAATCTGAAGGCCACACGAAGTTTGGAGGTCTGTAGCTATTGACTCTGCAGAAAGTTGCCGACTTCTGCGCACTGTGTGCCTCAGCATGCGCTGACCCCGCTCTGTGATTTTACGTGGCCTACCACTTAGTGGCTGAGTTGATGTTGTTCCCAATTGCTTCCACTTGGGAGTACAAATGAGAATGTTTACATACAGTAAGATTGCTATAAAATCAATGTGGATAGAAGCTCAGATAATTTGGTCTCAGAACAATATGATGAGGATTTAAAATTCAGATCTCTAACTTTTGATGGCAGACTTTATCATCTTGGCAATTCTGAGCACATTTTGTGATGTATTCTGAAACTCTAGAGGAGACACAATAGATTACTGGAGTTTATTTCACAGAAGAAAATTGCAAAAGTAGAGTTTTTTCTTTTCTTTCTAACTCTAGAACAAACCTCTGAAAGTGTGAGTGGTTTCTGTTGTTTGTTTGCTTGAGTAGAACATTTCAAAAAGGTATTTGCCATAGGAAAAACTTGTTGTCCTTCCTTCACTCTTAAAAATAAATGTTCCAAAAGGTGGGGTTTTCAGTCATGAAGAACCATTTTTAGTTCCACAAAGAACCTTTCATTGAATAGTTCTTTTGTGCAGTGAAAAGGTTCCATGCATGTTAAAGGTTCTTCTTGGAACCATCACTGTCAATAAACAACCTTTATTATTTGGAGTTTACAAATGGTAAATAAGTTTCAAAAAGGTATCTGCCATAGGAAAGACTTTGCTGTCCTCCCTTGGGTCATATACCTCATTGAGGGTGTTTAACACTTCTGTTCATCTGATTTAACTCCACCTGCGCTTCATCTTCAGCCCTGTGGTTCACTGGGTTCATGCAGTTCAGCAGTGTTGGCACACTAATCTCTCTCACCTCACGCCTTTCTACACCTCTCTGCCTGACACAGTTTGATTAATTAGTATTGCATACAGCAGAGTGGTGGCCACCATTCCCCTTACGGCTCAAACACACACACACACACACACACACACACACACACACACACACACACACGGGCTCTCCCTGCCATTTCTCTTTTACTCTTTCTATCATAAAGGTTTTATGGGGCACCAAAATGGATGATAAAATTTCCTCACGGACTATGCGGAGAAATAATGCAAAAGAACAGTGATAATGATAAGGACATATTTCTTTTTTTTTTTCATTCTCATAGATTAAGATCTATTGGGTTTTGTGGACAATTCTACCTTATGTTTGTTAGTCAGCTGGTAAAATTCAAAGCTGCTGATATGAAGCTTATCTTTATATAGTCTGTACTAATACAGTTAGTAATACTACAGAGCCAGTATTGAAATTTTAATCGCTTCTTGCCTTATTCTGCAACATGAATTTTTTGGCAGACAGTTAGTTGAAATAATATATATATATATATATATATATATATATATATATGTATGTATGTGTGTGTGTGTATATATATATATATATATGTATGTATGTGTGTATATATATATATATATATATATATATATATATATATATATATACATATGTGTGTGTTTGTGTGTGTGTGTTATTTTAATAATTAGTAAATTAAATTGTGTTTCCTGTCTGTGTTTCTCAACAGAGGGACTTGCTTATGAAATAGCTTACTACGCCATCTATTGGTTCGTGGACAGATTGCAGGCAAACATTTGTGTACTATATTTCTGACAAATTTTTTAAATAAAAATTACTTTAATCTCAAACAAACCTGCAAATCACAGATGAATGGTACTGGCATGTTATGATTCACTGATTTTAGTATTTACAGAGCAGATTATGTTTAAAAAATATTGATTAATGTTTACATATGTATCCTCAGTGAAACAGTTGTTGTTCCAAAATTCCACAGAGCCTGAATACTAATTTTTACACAGGTCATTTCAGCCTCTCTTGCCCCTTGAAATTGGCTTAAGAAACATTTATTAATTTCTTTATGAATGTAAATTTATATTTTACATAATTATTTTGGTGTAATCAAATTATTCAATCATGCTGCCCTGTAAATCTCTCTTGGGAAAATAGTCTAAATTACTATCACAATCAACAAAATTACTGTTGATAAAAGTGGTTAGCTTCACACATTCTTTCTAAGAAGAACTCACTATATTTATTTTGATTTCTTCAAACCATGTAATAAACTTTATTTTATTGATAATAACATTGCTAACCTTGAAACCCTTCATTTAAGAGAGGCTAATTGAAAGGTTGAGGCTGAGAGGTGACAATTACAGTAGAACTATGTAGCATAGTAATAAAATCTAACATTACTGTATATATAAGCTTATGAATGATAATGTTGGAATTTAATTTCACATAGGCTGTAAAGTACTGTGCAATGAAATTCAGACATATCCCTTTTTCTTATACCCATTAGATCCCATTAAATTCAAAGACTAAGAGGGACATGCTTGCATCCAGATCACAGGCGCTTGTAGAAAGACAAGATGTTGTTGCAGTTGGGGCAGCGATGCTCAACATCTTTACAAAAATCCATCCAGAAAGGCGCTAGACAACATGGCCAGCACCTGCAAAACAGACATGAGAATCAATCACTCACCTGTCTAAGTCTGTCTAATTACCATATGCACAGTTACTTCCTGGTTTTCGTTAAACCAGCTTGGGCATTTCCAGTGAACTGTGCTCGCTGTACATCAACACAAAACCATCAATGGTTGACTTTTTAATGTTGTATTTATATTTTAACACAGTTATTGCTAAATTTGCCAATAAACCAGTTTTATTGATTGCAATAAAAACAACACTAATGTAAACGTTTGAATAAGAAACATGGTGTCTGTAATTAGACACGCACATGCAACATTTTCCCAGCACTTCAAATGTAATTTTTAATGTGATGACCAAAAACATTATTTGTTCATCCTTCTGAGATTGTCCCCATTTGTAAAACCGAACGTTTCAATATGAAATCCAACATTTGATAAAAAACACTTTTATTAAAAATATTAATTACCACTATAACCAGCAGATGGCGGCAGATGAGCATTTATTGGCTCATATCCATATTTTTTCACTCTGTTTCGCTTTTGAATAAATATTAAACATTATAAAATCACTAGGTTTAAAAATACATTTTGTCAAGGTGAAGTATGAAGTACTTACGAAATCTCATGAATAACAATAACTTTTCTTGCAAATGAATTACACAAAGCAAGCACCACACTCTTCATTTTTAATCACAGACACTGTCAATCAGTGCAGCACAATGATTTTGGCACACTTGTGAAAACTCACATTTTATTCCACGAATATAACTAAAGTGCACAATAATTTTTTATAATATTTAATTTACAGTGTTAATGCTTATTTCACACGAAAGTGTGAAAACTGATGATCAAATTGAATTTTGCCGAGGAGGAACGCTGAGACGCATCTTTTTATGTCATCTTACATTTGACTAAATTAACTAAATTAACGCTATTTTTGACTATTTAAGTGGCTTTATTCTTATTATAAACTAAGTATTACACTATTGATGCTGTTAAAGCTACCTCAGGACATTGAAGATACTGACACACCAACAAGTGACATTTCACCGGAAGTTTTCCAGCTGGCTTATATTGTTGCGGGAGTTCTTAAGAACATTTTGTGCATAAGGTTAATTGACTTGAACAAACTGCAACAAGTGTTTCCATTGATATTGAAACTTTCGACAAGCTTATACTATCTAATAAAGGAGACCAAGCACACTCTTAAAAATAAAGTCTCCAAAAAGAGGTTTTCTTAGTGATGCAATAGAAGAATCATTTTTGGTTCCCCAAAGAACCTTTCAGTAATCAGAACCTTTTTCCACTATAAAGAACCTTTTGTGAAAGCATTGATGTCAATAAAGAACCTTTATTTTTATGTGTGCATAGTATGTTCTATGAAATTATTAAGGAATAAGAAGGTTGAATTTTACCCAACGAGGGCAAGGCAGCCGCAGGCCATCCAGGTCATGAGTCCGGAGTAGTGATTTGTAATAGTGATCACTTGGTGCTTACAGTGAGGGCACATGGTCTGAGCAGGTAATTCACGCAGGCTAGGGAGCATCACTGTGGTTGTTACAGCTGTAATGCACAATAAACACAATAAACAATCCTCTGTGTTGATAATCAAACAGCTGCTGAACTAGTTCTAGAATTGCATAGCATAATTTATCCTTCTTGTTGCTATAGGAAGTATTTTATTGACAATCAAACAGCTTGAATGGTAGCATATTGCTTTCTAGTTTGTCATTATTTAAACTTCAGGCAGTGAAATGGCTTTTGGTATGTTTGGAGATATCAAGTTGAATATCTCACATCTCACTTTGAATGGAGTGTAGGATTACACTGAAAAAAATGGTGTAGGATTCACTTTCAAACAATTTTCACTCAAAAATTGCTTGTAAATTTCACAAATAATTACAAAGAAACTGTTATAAGTATCAGACTGAATTAAAAGTATTACATTGAATTGAAAATGAAGTTTTGAAGTAGAAAGATTGAAATAGTATTTTCTTGTAAAACATACTAATCATTAAAAGTTTTTGTCTGAGATCAGTGGTTGAAAACTTTAACTTACTTGTAGTTTGAGGATACATCCCAGGATTAGGACCTTTAAAAAGGTTTTAAAAGGATGTTATTTTACTAATATCACTAATCTACTATTTACAGTAGATAAAATTGTATTGGTTCATTTGGGGGGATTATCTACTGAAATAACTGTTTGAGATTGATAATTGAAAACTAACTTACTGGTAGCTTGAGGATACATCCCAGGGTTTGGACCTTTTAGAAAAAGGAAACAAAAAAAAAAAACATTTTAAAAGTTTGTTACTTTGATTGAAAGATTGTTAATACCAGTGTAGTAAGTCATTTGGAGCTTTTCTATTATTTAAATAAAAACTGCAACTTACTGTTAAGTTGAGGATATATTCCTTGTTGTGGACCTTTAGAAAAAGATTTTAAAGCAGTAAAAGTTGTCATTGACAGTAGATAAAGTTTGTTTTCCTTAAAAAAAAACCATTAAAACAAACAATGATAAACCACAGTTGTCAACTCTGTATAACCATCATATATCATCTGATCAACTTGTGATTGTCAAGTCAAGTCACCTTTATTTATATAGCACCAGTGGTAACTGATTACATGTAATCTGGACTACATAATCAGATTCCAAATATTAAATACTTAGATTACGTTGTTTTTAAATTCTCGTAATCTGACTACAGTTACTTTTGTATCGATTACATGATTACAATGGCAGTAAATCATTGCTAACATGATTCTATTTCATGTTTTAAATGTTCTTCTCTAAAGAAGCATATTGCTTATATACATTCAGAAAGTCTTAGTTTTATGAAATTGCACACACATACTATACACTAGTCAGGTGGCTATAAGTACATGGAAAATTGAGAGGCCACAAAGCATTTGATCACAGGATATACAGAAATCATTCACTTTTAAGGACTGTTTTCTCAACATTGCAACACTGCATATCTAATCAACTCCTGATAGACACATAAATTATTATTTGAATGATCACACAGTAAGTTTTAACCATGTATGGCTTATGTATGTATGTCTTTGGAAGGCTTTTTTCTTTCACACACACTTGTATTAAACATTTTAATTATTTTTATGATTTATTTCATTAATAGCTTTTCATTAAACTCACAAACCCCCTGTAGTTCCTTCACAAACCATAGACTGAAACCCTGATGTAATGTAAAGTTTAATGCACTTCATGTTGTTGAAAACAAAGAATGGAATATATTTTCTTTCTCTTTGTATTTTATATCAATATCAGTATATAAACAATCATTATTCAGCTGAAGTCAGTTTAGTGTTGATTCAGTTCAGTTCAATAACTGTGTAAAGTTCATCTATTATGGAATGAGATCAATTCATCTGTAAAGCAGCTCTGGAGAAAACGTGATGTCATCATCCAGCTCAATTAATTTCTTATCCAATTGACCCTTCGCAAAGACCCGCCCCCTTTAGTTACTGTTGCAATGTCCGACAAGCCATGCCGCTCTCACGCCATACATGTTCTCACGCAGTGAGTACATACATCGCTGAGCAAAGAGGACACTGACAACGCATCGACAGACAAGACAGAGCAGGTTACTTTTGATATGAAACAAAGTCTCAAATTTCTAATTTTGTAATTTATAAATAAATTTAAACAATAAATACTATTTTGTGGCTCTCTTTAATGCGTTGCACATTGCTGTAGTGCCTCAGTTCAAGTTGCTTGTGTACCGAATCATCTCTTTCTACTAGTTAATTTATAGCTTCAAATAAACATGAATGAACATCAGAAGGAATGTTGTTCAACCGCGGAAAGACGTCAGTACACACCATTTTTCAAGTTCAAGTCCACCTATGTTAATCTCCCTTGACTGCTTTGTCGGCCAAAACGGCGGATTCGGCATTATGATTGGTTAGATTGCCTGTAAATCAAACTCCCTGTGATGGTCAATTATGTTAGTGCAGTCAAATCAATAAGATTGCCAAAAATTTGTGAAAATACATTGTTACTAATAATTTAAGAAAACAAAGAAACAATAGCACGCTAACCATATTTATTGCTCCCACTAGAGATATTTTACCCATCAACATATCAATGCAGGGAGAGTAGAAACAAGAAAAAGATTGCCTGCATATTCAGATCCTAAAGGCTGGTTCACACTTCCTCAACCAATGACAACGTTTCAAACATTACAAAGTTGCTGTTGGATTTAGTGTGAAATAGACTTTAACACCAATACTGTAACACATATATTCTGTTTTGGTTCTGTTTCTATTGGCCTGTGTTCCTTGTCATTGTAAGTTGACATAGTTTCCTCTGGTGTGCCTGTTAATTACTGATTACATTCACCTGTTGTTCATTTAGTTCCCTCGTTTACCTCTGTGTATTTAAGTCCTCGGTTTCCTTTGTTCAGTTGTCCATTCTATGTTACATTATGTTGAGTTGTTCTGTTTCCATGTCTTCTGAGCTCTATGCTAAATAAATCCATTACTGCTGCCTATAGATCCTGTTTTCAACTTTTTTGCAACCCAGCTGTGACAGAAGAATGGACCAATTAAGATTGATCTCGCTGCAGAGGACTTTCCGCTATCGCTCTATCAGCAAAGACAGCCGCAGGGGGATTATGTCGAGGACTTTATTGAACTGTACCATCAAGTTCGCTGGAATGAGACCACACTAAAGACCTGCTTTTGGAGTGGGCTGGATGATTACCTCCTCCAACTAATACCTACAGGAGATACAAGGTGCTCGTTACGGCAGTATATTGAGTATGCTCTGTAGATAACTGGATCTCCCCTGACCATCGAGAAGATCGAGGAGGACGCCCACTCCACAAACACCCTGCCCATTCCAGCCACGACAGTCCACAATCCTTCAGTGAGTCCCTCTGACCCATCCACAGCCACTAGGCCAACGACTGTGAAGCTTGAGCCCACTGCTGACACTGAGCCGGAGCCTGCCACAATCCATGCGCCAGAAACATGAACTGAGCCGAGGATCATCCCAGAGCCCGAGCCCCATGAGTCTAACCAGGTGTGTGAGTCGGCAACACTGTGTATTCCAGTGGGTATGTTAGTGAAGCTTGAGGGAATGGATGAAGACCCCATCCACGGTTCCACCACTGCGGGTGAACTGCAGCTGGCCTCTGCAAACTGTTTTTGTGATGATTTGGAAGATTTTTTTTTTCTTGTTTCTCCCATTCCAGCTGGTCCCACCCAACTCAAAGTCTCCTGTGTCCCCAGAGTTCCCATCCAGCCTCCCTCTCCCACCTCCTCTTCCAAAGTCAGGCAGTTCCTCAGCCCCACCTTCACTGTTTCCCTTCAGTTCCTAGTATGTATGACCCATTCATAAGTACTGCCATATGCTTCATTACTGAATGAATGAATGAATAAAAAACTTGATGACTTAATCATTAAAGGTTTATTTCACTTTCAAATGAAAATTACCCCAAGCTTTACTGACCCTCAATCCATCCTAGGTGTTTATGACTTTCTTCTTTCTGATGAACACAATCTGAGTTATATTAATAAATATCCTGACCCTTCCGAGCTTTATAATGGCAGTGAGCGAGGATCAACAAGTATGAGCTGAAGATGAGCTGTCTCCATCCACATCCATCTATCATAAACATAATACACACAGCTCCGGGGGGTTAATAAAGGCCTTCTGAAGTGAAGTGAAGCGATGTGTTTGTGTAAAAAAAATAAATAAAAAAAAATCCATATTTAACAAGTTACGAAGTAAAATATATATTTTCTGCCAGACTGCCTTCCGTATTCTACTTATGAAGAAAGTGTAAAACTCTTGCAGTTCAAAATGCTTATGCTACGCCCTACACCTTCCCTATTCAACTTACGGAAAAAGCTTAACTGATGGGATGCCACTTCCATTTTTTTCGTAATTTGATTATGGAAGGCGGTCTGGCGAAATCCTTTATTAACTCTGCGGAGCAGTGTAGAATATGTTTATGATGGATGGATGTGGATGGAGACTATTTCATCAGCTCATACTTGTTGATCCTTGCTCACTGCCATAATAAAGCTCCGATGCATCAGGATATTTAATAATATAACTCTGATTGAGTTCATCAGAAAGAACAAAGTCATATACACCTAGGATGGTTTGAGGGTGAGTAAAACTTGGGGTAATTTTAATTTGAAAGTGAACTAATCCTTTAAGACAGCGACTTACCGCCACCTACTGGCAGTTTTAGTTTAATATTTAAAAGTATCACTTTGTTTTTATCATCAGTATATTTTCTCTACTGAACACTCATTTAAAACATTATTTATTTTATAAAGGGGAAAAAATGCACTGGAAAATCAATTTAAGGGGGCAAATGTTATCCCTTAAAGGGATAGTTCATTTACTCACTCTCAAGTAGTTCCAAACCTGTTTGAATTTCTTAGTTCTGCTGAACACAAAGGAAGATATTTGGAAGAATGTCAGTAACCAAACAGATTGGGAGCACCTGGCCTAGGCAAGAAGATCCTCTGGCTTCACCTCCAGTGTCCGAACCCATCACTCCACCTCAGCCTGTCGACCTATTGAATCCACCTTGGCTCCTCTTTCCATTGGCTCCACCAGAGACCGTCGTCCTTATAGCCCCACCGGGTTCCCTCGTCCCTCTGGCTCTGCCTTGGTCAGACGTCACAACTGCCTGCGCCACAGGCTTTCAGCTATGCTTTATCCCTCCACCCCTTCAGCCCTGCCTTGATCCTCAGTCACTCCGGCTCTGCCTCAGTCCCCTGGCACCCTGGCTCAGACATTCTGATGCTCATCCCTGTGGCTCTGCCTCAGTCTTCAGAGCCATCGGTGTTGTGTAGTCCCATCAGCTCTTCAGCTCCTCCTAGGTCTCCACACCCATCAGCTCTGTCTTCATCAGTCATTCCCCTGGTGTTATCAGCCAAGACTCCACCATGGCTTCTCCCTCCCTCGACTCCACCGTAGGCCATTTTTCTGGCTGCACTTTGGGTCCCAGTCTGGCTACCCCTGCTTCTGGTTCTTCCCACCAGCATCGCCTCCCTGGTCTCTTCCTCTGTTATTTCCCCCATTTTCCTGCCCTTCGCCATCCTCTTCTCTCCCTCCCTCCTCTGTTGGGGGTTTAAGTTAATTGCTGATTACGTTCACCTCTTGTTCATTTAGTTCCCTCGTTTATCTCAGTGTATTGAAGTCCTCCATGTCCTTTGTTCAGTTGTCCATTCTATGTTGTTACGTTATGTTGAGTTGTTCTGTTTCCATGTCTCCAGAGTTCTATGCTAAATATATCCATCACTGCTGCTTATAGATCCTGATTTCAACTTTATTTGCAACCCAGCTGTGACAAGCATCTATAAAGCATGAAGATTCACATTTGTGTGCATCTGAAATGATCAAGTGGCGACTTAAGCACTTGCTTGGCCATACCTTCTCATGAATAATAATTAGTTTCCACAGATGTATGTGTTTAAATCTGGTGCAAATCTAATAGGTATACATATTCACAACTCGTTTTTTTTCGCTGACACCAATAAGAAAAAAGTTGAATTAATTGCTAAAATTTAAAATTGTATTTTTTTTTAAAACTGTGTTACCATTGTCTTCCATCATGTTCAGCACATACAGATTTTTTAAACAAAGCATGTTTAGAGTTTCATAATGTTTAATGGCCATATAAAAATATCTTCAACACTGTAAAAAAAAGAATCAAAGTTGTTATTTAAACATTATTCAAAAACATTTTAAAGAAAATACTATTTCTTCCTACTTCAAAATTTAATGTTTAATTCTCTGTGTAATTTACTACACCAAGTTTTTTCAGTGAAGGCTATATTATATTTTACAGGCTTTTTTACCTCATTTCACTACTTCTAAGAAATGAACCTGCATGCAGCCAACAAGCAACCTATTAAACTGAGGTTTATCAGAAGAAACGTACCTCCCTGATAGTTTGGATTAACTCCGGGCTCTGGATACGAGGAGTATCCCATATTAATACTGGGATATGGAGATGAGTGATAACCTGGGTTATGGGTCACATCTTTTCCTCCGTAATCGACAGGAAGACCTGGGTAGGGTGGAGCAGATTCAACAGCTTCAATGGCTTCCAAAGCTTCTATAGCCTCCAAATCCTCCAGATATTCCACCGTTTCCAAGTCATCCATTGTGGCTTCTTCTGTCTTATACATATTCTTAGTTCCCTAAACATAGCAGAATGACACAGAAATGAGTTACAAGTGAGGTTCACTGTACTTTTAAGGTGTTTGGACTACTTACACACCAATGCAAATGCCAACAAATTAATGTTGACAAGACACATTCAAATCATACAGCCCATCCAAATTTCGTTCCGACATGGAAATGTTCTGTTTGTAAAGTATTTTGCGCTGCTTTTCCTTTTGGTCATGGAAACATACCTTAGTTTTCCACCACATCATCAAGACCAGGAACTGGAGACATAGCTTGTAAAAACCAACAAATCTTTCCCTCTTCCATTTAAAAAAAAAAATCAAACCAAGTTACACAGAATTTTCACCTCATTTACTGTTAAGAAAAGTTGTTGTGTCCTGAATAACAAAAAATATTTTATTTTATTTTTTTCTGTCAAACTTTTTTGAAGTCTAAAAGAGAAGTGAGACTTAAACCAGGTAGTTTTGTGTTTTTGGGGCTAAGGACTACAGTAAATACTTGATGATTGCAAATGAATGACAACAATAATGAATTTTCCTTCTTTATATAGGTGAATTCAGGTTGATTGGGACACTTTTTCCCATTCTTCTCAATCTCAAAAAAAAGTGTTCCAATCACCCTGAATTCACCTACATTATACATGTACATGAAACACTGATTTAGTGGCAGACTGGTGTGCTACAAAATAACTAATTATGAATGTCGTTTGTATGGATCACCAGTTCAAGAACACTGTTGCCCAACGAGTCTTACAGACTGTCTCTCTCATTCTTTGTCAAAGACTCGTCAAAGATTTCTCTTTGTCGTCATTCACACAAAGGCAGAAAATGGAGCTCTTAGCCACAGATGGCGAATTTACTTTCAAATTGAATGTAATGTTGTGCAATTAATATTATAAGGAAATGATATAAGGAATAATTGCACCACTGAATCATTGAAAATAAATCCATATAGACTGTCATATTTCTTTCTGGCTAACTTATCTGTCAAGTCCACCTATGTTAATCTCCCTTTACAAAATAACTAATTATATTAGATTATATCTAATTGCACTAGCTCAAAACCAACCAAAGAAAAGTTTCACAGATATCTCTCGTTTGCATATTCATCTCTTTCTCACAATGATAAAATCTGCTTCCAGACCAACTTACCTACAGGAATGAGAGGTCGGTGAGATTTGAGGTTAGATGTTGTATTGTCCTGGAGTCCAGAATAAACTGAGTTCAGGAAAAGGAGAAACGAGTGTGTTTGAGTTCTAGAGGAGGGTGAAGAAAGGAAGCAAGAAAGGGAGGAGACTATAGTCTGAATTCAGACCATTTTACACGTCTGATGATACTTCAGATGACTCCGAGGTTGATTTTTGGTGGCTAAATACTAATTCAATCATTTAACATACTCAATTGGGTGACAGTGGTAAGTATAAAAAAGAATATAGTATTGAATTTTATCCAGAAAAAAATAGACATATTTCTGTGTCATCTGCTTTTGTGCTTTTTTGTTGTTGGTTATTTTCTTCTTCTCTCCTACTGCAGGCTCTATGATCTGCCTATGTTCTGTGGTTATTCCTGCTATATATATGCATTAGTTGGGCTTTCTTGAGCCTTGCCGTGCCATTAGCTTTACTACGTGCAGAGATGTTTGAATAACTTTGCATTCCAGGTTGTTTGACAGAATTGCTAATAGAAGTGAATATAGTGGTTAGTTATGCAGTTGTAATAGTGTCTGAGATTATGGAAAATCTTCATATCTTATAAGATAAAGGTCTGTATTTTTTAAAATAACTAATATTATGATAACCAATAACCTATTGGCCAGTCGTGGCCTAATGGTTAGTGAGTCAGACTGGTAATCCGAAGGTTGCTGGTTCAATTGTGTGTGTGTCACTGAATGTGTGTGCACTAACTTGGATGGGTTAAGTGTAGAGGACAAATTCCGAGTATGGGTTATCATACTTGGCTTTCAAAGATAGCCTACAAATTAGACTCAAGATTGAATTTAATTGTTTGAACCTTCAACCACTAGATGTCACTAGATGTCTAGATGTCATTGTGAATTGCTAGCTTGTTTTCACACCAGTTCAGTCAGCAATATTGTTTGTTGTTGCAAGACTGAACCTACTGTAAGATGAAACATATTTTACATTGTTAAAATGTATTCCACCTCCTTTTTATATCAGCATGCAAATGATGTCTGTTAAGCACATAATCAGTCTAACTATTCAGTTTCCCTTCCACAATGTATAAAACAAAATTGGAGCCCTTAAATGCAAGGACTAAAACATTTCTTACGCCTTCGAAATGTAGGCTATATGAGCATTTTGCTCATACATTTTTTGACTAAGAAAATGGGTTTAAGTAATGGGCAGTTAGTTTGCTCTAGCAGACTGTATCTTCTGTAAAGCCTTTGAAAATCAAGTGATTAGTTGATCTTTATGTTGTGAAGTTGGTAGATTTGTTGGCCCCTATCAGCTTTCTTCAACAAACTGAGTAATAGAGGGTATGCACGTTATGTCACCGCCAGCCGGAGTGAGTACGGTTAGGCCCACTGATTGGCAAAAAGATTGAGTGGCAGCATTGGTTTTCATCGTGAATGCCTCGAAAAACACACAAAAAACATCTAAAACTTTGCGACTGACTGTACAAATCTGAGGTATTTTTTACAGACTGCCAAAAGCAACAAAAAATGGATAGAAAATGGTTAATGGATAGCTGCAATTCACAGAAACTGGACTCCAGGCAGCAAAAAGTGGATTTGCAGTTATCATTTTGTGTCAGTATGTTGAATTTTGATTCCTCCTACCCTATATATTGTATTGTTATATTGACAACTCATCTATTAAATATTTACCATATTATATTCTGCATAATTGGATGTTTTTCAGTAAACACTTGACAAAAACTATACAAGTTTTAGGGCTGGACGATATGATGAAATATATAAAATTGATATAAGCGATCACCCGGATTTACACCTACCTATATTGTAGTTTTATAAAGCGTTAACAGACAAATTTGCTTTATGTATTTCCCCGGTATTGAAATCAGGCACATATAAATGTCAAGAAACGTGATTCCTGGCTGCATGTCAATAAGCTGTTAGGAACACTACATCGAGTCCAGCCTTTAGCTTAAACTGATAATCGTTTGTTTTACTCACGTTTTTGCAGTTTTCAGTATTAAATTCAGTCATGCAGCAGCTCTTTTGCCACTCAGTCTGGCTGAGGGGGTGTGTTCCGGCGGGAAAGTGACGTCAGTGCATACCCTGTATTGACAGTTCCAATTCTTTTTATAAAACTATAGGCTCACTTGAGATTAGCAAAATCTGAGCAGAGCCGATCACCAGTGATCACCGCAAGATGCATGGCAGTTAGAAATGTGTCTGAGTGTGGACCTCCTTGCTCTGATGTCAGGTCAACATGTGTCAAAAAAGTGGCGACAGCAAGGCGGCTGCATCGGATTGTGCAGTCAGGCGCAGTTGCTCTCCACCAACAAAAGGAGATCTAATTGGTTGACGCTTACGTTGGCACTTTAAAAGTTGAGAAATCTTCAACTTCTGCCGTGAGCAACACGAGTGAAGCGACAGTGCAGGCGTCAAGTGTAGCTGGTAATGCTGTTTTTGTTGTTTAATCCTCCTCTGCTGAGATCTTCAGAGATCTGTTAGTGTTTAATGTTCTTTTAGGATTTAAAGGGTTTCTGTTATCTTTGTTGGTCACCACTGTGCTTAGTTTTGTCGGTCACCATTGTGCTGAAATATTAATAGGAATTAAAATAACAAATACACTAATAAATAACATATTAACAGGGAAAGGATATTACATTTAAGTTTAAAAGTCACTGCTACATACAGTTTACCACATTATAAAAGGAGACCCACCCCCAGCACTCAACCTAAACTGGTCCGGGTCTATATGGCCATATCTCACCCAAAACCAGTCCCTTATGGTCTGTAATCGGGCCAAATGTGGCTAAATGTGCCGAGTCTCAGTGCAAATCGGGCCAAATTCGCACATCCAAAGCCTAGCCAAATCTGGCAACCATTACTAGGCTCAGAGCTGGCTCACTTTTGGTCAGCCGCTGCCAGAACACAGCTGAGTGAGCCGACACTCAGCCGCAATTGGCCCGATTGCGCTGGCTACCTGGGTACTCCTCCCCCGCATGCAAACGGCAGATCTCGCCAGCTGGTGGCAGGCTAGGGTAGTTCTTTCGAACTACCTTGCTTGGCAGAAGAATTATTATTTGTCAATAAATTGTTACATTTTTGTTGCTGTATGTTTATTTTTACTTGGGGCTTAAATTGCAGACTAAAAACAGACTATATTGTATTTGCATTGACAACTTACTTATGTACCTTGATCTTGTTCTAGCAGCCACACTTGAATGTTTCACTGTTGCCCACTAGATGTCACTGCCAGATAATTACTGTGAGCTGCCAAGGTTTATTTTTTATTACATGCAGTTTGCAAAGCTCACTGGAAATCCTTTAATTTAATTTAATTTAATTATACACACACATCATTTAATACTCACTTTAAATCCTTAAATTAAATTAAACTCACTGTTGTTAATTATATATAGTTGCAGCTTACAATGTTCACTTAAAATCCTTTAAATTAAATTATATTTAAAAAATAAGTACACACAGCAAAACCCATATAATTATTATAATAATTTAAAGTATTTTTCTCTTTATTTCTGCATTTAACATTTGGTTTATATCACAAACAATGCATCACTTTTCTTCTAAGCGAAACAAACACAAGATTAAAGACATGTTCAGGTCCACGGAGAAGATAGTTATGTTTACATACAACACATTTTTCTGCTTAGGCTCAATTACGGTGCAGATAGCAAGTGTGATAAACAGGCACGTATTTTGAATCGCAGTTAACACATTTGCTTGCTTGAATACATTTTATTTTGGTAAAAAACAGTGGCATATTATCTTTCAGTTCTTGTTGAGATGGAAACAGAATTTATCAGAAGCTATTATCCCTGTTTTTCAAGTCAAACTCTTCAGTCTCTTTGGTTGAGGTGCGCTCACCTCTTTTTGCTGTCAATAATTTAGTTCTTTTTTTGCCTCTCTAATGCTCTGTTTTTTACCCTTGCAACCCTGCAGTCATTTTCCATAGCCATTTAATCTCTTGCCTATAGACCTTGGTGCACTGGTGAAATAATGTAGGACAAATTATGATTATTTCCTATGAGGGGAAAATTGTTTCCAGGAAGTTCCATGCCATTTGATGGACTTGTTATTGTTGTATGACCTCCTGGTATATGCCACTTTTTATTAATGGGTTCATGTTCTGCTTGCAAAATATAATTTTCTCTGAACGATTCGCATGAACAGTCTTTAAACCACTTTGATCTTTTGCTTTGATTAGTGGAGTCAAAGACACATCTATCAGATATTATATTCAATACTGAGACAGAAACAAGACAAACATACAATCTTCTGCCCTTTTAGGTAAAGTTCACAGGTAATCCGTCAGCATGGGAATGAATACCAAATGTGATTTTGGGAAAGGCCAGTTGTGAGCTGCAGGCAACTCAACTGGTTTTCCAATTCAATCCATTTAGGAAAACGTAATTTGCTAACAGCTTCCTAAAATAACCTACTATCCCATCTCTATTTAAATGAAATGAAGGGAAGGTAAAATGTCTTATTTGTTGAATAGTACCTGAAATTGCATTTTGTTTTCTCATAAACCCTTATCAATGGGGCTTAACATCACACTAAATTAGCCAATTTAAATACGATGGGACTTAAAGGGCACTGGACAAAGTTATTTTCACTCTCCCATCTCTGGCTTTGTGCGTAAAAGGGTTCGGGTGACTGAATGCAATTTTCTACTGCAGGGCGTTTCCCTCGTCCACTTTAAAGGAGCTCAAATTTACCAGCCTTATTGTCTATAAGCTTTAGATTTCCTAAAAATCAAACATGACAAGTGACACAATTGCCTCTTTTCTTCCATAAAATGAGCAAATATGTCCTGGAGTGAATGTAGCTTATGCCCAGTGATCTTATTTGCCTGGTTATTTACTTGTGAAAGTTTGTTTCATGGTACATTAATCTAACAGTTAAACAGAAAAACAATGCTATATCTCAATTACTGATTTATAAATCATGGTTAAAATATGTGTGCTGATGTCTTGCCTTCTTATGGATGGATTCTATTACTTTGGAAGTTACTCTACATTTTTTCCCTTTATGCTTTTACTATCTGCTGCATTGTAGTTAATTAGGTGTGTGAACAACTCTGTCTCTCTTACTATTAATTCTGCCCATGATGTTTGTGCATCGCCAACTGTTTTGCTTCACTCGGCAACACATCAATTGCAAATTACGTCACCGCAGGACTAATCAACAACAACACCTCACACAGAGAAATTATGTAAAGAGAAACTCTGTCAATTCAGAGATATGTTTTATTATGTACTGGATAAATTGGAATTCTGGAGTATTTCGTACATTATTTGATATGTCATTTGACCATCATCAACAATGTTTCTGTAGGATCGACTAGTATCCATATAAATTTCATAATGTAAAAATTGAAGAGTTTTCAGTAAACTCTATTGGTGCTAAATGTCAAGTTTATTAAAGTACAAATGAAAAAGTATACAATCACACAACTCCAATAAGAGGAACCAGTGTGAATAAACCTTAAAGTGTTAGTTCACCCAAAAATGAAAATTCTGTCATTAATTACTCACCTTCATGTCGTTCCACACCTATAAGACCTTTGTTCATTTTCGGAACATAAATTAAGATATTTTTGATGAAATCCGAGAGGTATCTGAACCACACACAGGCAGCAACATCATTGCACTTTTCAAGGACCAGAAAGGTAGAAAAAACATTGTTAAAATAGTCCACGTGACTACAGTGGTTCAACCTTAATTTTATGAAGCGACAAGAATACATTTTATGCGAAAAAGTTTCGAAACACTTATGACATAACGAAGCCTTGTTTACTGAAATCATGTGACTTTGGCAATTTGATACACACTCTGAACCACTGATTCGAAACAAAAGATTTGTAAAGCTTCGAAGCTTCATAAAGCAGTGCTTTGAAATCGCCCATCACTAGATATTGTTGAATAAAGTCGCTATTTTGTTATTTTTGGTCACAAAAAGTATTCTCGTCACTTCATAACATTAAGGTTGAACCACTGTAGTCACATGAACTGTTTTAAATATGTCTTTAGTAGCTTTTTGGGCATCTGAAAGTGTTAATTATCTCGCTGGCAATGCAAGCCTCACTGAGCCATCGGATTATATTAAAAAATATCTTTAATTTGTGTTCTGAAGATGAACGAAGGTCTTACAGGTGTGGAACGACATGAGGGTGAGTAATGAATGACAGAATTTTCATTTTTGGGTGAACTAACCCTTTAAGGTTTAACCACTGTAGTCACGTGGACTATTTTAACTATGTCTTTGCTACCTTTCTGGGCCTTGAAAAGTGCAAGCACCTATGTGTGGTTCAGATACCTCTTGGATTTCATCAAAAATATCTTAATTTGTGTTCCGAAGATGAACGGGTTTTGAACGACATGAGGGTGAGTACTTAGTGACAAAAATTTCATTTTTGCATGAACTAACCCTTTAAGAAGAGGCAAAAAAAAAATAAAAATAAAAAAAAGGCCAACACATCACACCAGCTTTAGATAGGTCTGGCAAGAAGCTGGGTTGATGCAAAAATGCAATGCAAACAAATGTAACATTTAGCACCTATATATATTTATATATATATATATTCCATTTTTTCTTTCTGGTTTTTCAGTATAATTAAAATGAGCCAATGTAACACAATTCTTGAATTTTGTCACATTAAATGATAACTAATTGTATTGCATGTAATCCGATGAAGTTCAACTTTATCCATGTCTGAACATGAATTAAATTGTTTTTTCACTAACTGAAACTGGGCAGGGGATCCTTAGTTCCCAGCATGACTTGTATAGGACTTAATGGGGAGAATGTATCTTGAATATAAATTCGACATTGAATTTAAGTGTTATTTTATGTGTTTTAGAGAAAAGGGGAGACATGAACAGTATGACATTTTCTGACTTAATTGTTGAGAAATGACTATTTAGCATGCTACTGTATGTTATTAGTTTGCAAGCCTGTGGAAACTTGTAATTTAAATATACAAAAACAAATGAATCACGTGTACGCATAGAATCACTAATTTGGTCACTTAAAATAATTTAATTTCATTATATTGAATTTTTGTGAACAAAATAGTTCAAAGAAAACTAAGAGGAAAAAATATGTTTATGCATCTTCACTGATATGTGTCACTGATGTAAATTATGTACATTTAAAGCACTTTTGTTCAGTGCATGCTGGGTACTGTCCTTTGCTTTGACATTGAGAGTTTGTATACAGCAGGCTTGGACATAGAAAAAGGACAAGTAACACAACAATCCTGCACCCTGACAGAAGGATTGTCAGTAAACAACATGAAGATAGGGGTAGAGATGGCAAAATTGACAAAGAGATAGAGAATAAAATGACACAGTGTTGAAACTTACAAACTGGTTAGTCAAGGCTGTGGCTGCCGGTAAATGTGTCTTTAACAAGTCCACTAAAGCTAGTAGCTCCATCTGCAAATGACTGACTCAAAACAAACACTAGATACTATGACCAAAAACACAAACAGCCAGAACCTGTTGATGATACGTCAACAATAAACAGCGATTTTAAGCGTCATTGTTCAGCATAATGAAACATTTTAAGAGAATAAAAAATTAAAGAGTAAAATGTGCACTTGTAAAGACGGTACGATTTGCAGGAATTCACCTGCATGCCAGAGAGGGCACAGTATTGCATGCCTTCAGTAGTCTTATAGAGTCCAAAGTGCAACAGTGACCATTTAATAGAAATGTCTTGAACCCTCTTTCAGGTTATTATGAATCACTTGAGCATATTAAAAGCAGTGAAAGGAAACTGGTCTGTGTTCTTTTTTTAGCAAAGCACATTGAATCTTTCTGCTTACTGGATGGTGATGTAATGTAAAACCAGATCTGATCTTACAGCAGTTTCTTTAGTTGGATAAAGTACATCATCTGAGTTACTCATAAGCATGTTTAAAGGGTTCGTTCACCCAAAAATGAAAACTCTGTCATAAATTACTCACTCTCATGTCGTTCCACACCCGTAAGACCTTCGTTCATCTTCAGAACGCAAATTAAGATATTTTTGATAAAATCCGATGGCTCAGTCAGCAAGATAATTAACACTTTCAACGGCCAGAAAGTTACTAAAGACATATTTAAAACAGTTCATGTGACTACAGTGGTTCTACCTTAATGTTATGAAGCGACAAGAATACTTTTTGTGCACCAAATAACAAAATAATGACTTTATTCAACAATATCTAGTGATGGACGATTTCAAAACACTGCTTCATGAAGCTTTGAAGGTTTACGAATTTTTTGTTTTGAATCAGTGGTTTGGAGTGTGTATCAAACTGCCAAAGTCACACCCCCCAGTGGTGAACCATTGACATTTCGAAACACTTATGATGTAACAAAGCCTCGTTTACTGAAATCACGTGACTTTGGCAGTTTGATACAAACTCCGAACCACTGATTTGAAACTAAATATTCGTAAAGCTTCAAAGCTACATGAAGCAGTGTTTTGAAATCGCCCATCACTAGATATTGTTGATTAAAGTCATTATTTTGTTTTTTGGCACACAAAAAGTATTCTCGTCGCTTTATAACATTAAGGTTGAACCACTGTAGTCACATGAACTGTTTTAAATACATCTTTAGTAGCTTTCTGGGCATTGAAAGTGTTAATTGTCTTGCTGGCAATGTAGGCCTCACTGAGCCATTGGATTGCATCAAAAATATCTTAATTTGTGTTCCGAAGATGAACGAAGGTCTTACAGGTGTGAAACGACATGAGAGTGAGTAATTAATGACAGAATTTTTATTTTTGGGTGAACCCTTTAAGGGTCAGTTCAGACAGAAATTCTGTCATTCCAAACCTGTATGACTTGCTTCTGTGAAACATAAAAATATATTTTTAAAAATGTCTTTCTTTTGTCTATACAATGAAAGTAAGTTGGGTCCAGTGTTGTTTGGACCAATTGTTTGGCAGTGTATTTGCTAAAAGAAAAGCTTTTTCAAAGTTTGTAAATAAAACGATGACAATTGAAGTACATTTTACAAGAAAATACTATTTTAGTTGTTCTATTTCAAAATGTAATGTTTAATTCAATGTTTCTTGCCATTTCTTTGTAATTGTTTGTGAAATTTACTAGTGGAAATTGTTTCTACACCAATTTTGTCTTATCCATATAACATTTTGCCTGCATGCTTCTCTTGTTTTGAGTATTCTTGCTTCTGCGTGCCTCTCTGTTTTTCATTGTACCAGCCCAGGGGATATAGTTGAAAATTGGCTAAACTAACCCATTTACAGAAGTGTCTATTAATGTGTACGGTCTCTGTAAATCTAAAGCCAATAAAGTACGGAAAAGTCTGCTGGCCTTTTGGCCCTGGAAGCAAAAATGGAACTGGATGATGTTGAGGTAAGTAATAAAATAAAATGTATCTGCAATTAAAAAAAAAAAAAAAAAACAGGCTAAAACAAGTCATGATATGTTAATGTTTAAACCAAGACATATGGACACTTTTTTTTTTTTTTTTGAAGGTAAGCAGCTGTTTATATACCCGGAGAACTTTGATTGCTTTGTGATTAGTAGGATTATACAAATAAGCCCCTCCTACCTCTATTTAAAGCAATTAACTTTACAGTATTGTTTACAATATACAGCATAATAATCAAATAATATGCATATCTTTTACTAGAATTACACAAATTATGAGATGGTATACGATGGCCATGTTTGGATTTGAAACGGATTGTAATTCTGTAGCTCAGGTTTATTAGCAGTGATACAAACAATTTCAACACAAAGGTAGCAAAGGTTTTCCACCCCAATTAAAGAAAACATCTCAATTTCTGCCTGTGCAGCTTCCTACTGCTCTGAGAATGTTTTGGGCATTGATTCTGCTCCAACTAGGGAACTTCTTCATCCATCATAAATAGGTTTGTGTAAAGACTTTAATAAATAGGGTATTTGGCATTTCCATCAAGTCATATATGAAGCTTATTCTCTTTGTATATCACTCTGCTTTGAGGGAAAAGCTTTTTTGAGAGTGAATATTTTCAGACCCGCCACCAAATTATCAATGATCCATCAAAATGTAACAGCAGAAGGCGCTTCCTCTCTTAACTGTCCAAATTGGTCCAAAGGTCATGGATGAACAGTTTCCCAGTTTCATTCAGTCATGCTGAACAAAATGATGAGCCATTTCCCATTATAATACATATTTACATTCACATATAACATCACTGATTTCTTCTTATAGAAAAAAAAAATATTTATATGGAAATGTATCGCCTTTGTGCACCAGAGAGTGTTTGATCTAGGCATAGACAACAACATTATATATGCAGTATTGTTTGTATGCAGAAATGACTTCACTTAGACAACATACTTGAACAGAACAAAAAGCATATACATGTAAAATCCATCCAACTTTCCTGTCACAAAATTTTATATGGACTGGCTGATCACTTGTGGTCCAGGACGGTGGATTTCTGTTTTGGCACAGGGCTCGGCCTCCAAACCAATGGACTGAAAAGGAAAAGGTAGGTGTAGAATTTCAGAAAGCAAAAACAATGTAAAGAATAAAGCGTTCTGCCTCGTAGCAGCTATTCTAAGAATTGTATTCTTCGAGTGCAATTCAGATGTAATCTGAGGATTTGTTTTCCTCAAGATGAACAACCAGAACAACCCGGTGAAATATTCATGCCTTCAGTACAGTTGTAGGGCCCAAAGTGCAAGAGTGACCATTTAACAGAAATGTTGTTTATTAAAGGCCCAACAAACACCAACATTTAAAATTCTAAATGGATTCTAATTAGAATGTTTTGAATGTTGTGCTGCATGTACCTGGTTGTTTTGTGTTTATGGTTCTGAATCACTTCTTTGAGGATAGTGTTACATAATCGGATGACTAAGGTGTGATGCGTCAGACCTGTGTGATTTAAGAAGATTTAGTGATGTTCTACTTGTAATGTTCTATGCTGTTTGCTCTGATAAGCTTGACATTTATTACTGTAATCAATGAGCATCCTTCCCTCTTCAGTCACAGCGTTATCACTGATAAGCGATAAAACGAAGGCCTTTGAGAAACTGAATAATTACGATTGTTTGCTGGTTGTTCAGCGAACGTTACAAATACGTTACAAACTAAAATGTAAATCTGCATCAAATTCTTAAACAGCTGCTATAAATAATCCACAAGAAAATTTAATTGTTAGATTATACTTTTCTCTACAGTCAACTTTATATGTAATCAATTTGATGTCTTATTTCAATGAACAAAAACGATTTTTAATAGTTTTAGTTTAAACAATAACAACATTGATAGCCGCAAGACCACAAACGCTGATGAAAACACATCTTAATACCAGGTATAAACAGGGCCTACCTAGACAGCAAGGTGACATTGATCCAAACCATTTTAAACCATCATTTTAGTTATGTTCATAGTGTGTTGGATCAGCATTGAAATTTTGATGAAAGCCGACAGCACACATGGGTGAAGACAGTGACATCGCACTAACAGCGATTTGTAGTTGATGACCACAAGATCTTGCATCACTGGGGGCTTGGTTTAGGCATGGGCCTTCATGATTTTAACAAGTCTGTTGAAAAATTGTTACTAAAACACCCATTGTAGTTTGTAAATGTCCACTGATTCGTAAACGGCCATTTTGGTTTCGCATGTGCACTTCTCAGTAGTCTAATTGATGCTTCCTTATTAGAGAGAAAACACAGGTGCATCCTATACAGAAGTCTTGTTTGTTGAACCACCGGACATACATGACCAACATTGGTGCATCTAGCTTATTGTTTCTCTGTTTTGCACACTTGTTATTTGCATTTGATTTGTATTGTTACTGACTGTAATTAGATACATTAATTTAAAAAGTGTTTGAATAAAGCGTCCATTTTTCTTGCTTTAGTAATATTTATTAGGAATTTCCTGATTAAAGTTGTAACAACATATAGCAGTTTTATTTAGCCTTTAATACTTGTTAATTATTGCTTTTGTTATGTTTCTATTATTATTTTTATTACTATTATTGTTGTTTTTATTTATTTCATTCATTCATGTTCAGCACTTTGGTCAGTCCTGTGGCTGTTATAAAGGTGCTTTAAAAATAAATAAACTTAAACTTTAAACTTATTGTGTTTCAGTGGGAACAGGCTACACTGAAAGGAGATCAGTTACATTTCTCAAATTTAATAGTGATTCAGGAATATGAATGATTACCTGATTATGCAGTAATCATGGAGCAGGAGTTAAGGCACAGGATCACATCAAATCCAGGTTACATGATTGTGCTGTCGACTAAAACTCAATGTATAATCAATGTCGCCATTATCAGGAGGGTGCTTCTCATTTTTTTTATTGTTCCTTCATCAAAGGAAAGAAGCCAAAGTGCTCTGCAAGCATTGAGTAATGGATGCGATACGTGGGCTTTGAGTGAAGTGTGACATTCTTGCTCATGTTCATGTCTCTTGCACTTCAAGAAATCAAATGAGTTTTAAGAAGAGATTTAAAAACCGATAAGGAAGAAGCTTCTCTAAGATGGACAGGCAAGCTATTCCACAATCTCGGCCCCACCACCGAAAAGGCTCTATCTCCTCTGCGTTTTAGCCTTGAACCAGGGACTGAAAGTAAATTAAGATTTATTGGCCAAACCGCGTAGTTATAAAAGTGTGGATAGCTATTTTAAGAAACTTTTCAGAAAAAAATGCTTTATTTTAAAAAGTAAGCGAAGTTGAAAAAAGCTCGAAGCAACGACAGTAGATACCTGTTTTTCTAATGTTAGCCGGCTATCTAAGAGAACACCAAGATTACGTACACAGTTTGAATTAAAAGCAGACAGATTATCCAGGGCGGTATTATTAAACTCAAAAACTCACAGACCAAAAACAATAATCTCAGTCTTGGAGTCATTGAGAGTTAAAAAGTTATTGGCTAGCTAGAATTTAACCTCGTCGAGACAGGAAAATAGAGTATGTAAAGCAGAAGGGCATTTCTTTTTATTGGCAGGCAGTAAAATTGGCAATCCTGACAGAAAAGGATCTCTCAGATAAGTAAGATTTAAACCAGTTAAGAACAGAACCTTTTAGCCCCACAAGGGATTCCAATCTGGACAGAGACAGTGTGCGATCAATGGTAACGAAGGCAACAATCACAACAATGTGTTTATGAGAAAGTGACTGACATGGCTATTTTGTGATATTTAAAGAGGTTTAGGTCTACATAATCATTGAAAAAAACCTAAGCTTTTATTCTTCAAGATAAACTTGAATTTGAATGCTGTATAGTTTTATGGAAAATTAACTGAGATATAGTTTATTGTAATGGCCATAGCTCAGAGGTATTTATTCCTTTTCATGAAGAGTTTATCTCCTACACACCCACCTGGAAGTTTTCATTGATTCTGATTAGCTGCTTCAGGTGTGTTTAATATGGTGTGGGTATGACGTCACTTTGTAGGCCAACCGGCAGTTGGCATCACACTGGTTCCCTCGACAAAAATCCAATAGGATTTTTCCATCGGCTTTTGGTTTATCGCAAAAAAACAAGCTCTGTGATCAACAAAAGTTTATGATACTTACAGGTTTTGTCCATCAAGATCATTTTCACAGATGAACACAACTTTTATGAATTTTGAAGCCTAAACGCAGTCGGCAGAAGTAAAAAGCTAAAGGTAGGCTATAAGCGAACTACACCATGATCCCTCGACTTTAACGCCACCATCTCTAAGCTACCGACAACTCTTTAATTTTTTATCTATAAACGCTTTTCAGATGTTCCCAGAACAACTATAAGCATAATGAGGTAGTAAAAGCGGTCCGAGCTTACCTATTTGGCATGATGACGTTTAATGTCCGCGACAGTCTCTGTGGTCCAATTTAGCCACTTGTTAACAACTGCTTTTTCAAGACAGCTTAAAAAATCATGAGTGGGGTAATGCTGATGTTTTTATTGTCGTAGAATAAAACGTGACAGTGTCTTGAGCATGTGTTTACCACAGACCTTATTTCAACCATTTAACCAAAAAAAACCCACTGACTTTGGGATGATGGAACCGGAAGTGCTAAAATCTGGCCTACAAAGTGATGTCATACTTGCACCACTCTATTAGTGCTGGGAATAAACTTGGCTGGAAAACCTGGACACCCCTACCAGAGTGCTTTCATGTGATATTGAAGCATTAATAGATTTTAGAAAAATAGATTAAATAAACTGATACTATAATCATAGTTAGAATATTTTGTGTTGAGCAATTTTTTAAAAGTGAATTATATTGTGTTTACCATATTAACTTTCTTGAATGTGACTATGTGTGACAACTGAATTGACTTGTTCTTAAGTATCATCATGCTTTCTTTTTCAGATTTCAGAGTACCCAAAGGAAAAGAGTCAGTAGTCTGACGTAAGACAGATTTTTAAAACCTGAACTGTTGGACCTCCTGTAGTTATAATGTATAATGTATATAACAATATGATTCAGTGGGATTATCATTGAATTTTTGTTGAAATCTCAATTTTTTTCAACATTAATTGTGGTTGCAAAAGTGATATTGAACCAACATCACTTTATAACGTTAATTCAAT
The DNA here is from genome assembly GCA_037101425.1 of Elopichthys bambusa. Classification (NCBI taxonomy): domain Eukaryota; kingdom Metazoa; phylum Chordata; class Actinopteri; order Cypriniformes; family Xenocyprididae; genus Elopichthys; species Elopichthys bambusa. Next base: position 8,898,143 of record CM074435.1, read on the forward strand.
GCAATTAGCGCTGACGCATCAACATTGACTCAACATTGTTTCAATGATTGCTTGCTATCTGGGTAGGTATTTTAGAAACATAATAATGATAATATATTGAATGAAAGGAGCTTACTTGATAGCTCTGGACAGGGTCGTTGTAGTCAAAGCTCCTTGGAGGGAAGATGGGCTCATTATGATGGGTCCTGCTGAGGCGTGCGCGACTAGGGAGACCGTCACTGATCCCGTTCACCCTGTGGATGCACAGAACTTTCTGGAAGCTCCGCTTGAAGTTGTCTGAAAGAAAACCGTAGAGTAGCGGATTGGCGCAGCTGTTGACGTAGGTCAGGATGACGGTGAGAAAGTACACGCCGGTGATGATGCCGTTCTCCGGGAGTGTGCTGATCACATTGATGATGTTGAGCATAAAAAACGGCAGCCAGCACAGGACAAACACCACCACGATGATCACCACCATTCTTGTTACTTTTTTCTCAGACGCGCGCCGTTTGGAGAGTCCGGCCCGCGCCCCGGCAGACTTTACCTTGATCACGATGAGCAGGTAACACAGGCAGATGACCAGCAGTGGACAGAAGAAACCTAGAATGGCGGTGTAGAGGATGAAAGCAGTCGACCACACATCACGTGGTTCAGGCCAGCTCAGGTTGCAGGTGTTGAGCTCCGGCTGAACGTCACAGTAAATGATGACTGGCAGTGTCAGTAGACAGGCCAGTGCCCATACCATGCTATTTATCACCTTGGCAACACTGGGTCTCCGCCACCTTGCACTGCGGATAGGATGTACCACAGCCATATAGCGATCAATGCTCATTACTGTCAGACAGAATGTGCTAGTAAATTGACTGATGGAGTCTGCCCACATCAGAATACGACAGAGGAAGTTTCCAAATGGCCAGTAGGTGAGAACGTTGTGGGTGGTGAGAAATGGAAGTCCCAGAATGTACAACTCGTCAGCCACTGCCAGGTTCAAGATGTACATATTAGTGACCGTCTTCATTTTGGTGTAGCGCAGAACCACGAAAATGGCCAGAGAGTTTCCCGTCAAACCCACGACAAACACCACGAGGTAGATTACGGCCAGGACCTTTGCGCTGTCTTCCTCGCCCAGCAAGCTTTCATTTAGGTGAAGGGAATTATTGGACTGGTTTGCGTAGTTCAAGATTGACGTGTTGCACATGGGCCCATTGGTTGCCATATTTAGATGCAGGCAAGCAGGCAGGCTCCGATTTGGCAAGGAATGTCTGATTTCTGAGTCACAGAAGGGCTAAAAACAACAAAATGAGAATGCAAAAATAGGGTTACCTCAGTTGCACAACATTTAAAATGAGAAACTAAACTTGAATGCTTGACTCTCAGCATATTGGTTGAGTGCATCAATGGTTTTTCTAAGGCCCTGTTTACACTAGTGCATTTTCGTTTTAAAACGTATACGTTTTGCTACGGTTACGCCTGTCGTTTACACTACGCCAGACTTTCGAAAACGCTGCAGACCCTGTTTTAGTTCGAAAACGCCAGGGTTGCGTTTCAGTATAAACGGACCAAAATGGAGTCTTTTGAAAATGATGGCGTGGCTGCCCACGTTCGCTCTGCGTATCCTTGACGACCGTGTAAACAATAACATGGAGACTGAACTGCAATATTTGCTGGCTTTGTTGTCATTTTTAGCAGCCAATGTGTAGTTAAACTCTGCATTTTTATAATACTGCAGCTACCTACATGCACAAGAGGCAACTGTTTACACTTGTATGCACATGACCAGTGTGCATAACCATATAACGATATGGAGAAGTTTTTCCGCGTACAGACAACACCATTGTCAAAACGATCTCCATTCACATGAATCCATGAAAACGACTAAAAACGCTGTATTCTGCTGGCAGGCCATTAGATGGCGATGAAATATTATAGACTGAACATGTAATATGCATGTGCATAACGTCATCATTTTCACAGATTCGCGTTTTTGTTGTTTACACGAAGACCGTTTTCAAAACCTTGCACTTTTAAAACCCTTTTTCAAAAGTTTGCGTTTTCAGGCACCCAAAACGCTGTTGTCATGTAAATAAACGGTCAAAATGCATAAAACATTTTCCGTTTTTAGTAGAAAATGGTGTCGAATAAACAGCCCCGTAGACGAGGATCGTTTCTGAAACGCTGTGGAAACGCCAGTGTCGATGAGGACTGTTTTCATTTTAAAACACCATTTTAAAACAAAGACACACTAGTGTAAACGGGGCCTAAAGCTCTAGAGTAGCCTATAAACAGCTCTTTGTAGAATTTAAAGGTTCTTCTATTTGGTTGTAATTGGTATCCTCATTTTTAAATTTGTAGCCTACCACTGGAAATACAAAAATGCCATATTAGAAGAAAAAATGCTGAAAAACGTTTGTTCCCCACACAAAACACCATACATATGCTTCAGCATGTAGTTGGTGTGGCAAGAACTTTGGACAAGTACCCTTTATTCCCATTACTAAAAAAAAAAAAAAAAGTTCAACTGCTCTTTTTTCCATTCATTTGTGTAATAAGAAGCCCCTAAAGGGACAAAAAATATGTCAATGCTTCAGCGTTCTCTCGCAAGCGTTTTTCGTTCCCCCGAGAAACGTTGCCTTCACTTGCAGTTGTTTAAAAAACATGCCTATTCATACTGAATTGCCATACATGTAACCGTTGTTTAAACTGTCAAGCAAAACTGAGTGTAGCTATTGCATGACCTTGACTTTAAGTGGCACTCGCACTAGATATGAGGCGTGCAAAGTGAGCAGCGACATAATGTGTTGCACAAATAAAGCACTGCCTCAGAAACGCGCTGGACCATAAATCGAAACAAAGGGTAACGATGTCACTGTTATGAGTACAAACAGTCCAGTGGACACTAATTCAGAACCGTCCGCATTTCCACGGCACCGGTGAATATTTAACTCGCCTTCTATGCCACACGTTCTCATTAAGCAAGTGCGTGACAGTAACAAAAGGTCGTGTTGATGTGCCACACATCCATTTATTTTCCATTCCCTGTATGACAGCAGTAATACACAGACGGTTTATTTGATCACGATCCCTGTTCTGTCTCGCTTAGCTTATAAATCATCTCGGTGAGCAAAATCTCTAATTCTTAAAAGGTCAAATAATTTGATGTGTATAAGTATAGGCTAGCCTATATATAGGCCTACTGCTTCAAAAGTTTCAATTACTACAAAAATTAAAGGGTGCGAATTTTCACTTTGACATTGAATCGCGTTAACTGAGCTAGTAAACATAGCAACAGTGCGCGGCTCGAGCGCTTGCTAACAGTAGTCTATTCGGGCGTTACGTTGACAAAAACAAAGTATTGTCACTTTATAGTTTTGCATGTGCCAAATACATTCTTTATCACAGAAAAAAAAAAGAAAAAAAAAAAAAAAAACTAATTGACTGTGCTATTTTTCCTTGCTCGAGACATTGATTTCAAAAAGAACCCAGGGAAATTCCTATAGAAAGTCTTTAAGGAATTATATAAATATAAATCTAATACAACAGTCAATTAACCTAAATTATGTCTTTATATAATAATATATCTCATAATATCTCAATAGCTAAAGTTTTCAGGGGAAAAAAGACTTTGCAAGTAAAGTTTATATGGCATTTGGTGAAAATGATCGTGTTAAGTAATAATCAGCAACAGAATTAAGCTGGTAAAATGTGTTCTCCACTGTTTAGTTATAGAGTGTATTCAGCCTTACCTCAAACGCAACGCATCGTCCTCCGGGTTTCAGGAGCGCTTCCACTAATTAATCAGACTCTTCCCAGTTTTAGTGATCAATAAGGATTTAATGACTGAATGTCTCTTTGTCTAAGATCCAGCATCAAGAGCCAGCACATCACCGTCATCCCCGATTCCAGTTGTAATGAGTTTACTATAAGGCGTTATATTGCGGCGCACACATAATCCGCATTATTTTTCTTGAGAAAACCACAACTTTAAATGGCTAAACATTCACATACGGCAAACCATTTAAGCAGCTATTTGTTCCCAAGTACCAAATAAACGTAAAACTATGCTTGTCGTGTTTTCCTCACTACGAAGGTTCAGGTGGAGAGGTGCTGCTCTCTCCATGTGCGCGCGGTGTATGGGTTTGTCTGGTCATCCGCGCGGAACAGGACCTGAGCAGAGGACTTCATACGTCACAGGCACATACGACTTTCTGTTTTTCTGACCTACACAATATCCTTCTAGTCGTGCATTGATCTGCCCGCTTCACGAGGTCTTAATGGTGGATTTATTGATTAGATTGTAGTATATTAATGCGTCAGTATCATTCCCAGCTGAAGCAGGTGACAGATCATAAAACTGTCTTGCACAAAAACGTAGCAGTGTAAAATGTTATTGTCTTTTTATGATGCCTACGCCTTTGAAAACACACTACTGTACATGTATACTGTGCGTCCTATAGGCGTGCAGTGTTGTATGCATAAAATGCACATTCTTCTAAATTGCACCTGAAATGTGTTATTCTGGACAATATGCACTAAAAATGAAAACTTAAGGCACTATTTTGGTTTCTCACACATTTTTGGGTGCATCAAATATCAAACTGTGTACTCAAGAGACTTTAATATTTGTTTAATTTATTAAGTTCCTCAAAGTCTTTCTTTTATGATGGAGACTTTAAAGTTCTTGCAGGGTTCAGGGTTTTGTAAGTTCTTCAATGATTTGTTCTTTTTGAAAGGGTGAATGCCTCAGTAAATTTTTACTGCCAGGGTGAACGGCCCGGTGTGCAAAACAAGTGAAAAACTCTATTGTCTGAGAACTTCAGGGGAATATTTCACTGGTGTAATGAAATGACAAGGGTGTGTATGTCTGCATTCCAGTTTCACAATATAGACCTGTGTCTATATGAAGTTTACTAAACAGTAAACTTTTGTTTTTTTGTTGGTTTACGAAGCTCTGATCTCAGTTTTCATAAAGAAGACAACTACATTTTTTCAATTATATAAGGAATGCTTTTTTAAATTTTTTTATTTTTATCTGATTTAGAACCTGCATCTCCATTAATAGCCCAAGACCAGATTAAAGGGGGGCTATTATGCCACTTTTACAAGATGTAAAAGTTCTGGCGTCCCCAGAATGTGTCTGTGAAGTTTCAGCTCAAAATACCCCACAGATCATTTATTATAGCTTGTCAAATTTGCCCCTATTTGGATGTGAGCAAAAATACGCTGTTTTTGTGTGTGTCCCTTTAAATGTAAATGACGCTCAAGTGCTGAGCGCTCAGCTTTTTTTAGCGGTCGCTCCGAGTTGAAGAGTAACGCTGCGCTCATCACGGTCACTTTTAAGCCAGCTGTCCAATCAGAGTGTTTGCTGTACAATGACAAAAAAAAAAAATGGTGTGCTGCCGAAGTGCTCTCAAGCACTCCCAGCTAGGCGTTTTCAGCAAAGCGCCTAGTATTTTCACCTGGCTAAAAACGTTTTGGTGGACACACAGCCTAACAGCTCGCTCTTTGGTTGCTCAACAACAAAGCTGGAGAATCTCACACAGCCTTACATTGTTCAAACCGGAGTCGGATACTGATGGAGAGATGGAAAGAACTTTTAGAATGAAACTGGACGTTTCTGAATGGTTAGTGGATAAATGTATGTAGTTGCTGTGGAGTTTATTCAACTCATCGACTAGCATGTGTCGTCATGCAAATCCAGCATTGAATTGACCCTCGTGAAGCAGTCCAGCATAAAATGACGGCATTGTATCAACACTTTACTACAACAACTCTTCCTCTTCTCTCTAAGCCCAACATGGCCTCGCCCCCTCTGTTGCATGTTCCCGGGGGCAGGGCTTATGTAAATTTTAGGGCTAGTGATGTCACTAACCCGGGAAGAAACTTGTTGTCGTCCTTAAAAAGCAATTCCTGTAAGAGAAAATATCTCCCTTTGCATTGAACTTTGAGCATTGTAACTGTTGTAAATGTTGTTTATCCTCTAACAGCAACATTACACACAAACTTAAGTTAAAAAAGTGAAATCATTTTCACCCCTTTAAAACTCATTTTTTTCACTTCAGACATGTTTCTTTTTTCGAACAGGCTAATTTGTGGGGTATGTGACTGGCAGGCCTTATAAGACCATGTTCCTCACTAACGTTCAATTTGATCCCCATGATGTCTTTGCATCCATGGATTTGACACTCTGAAAGCAGTTACATCAGCGGTTCTTACAGACTCCTTTCTATGAGACTTGCGTGAAACTGCACAAATTAGGGCAGGTAGCTATAGTAATAAAAGTCACACGCTGAGCTTAAATCCCAGAAGGCAAGATACATCTGTGAGGCAGAGAACATTTTACAGCACAAGTGATTATATGTCCATCAGAGGTGATTTTCAGTAAACTGGAAATGTTAAAGGACGTATACTTAGACATTTGGCAAATATCCATGTGCTGATTTATCTAGGAATCGCTCACACTGCTTTCCTTCTTTCATTTTTTATTTTTATTATTTATATAATTTATATAAACATGTATGGAAGGCAATTTCTGTCACATAAGAAAAATAATGCTTTGGTGAATCATAAGTACGATATTAAAAAGTCTAATTATAAGATTAAAAAATTAAAAAATTATGAGATAAAAAGCAGAAAATAGAAGAAGACGGAGAAGAAGCCGATGGTAGTGGACCCCTGGGCGCAGACGGAGAGAAGAAGGGACTGGGTGACTGGAGCCACACCAACGAGCATCCGAGGTGGAGCCAGAGTGCCTGAGGCGGAGCCAGAGGGAAGGCGGAGCCAAAGGGTGGAGAGATGGAGCGCAGCGGATGGCTCATAAGTCTGTGGCGTAGGCAGGGTGATGTCTGCCCATGGTGAAGTCAGAGGGAGGGAAACCCAGTGGAGCCGTGAGGGCGATGGTATCTTGTGGAGCTGAGGGATGGAGAAGCCAATGTGGAGCCGACAGGTGGAGTGACAGGATCAGCAGCTGGAGGTGGAGCAGGGGGGTCCACTTGCCCGGAAGACCTGAGGCTTATCCACACCACAGAATGGTGTTAGAGGAGAAGTCGATGGACTGAAGGGAACCAGTGGAAGGGGGGCTGATGAACATGATGTGGAGGCAAGAGAGGGAGGCTGGGAAGGATTAATGACAATGACATTATATCCACTAATTAATGAGTAACCAAGGAGACAAACTAGTGGTGGGAAACTGAGAACAAACTAACTAGATAACAAAGGCAGACACAACAAAAATTTTGACAATTTTATGACTTAATATGTCATAATTTACATAGTGAGTCATAATTGACTTTTCTCATAGTTATGCCTTTTTACCTCACAAATATGACATACTAGGTCATAATTATTAGATAGAAATTTGAAATTATTACATAAAAGAAATTTTGTAATTTCTGTCAGTTTCAGCTTTTTATCTCATAATTACGACTTGTATGTCATAATTTTGACCTTTTCATTCTTTTCCTTCAGAATGTTATAATTATGATTTTTTTGTGTGTCATAATTTTATGTCATCTTCTGAGTTACTAATTTCTTATATGGCATAAATGGATTTCCATATAAGGACAGTGGTAGTTCTACTGAGTCTAAGAGCAGAAAGTTGGAAAGTATGGCAGGCAGTTAAGGAGGAAAAGGAAGTTTCATATCATCCATATTTTGGTATTACCGTGGTTTCTAATCAGCTGGTGCTTGGCTTGAAAGTCTTAAAGGGATAGCTCACCCAAAAATAAAAATGTTCTCATAATTTACTTTCTTTAAAAAAAAAAAAAAAAAAAAGGAAGTAATATAGTTTTGGAAAGATATGATGAGGGTAGTTTATTTTATGGGTGAACTGTCCCATCAGAGCTGCATTATCAAAGTAAAATGTTCCTTTTATTAAGTTCGTAGGAGGTCTATGAATGTTCATAGATCTGTAGGGTATGTTTTGTTTAATGTAAAACAGAAAGACAGAAGTTTCCACAGATCAATGGAGAAATCATAAAAATGGTAAAATAACAGGCAAGATGATCTGGAAACAAGGGAAATACAGATACAGGAAGAAGAGGAGCAGCTTCCTACCTACAGCATGAGGCTTTGAGAAAGGTCAAACACACAGGAATCATACCTAAATAGTCGAGCCACATTGATTTGTATAGTGCTTTTCACAATACACATTGTTTTAAAGCAGCAGTTTTATATGGAGGACCAAACCTGCAGAAATTATAAACGAATAAATAGATAAATAGGTAAATAAATGTGATAATAGGAAAATAAATAAATGAATAAACGACTTGATAAAATAAATGATTCATTTTTAATAAAATCCATTTTTTCTCCTTAATTTATTATTTTCTGCTTTTATTTTTAAATTAATTCTAATTTTATTTATTTATTCTTTTATTTATTTTTCCCATTTATTTTATATTTACTTATTTATGCATTCATTTATTTTTATATTTATTTTTCCCATTTATTTTATATTTACTTTTTTATGCATTCATTTATTTTTATATTTATCTATTCCAATATGTACTTATTTCCAGATTTATTTATTTTAACATTTATTTATTTAAACTTTTTTTTAAATTTATTTTCATATTTATTCTTTAATTTCTTTGTCATGTATGATAATTAGGTGGGTTGGTCTTGCTCATAGGGCTTGCTTACCATTGGTTCATCATTGATTTAAGCACTTGCTCGATTACTCTGGCTCTGTAGTGACAGGTTGTAGCTCTTGTGTGTGATATCACCTTATTTTCGCGACAACAAAGGGTGACGCCATAGCGTTTGTTTTGTCATCTTACTTCTGGCTGAGAGGGACCTAAGCTAGTCGCTAGCAGTAATCCTATAGCTGTAACGGTACATTAGATTAAGCGGTCGGAGTGTTGCGGTGCACTTTACAATTTCCACCCACCACCTTAAGACGAGGAGCACCTGAGCCAATGGCTGAAGGCGCTAAACTTGAAGTGCCCACCCAAGCGCCCTTACGTGTGGTCGTACCATTTCATGGATGGGAAGCCGACTGTCGAACATCCTTACCCCGAGAAATGGCTCGGCTACGATGTTGCGGTAAAGAAGTCACGCCAGGTGCTGAACAGGTTGTCAGATTCAGGTAAGCTAACTTAGCTAGCCATGTGCTTGTTAGCCAAACTTATATTTGTTAAGTCCGTTCTATGAATGTGAGATCAGTAACGAGCAGTTAATAAAATACAATGAATTTTGCATTATTATCATTGCCACCTATACATTTCATATTTACGACAGTACAATGGTACATATTTACTATAATATTATGGTACATCACAGTAGCTTACACTATTCCTGTAAGTTACAGAGAGGATAGCAGGCCAGCTAGCTTCATCTCTCATTCACATATTGATATTGACCTACATATTAACACTAGAATTAGAGATTGTGTTTATACTGTCTCCTTATTAATGCATCTCTCTCGCACACTGTTCTGTTCAAGAATGGGTGCCATCATATATTAATTCTCATGATGTATTTATAGTACTAATGTAAAAATATGTTTATGGTTATATTATTTCCACAGATGCATCGATGCAGTGGACAACAGTGAAGATGATCACATCCACATTCCCCTGAACTGTGATGCAGAAACACACTGGGAGGGTCCATTTGTCTCTGACCACAACTACGCTTCAAAATCACAACTCAACCTGAAGCCACCTACATCTTATATGAGAACACAATGCGTTGAGCCGGCGCCATTGTACATAACTCTGCTGAGAAACAACCACTTCTGTCAGCACATTCTGTCATTCAGTCGCTGAGCACCTTACCAATACATACACCAACAGCTTCCAGCTACACACTTGGGATCAGCTCCTGATGACTCTGATGAAGCTGCGTCTTAATTTATTGCAGGGTGATCTTGCTGAAAGGTTTGGTGTTTCAAAACCTGGTGTTGTGATAAATTCATAACCGCAAATTCAGGATTTCTGGAATACCCTTCGTCCAGGTGATGAAGTAATGGCAGACAGAGGCTTCACCATTACCGATCTCCTCTATGAAAGGAAGGTGAAACCAGCATTCACCAAGAGAGGCATGCAACTCTCAGAAGAAGACCCCACCAACACCAGGCGCATCGCCAAGTGGTCATATGACATATTCTTATGACATAAGAACTTCAAAAATCCTTTCTTACAACAGTTCCAATTAACTTCACTCCTAAAATTGATAAAATCGAGAATTTGACCTGTGTAACCTTCTAAGCAACATAATTTCTGATTCAGAGGATGAATAAGTGTTGATTTGTAGGTGTGGTTTTGCTTTAACTAATCAGTGTAAATAGTGTATGTAGTTATTTTTATAAACCTTTACAATGTGACCAGATGTTACCTAACTGTAAATAGTTATTTCTATAAACCTTTACAATATGATCGTTATCTTTTGTTAAGTTTTTTTTTTTTTTTTTATAAAACCATATATTGCCAGCACTGTAGATTCCCCTTAAAACTCAAAGGAATTAAGTTTTCTGATTTAAATGGAGTAAGTCATGTCAAGTTTGCAAATTAATTCCATCTTGGTTTATTACATATGAAAATTAAATGGTGAAATATTACCTCTACATGAAGGTCAGTAAAAGGTGTCTCTAGCTTCCTGATAACATCACTTACAACTGATTTTATACAACTTTATATTAAATTATACATTTTCTAAAACACAAATCACAAAGTTATCTCTTGTTGATTTAAAATAATTCCAGTCTTCTTCACCTACACCCTCAACATGCTGCTCCATCAACTCCTGATAATCCCCATAGGTTTCCTCTGGCCACTTCTTCATATCTTCTACCCACGTTAACAATGACGATGGATGGGACAATATGAGACCATCTGATCGTCGTATACATTTTTCTCCGTGCTCCCAATTTAAAACATTTACGGCATTAACGTTATTTGTCGTTTCGCTAAAGTTATAGCTAGCTATCAACAATCTTCTAACCAACCATCCACTGGACTCTAGCGTCATCACCCTAGCGTCTGACGTCGACGGTTCCAGACTCGATGACGATGATGCTGTGGGGATCACATAAGTATTCAGCTTCGCGTTTTTATTTCTGGAAAATAGTTTGAATAACATTAGGTGAAAATAACTTACAGCTCTCCAGCTGATCTGCCACATCCCGTAGCAAACTAGACAACGAATTATTACTTGCCGCCATTTTCATTGAAAACTCATCATCACTATCGCTTAGCTGGCCTGACGATTCTACGCGTGAGCTCTTAACCAATGATGCACTGAAGCTACAGAAGGACCGCCTTCCTCATTTCCATGTTACACACGGAAAAGTACAAATAAATTAATGCATACATACATAAATAAATCTAAAAAATAAATGTAAAAATAAATAATTAACTAAAAATAAAAGTTAATTTAAAAAAAATGTATAAACGCAGAAAATAATCAATTAAGGGGGGAAAAATAATTTTACTAAAAATGAATCATTTATTTTATCGAGTCATTTATTATTTTATTTATTTTCCTATTATCACATTTATTTATCTATTTATTCATTTATATATTTATTCATTCATTCATTTTTTTATTTCTGCAGGTTTGGTCCTCCATAGTTTTATGATGTATTTTAAACAAAATAAACAATCAAGCAGTGTATACACACTGAATGCATAATGTAAGCATATAAACATCAGCCAAATGCATGAATCCTGTTTAAAAAAAAAAAAAAAATTAAGTGCAGAATGAGGAATGTAAGGGATATGAAATGGCTGAAACTCCATCCAGTGTCTTATTTCTCCTCACCTCCTCATCAGCCTTTATATTCCTCTAGTGAAGGACATCATGAAACTCTTCCCTGTATGTCTCTACTACTTAAATGTGACAACAGGCTAGTTTTTGACCATGTTGACACAAGCATAAAAACATCATTAGAGCCATTCTGAGCTTATCATGTTTTTTTATAGCATTGTTCCACATTCTCATGGGATGCTGCACTGCTTTTGTCCTGCATCATTCCAAACTCTGGACTCTGGCTGCTGCTAATGTTGGTTAAATGAATTCAGTCCCGACTCGGGAAACCTAAGTGACATTATAAGGTAGAATGAGGATGACAGAAGACATCTAGGTTATTCTTTTACTTCTGCTGATAAGAGTATTGATATGATTCAGGGCCCAGTTAAATATTTGAAATCAATTAAAATGGAATGTATTAAATAGAATTGCATATACCTGTCAAAAGTTTGAAAACATTACAAATTTTTAATGTTTTTGAAAGAAATCGCACCAAGGCTGCATTTATTTAACCAGAAATACAGTAAAAACAGTAATATTGTGAAAGTTTTCTATTTAAATATATTTTAAAATGTAATTTATTACTGTGATCAAAGCTGTATTTTCAGCATCATTACTCAAATCTTCAGTGTCACATGATCCTTCAGAAATCATTCTAATATGATGATTTGATGTTCAAGAAACATATATGATTATTATTATTAATGTCTTATTTCCTCCCAAAACTTTCAGATGAGTTCCACTCTGAATTCCTCTATTAACCACTAGATGATGCTATAAGACCACTCTCTCAGTGTAATATCATCCAGAGATGTGCTGCATCCCAATTCGACTACTATGCTCTAAAAGTACGTACTGTTTAGTTTTGTTTTTTGTTTGTCTGATTGTTTTTTGAAGAAAAAGTACATACTTTTGAGTGTGTAGCAGAAGAGTAGGCGAGTTACTACTTCATCACAGTTGCATCTTTAACACTTAGTTACCGTTTAAACTGTTCACTCATCTTGTCACAGTTAAAATCCTCCACATTAAATTTAATTTCCTACCGTTTCTGAGAAAAATGTAGTAGCATGTTGGCCTGCCAGTCGTGGGTCCTTCATGCAGAGTACTCTTCTCATGTTCTGAATAAATGCTTTCTAACTACTGTTGAAAATCAAGATGTGCTGTCACAATGCTGCTATTATCATCAATGAGGTGATTTCAAGTCAAAAAACACCACCTATAAAATGGAAGAAGTTGCCAACTTCATCTTATCACATTTGCTCTGGCTGTTTTTGCCATAACAAACGCAGTTACAGCAACTAAAGCAAACACTGATTACCATAATAATGACCAAATTATTATATTCCATAAAGCATCAACATCTAAACCTTTGTTAATTCTCATTCTTATCTGGTTAGTAATAAGTGAAGCTCTAACTTTAGACTTGTTTATTCATCCTTTGCTGAGATCTTGAGAGATTTAATGTATTTTATTTGCAATCGGGCTGTGGCTGGAAGTCAGTTGTAGTTCTTGTGTTTCACTTTTCTTCAGCGTTTCTGCTCGTTATTATCAGGTGTCTTCAATAATCAAACAATCATCACTCAATTAATCACTTAATTGTGTAATTAACTCTAACACTGCTTCAGTGGTACTTTTAACACTCTGCTGGTGTTAATTTATCAGAACTGTTTTATGAGCTGTCTAAAATGCATCTTTTTTTTTTTTTAACAAAAACATATATATATATATATATATATATATATATGGATTATAGCTGCACAAACGCCTCCAAAGCGGCAGACCTCGTAATAAATATTAAAGTATTTTTCAGCCAATCAATTAGGTCAACCGAGACAACGTCACGTTACGTAATTAATATTCATAAGACTAGGCGTCTGGTTGGTAGATTCGTTCACGGGACAGAGACAGACCGCAGGAAAAGAACAGATTAAGAGATGTGAAAACATTTGCGTGTTTGTTTCTCAGGTTTTTAAAGTAAGTGGGTTTTTTTTTTGTCCTTCTAAACATGCAATATTACTCCCTCCCCAAAATCACATTTTTAATAGTATGAAAATGTGCATTACTAATGTTGTTTACTGTTTGATATCCGTTTGATATTAGTTTGTAGCGTGGCACACGGTTTAAATCGCTATTTATCTAGATTTTAAAATCGCTGAATTAGGTTGAATGAATGCTCGTGACGTTAACGTGAAGGAGTGTATTTGTGTCTGTTGTTGTCGAAGGGTTTTCTGTCTTTTTGAGTGTTTTCAAGAGTTTTGGGTAGTTTAGACCAGAGCCGTTAAATATGATTTTCAACGGCTCTGCTTTAGACGTGCATTACATTGTCCTATCTTGATAACTAACCAAAATAGTAAAGCTTTCCTTCGCTATTCCTCCTTCACTAATGATCTCGTTGGCACGTGGGAGTAAATTACAGTTGTAATTGATTGGATATTTTGATCATTAATAATTAGCAGATGTAGTCGTTTACCATGAAGTTGTTGCATGCTTGTTGAAAGAGTCGAGTCGATGCTGTTTTCCTGGTTGGTCTAATCCGTTTATCCCTTTAACACACGAGCTGCTCTGATTCCCTTTGAAAGACAGATTGATGACAGTCAGCACATATCTCACACATGATCTGTTTCACCAGAGCACAGTGACAATATGGCAATAACGTGTTATTGGTCTGAGTTGCCTTGCCATTAACCTACTAGAACTTTAATGGCAATGCAACTCAGACAAATCATATTCAAAGGGTCAATATTTGGACTCAAGAATTGATTTTAAGGGGTATTTTAATCTTTCTCATATAAATATGTTCTGACGGTTTAACACAGCATATTTCTCATAAAATGACTTCATATTAGTTTCGCGTTCAACAAAACATAGGTTAGTTCTAAGCCAGCAAAGACATATTTGGCAACTAAAAGTCACTAAGGTTTTTAAACCCACCATAACTAGAATTAAATATAAAAAATATTAAATGTTAGATAACCGATAAACGAGGAATTCACTACAGGACATTCCCTACAGGAGCATTTTCCATTGGTAGTCACTTTGCCAGATGTTATTAGGCTCTAAAAACTAGAAAAGAAAAGAAAAGAAAAGGAGACAACAACATAGATATTAAATAGTAATAAAGGGGGCAACATCAATGTTCACATATTTAAGTAGGCCTATAATTTAAAAAAAAAATGGCTTCTTCAAAATCAACAATGTGAACACTGATGTTGCCCTCATTATTACTATTATTATTATTATTATTGTTGTTGTTGTTTAACCTATATATTGTGTTATTGTTGTGGAATTATGCAATCCGCTCTAGCTGCACCTCTAGTTGCTCTGTTTTCACTAGATTTAAAATAAATAATCTCAGTCAGGGGAGAAGGAGCTAAACCATACATCATATGAACTAAACAAACATTTTTAAACTTACTGAGGTTTTCCCAGCTAAGCAAGTTATACTTATTTAAAATATAACTGTTGAAAACTAAATTTATTATTATTATTTTTTTTAATCTAAAATTGTAAATGTTTGTATAACAATTCCAATGGTTTTAGAACTATGGAATGTGTACTAGACCAGCTTGTCAAACAATGTGAAAATGAGAAAGAATCACATAGTGAAAATATATCTTTTGTAGCGTCATTTGATAAAGAATTTCTAATAAACCTAAAGTTTACCAAGTTAAATTGTATGTTTTTGCAAACCTTTTTTTATGTGGGTTGAAAACTAAGACAAGAGACCAGATGTACCCCTAGGTATTTACATTCTGAAAAAAACGTGTAATCTCACTCCGGAAATGAAAATATCTTGCTTTATATCAACACTATATCCTTTAGAAGAAAACATACAGACTGTTTTTGTGTTGTGTACACGCCTATAGGCGCATATTACTAACACGCCCTTTAAATAACAAAAAAATACTGTGCCATTGACTTTAGACCAGGTTTTCGTTAGTCAATGGCGCAGTCGTTTTCAATTGCCTCAAAATAGCAACACGCCAACAATGCACCTGAACACACCTTGTTTTCAGACCAGCACACCCATGGGCGAACAGATGAGCCTGAGTGCATTTGCTATTTAAACAATGTGGGCGCTGGATGTGAAAATGATAACTGCGTCAGGCTGAAACTAGCAAAAAACACTAGCATTGCGCCTGGCGTCGCATTGTGTAGGGCCCCATGTGTGAAAATGACTTTATCGTTGTCAGCATACATTAGGATATTACATTAATGACACACAATGGGTAAATCATTGTACATACTAAAGAGAACTGGGCCCAATATGGACTCTTGTGGAACACCAGTTGTTAGACATAACGAGTTAGATTTATCATTATCAATTTTTACTAATTTAGAACGAGAGGAAAGATAAAATTTGATTACATTTACAAACTGTATTGAAAAATTAAAATTGAATAATTTATTGTAGCTCAACTTTATTTGTTCTCCCTCATTGCTGTTTCAGACAAAATGTGCATTGCTTCAGATATTTGCTATGACTTAACAATTAAAGTGATCTCATGTGTCTGAAGGTCGGTTATTGAGTGACTGATCAGTTGATTGACTCTTTCCATCCTATCAGAATGGAGAACTCATCTAAAGAAGATTACAAGATCCAGTCGTTTGATTTGGAGACTCAGAAACTCCTCAAAACTGCTTTGAAAGGTCATTATGTTTGATCTGCAGAAGTTTTGGATGACCTGTTTTACTGTTAGGCTTAAATGTTACTGAATTACTTTAAAATGCCTATTTCTACTCATCAGACCCAGGTTCAGTTGACCTGGAGAAAGTGTCCAATGTAATAGTGGATCAGTCTCTGAAGGACCAGGTCTTCAGCAGGGAGGCCGGACGCATCTGTTACACAATTGTGCAAGTAAACAAATGCACCACATGCAAATTTTAATAGAGAACACTTATCATTTTACATGTTCCATTGGTTTATTCTAGCATTTGTCTAGTAGTTTGTTTGTAAGCAGTTTACTCGCTTGATTCAGGCAGAAGTCAAACAGACCAACGGGAGCGTATTTCGGCGTAACCTGCTGAACCGCCTGCAGCAGGAGTTTAAAGCCAGAGAAGAGACGCGGAAGAAGTCCACTCAGGAGTGGGTTTGCCTCGTGTGCTTCATCTGCAACATCTTTGACTACCTCAAGGTGAAGAGTTGTCTTCTGTTTTAATGATTAAGTTCACAGAATCACAATCAGGAAGGTAACTATTATTTAAAGAAATCCATATTATAAGTTCATATGAAGTGCTTACTAACTGTACTTTATTCTGTCGACTGCAGGTGAACAACATGCCCATGATGGCCCTGGTGCATCCCGTCTATGACTGTTTGTTCAGACTGGCCCAATCTGACGCTCTGAAGAATGAAGAAGAGGTGAATCTTGAACATTATTACTGGGGGTTGACTGAAATGGATCATCTAAATAAGTAAATATTAATGCACCGACTTTCAGCAACCCAGGATATTCTAATGAAATTGCCAAAAAAAAACAAAAAAAAAAACACTAAATAGTAGTTTTGGAGAGTCATAAACAGTGACACTTAATTAGTGCTTCATGATAGTGTCTTTTTCATGATAAACATGTCAGCAGTATAAACAATATATTTAAAATTTATTCTAAAGCAACAAGTTGTAAAATTTGTTTGACTGAAATATCAAGAGGCGGCTAGTTGCTGAAGAACTTTTAGTTTATCACCTGAGAACACAATATGAACAGCATAGTTCAATTACCTAAATTTAATTATCAGTTTTTTTTCCCGTTTTCACAAAATTCCGGTTCCGGTGTTTTATTACAAAAATTCATTTTGGTGCATCACTAATATTAATAAAATTGAATAAAAGTTCACTATTAGTTTTGTAAAGATGCATAGCTACAATTTATATTTGTATGCAAAAGGATTTGTGTGTATTTTAACCCTCTGGGCCTCTACGGTCAAAAATGTCAGGAAAATTTTAGGTTTTGAAATATAATTTTTTTTTTTTGTTGTTGCTTCATCGGAACGGGATGACACTTGGTGGCTTTTGTCGCTTTAGCTATGTGAACACAAAAAAAATCATGGATATGATTCGGATATGTCAAAAAAAAAAATCACACTTGGCTCCTTTACGGTCAAAAATGACGACCTAAGAAATGAATGGGAAATACGGAAAATGAATGAAGGGGTGACACTCTAAAATATCAAGAGTGCAAAATAGACGCATACACCCCACCCCTCCCCCCACATATATATGAACTAGTACGACTATAACACAGAGCAAGTTTTTGCAAATGTGTGAAATAAAATCAATACCACAATGCAGTAAAAAACAAACAGCACAAGAGTTACACGAGTACAAAAGAGACACACACGCTCAAACACACACTAACTTAACTTAACACACTATTATACACACAATTGAACTGGTGTGGCTGTAACGAAATTGAGCCAAAAGACTCGAATAAGAGGTTGAAATCAGATCGGACCCAGATTGATTAAGCTGTGATAAAGCATACCTGTACATTTGTGTTACATTTTTATTGAATTTTGATGCTACATGTAACAAATTGTCCTTTTCAGTGTTCAGGTTTGACTGTAGTAAAATTAATGTAAAAACTGACACTTCAAATCAACATTTCCAAAAAAATCCACATCTTAAAAATAAGAATTTATGTCTAAAAAACAACTAGAGAATTTATAAACCACTTTATAGGAATCTAGTGGTCACACCATAGCATTACACATGTTTTTCTTTTTTACTTCTACCAGATGGCACTAATCTGCCTTCAATAAATTGAATTTTAAATGCCTTTTTCTCTATTTTAACATGTATTTTCAATGGGGAAAATAACTATTAATAATTGAATAAAGATTGCATAGTATCATTAAATACCCTCAAAACTTTAAATAATCAAAAAATATTATTGAACAAAAATATATTACATTGGTTTTCCTGGGGGGGAAAAAAAAGGCTTTCAAGGCTTTGGTCACTTTTGACTGCGAAGGAGCCAAGTGTGACCTAAACAAGGAGGACCAGAGGGTTAAGCATATGCCGTTAGATCAAAATATCTAGTTTTTAAGGCATGTAAATTCAGTAAATTGTTTTCAAACTTTTTGACTGTTGTGCTTCGCTGATATGATGTTCTTTCATCAATTATTACTTTGAGTTTTCTCTTACACTTCAGCTCTCACCAGAGCACACTGATGTTTTTCTTTTAATATCCATATTATTTAATTGTTAAGATACTAGAATTAATTATTGGTTCTGTTGGTTTTTAGCAATGTTTGGTTTTACTCAAATGTTGAAGTTCTCTCTCTGTCATCTCTGCCTGCTTCAGGTGGACTGTCTGGTGTTGCAGTTGCATCGTATTGGAGATCAGCTGGAGAAGATGAACATGCAGCTGATGGATGAGCTGTTCAGTCTGCTGAGGGATGGGTTTCTCCTGCAGGAGGACCTGAGCTCCATGGGTCGCCTACTTCTGCTGGAGATCCTGGAGTTTCGCGCGGGAGGCTGGACTCTCAGCGACACGGCTCAGAAATATTACTACAGCGAAGTGACGGACTGAGGCCTCCACCAATCAGGAGAGAGAAACAAAGGAAGAAATTGCATTTGAAATAGTGGAGGTTATATTTTTATAATTACCTCTGATGAAGGCTGGGTGATTCACTAGTTTTGAGGATTGAAGAAAGGTCAAAGTTAGATGTAGTTCTGGGTTTTGGTGTTTTCTCTTGGTTAGGGGTGTTTGTGGCCTTTTGATGTTTTGATGACCATTTTTAAAGTCAACATGAATTTAAAAAAATTCAATTTTACACACATTCCTCCTTTTGTTAATTATCCACATTATTAAAAAAATTGTCTTCATAACTTTTATCAAACTTTTATATCTTTTTATATCTATATGACTGTTACCAAGGATGTTTGTGGTTCAACCAATGGCAGTGTTTCCCCAATTACAAAATCGTGCCCATTTTTTACGTTCCAAACGCTTTCTCGTTATTTTTTTATTATTATTATTATTTTTTTTTTTTTTCCTTGTTGTATATCCTGTTTTTCTTGGAAATGTCAAATTACAGAAATATGGTGTGATTTTTGATTCATGTTGACTTTGGCTCCCTCACATCAGGATTTAGACATCACAGCCTGTCTGGAAACTTTAGTCCATGTTGTAATGTTACAGAGATATGTTAATGTCCTAGCATTCCCTACTATTAATGTGCAATAATGCAGATCATTCATGGTTAAGCAACACTCCTACTTCAAACCCAGCTTCTGGGGAAAAAAAAAAAAAAAAGAGTTGTAGCCAAAGTGATTTTTTTTTTTTCTCTTTTTTTTTCTCTTTTGTTACAAATATGGTACCTTTTAGTTATCATTGTTCACAGATACTAAAACATTAGTTTGGTTAGAGTTTGAAAGTGAATGGAGTTAAAACATTTGATGATTGAAGTATTACAATTTCAGCATTACAATTATGATTGATTTACTTTTCATTTTTGTGTCAAAGATAAACACTAAGGGCTAATCGTAACATTTTTCTTCATTGTAGGTGGTTTTAATATCAATATTATTTAATTTTAGTATTTTCTAATAGATTATTACTAACAAATTATATTTGCCTCAGCAGGAGGAAATGCTATTTTTATTGTATAGTGCAGGTTTACTTTATATAACTGTTCTATAATATATCTTAATGTAAATAAAAAAAAAAAAAATTATATAATGCACCAAAAACAGTTTACAAGAGTCATTTAAATACAGTGTTTCATTTAAGGTGATATTTTTATACTATGATTGGATGCATGTCCAACAAAACTTAAACAGGTGCTGGATGAAGGAATAAAGCGTTGCAGTAAATTTGTACAGTTGCAATATTTTTTATTTTGCATTTTGATCTGATGAAGATCCACTGTTTTTGGTCTGGTTGACTTGTATAGTTGTCTTGATGTCACTTAAACATGGTTTAAAATAAATAAACATTTTTGTGCACAAGGTTACTACTGAAATCTCAAACGTGTAATGAGAGGTTTAAGATTTTTGTTCATACTTTTCAACTCTTGTAAAAAATTTTGGGCAAAAATGAAAAGTGACTTTTATAGCTTGCTTTATTTACTTTCATTCAAAGACAATCTGTATTTATGAGTCAAGATCAGACAGATTTTCTCATGTCCTTTTTGTGATGCTCCTCCAAACTGCCGTCAGTCCAAAACAAATCCCATCTGTGGGTGAATAAAGAGTCCAGATCTCCTCTCTACCACCAGCGGTAGTGTGCATATGCCCTGTTGGCTTCGGCCATCTTGTGAAGGTCTTGTTTGCGTTTCACTACATTTCCCTCATTAACGAAGGCAGCCAGCAGCTCCTGCGAGAGTTTCTCGTACATGTATGTGCGACGGTGCTTATTGTCTCTGCATTCTGTGATCAACCACTTCATCGCCAGAAAACGCCGCCGATTATCCTTGAGAGGGACGGGCACCTGCAAAACCAACAACTGAGCGTAAGATTCAATATTTGATCTACTTTTATAGTGCTTATATATTTTATATATATATATATATATATATATATATATATATATATATATATATATATATATATATATATACACACACACACATTTTACACACACACTTAAATATTCAGTCACATTTCTCAAGGTTTTTTTTTTTTAAATCTATGTTGGCCATTTAAAAACCCATCAGTTCAACACTGATTTTAAATTTGAACTGAGAATTGTATATACTTACAACACCTGGTCATGTTATCTTAAAGTCATAAATTAAATATTAAAGGATGTTCACTGACCTGGTAAAATTTCCCTCCTTTCTGAATACTGGCCAGGGCGATGATAGGTTTGCAGTTCTCTAGAGCCTGATGGAAGATGGCGTACGGATTACACTCGACCTCTTCTCTCTTAGCTGCAGGAGATTTGTGGTATTTCTCCACCTGTCTTCTCTTTATGGTCTCCAGGGTCTAAACAGCCACAAAACATCCAAGCAGAAATTATGTGCAGACTCATTTCAGGTGGTGTACATGATATTTTAAGTGTTCAAAAGTTTAGAAAAGAATAGAAAGAATAATTAACATTTGTTTTTGAAAGATTAAATGCTGACCAAGGCTGCATTTTTTTAAAAAATAAAAAAATACAAGAAAGACAGGAATATTGTGAAATATTACCATTTAAAATAACTATTTTCGATTTGAAAGTGACATGCATTTCTGTGGTTTTCAGCATCATTACTCCAGTCTTCAGTGCCATGTGATCCTTCAGAAATCATTCTATGAATCATTCAAGGTGTTGATTTGCTGCTCAACTTAATTATAATAGTGCTCAATTATTAATAATGGTTCTTATATCATTATCAATGTTTTGCTGCTTTAAAAATGTATCAAATATCTTCAGGATTCTTTGAATAGAAAGTTAAAAAAAAAACAGCATTTATTTGAAATCGAAATTTTTGTAACATCAAAATGTCTACGGTCACTTTTGATCAATTTTAATGTTTCCTTGATGAATAAAAGTATTAAATTATTTTTTTTTCCCTTTTTTTAAATCCAAACCTTTGAATGATAATGTATCATGGTTCCACAAAACATATGAAGCAGCACAACTGTTTTCAAAATTGATAAATGTTGCTTGAGCATCAAATCATCATATTAGAATTTTTCTGATGGATCATGTGACACTGACAATCCAGCTTTGATTTAAGGATTTTGTAAATATTACATATAGGAAATATATTACAATAGGAAAGTTATTTAAAATTGTAATAATATTTCACAGTAGTACTGCTTTACTGTATTTTTGATCAAATAAATGCAGCCTTGGTGAGCAGATGAGATATATATCAAAAACATTTAAAATGATCATTATTCCATTATACATTTGACCTCTTGTGGCACAATGGGATTTCAGTCAAACCTGTGTCATGATTCCTCTAGCAAGGATTTTGTTGCCATCTTCCATCATCATGTTGATGAACTTGCTGTTAGACATAACCAAATAATCAACGTTATAAAGGATACATATACAGTGTGGTCCGAATGAATTGGGAACACTCGAGTGAAAATGTCTTTTTAAGTACCACAAAATTAAAATAATATTATAAGCACAACAATTTGAGTGAATAATCTACATGATTTAATATTTTGAACCCTAGATTTTCAGTGTGGCCTCAGACTGTTTATATACAGGTCATAAAACTGTATTGAAGTGTAATGCTGCTGGATGAACTCTTCTTGTTTTTACTTTATCGAAGGGTCGTTGAAAGGAGAGCTGGTGTCGCTTGACAGAGCTGCTTTAATCGGTCTCACGGTTTTCAGTTCCTGCAGCTCTTTTTGTTCAGGACTGAGCTCGGATTCTGGAACAGCATCGGTACTGGGATCGGGATCCAGATAATATGGATTATAGCGACTCCATCTCACGAAACACAGACTGAGAAAAGATGCAGAATAAGAGGCAAACATCACCCAATATACAGATACTACACAGCGGGAAATAAGTACAAACAACGGCGTGTTTTACAAACAGATACACGCACATGGTTCAGTTTGAAAAGGACCACCAAATCTTATAGAAATTACACTTATGAATTACGTAACAACGTTTGTGTAATTTATAAATCAATTTGGATAGTCCTGGCAAAAATAAGTAAAGAAAACTAGTAAAATTTACCTCGGTGTCCAAGGTTTCAGTAAATATCTGACGGAGGCTGCCATCTTTAAAACGATGCAATGAGTTTGTCTCAGATCTGCTTGATCGACACAAACTGATATTCACCACTAGAGCAGAAATACAAACACCGATCTCGGATCAGCGGTTAAACTGGCTCTGACGCGACCGTGAAAGGACCTCAACGGAAGAAAGCCACCTAACATATTGCCTGAGTAAAATGTATTTGTGACTTGAAAACAAAGAAAAACTAAACTTAATGTATTATATTTTTATATCTATAGAAGTTATATACTCTCTAAATAGTCTTTAAATTATAGTTATTTACACTGACTGTTAAAAGAGTTTCCTGTAGGCTAATGTGCTTATGCTGCCCCCTCACATTTATTAATAATAATAATAATAAATAATATTTAAATCTATAGGCCTACATAGCTGTTGGGACTTTTTTGCGAGCTTAAATATCTGAATTAGGCTATTACTATTTATTATTATTAGGCTATTGTTGTTGTTAGCATTAAATAAGCGTTAGGTTAACTAAATTTTTAGTTAAACCAAATAAATTATTTTATTTCAATTGCAAAAAATTTTTTATTTAGAATGTTTCAGCCATGTTTTGGTTGAGAACTTTTTCATTCACATTCAAATTCATTACTTCTGCAAATAACTGATCTGATGTCAGCCACTGAAACAACTGCACATAATTAAATTAAATATCTCAAGATCTGAGTATGATTTAAAAAAAAAAAAAAAACTTTACAGCTTCACTTTATTTTTATTTATTTTTGAAGTCCACATTTTGGTGAATAGAATTTCCTTTATTTGTGCTATTGATCGTTTTTGTAAATTAACTTTTTTTTGGTTGCTTTAACACTGTTTAGAAAACATGTTTGTTGTGGTAAAGAAAACCAGAAATGAGATGAGGGGGTGCTTGATACTTATTAATGATATGAGCATCATGAAGTGGTTTAGTTTGAATTATAAAATGTGAACTTATACTGGTAAAAAATTAGCTTATGGTTTTGTTTGTGTCTTTTAAAAATACTGTTAAAAATAGGAGCTTACTGTTTTGTTTGTCTTAAAAATATGAGCTTACGGTTATGAGCAAGGTTTCCATTGAGTAAATGTACTATAAACCTAATAAAGTGGTTGTTGTGAAAAACAATACTTGTTTTAATGATTTAATGATCAATTCCCCATTACCCAAATGAACTGAGGGAATCACTTTCCTCAAATCATTTGAGTTTAGTTTGTTTGCCTTTTTAAGTCATCGGTACTTAAAAAATTAAGTTAATTCAATGAAGAGAGACCACATTAGGTCAACTCAATTAAATTGTGTTGTCAGTTTCCCCATTACTCAAATGAACTGAGGGAATCACTTTCCTCAAATCATTTGAGTAGTCTCAACTTATTAGGGTTTACAGTGCAACCTCTGTTAGGGTTTAGTGTTATTAGAACCTCTAAACTCTCTACTGATCCTGTGATACTGCCACATTTGCTCCAACAGCGTCATGGCAATCTGATCATTTGAAGAAATAATAATAATAATAAAAAACCATGCTGGACAGTAAGTTTTAAACTATGGTATCATTCAGGCATCAAGAATCAGCATATGAATCTCAACAATGGTGACAATCAACAAAAAGCTTCATGCCGCACTACATTCTGGGTGCGCCAATCAAAACTCACCCATGGCTCCCAGCATGCATTGCGGCATGAATTTTAGTAGTTTGTTTTGTCACCATTGTTGAGGTTTGTGTTGATATCATAGTGTCTAAATGCCCAGTTTGAAATTGTTGCTCAAATGATGTTTGGGATATTCTCAGTTTTTGTCAGTGTTAGTGCACTAGTGCTCTTTCTCTCACAGCTAAACTTGTTTAGTTAAAAGAAAATATTAAAGTAGGACCTCAACCTTACTGCTACTGTATTTGCTTTGAAACAGTCATTTAAACCAGAAGCATAAAAGCAGACATCTTCAGCTGATCCACTTAGCCCAAGAGTTCTTAATGAAACGTGCAATTGATGTAAAGAGTCATTTAAGAAAAGCCAAGGGTCAAGTGCTCAAAGCAAACACGTTTCACTATAATGGTGACATCAAACTTTATTTTGAAAAAAAAAAAAAAACATTAATTAGAGCTAAACCTCTGTTAATTCTCAGAAACAACTTATGAAAGAAAGAAAGTCAAACTGGTCTGTAATAAGTGAAGACGGTAAAGCTGTTTTTTTAAAGTTGTTTAATCATCCTCTGCTCAGATCTTGAGAAATTTAATTTAATTGTTTGCAGTTGATGTTTAAGTGGCTGAAATCAGATCAATTATTAATCTGAATGAAAAAGTTCTCAACTGACATATGGCTGAAACATTGAAATTAAATAATTATTTACAATTAACATGAAAGATCAATTTAAATAAAAAAAACTAAAGTAACTAAATTTGGCAAGTTGAAAATACTTAATATCCTAAGTAATTAAAACTAAATTAGTACCTCAAAAAGTTGAGTGAACAAAAAACATTTTACAGAGAACATTTGTACTGAAAACTATTTTTTCCCCACCTGCATAATATTGCATGCCTCCAATCCTCTCTCACACTGTCTGATGCTGTAACCTAATTCAGTGGTTCTCAAACCTGTCTTGGAGGACCCCCAGCACTGCACATTTTGTATGTCTCCCTATTTCTGACACACCCATTTCAGTCTCTACCAATGAGCACATGAGTTAAATCAGGTGTGATAGATGAGGGAAACAGGGCTGTGGGTCCTCCAGGACAGGTTTGAGAACCACTGGACTAATTACCTCACGTTTGGATTGTTGTAAATCCCTGTTTATTGGCTTGCCCAAGAAACACATTACAAGATTACAGTATGTTCAAAATACAGCTGCAAGGGTTTGTGATGGAATTTTTTAATTAATCATAACTAACATTTCCTTTTCCTTGCAGGAATAACACTTATATGCTTTTGAAACCTAAATGCCCTCAAACCTTGCATGGGCCTAAGTCAGTGCATGTCTGAATCATGTGCAAATATAAGAAAAGTGGAAATGAAACTTAGGGACAGCTAGACAACTATCTAAATATAATTGCCCATGATACTGAGTAACGAACGAACTAATAAACACATAATTTGGGCAGATCTTGCTTTACCTAGTAACAGGAGGGTTTGACATATGAAGAACCAATCTTGTAGAATGCTTTGCCATGCTCCTATCCTATATAAACTGTTGTATTCTTCTTGCTGGTGGGATTCTCTGTGATTGATACGAGGTCCTCTGGCCGTGATTAAAGCATATTCTAAGGCATATATCTGGTTATTGCTACGCAGCAAGTTAGGGAACACTAGAGACCTTATTCCCAAGTGATAAGTGTTCAAAAAGGGTCAAGACACTGACCGTCTTAAAGCAGCAGTTGTCGACTAGGAGACGCAGTGCTAGAGTATAAATATTTTTGAGTGTCGCCAGTAGATGCTCGGGTGTCGACTAGGAGACGCCCCAGGTAAACTTAAGTCAGGTGCGTAGAGGAAAGTCTACCACAGGTTCTAACCTCAACAAGGCGTACTGTTTGCGTTACTCCACTTCTGTATGATCTCCACTGGCTACCTGTTGCATCACATATTCATTTTAAGAAACTACTTCTAGTCTTGCCCCTGCCTCTTTGTCTGTCTGACTTCATCATTCTAATAACTATTATTATGAAAGTAACAATGCTCAGTTGAATGATGTAGTTCACTATTAGCTAATTAATAACTTTTTTTTCATACCCCCCAGAGGACTTCTGAGAACTATAATTAATGTGACTAATGCAAAATGTATAATTAATTGTAAAATGAAGATCATGGTAACCCACTATAAGTGTTACCAAATACATAATTACTATCCAAAACCTTTTATCCAAAAAGTTTACAATGACTTCAGGTATTACTAGAGTTATCATGCTTTTCACTTTAGAATACTGATCCAAATAATTACTAATTCCTTCTGAAGGATTTGGTAATACCAGAGTCATAAATGCAAAAGTACACTGAAGTGTAATATTGGTGAACACATATGGAAGACATTTCAACAGCTGCTCATCTCTTTCTCAAAGATGATCTATAAACACTCAGTCGTCCTACTGAGATTCTCTCGTCATACAGACACATTCAACATCCAACAACTGAAAAAGACTGAGATTGTTTCAGTGATTGGAGCCGTTGTTCCCGCATGTGGAAATGGAATCGTCATGGCAACAGCTGTGTTGATAAAATCTGTCGCACTTAAGGAGAAAATAAAGGAGGACCGATCATGATCATCATTGAAATGATTAAATAAAAAATAAATAAATAAGTCAAGTGTAATGTGTTTCAAAATGAATGTATGCTGGATTTGACAATAATTATTTTATTTTAATCAGTAACAATCTATGACCATATCCATGGCAATAATAAAAGGTAATGAAGATAACCCATGAGTACAACACAGGATTGTATACAAAACTTTTTAAATAGACATCTAAAAAAAAAACAAAAAAAAAAACAGTCAAGTAACAGTACGACAAGGGGCAAACATCTGTAAATATTTGTATTACATAAAAACAAAAGCAAGTTTGACCTCCTCGTCTAACTAACCAATATTTCAGTCAGAGGAATGAGGTAAGTGTGATTACCTTAGTATAATGTCTCTCTTGTATTGTGTCTGCAGTAAACACTGAGTTTAGACAGTGAAACGGTTTCTACTCTTCTTGATGAGGTGATCAGTGGTGTAAATGCATTCTTATTACTCGTATGTTCTTATTACTGTTCAAGTAACATTATTTTTCTTTTAGGTTAAGATTAACAAAACTGAAACTAAACTAAAAAACATATCTGTAAACAGTAAGATGTAACAAATAAGAGAAAATAACTAAAGGCTTCCATTAAAATACCAAAAAGAAGTAGCAATAAAGTAATGTAATGTAATATGTTAGAGAGACCCACGACCTGAACAAAAGAAAGTAACAATAAGTGGTTTGATTCGTCTACTCTTACCAAAAACACAGAGTAAAAAGGGCCGGATTCTCCTACATTTCTACTACAATGTAAATGGATTGAATGACATCAGCAAATCGAAAGAAACACTTAGAAACATGTTGGTCTGGCGGCTGACAGGAAGTCTGGATCAGTGCGACCGGCTCGGAGTCACAGCAGATCATCTCTGTTAAGAGGAAGAAGCGTTTAAAAGGGCCGGCAGCTGAACACACAGACACAACAATGAAAGAAACACAAAAATCATCAAAACATAATGAAAAGACTCATAACCTAACATACATCTCCAAAACTGACTAAACTAAAAACGTAATAAAATGTCACTCTAAAAATAAAATTAACTGAACTAAAAATTTAGTTTTTAGAAATAAAAACTAAATTCAAAACGAATAACCTTGCATGACACATAATATAAAGGAGTAGAGAAAAGGAAACAGTTTACAAAATAGATGCATTTTGTAATTTTACAAAACAGAATCCCACTGTTGATTATGACTGAAGGTGATGAAACATGAATGTGGTTCACAATCTGCTGGACAGATTCATCTCTGGGACTCTGATGGGCGATTCTTCAAAAGTGTTCACACCTGTTACCTCAACATCTCTCTAGATCTGCATTGGTTGTTTCACCTGCTTGTTGATTCCAGAGAGAGTTTATTGGCATCACTAGATCTCAAATCGTGGGTCTGTGAGGAAGAGCTGTCTGAATTCAATTCTGTTGTTGAAGAGCCTACAGAGATACAAACACACTGATATTAGCAACAGACAACTGAAACAAACAACATCATGAAATCAGATTTGTAGACATGAATTGCAGGAGATAGTTAAAGAAAAGCAGTAGTAAATGGCCTTGTATCAAAGAGAAAGCACTTCAGCTCAGAGCTCAGTTTTATTTTTGAGACTTATGTTTGTTTCATATCATAAAAAGACTTCAGATCAAATAACTTTAGAAGGGAATGTGATTCTGTGACGTTCAGACACACACCTTACTGTCTTTGTGTTACTGTTGTGAGAGACGATACTGTAGATTCTCTGAGCCCCAATGTCAGTGATGCTATTGCCACTAAAACTGCAGATCAAACAAACAAATCAGACAAAATGCAACAAATATTACATTATACTACAGATTATACTTTTTACTTCTTTCTCTCTCAGTTACTCACTCAATGTTTTGTGCTTTGTGGAGGTTTGGGAGCAGCAGATCCAGGCTGTGATCAGTGAGACGGCACTGACTCAGATCCAGTTCAGTCAGTCCTTCAGAATATTCCAGAATCAGCACCAGACCTCTACAGACCTGCGGCTCCAGATGAGTCTGACTGAGGTCGACCTCGTCACCCAGAGCTTGAGAAAGAGACGCAGCTTCCTCAGGCCTCACATGAGCCAGAAACTGAAGCAGCAGAGATTTATCACAGCTGAAACACACAGAGCAACAGATGATTATAGATCATTTAGTCTGTTTGTGTATGAATGTAATGTGTTCATGTTTCTCACCAGAGTTTAACAGAACGTAACACTGGGAACAGCTGGTCCATTCCAGCTGTGTTAATCTCACAGTCCTGTAGAATCAGCTGTGTGTTTGTGTGTGTGTGAGCTCTCTGAATGACTGTGCTCATCACACGGCAGTCCTCAGTGGTCAAATGTAGAGTCTCAGAGTCTGTGTTTGTTGTCAGATCCAGAGCAGAACGGCAGGAGAAGTCCAGCTTGTGCTTCAGGACGGAGAGCAGAACTGCTGCTGCCTCCTGCTGAACATCAGAGACACTGCAGCAGTGAAGCATCCTCAGTAACAGCTGCCTGTCAACACTGAACACAGACAAACACCAAATCAACAGATTCTGGTAACATCAGTACCAGCTGAGAATCAAAGCATCTTAAAACATTAAGTATGGATGTATTTTTCCCGTACTTTTGAGGAAGAAATATTTGAAAAATAACAAATTCCATTGTCAAATGATGATGATAATTTCAACAAATTCAAAAGTTGTCTTTTCAGAGGCACAATAAATGCAATACAATATTTATGATGTTGCCATGTACACATTTGTAGACCTTCTCATTGTAGCGTTTAATGCTGAGGAGGACTCTAGACTAGACGCCTCAGGAGGACTGGTAAAGGAAGGATGCAGCCTTGTAATTGAGAAGCACTCATAGAGAAAAGCAGCGAGACCTGAGGCTGGAGACATGTCCGAAGAAAGGCACAAAGCTCTCCAGCTCTTCCTCTGGCATGGAGGTCCACAGCAGGTTGAGTGAAACTGCAGTGCAGTGCTGCAATGTGAAGCGCAGGGCGGCACAGTGGACAGAGTCCAGCTCTCTGCTCTGCAGGTTGATGTAGTTCTTCACTGAACTCAACAGACTGGACACAAATCCACCAGAGCCGCTCTCATAGATCTCTCTGATTACAGACAGCATGAAGGTGGAGCTCATCCTGTACAGACACACATCAAATGAACGTGACTAACCACTGTAAATTATTTAATCATTTGTTCTACATGATAAGTGTTTGGGTTTATATGGGTAAGAAATATGAAGCAAGAAATCTTAAGAATCTCACCATTCATTTGAAAGTTTTCTATCAAGTTTAAAGTGTTTTACATGCAGATTTTGTGAAAGAACTCATTTATTGGGTGGTTTACCGTTTAAACTGAATCCTGTTCAGAAATGGCAGAATTTCTCTGATGTTGCATTGAATGTTGCTCTTTCTGAAGTCCACAGTGATTTGTTGAATTCTGTGCTGCAGGAAATAGTGAAGCTCTTCCCAGCTCAAGGAACAGGAACTCAGATCTCCATCCACTTTCTGCAGGAAGTGCTGAGTCAGTTCCTCTTCCTGAACTTCATAGACATATTCAACCAGCTTCTGTAGAGTCTCTTTAGATGATCTACACATACAGAATTAATTGTTTTATTTTTATGCCATGATAAATATAAAGTCAAACACTGCTGAACTGTGTGTTATAGTCTTATACCTAAGAGTCAGCGGTCCCTGGTGACACAGTAGGACAGAGAGAGAAACAGACTCCATCTTGTATTCAGTCAGGTTCAAACACTGGACAGTCCAGAGTCTTAGAAAGATGGCCAAACTGCTCAGGACTCTGGACCGCTTCCTCTCTGACAGCTGTTTATCATTCGGATCAAGTGTGAGTTCATTAACAGTGACAGGAGTTTGAACCCTCATAAACCTCAATGCCTGCACTATTCTCACCACCATATAACCACTCAGCCTGAAAAAACAACACACACTGTAAATATAAGAAAATATCAATTCAGGAAAATTTATAATCCTGTCTGTACCTGAGTGTGTGTATGTGTGTGATGTGTCTGAGGAGAAGTCTTGTTCCTCTTATAGAGATGACTTTAGGTTTCAGAGTGAGGTTGAGTCTGTCAGCAGAGAAACGTAAGACTCTCCCCACAGACCTGCAGGATTTATTGGATAAACTTCCTTCCAGACTGAAGGAGAAGTCAAGAACCTCCAACAGTAAATTCACCAGCTCTGGATTCTCTCTGAGCTGAACCACTTTAAATAGAGGTAACAAACACCACTCAGAACAGCTGAAAAATATAATAAATACTTGATTAAAATGACTATATACATTAACATGACCCATTACACTTGGAAAAAGAAATTAACAATGCATTGTATTTCATGTGTAAATTTTGTTAGACCGTTGCTCTTGTATCTTGCATCTTTTGAAACATCTCATTTTTAACCGCAAAACACAGGACTGACTGACACGCAAAGGCAGGCAAGGCAAGGCAGGGCTGGTCTGGATACAGGAGAACACCAAAATGTCATTACATTAGACAACAATCTGGCACAGTACAGAAAACACTAATATAAATCAGGGAAACAAACGAGAAGGATTATAAGGGATGACTGGTGGGTTAAATTAACTAATAATTAGATAAGAAGGGAGGAGTCAAGACAAATAAAACACATGGTTGATAGAAACAAACATAGCAAAAGCTACATGCTCAAACAAAACATGTCAATACAAGAACACCAAGTAATAAAAACATTACAAGCCATGTGCACAACACAACTTAAGAGCATCTAAACAATAAAGCAGATCACAAGTCGGGAGCAACTTGAAAACCACACGCTTAGACAAAGACAAAAAAATACATGAATTACACCATGTCTACACCAGATGCTGTCTACACTGGATATGGTGTGATGTGACTTTCTTTCTTTCTTTCTTTCTGTCCCCGAAGGCAATTTCATGGCCCTTTCATGGGAACTGTCGAAATCTAACCAATAAAGTGACGAGACGTCAGAAGTGGGTGACGTCACGGACCAGGAAACTATAAAGCGTACCCAGAACAAAGAACGCTAGCTTCTGTGTCTTCAGCAAGCGCTCAGTGTTATCTTGTGTGTCTTATTTGGTGTTGTTTGTCTTATCTATATATGTCACGATCTCTTCGTCTGAGGACAAGAGTATCCCACACCACACAATATATATATATTAAAAAGACACGTATTATGGCGGATAAACAACAGTACATCAAGCGTGTTCATCCCTGTCCTCATTTTATCAGGGGTGGGGATACAGCATGCCCAGGCAGCTCTCAAGGGAGCTGTCTGTGTGCACTGTGAGAAGCTCACTCTCAGGACACTGAGATCACGCCGGGCACTCTTTGATAAAGAGAAGGAGGGTGCCGTGGCCAGTGTTCCCCACGGATCGGGTCCCGCTTCTGCCGAGGCAGAGCGGTGGCTCCATTCGTGGGGTTCACAAATGGATTTGACAGAGGGGTTAGAGATGGGCTCAGCCTTATCTCTGCCTTCACCTGTCAGACCCAGGAGGTGGATGTGATGAGCACCGAGGTTGGAGAACAGGACTCGCCATCCTCATCTCCAGCATATGAGGAGCTGTTAGAGGTGGTGACCGGGGCCGTAGATAAATTGAAAATTAAGTGGCCCGCAGAGAGGAATGAAGCAAAAAATAAAAGCAAGTTAGATGAACGCTTCCTCCCCGCTCGGTCACTAACTCAGCGTCGGGGACTGCCGTTGTGGAGGTCGTGGCAGAGTATTCATCCCTAAATTCCCTGATGCTGCCTACCAGACCATTAAAAACAACATCAAAACTGGTGGGCAAAGCTTATACGGCGACAGGTCAGGCAGCGGCTTGTCTTCACACCACATCAGTCTTACAAGCCTACCAAGCTGACCTGCTGGAGGAAATTGGTAACAGCGGGGAAGCGATGTTTGAGACTATTCAGGAGCTTAGAAAAGCAACTGATCTAGCTCTTTGGGCCACCAAGGAGACGGCCAAGTCAACAGGCCATTCTATGGCAGCCCTGGTGGCCACAGAGAGGCATTTATGGCTCAACCTCTCATACATAAATGAAAGAGATAAAAACATCCTTATGGATGCGCCGCTGTCTCCTGCGGGCCTCTTCGGCGACTCAGTTACATTGGTCGTCGAGAGGTTCCAGGAGACAAGAAAGCAATCAGCGGCATTCCAAAAACTCCTTCCCCGCTGCTCTCATCCCCCCGAGACTGCTGAGCGGGAGCAATCTTGGCCGTCAACAAGCTCCTCAGCGCACAGAGCGCAGCAAAAAGTTAGTGTTGCCACCTGTGCCCGGGGACCAGGGTGGTCAACACAGCCGAAGCCTTCGAGGGGTAAGACGGATCTGCAGACCATCATTATCGCCAAGAAGGCTTCGAGGAGGTCCTGACGCCAATGGCCCAGGACCTTTAATACCCTTCGGTGAGGGTCGGGTATTAAAATACTCAGTACCCGCCCCTCTTCAGCATCCTCAGGGGACAGTTCTGCTAACCCTGCCACCCAGTGCGCTTCAGGGTGCAGCGGTCTCCACCGACCCTCCAAGGAGGGCCGGTCATCACTTGATTCGGCTGTTCTCTGGCGGTTCGCCGCTTCGGGGCGCCGAGTCAAGTGCTCAAAAAACACCAGAGGTAAAGACCTTAGTAAATTTTCTGGCAGAATGGAAACTTCTCCCAAATATCTCGAAATGGGTGCTGCTCACAATAGAAAAGGGTTACAAAATTCAGTTTGGGTCTCGCCCGCCCCAGTTCAACGGGGTCCTTCCCACAGAGGTGGCCCCCGAGCAGTCTCTGGTAATGAAACAGGAGGTTATGATGCTCTTGCAAAAAGGAGCTATAGAAAGGGTTTCTCCTCCCAGCAAGCTGTCAGGGTTCTACAGCCGATACTTCATTGTTCCAAAGAAGGATGGAGGATTGCATACCATCATAAATTTACGCGTGTTACACAGATCTGTGCAAAAGCTCAAGTTCAAGATGCTTACACTCAAACAGATTATCCCACAGATCAGGTCCGAGGACTGGTTTGTGGCGATAGACCTGAAAGACGCTTACTTTCATGTATCCATCCATCCTCAACAATTGAGGCTCAATGCCAAGAAAAGTGTGCTTGTTCCGGCTCAAATGACCAACTACTTAGGGGTAGTTTGGACTCCACCACGATGCAGGCACGTCTGTCTCCTGTTCGCGTGAGTTCCATCCTCGATGCCGTGAACAGGGGTGAAACTAGGCCAGTCACTCACTGTAAAACAGTTTCAGAGACTGTTCGGTCTCATGGCAGCTGCGTCCAATGTGATACCTTTTGGCCTGTTGCACATGAGACCCTTACAGTAGTGGCTCAGGACCAAGGGGTTTTCTCAGAGGGGAAATCCTTTTCGCATGATCAGGGTCACGCGGCGATGCCTTCGTGCGTTGGTCATGTGGAAAAAGCCTTGGTTCCTGTCCCAAGGACCTGTGTTGGGGGCTCCTTGTCATTGCGTAATGCTAACGACGGATGCCTCCCTCACGGGCTGGGGGGTGATCATGAGTGGTCGCTCAGCTCAAGGTCTCTGGGAGGGCCATCAACTTTCCTGGCACATAAATCGGCTGGAAATTATGGCGGTATTTTGAGCATTAAAATACTTCCTCCCAGACACGAGAGGCCACCACGTGTTGGTCCATACGGACAACATGTCGGTGGTCACATATATCAACCATCAGGGGGGTCTGAGGTCTCGCCAATTGAGCAAACTAGCCTGTCGGATCCTCCTGTGGGCCCGTGGGAAGCTCCTCTTGCTGAGAGCAGCCTACATCCCATTGCATCAAAACGTGGGAGCAGACGCCCTGTCGAGGCAGGGGCCGAGGCCCGGGGAATGGAGACTCCACCCCGAGGTGATGGAGCTCATCTGGAAGAACTTCGGTCGAGCGGAAGTCGACCTGTTTGCTTCAGGAGAATCAACCCAGTGTCCACTGTGGTTCTCTCTGTCACATCCAGCACCATTGTGCCTGGATGCCATGGTACAGACGTGGCAGAGGCTGCGTCTGTACGCATTTCCCCCATTCGCTCTGCTCCTGGAGTTCAGGAGAGGGTGCGGCGGGACGGGGTCCGTCTAATATTGGTAGCCCCGTTCTGGCCAACCCGGATTTGGTTTTCAGACCTAGTGTCTCTCTTGGACGGCTCTCCGATGGAGATTCCTCTCAGGCAGGACCTTCTGTCTCAAGCGGGCGGCATGATACTTCATCCTCGCCCAGAACTATGGAGACTGTGGGCCTGGCCTCTGAGGGGGCCAGGCTCATAGATTCTGGTCTCCCAACCGAGGTTGTGGAGACCATACTCCACTCCAGAGCTCCCTCCACGAGGAAGCTGTATGCATTTAAATGGAAACTATTTTCTACTTGGTGTAGACAACGTCATTTGGACCCTGTCCATTCTTCTACTAGCCTAGTGCTACAATTTCTCCAAGACAAGTTCTCGGATGGCTTATCCCCTTCGACTCTGAAGGTTTATGTTGTGGCCATATTGGCCTATCACGCTCCTCTGGGGGATTCCTTGGTAGGTCGAGACCCCCTTGTTATATGCCTTTTTCATGGTAATTTGAGGCGGAGGCCTACTGTTCGTACAAGAACTCCAACCTGGGACTTGGCCGCGGTACTGGAAGGGCTAGCTGAGGCTCCCTTTGAACCACTAGAAGAGGTTTCTGAGAAGTTCCTCACTCTAAAAACAGTATTTCTACTGGCTATCTCATCTCTCAAGAGAATAGGAGATCTTCAAGCACTTTCGGTTGCTCCTTCGTGTTTAGAATTTGCGCCTGGTATGGTAAAGGCTTTTCCTCACACTAGACCTGGCTATATGCCAAAGGTCCCCACCAATGCCCCAGGGCCTATTGTACTTCAGACTCTTTCTTGGGAGACCCGGCATCTAAGCAGAGAATGAGCAAGTGGGTGGCTTCACTTGCTTATGAAGCGGCCAGACAGCCATCTCCCAGTCTACCAGGGGTATGGTGGCCTCAAAGGCTCTGATGTCGGGAGTTTCCATCCACAACATATGTGTTGTGGCTGGGTGGTCCTCCCAGCATACATTTATTAGGTTTTATAACCTTAATGTCGGCTCCACTCCGGGGTCAGCTGTGCTGTTTCAATGATAACAGACAGGTACTTGGCACTACGGTGTAGTTGGGACAGCGTTCCCATTGCGTTCGCAGTGTCGACAGTTCCCATGAAAGGGAAGGTCTCAGGTTATGTATGTAACCCTGGTTCCCTGAATAGGGAACGAGACGCTGCGTCGCTTAGCTGTACCCCCGGCGTAAACTGTGAGCGTCTTGCTTCAGCCATAATAAGAAGCTAGCGTTCTTTGTTCTGGGTACGCTTTATAGTTTCCTGGTCCGTGACGTCACCCCCTTCTGACGTCTCGTCACGTTATTGGTTAGATTTCACGAGTGCTTCACGACGCAATCACGCAGATGCGTTCCCATTGCGTTCGATGCAGCATCTCATTCCCTATTCAGGGAACCAGGGTTACATACGTAGACATTTTGTCTACATTTTGCAGCAAGACCAGAAAAAAAATATATTAAGAAATACCATTTAGAAAAGGGCAACAGCAGGCAATTCCCGACAGTAAACTGATGCCCCATTCTATTTCTGATGTATTCAAGAATATTTCTGACATGAAAAACAAATTTGCACCAGTCGCTTTTATTGAGTCCGGTGTAGACACATTGTGAGTGTCAGAGTTCTGTCACCAAACTAAGAATAAGACCAGAACAACACTGACACTGTAAGTTGATGTATTTTCTCTCACCTCAGCTGTGAGATGTAGGGCAGACACTGAAGGAAACTCTTCATTTCACTCTCTTCCTCTGAACATCCTCTCAGCTTTACTGGTTTCTTCTCTGTTTGGAGTTTCAGCACTTCCAGGAGGACGGAGGTCTTTCTCTGTGAGAGATCTATGGACCAGACATCAGGTGACTGGAAAACTGACTGTAATGCTGGAAGGAAACTCCTGCCTGTTTGAGTCTCATAGTTCTTCTCATAGTGTGAGTAAAGATCCAGCAGGAAATCACTCTGATAATCATCATAACCCTTTTGATCAAAAGGGAAGGTTTTGTAACTGCACACAAATGACAGCAGAGTAGAGAATCTAGTTCCTGTGTCATTTTCAACTGCAGCAACACTGAGATTCAGCAGGAATTTTACTGCAGACATCTTCCTTTCTTCATCATCAAATAACCAAAACCTGATAAAATACAGAGAACCAAACAGTAAATTAATTTGTGAAAACATACAGCATTTATAAATCAACTATATAGCATACAGAAACAATTATTCTGGTAAGAACATAAAAACATTTTAAGAGGACAGAATCTAATGACATTTCATTTTTTCCAAGTCCACATATAATGTTAGTTGAGGTTTCTTGAACAATCTCATTTAATTTTCATGACTATTTTCCAGCTTCTTTATGACTCTTAGAATTACAGGTTTTCTCAACCAATTTTACATCCAAAGGGTCAAAACAAAACAATTAACTATTACATTTGCTAAACAGTTTATTTTCACATTCATTAAGAGCACATTCTGACCTCAAAAGTATTGAAATGTTCTCTATTAAATGTAGTTCCAAACGTAGGTTCTGGGGTTAATTCCTTAAGTCTTCTGTACTTATTTCGCTGAACTACTCTTAGTTAACTGCCCAGCTTGCTGTCCTTGTAAATATCTTTTTGGGGGGTTTAACTCGGAGCTCCTTCAAGGACAGCAAGCCAAGTTTGTTTTACCATTAACCATTTAGACTGAATGGGCAGGGCGAACTTGTGAATTTTATAACATACTCAGCTGTAGACACTCCAGTATTAGAATGAAAATAGAAAAAAATAAAATAAATACACTTATAAAGTTCTGCAGAGAAGATCTTTTAGCTCATGTGCTCTTCTTGAACTTTCTGAATATTTGTCTACCATAAATCACAGATTTCTGTCACAGATGGAGTTTGGGTTCTTGCCTCTTGTCACCTTTTGGCTTGTTTAGTTCAGGACACTTTAATATTCATCAATATTATTGACTTGAATCACTGCCATTATTGGATGAAAACTGAACTGAGCCGGACGATGACATCACTGTTTTCTCCAGAGCTGCTTTATAGATGAATTTCAGTCTATAGATGAATTACTCGGATCAGTCTAGAAACACGGTGAGTCATGTCATCCTCTCCTAGCATTGTTACCCGTTCCATTTGTCACATGTTCAGCATAGCTCTCTCTGTCAGCGATGAGGGATTTACATGTCATAAATGTAGGGAAATAGTCAGGCTGACAGAGAGAATCTCAGAATTAGAGACACGCATCCAAACTTTAATCGAGGATAGTAAGAATGCAAGGGCTTCAGATACTGTTTTGGATGCGACTAGCTTAGTGAATTCTGTACATTGTTCGGTTCCGGCTGTAGAGCCCATGCAGCAGGGCACTTGGGTAACGGTGAGGCGGCCTAGCCGTGGAAAACACTACTCTTCCATTCCAATAAGAACATCAAACAGGTTCTCCCCACTCAGTGACGCACCCACTGAGATTCCTGTTGAAAGTGCCCTAGTTATTGGCGATTCTATTACACGGAACGTGAAAATAGAGACACCAGCCACCAAAGTCACGTTTGCCGGGAGCCAGAACACCTGACATCAAAGCAAATTTAAAAGTGCTGGCTAATGCTAATCGTAAATACTCTAAAATTATTATTCACGTCGGCATTAATGATGTTCGACTTGTGTGAGCGAGATGTGTGAACTCGCAAGTACAATGTCAGGAGAAGTAATTTGCTCTGGTCCCCTTCCTGTTCGTCGGAGGGATGAGATAGTTAGCAGATTGTCATCACTCAATGGCTGGCTGTCTACGTGGTGTCCGCAAAATAATATAGGTTTCATAGACAATTGGAAAAGTTTTTGGGGCAGACCTGACCTGTTGAAAAGAGGTCAGGGATGGTGCTGCTCTTCTCTCTAGTAATATGGCACATAGTCTTAGAACTGAAACATGACAAACTGGGGCCCAGGTCACAAAGCAGACAGACATTCCTTGTTGTTGGTGATTTTAATATCCATGTAGATATTAAAAAAGACTCATTGGGATTGGCATTTACAGACGTTCTAAACTCTATTGGTGTTAGAAAACACGTGTCAGGACCCACTCATTGTCGTAATCATACTTTAGATCTAATATTGTCACATGGAATTAATATTGATGCCGCTGAAATTCTGCAGCAGAGTGACGACATCTCAGATCATTATCTAGTCTCGTGTATACTACATTTAGTCAAGGCAGCTAAACTGCCTCCCTGCCATAATTTTGGTAGAACCATCACTTCTACCACTAAAGATCGCTTTATAAATAATCTTCCTGATCAGTTTCATCGCCTTAGCATACCAGACAGCTTAGAAGACCTCGATGTTGCAACAGAAACTGTTGCCTCTGTCTTTTCCAGCACATTAGACTCAGTTGCTCCTTTGCGTTTAAAAAAGATTAAGGAAATTAATCCAACGCCATGGTACAATGACCACACTCGGGCCCTAAAGGTAGCAGCCAGAAAAATGGAGCGCAGCTGGAAGAAAACAAAACTAGAAGTATTTTGCATTTCGTGGAGAGAGAGAATGATTGAGTACAGAAAGGCCTTAAAATCTGCTAGATCTGCCTATTTTTCAAAACTTTTAGAAGAAAATAAACAAAACCCTAGGTATTTATTTGATACAGTGGCTAAATTAACCAGAAATAAAGCTTCAACTTCTGATGTTTCCAAAGAGCACAGCAGTAATGACTTTATGAACTTCTTTACTTGCAAGATTGATAATATTAGAAAAAAAATTATAACCATACAACCGTCTACTACAGTATTGTGTCAGACAGTGCATTGTAGTGTCCCTGAGGAAAAATTTAATT
Organism: Elopichthys bambusa; assembly: GCA_037101425.1. Lineage (NCBI taxonomy): Eukaryota > Metazoa > Chordata > Actinopteri > Cypriniformes > Xenocyprididae > Elopichthys > Elopichthys bambusa. Next base: position 8,938,666 of record CM074435.1, read on the forward strand.
CATTTACTGCTTTAGGAGAGGAAGAATTGTCTAAACTTGTTAAATCATCAAAATCAACAACATGTATGTTAGACCCTATACCGACTAAACTATTGAAAGAAATGCTTCCAGAGGTCATAGATCCTCTTCTTAATATCATAAATTCATCTTTATCACTAGGATACGTATCAAAAACTTTTAAGCTGGCTATTATTAAACCTCTTATTAAAAACGCACAACTTGATCCTTGAGAATTAGTCAATTACAGGCCGATCTCAAATCTCACTTTTCTGTCAAAAATACTTGAAAAGGCAGTATCATCACAACTATGTTTCTTTTTAAAAAGAAATAGTATCTGTGAGGATTTCCAGTCAGTATTTAGACTGTACCATACTACTGAGACTGCTCTCATTAGAGTCACTAATGATTTGCTCTTATCATCAGATCAGGGTTGTATCTCTCTATTAAGTGTTACTGGATCTTAGTGCTGCATTTGACACTATTGATCACAATATTCTTTTAAACAGACTCGAAAATTATATTGGCATTAGTGGAAATGCATTGTCATGGTTCAAATCATACTTATCTGACCGTTATCAGTTTGTAGTAACTATAGGACTATAGTAAATGGTTTAGCTCCCCAGTACCTGAACGAGCTATTAATGCATTATAGTCCTATAGTTAATGCTGTAAAAAGCGCTATATAAATAAAGGTGACTTGACTTGAATTTACTAATTTCATAATTGATTAACTGTCATTAAACTTCATCTGAATAATGAAACTATTGTCTCATTCTTAGAGCTGCTTTACAGCTGAATTGAATTTTGTGTTATTATTACTTTTCTGTTTATCACACTAAAGCTGCTTTGAAACAATATTGTATGAAGCGCTATGTAAATAAAGGTGATTTCACTTGACATTAATATTGCACACTAAATGTATATTATAAAATCTACTTCAAAAAGATGGCATTTAATTTATATTTAGAGACACTGATTGTGACATTCTGACCAATGACAATCCTCCTGCTTTTTTGTTGAGTTATCCTGTATATATCAAACTCCTTTTCAAAAGATCAGGGAAAGTTTGGTCTTTTTTCATGAGCCATTTAAAACACAGAAACCAACTTTTTAAACATGTTGAGCAACAGGCTGTACAATATCTTACCTCAGCTGTGAGATGTAGGGCAGGCACTGAAGGAAACTCTTCATTTCACTCTCTTCCTCTGAACATCCTCTCAGCTCTACTGGTTTCTTCTCTGTTTGTAGTTTCAGCACTTCCAGGAGGACGGAGGTCTTTCTCTCTGAGAGATCTACGATCCAGACATCAGGAGACTGGAAAACTGACTGTAATGCTGGAAGAAAACTACTTCCTGTTTGAGTCTTATAGTTCTTCTCATAGTGTGAGCAAAGATCCAGCAGGAAATCACTCTGATAATCATCATCCCACCTTTGATCAAAAGGGAAGGTTTTGTAACTGCACACAGATGACAGCAGAGTAGAGAATCTAGTTCCTGTGTCATTTTCAACTGCAGCAACACTGAGATTCAGCAGGAATTTTACTGCAGACATCTTCATTTCTTCATCATCAAATAACCAAAACCTGATAAAATATGAGAACCAAACAGTAAATTAATTTGTGGAAACATACAGCATTTATAAATCAACTATACAACACACAGAAACAATTATTCTGGTAAGAACATAAAAACATTTTAAGAGGACAGAATCTAATGACATATTTCATTTTTTCCAAGTCCGCATATAATGTTAGTTGAGGTTTCTTGAACAATCTCATTTAATTTTCATGACTATTTCCCAGCTTCTTTATTACAGGTTTTCTCAACCAATTTTACATCCAAAGGGTCAAAACAAAACAATTAACTATTACATTTGCTAAACAGTTTATTTTCACATTCACGAAGAGCACATTCTGACCTCAAAATTATTGAAATGTTCTCTATTAAATGTAGTTCCAAACGTAGGTTCGGGAGGAGCCTAAACATTCAGTCCTGTCAATCATCATTACGAGCGTATAAGCAGCAGTCACTGCGTCATTCCAGTCAAATCTTCCAGCATTTGGTCCCGCCCCGTTGTTTGAATGCATGTCCAAACCTGACAAGCTCCAGCAGCATTTTACCTTCAACGAAGAGTGTTCCGCAGAATACTCTTCCGTTTTCAAGATACACCAGGATCCTCTACCTCTGTTACCCTTCTGCACACAACAAGGGAATTTGAGCATGGCATCCTCTGCGTCCTGCAAATTTGTTCAGACGGCCATTAAACACGCTCCCCATTAAACCCAGCTTAGCCGCTTTTATCCAGTCAAGTGATTTGGTGGGTGGGAAGGGGGTATTAATTCCTTAAGTCTTCTGTACTTATTTCGCTGAACTACTCTTAGTTAGGGTTAGGGTTAGGCAAACGGGCAGGCGAACTTGTGAATTTCATAACATACTCAGCTGCAGACACTCCAATATTAGAATGAAAAAACAAAAAAACACTGCAGTGAAGATCTTTTAGCTCATTAGCTCTTCTTGAACTTTCTGAATATTTGTCTACCATAAATCACAGTTCCCTTTCATGGGAACCCCCGCTGTGTCAAACGCGGTGAGAACGCCTCTGCGTGATAACGTCGTGAAGCACGTGTAAACTGTCCAATAGCGTATCTGTCTGTCATATTTATTGTTATCTGTCCTGATATATTATCAGAAAGTGAAAATATGACTGAAATGGCGAATAAGCAATTCAGACCGTGTGCTTCTCCCTGCCCTCGCTTTATTACGAGTGGGGATTCACATGAGCTCTGTGTAATGTGCTTGGGAGTGGAGCATGCCCAGGCAGCCCTCAAGGGGGTTGCTTGCGAGCATTGCGACAAGCTGACCGTTAGAACGCTCCGCTCCCGCCAGGCGCTCTTTGAGGAGGGCGCTTCGGCTCACGTTCCTCATGGTTCGGGTCCCGCTGCTGCCGAGGCAGAGCGGTGGCTCAGATCATGGGATTCGCAGATGGATCTGGTGGAGGGGTTAGAGACGAGCGCCACCCTTTCTCTGCCCTCACCTGCCAGGTCCAGTGCCTTTTCTCTGGTGGAAGCACGCACTGCGGTTTCTTCCCCTGAGGTTGAGGCACCGATACTTCAAATGTCTGACTCCGAGGAGACTACCTCAGACTCATGCATATAAGGAGCTTATGGAGGTTATAAATTGTGCTGTTGCTAAACTAAATATTTCATGCCCAGCCGAGAAGAACAATCCAAGAGCCTCTTAGATGAAAGATTTTTACCATCTAGATCTCAACCTCCACGTCAGGGATTGCCACCGAGGTGTGGAGGTCGTGGAACAAACCTGCATCTTATCGTGTGTTTAGTCCTGTTACGTCCAACTACAGTAATATCCTAGGACTTAAACATCATGGCTATGCGGCAATGCCCAAAGTCGGAGAGCTATCTCTCTCCTGAGGCAGCATCGTTGCTTAAATCCCCGACATTGCCCACCAAGCCATTAAAGACAACATCAGCGCTGGTGGGCAAGGCATACTTGGCAGCGGGTCAGGCCGCAGCATGCCTGCGTACTATGTCTATCATGCAGGCTTATCAGGCTGATCTATTAAAGGGGATTGATGAGGGCAGCTCCTCTCACAGAGCTCAACAAAAAATTAGCGTCGCTTCTTGGGCTCCCCCACAAAAGCAGGGTGGTTGGGGGGCTGGGTGGCAGTCGCAGCCGAAGGCTCCAGAGAAAAGGCAGATCTGAGGACTGTCATCATCTCTCGGAAGTCTTCAGGGAAAAGCCTTCTGAGGGTGGTCCCCTCTGGGGAGAAACGGAGTTCACCTCATTACACGGTGCCCGTCTCTCATCAGTGCCCTCAGGAGGGTGCTCTGTTAACCCTGCCACCTCGCATGCTTCAGGGCGCAGACGCCTTCAGCGATCCTCCGAGGAGGATCGTGGAGCGTTCAGTTCAGTCGCTTCCTGCCGGTTCGCCATTTCATGGCACTGGACTGATCGCACAAACAACACCAGAGGCCAGTCTCGAGAGACTGGTTCCCTTAGTAGATTTTCTGGTGGAATGGAAATGTCTGCCCAACATATCTCAATGGGTGCTGCGCATGGTAGAAGTGGGTTACAGAATACAGTTCAGGCTGAGGCTGCCCTGCTTCAACGGGGTGCTATTTACAGTTTGTCAACCCAGAGCAGTCTCTGGTTATGGAACAAGAAGTTATGACTCTCTTGCAAAAAGGGGCTATAGAACGGGTGTCTCCGCCCAGCAGGCAGTCAGGGTTTTACAGCCGATACTTCTTAGTTCCAAAGAAGGATGGACGACTGCGTCCTATTTTAGATCTGCGTGTTCTGAATCGCACAGTGCAGAAACTAAAGTTCAAAATGCTTACACTCAAACAGATTGTTTCACAAATCCAGTCCGAGGATTGGTTTGTGACAATCGATCTGAAGGATACTTACTTCCATGTGTCTATCCATCCTCAACACAGAAAGTTCCTGAGGTTCCAGTACAAGGTTCCAGTACAAGGTTCTTCCGTTCGGCCTAGGGTTATCTCCCCACACCTTCACAAAGTGTGTAGATGCAGCACTGGCTACTCTAAGACTCCAGGGCATTCGCATACTAAATTATATCAATGATTGGTTGATCCTTGCTTGATCAGAGAGCTTGGCGGCTCTTCATCGAGATGTAGTTCTCGCTCATTTGAGAAGGTTGGGGTTCAGGCTCAATGCCAAAAAGAGTGTGCTCGTTCCATCTCAGATGACCACTTTTCTAGGCGTGGTATGGGACTCAAAGACAATGCAGGCTCATCTTTCACCTGCTTGTATTGCTTTAGTTCTCTCAGCTGTGAATGCGATAAAACTAGGCCAGTCACTCACTGTTAAACAGTTTCAGAGACTGTTAGGTCTCATGGCAGCAGCGTCCAATGTGATACCTTTTGGCCTACTGTACATGAGACCTTTGCAGTGGTGGCTCAGGACCAACGGGTTCTCCCTGAGGGGAAATCCTTTTCGCACAATCAAGGTCACGCGGCGATGCCTTCGTGCCTTGGTCATGTGGAAAAAGCCTTGGTTCCTGTCCCAAGGGCCCGTGCTGGGAGTTCCTTGTCATCATGTAATGCTAACGACGGATGCTTCCCTCATGGGTTGGGGAGCGATCATGAGTGATCGCTCAGCCCGGGGTCTGTGGGAGGACCATCTACTTTCCTGGCACATAAATCGGCTGGAAATGATGGCGGTGTTTTGAGCTCTCATACACTTCCTCCCAGACCTAAGGGGCCAACACATCTGTGGTCTCATATAAATCATCAGGGGGGTCTGAGGTCACTTCCTTTATGCAAGCTGGCCCATCTGATCCTCCTGTGGGTTCAGGGGAAGCTGCTCTCACTGAGGGCAGCTTACATTCCTGGGTCCCAGAATCAGGGAGCAGACATCCTGTCGAGACGGGCCGAGGCCCAGGGAGTGGAGACTTCACCCCGAGGTGGTGGAGCTCCTTTGGCAAAGATTCGGTCGTGCAGAAGTAGACCTATTTGCATCTCAGGAGACGACTCATTGTCAGTTATGGTTCTCCCTCACTCATCCAGCACCACTAGGGCTGGATGCCATTGCACAGACATGGCCGAGGTGGCGTCTGTATGCATTTCCTCCGATCGCTCTGCTCCCAGGAGTTCTGGAGAGAGTTCGCCGAGTTGGGGTTCGACTGCTGCTCATAGCCCCATTCTGGCCAACCAGAATTTGGTTTTCGGACCTAGTGTCCCTACTAGACGGTCCCCCTATGGAGATCCCTCTCAGACGAGACCTCCTGTCACAGGCAGGAGGCACGATATTTCACCCTCATCCGGAGTTATGGAACCTGTGGGCATGGCCCCTGAAGGGGCTCACCTCATAGATTCAGGTCTCTCCACCGAGGTGGTTGAGACCATCCTCCAGTCCAGAGCTCCTTCCACGAGAAGACTGTATACCATTAAGTAGAGAATTTTTTCTTCTTGGTGTGAAGAAAATAATTTGGACTCAGCTAGTTGTGCTGTGGGTTCTATTCTCGAGTTCTTGCAAGAACGTTTCTCCGCTGGATTATTCCCATCTCTTTTGAAAGTTTATGTAGCAGCTATCTCTGCATATCATCTACCCATTGAGGGTACTACAGTGGGAAGAAATCCCTTGGTTACTTGATTTCTCCGTGGAACTTTGAGGCTGAGGCCTGCTCAGTGCACAAGAACACCGGCTTGGGACCTGGCAATTGTGCTAGAGGGTCTTACCCTTCATCCTTTTGAACCATTGGAAGAGGTTCACGAAAAGTTTCTTACTCTAAAGACTATCTTTCTGCTGGCCATTTCGTCTCTCAAGAGAATTGGAGACTTACAGGCTCTTTCAGTTGCTCCATCATGTCTGGATTTTGCTCCAGGCATGGTCAAAGCTTTTCTTCACCCGAGACCCGGTTATGTGCCTAAGGTCCCTACTAATATTGCAGGGCCTATCATGCTGCAGGCCTTTTGTCCTCCACCTTTTACTAACCCTGATCAGGAAAAACTTAATCTGCTCTGCCCAGTTAGGGCTTTAGATGCGTATGTCCACAGAGCTGCCCTGTGGCATAAATCGGACCAACTGTTTGTTTGTTATGGGTCACCTAGGAAAGCCTGCATCTAAGCCTGCATCTAAGCAGATGATGAGCAAGTGGGTGGTTGAAGCTATCTCACTTGCCTATGAGTCTGCCGGGCAGCCGTCTCCTTTGGCTGTCCGGGCTCATTATACTAGGAGCATGGCTGCTTCCAAAGCATTGATCTCAGGAGTCTCCCTGCATGATATTTGCAATGCAGCAGGGTGGTCTTCTCATCATACATTCATTAGGTTCTATAACCTAGATCTCAACTCCACTCCAGGGTCTTCTGTTCTCTCGTCTTGATACACTCAGACATTTGAGACTATGACGCAGCGGGAGTTCCTACGAAAGGGAACGTCTCGGGTTACGTACGTAACCCTTGGTTCCCTGAATAGGGAACGAGATGCTGCGTCTCCCTGCCATACTCCCAGCATGCCTGAGAGCGCCTTGCATTATCCAATCGGCATCCAGTTGGCGTTCTCTGTTTTCGGGTATGCTTTATAGTTTCCTGGTCAGTGACGTCACCCACCTATGACGCTATTGGACAGTTTACACATGTGCTTCACAACGCTATCACGCAGGGGCGTTCCCCCCGCGTTTGACGCAGCGTCTCGTTCCCTATTCAGGGAGCCAGGGTTACATACGTAACCAGAGACGATTTCTGTCACAGATTGAGTTTGGGTTCTTGCCTCTGTCACCTTTTGGCTTGTTTAGTTGAGGACACATATTCATCAATATTATTGACTTGAATCACTGCCATTATTGGATGAGAACTGAACTGAGCTGGATGATGACATCACTGTTTTCTCCAGAGTTGCTTTATAGATGAATTTACTAATTTCATAATTGATTAACTTTACAGTCATTGAACTTCATCTGAATAATAAAACTATTGTCTCATTCTTAGAGCTGCTTTACAGCTGAATTGAATTTTGTTTCATTATTACTTTTCTGTTTTCTACAGTAAAGCTGCTTTGAAACAATTTTGTATGAAGCGCTATGTAAATAAAGGTGATTTGACTTGACATTAATATTGCACACTAAATGTATGTTATAAAATCTACTTCAAAAAGACGGCATTTAATTTATATTTAGAGACACTGACTGTGACACGCTGACCGATGACAATCCTCCTGCTTTTTTGTTGAGTTATCCTGTATATAACAAACTCCTTTTCAAAAGATCAGGGAAAGTTTGGTCTTTTTTCATGGTCCATTTAAAACACAGAGACCAACTCCAGCTTTTTAAACATGTTGAGCAACAGGCTGTACAATATCTTACCTCAGCTGTGAGATGTACGGCAGACACTGAAGGAAACTCATCATTTCACTCTCTTCCTCTGAACATCTTCTCAGCTCTACTGGTTTATTCTCTGTTTGGAGTTTCAGCACTTCCAGGAGGACGGAGGTCTTTCCCTCTGAGAGATCTATGATCCAGACATCAGGAGACTGGAAAACTGACTGTAATGCTGGAAGGAAACTCCTGCCTGTTTGAGTCTCATAGTTCTTCTCATAGTGTGAGTAAAGATCCAGCAGGAAATCACTCTGATAATCATCATCCCACCCTTGATCAAAAGGGAAGGTTTTGTAACTGCACACAGATGACAGCAGAGTAGAGAATCTAGTTCCTGTGTCATTTTCAACTGCAGCAACACTGAGATTCAGCAGGAATTTTACTGCAATCTTCATTTCTTCATCATCAAATAACCAAAACCTGATAAAATACAGAGAACCAAATAGTAAATTAATTTGTGAAAACATACAGCATTTATAAATCAACTATACAGCATACAGAAACAATTATTCTGGTAAGAACATAAAAAATATTTTAAGAGGACAGAATCTAATGACATATTTCATTTTTTCCAAGTCCACATATAATGTTAGTTGAGGTTTCTTGAACAACTGTGTCCGGCAGCGAGCGCTCTTCTGGCTGCTGTATATGCGGAGCTGCTGGAGTTTGTGGGATGCGCTTCTGGCAGGCTGCAGCTGCCGTGAGGGTGTGTTAAGAAAGGGGCTGCACGCGGACGGCTCGACAAGCGGTTCCTTTCTGTCCATAGCTCTGCAGCTCCCATAAGCTTTCCATTCCTTCCTGATCTCCATGTTTGAGATCGGGAGGGCATGGAAAAACCCTAGCCATTCAGATCTGAATCTGGGCCCAGACAGACGGGAGGGGGAAGAAGTGAGAATGAGATGGATGATTGATTATAAACACCAGTGGTGTTTACATACGTAACCTGAGACGTTTTCTAAACCAATTTTACATCCAAAGGGTCAAAACAAAACAATAAACTATTACATTTGCTAACAGTTTATTTTCACATTCATTAAGAGCACATTCTGACCTCAAAAGTATTGAAATGTTCTCTATTAAATGTAGTTCCAAACGTAGGTTCTGGAGGAGCCTAAACATTCAGTCCTGTCAATCATCATTACGAGCGTATAAGCAGCAGTCACTGCGTCATCCCAGTCAATTCTTCCAGCATTTGGTCCCGCCCCGTTGTTTGAATGCATGTCCAAACCTGACGAGCTCCAGCAGCATTTTACCTTCAACGAAGAATGTTCCGCAGAATACTCTTCCGTTTTCAAGTTACACCAGAATCCTCTACCTCGGTTACCCTTCTGCACACAACAAGGGAATTTGAGCATGTCATCCTTGGCGTCCTGCAAATTTGGCCATTAAACACGCTGCTCCCACCCTCGGCTAGGCGTCTGCGCACCCCAGCTCAGCCGCTTTTATCCAGTCAAGTGATTTGCCGCAACAAACTTAGAACAAAAGACGAACAAAATCCCTGCTCTCTTTTTCCTCAATTCGCAAACGGGCCAATTGATCCGTCGCACCCGATGATTTTAATGATTTCGGCCACCTCAATTAATTGCTTAAGTCTTCTGTACTTATTTTGCTGAACTAATCTTAGTTAACTGCCCAGCTTTCTGTCCTTGTAAATATATTTTTGGGGGTTTAACTTGGAGCTCGAGCTGAGCCTCAGGTTCAAGCCTCCTTTGAGGACAGCAAGCCAAGTTTGTTTTACCATTAACCATTCAGACTGAATGGGCAAGCGAACTTGTGAATTTCATAACATACTCAGCTGTAGACACTCCAGTATTAGAATATAAAAAAATAAATAAAAAAAACACTTATAAAGTTCTGTAGTGAAGATCTTTTAGCTCATGTGCTCTTCTTGTACTTTCTGAATATTTGTCTACCATAAATCACTGATTTCTGTCACAGATGGAGTTCGGGTTCTTGCCTCTGTCACCTTTTGGCTTGTTTAGTTGAGGACACTTTAATATTCATCAATATTATTGACTTGAATCACTGCCATTATTGGATGAGAACTGAACTGAGCTGGATGATGACATCACTGTTTTCTCCGGAGATGCTTTATAGATTAATTTACTCATTTCATAATTGATTAACTTTACAGTCATTGAACTTCAGCTGAATAATGACACTATTGTCTCATTCTTAGAGCTGCTTTACAGCTGAATTGAATTTTGTTGCATCATTGATCATTACTTTTCTGTTTATTACAGTAAAGCTGCTTTGAAACAATATTGTATGAAGCGCTATGTAAATAAAGGTGATTTGATTTGACATTAATATTGCACACTAAATGTATATTATAAAATCTACTTCAAAAAGACGGCATTTAATTTATATTTAGAGACACTGACTGTGGCACGCTGACTAATGACAATCCTCCTGCTTTTTTGTTGAGTTATATTGTATATATCAAACTCCTTTTCAAAAGATCAGGGAAAGTTTGGTCTTTTTTCATGGTCCATTTAAAACACAGAGACAAACTCCATGTTGAGCAACAGTCTGTACAATATCTTACCTCAGCTGTGAGATGTAGGGCAGACACTGAAGGAAATTCATAATTTCACTCTCTTCCTCTGAACATCCTCTCAGCTCTACTGGTTTATTCTCTGTTTGGAATTTCAGCACTTCCAGGAGGACGGAGGGCTTTTGCTCGGAGAGATCTATGATCCAGACATCAGGTGACTGGAAAACTGACTGTAATGCTGGAAGGAAACTCTTTTGTTTTAGAGTCTCATACTTCTTCACATGTGAGCAAAGATCCAGCAGTGCGTCACACAATTCTGGGTTGTTTCTGGGTCTCAGATCAAAAAAGGAGCAACTGCACTGAGACGCTTTATGGAAGAATTCTAGATATAATGTGATTTGCTTCAGTCGCTTTTCCCAAATCTTTAATCTGCAACACAGAAATCAAACACAATATTAAAATCACAGACTTTTACAGGTTTAGAATTATAGTTTAACAGTAAAAAAGTATCTTAAAAGGTCTGTAGATTGACAGCTGTAGCAGCAAAGATTCAAGAGGATGAACTTTTTCACACATTTTTTTTGTGGTGTCTTACAAGCTTTGACAAGTTTAGGTCTGATGACGTCTAGTTTAGGGGAGACAGGGGCTAGTTGTCACAATGGCTGAGGCAGTTAAAAGTTTTCAGTCAACTGTCAAATTACAAAACTGCATTTATCTGTTTTTAAATGATGGTTTTAAATACCTGTTTAAAACATGCTCAGCTGAGGGTGATGTTTTTATTTTATTTTACAATAATAATAATAATAATAATTATAAATTTATATTTAAATTATAACACTTAAACAAATCAATTACTATTGTAATGTGTGGCTATAAAGCGCACAACAAAGATCCAACAATAAGGAACAGGAGATAACAGGGAGCAACACGACCACATAAACTGAAATGAGACCAAACAAAGAACTGAGGAAACTAAGAGCTTAAACACACAGAGAGAGAGAGAGTAATCAAGGTAAAAACAGAACAGGTGTTAACTAATTAAGAACCAAGGACACCAACTAGGGAAGTGCCATACTGTACTGTAAAATAAAAAAAGTATACATTTTACTTTACAGATCATAATATTTATGACTGTCATAATTTCTTTACTTTCAAACGTTAAACTAGACCTTAAACTGACGGAACAAGTATGACGTGTCGCCATGGAAACAATAAGTGGAAACGTTCTAAAAATGTTGCTTTAAAAAAGGTGAGACACCCCAGGTGAATAGGGTAAAAAAAAGAACTAATAGAATCACTAATAAATCACCATACTTCCCCAGCTGATTGATTACATTTAAATGTATTACAAGTTTTCTAAAATTTTATGTTTAATTATGCAAATGAGGTGTTGTCTAATTAAATATGCGCACATTTGTATACATTTCTAGAACAAAAATCTGAATATTTTAATGGCGTTGGGTTCAAAATTCTCGTTTAATTTTTTGAACATGTTAAATTCAAAGGTTTTTACAGAGGGAATTTTGGTTATCTCTTTTTATTACTCCATAAATCAGAAAATACTGCAACAGCCAGAAAAAAAAAAAATTTTTAGGAATAAAATGTAAATAAAAATGTATAAAATCAGGCAAATTATCTATCAACAAATCTGATATATGCCTTTAAAGACATTTACTGTAATTGAAATCTATGAAGGCAAATAGATAAGATGCTATAAAACATACACTTAAAAGTGTATTTTGGATGTTTTTTTGTTTTTTTTCCACCAGTCTGAAAAAACACTTTATGAAAAGCCAAAAAAGGTGTCTTATACTGGGACACTGTGATAGGTGTCGTATTACTATAGGTAGACGTGGATCAGCTGAGAGTCAGCTGATGTGAGCTTGACTGACGTGACCTGCCAGAACTAACAGTACGCTTGATTTCACAGAAGACCCGATTCAAACCTGAATGCAAAGACTAGACCCATGGAAATTATTAATTTTTTCAATTTGTATTATTTTATTTATTATTACTTTATATTACTGCCTGCCCAATGCACACAAATGGTTTATGAATTAAATTCAATATTAAATCGACAGCCCCATAATAAACCATGAATCTGCTGTATTGTGGACTGAAACTCTATTATTTACTTCATGTTTGAATCTGCATGCAATAGAAAAAACCCTACATGCACTTTCCCAACATTTGTTTTATTATTCTTAAAATAATGCAAATTATTTTCACAACAATAGTGGCTTTGCCATGAATGCATTATTAAAATGCATTTCTAAACTGCATTCTGTGTAAATATATGCAGCTTTGGGGAAAAATTCATGGTCATTGTAGCCTCAGTCAAAACATTAGTGTGTGGCAGTTAGACCTGTCAACACTTCCTCTTATCGTTCTTAGCTTTATTGATTTTTAGCGGTGGAGTCAGTCTCTTGGCAGGAAAAAAATCTGAGATGCAGTCCACAAGTTTAAATGAATGAATGAATAAATAATGCATTTATATAGTGCTTTACTACTGTGCACCCAAAGCCCTTTACAATCATATCTCTCCTTACCCACCACCAGTGCAGCATCCATTTGGATATTGCGTCAGCAGCCACAGTACAACGACACCAGTCCTCTCTCCACACACCAGCTATAGGTGGAGAGCAGAGCGAGTGGATAGGGATTATTAGGAAGCCATGATTGATAAGGGTCAATGGAGGGAATATGGCCAGGACTCCAGGGTTACACCCCTGCTCTTTTATGAGAAGTGCCATGGGATTTTTAATGACCACAGAGAGTCAGGACCTCGGTTTAATGTCTCATCTGAAGGACGGTGCTTGTTACTTTGTGGGCTTTAGGACCCACACGTCAATACCACAACTGAGGTGAGACCCTTGAGCAAGGCAGCGTACCCCCAACTGCTCCCTGGGTGTGTGTTCGCGGTGTGTGTGTTCACTGCTGTGTGTGTGCACTTGGATGGGTTAAATGCAAAGCACAAATTCCTAGTATGGATCACTATACTTGGCTACATGTCACTTTCACTTCACAGACCACAGGGTGAGCACCCCCTGCTGGCCTCACTAACACCTCTTCCAGCAGCAACCTAGTTGTCCCAGGAGGTCTCCCATCCAGGTACTGACCAGGCTCAACCCTGCTTATCTTCAGGGTGAAATGGCTTTGGCTAACGGTTTCAGTGCAGGCAATGGTTGGATCTCTTACAAGCTGCACAAACACAGACTCTCCCGCTGCTCACTATGTCCCGTCTCTCCCTCTATAAACACACTTACATGATAAGAATAAACCATCTAAAATGCTTTGAATCATCATTCTAGTAAAACTAAAAACGTGATATGGTGATTTAAATTATGTTTGTGCTTTCACTGTGACAATTATGCGCTTCAGATGATCAATGCAATCAATCACAGTTTTAAACGTGGCAAAATGAATATTCCCAAATTAAAACTCTGTCTTCATTTATTCACCCTCATGTCATTCTTACATGTCACACACATTCATATATTTGAACATTAGTGTTTACTACTGTATGTGTTGATCAGTAAATCTGTTCATATCAAGCGATCGTGTCTCTTCAGAAGACTTGGATTAAATTGTGCGATTGATTATTTTTACAATGAATTATTTTATGAACAGAGACAAAAAAATATGGTGAATAAAAATCTGAAAGTTTGAAAAGACATGAGGTTCATGAAGTACATGATGAAAGAATCAATGTTCATTTTGGGGTGAACTATACCTCATAAATACAGTAAGCTCAGTCTTGGATATTGTGATAGATTTTTCACATTCACGATACATATCGTCACATTTTTATATTGCGATATATCATAGCATTTCACCCCTATTCCTTGGTACCTGATCTTTGGTGAGCAGCTGAGCATCATTTCCATTCCTGCGTCAGTCATGTTACAGTCCTCTAGATCCAGATAAACCTCTTTTTTTCTGGACTGACCGATCACATAAGCCAAAGCACAACACTGATGAGGGTCAAGATCTCCTTCAGGCTCAAGCTGATGGTCCATCTTCTCCAGGAACATTAAACATGCTTTAGGAGACTGGAGCTCATACAAGCACTGACACACATAGAGAAGATCAAACTCTTCACTTTCACTCTGAGGCTGGAGGAAAGTGTCCAAAAACTTCTCAATGAACCAATCAGATGTTTTCTTTATCTGATCCTCTGGGAAGAGACACTTGAGGAGTTTAATGTTGTGTTCTCCCAGAAGTCCACATAAGAAAGGAAGAACATGTCTCATGTGTTTATGCTCCTCAGTCTGACAGAGTTGTAGGACTTTCTCAATTTCACCTGGATGTCCAAGAAGCCACAAAGCTGAGAAAAATTCCTGTATTGTGTTGTGGAGAAAAGCGCAGTACGTTGTTGCAGATGTAGGCGAATCTCTTATTGTGATCATCTTCAGAAAAGCACAACAAAAAATATCTGTCTTATCACAGCTAAAGTTTAAAGTTTTTTGCTTAGTTGCATTGAATGCATTTTCCATCAAGGAATAAACCTGATTTTTGTTGTCTTTCAAGTATTTATCTATTTGCTCAATTTCTTTCTTCACAGCAACGCGGAAAATGTGGATGTACATTTCTGTGACTGTGTGTGGATGGTTGTAAACGTTGTCATTTTTAAATTGAATCAAGTCTACAATCATGAAAGCATACATTGGCACATGGCTGAGACTGAACAGCTCTTGATTCTTCAAAACAACATCTAGAAGAACAGAATTAGTACCCAACTTCTTCTGATAGTATGTCAGAATAGACTTCTCACTGAATCCTTGGACATACAATTTCCGTGTCGGCCAGCTGGAGAAAAGTGGATCATATTCCACCTCTGATCTGCATGTTATTATAATCTTTGCTTCAGGCAGGAGCTCATGATCCATGATCTTCTTTAAGACAGAATGTTCTTGCACACAAGAGATGCCATCAAATACAAAGACAACATTCTCAGAGTTTTCCTCAATTTCTTGAAACACGTCTTTTCTGTCTTTATCCATTGGTTTTAAATACACGTCAAACAAAAAATATTCCAAATTGTTAATGCTAGAACTGTGAGCCAAAACACTTTCATCAAAGTAAAACATGTAGTCCAGCTCTCTGTCATCTTTCTCTGCCCACAGACGCATCATTTCCTGGACAACTGTAGTCTTTCCTATTCCAGGTTTGCCTATGAGGAGGATGTTCTTGTCCTTCCATGTCCAGAGATCCTCAGGTGATATTGATTGTTTCTTATTAGGAATGTAAGCTCTCAGCTTTTTGGGCCGTAGCTTTTTTAATTTTTTATTTTTCACTTTTATTTTGCATTGAGTTTTTCCCTCAGAGTCTGTCTCTAAAACTACAGGTATGAAATGTAAGTCATCCAGATCTTTACATACATATTTATTTACCCTTTGGTTCTTCAGTATTTGTTTTGCTTTCTTCTTCAGCAGAGTCTGGTAGTTTTGACAAGGTGTTGTACCTAAAATGACAACAAAAGCATAACACATTTATTGGAAGATGTCTTAATTTACTGTCATCTTATTAAAATGTTTTCACTTATCAGCTCACCTAATAAAGAGCTGACCTCTTCATCCTCTCTGAATTTAAATGAGATGATCCAGGAGTGTGAACCAGAATCTAATGTTTTCTTCCTAGTGTCATCCAAAATCCTGAGTAATTCATAACTGGCCTCTTCCCCTTTGTTAATGACCCAATCCAATATACATCTGGCTTTATCACACTCTGTCTTCTCTGCTTTGAGAGCATCAACCTCATGGTAACTGAAAACCTTATTCTGATAAAGATTCTCAATGATCAGTTTATGGTTCCTCATATCAGTTACCAGTTTTGCCCGATTTTTTTTTAGGTGCTCTGTAGCAGAGTGCTGTGCAGAAGCCATGCTGCAGGCACTTCAAACCTGAGGACAGATGTACTCAAGCAATATTACAATTATCAATCATATTTCCACATTTGAGCATCGCAATTTCACACAGGTGTGTACTATATAAAAAAAGTCTTAACACACTAGATTTATGTGAACTTAATTCTCTGTAATCATACTCAAAGTGCATTAGTTAAAAATAAACTAGGTAAACTGAATAAACATTCTGGAGAGGAATATTAATAAAGCTGCACAGTCAATTATATGTTTAGACTTCAGAATTCATACTTTTTTTTCTCCCCGCTCTATCAGATGCTAAAAGCAAACAAAAAATGGTGCTAATATAAACAAACACTGTGCTGTAATACCTAATCATGATCCTAATCTTTATTTCCATACCAAAATCCCAGATGGCCAATGATTTCTGTTTAATAAAATCATTAAAATATTGGTGTCCAGGACGCTGTGAGCCCAGAGACCGAACACAGTGAGTTTTTACTGTGAGAATTGACGAATGCCAAGCGCAGAGGATAGAGGGGAAAGACAAAAAACACAGGTCACAAATTAGAAGTTTAAAACAAGAAGTTTGAAAAGAAAAATGTCAGAGGATTTTGATATAAGAGAAGAGGAGTTTGTTGCCCAGCCCTATTTAAGCTTAGAGAGGCGTATAAGCTTACGATACTCCTACATCCTGCGTCATACATCCCGTCAGGGGGTTACTCATTTGGAACAAGTCGACTTGCACAGTATGTGTACAGTCGTCTGCCGGAAGCTAATTATTTGAATTTATCAAGTTTTATATATGGATATTTTTCTTACAAAAACACATCGCTTCACTTCAAAAGGTCTTGTTAATCCCCTGGAGCCGTATGGATTATTTTTTATAATGGATGGATGAATTTCGGCTTCAAAATCTGCCCCAAAATCTTTAAATATATCTCAGATTGTGTTTACCTAAGAGAAGATAGTCATATACACCTAGGATGGCTTGAGGGTGTGTAAATTATGGGATATTTTTCATTTTTGGGTGAACTATCACTTTAATTGCGATCGCCTCACGGTCAGTCTCTGACTCACAATATATTATGAGCTGGTTGTTTTAAAGGATAAGTTCATTTTCAAATGAAGCTTTACTCACCCTCAAGGCATCCTAAGTGTATATGACTTTCTTATTCCTGATGAACATAATCGAAGAAATATTAATAAATATCCTGACGCATCTGGGCTTTATAATGGCAGTGAACAGGAGTCACGAGTATGAGCTGAAGAACTAAAAAAAAATAATTAAATATGGATATTTTTTTACACAAACACATCGCTTCGATTCAGAAGGCCTTTATTAACCGTCCGGAGCCGTGTGGAGCACATATTTATGATGAATGGAAGCCTGGATGCGTCAGGATATTTATTAATATTTCTTTGATTATGTTCATCAGGAACAAGAAAGTCATATATACCTAGGATGGCTTGAGGGTAAGTAAAGCTTGGGCTCATTTTTATTTGAAAGTGAACTATATCCTTTCATGAATCATTAAAAACTCCTCAACTCGGGATTTACCGGATTCGTGAACGGATGAACGGATTCGTCTGACTGAACTGCAAGCAACGGTATTTTCTAGAACGAAGCGAAACCGAAACCAAATACCAAATCAAAATTTGTCTCAAGTTTGAGAGTGTTTGAATAGTTCTTGTTTCAAGTCAATTAATTCGTTTCACAGCACTCTCAAAAGGCTCTGACTGGTATCAGTTGTGTATGGACACAATTTTTTGACCGTGACAGAGAATGGGCGGGTGGAAGCAAGTTTAGGATTACTTTTGAGTCAATGGGGTTAGTCATTCATTCATGCGACTCGACTACAAATGAAACATGCCTTCAAAGGCATACAATTTAGAAATACGTGGAAGCATATATGTAACAATAAAGTAAACGAACATTCGTGAATAAAACAACATGTGATCCATGTAGTACAAGCCATGCGCGGATTACCAATAAGCTTGTGTTAAGTGTTAAGCGATCTTTGATCAGCCTGGCTTTAATATAGCCTACCTCTGATATGAAATAGAACAGATTCAATTAAATTCCAGCCATATATGGTCCATTTAAAAATGTTAAACGAAAATAAATTACCTGCTATTCAACTCGACAGCAACTTCGGACATTACAGGAAGCTCCAGTGTCTCATGTCCATGTAGAATCCAGTAGAATCCGTCTGCGGACTGCTAGAGGGGCGTAACTTGAAGTTGTCCAAAATCACACAGTACCACACGAGACGACAAAACGAGATGAGGTCGGCAAAACAAATCGCCACCATATGATGTACGACTGACAACTCTTGAATCAGAATCAGAATCATACTACTAATAATTGTTTATCTTACATTATTTGTCTTACTGTGGTCAGTATATGTCGACGTGACTTGGTGCGATCTTCAAGCAGGAGATGGATGAAATATTCTGAATTGTGATGCCGCCTGTTTTCTCCATAATTTATGCACTTTAGTTATTAACTGGGAAAAAACACCGAACTGACTTAAGCTGAATAACACTATTGTCTTTTTAATGCTGCTTTACAGGAGAATTGAATTCTGTTTGCATCATTTAATCATTTAATATAGTCACTTGACTGTAAAATCCAACAAAATTATGTTTTCAACCTGCCATATTCAACAATAGGCTATATATGAAAATCGATCAAGAAAACTTCAATTACTTCTTAAAAAAAAAAAAAAAAACAAAAAAAAAACATGTTTGACTTAAGCAATATCTTAAAGCTTAAATGAACTGACATTAAAGGGGTAGGATGACCACCCGTCCCACATTATGCGAAAATTGGGAGCTTTGTCCCGCGTCCCGCAAGACTTAAATAGTGTCCCGCATTTAATGTCTGTATTATCATTTTTTTTTTCATCCTTGGAATTACAATACCACAATAAGAAATATAATAAAAACTGTGACTGGCATTTAAAAATCTATTTGTACAGCCGTCATATTCTGTAAAAATAACCAACCAACGCAACGAGAGAGGTTTCCCCGCTGATGACAACTGAGTGGACAGCGCAAAGGAATAGCTAAGTGCGGTCCTCATCAAAGTCGGTAAACACAACTACACCAGTAGGAATTTCATCTCACATACTGGATAAGAACCTCAAGAGCTGCTCAAAGCTGCCCAAACTGATGATTTAAAGCATGTAATCATCCATCCTGAGGTTAAATATTTCCAACGAACATGCGCCGATGCTCCAACACCAGTAATTAATTTGTGTCGGGTGTGCATATAACAACACGAAAAATCAAATGTTACTTCATACCTTTATAATGAAATCGTGATCGCGAGATGAGTCTAATCCAATCCAAATATGAGTGTCCATTGCAAAACAAAAAACAGTACTTTTTGTTCACAAAAGCGTTAAATCAATGAAATATTGATATATTATCCATTGTTTGCATCACATTTCTTCTGAATGATCTGCCCTCCATCATCGTTCTTCAAGAAATAATCTGAGCAGCATTTATGTTGTAAAACTGTATATGATCTCACAAACAAATGAGTCCTTGTCCAAAGTATCATTTTTCAAAACAGTGCAGCAGTTTTAGTTATAAGTAGTGCTGTTGGACTTTTATATCCACCTGCTATTGTCATTGTAGTAAATCTCAGGAACAAAACTTTTAGCCAATGCCGCGATCTAACAACGTGTGTTCTGTTTATCTTCCGCATGCGTGCACATCTACACAGATGCACATCTGTCTCGAATATTATGCAGCAAGCCATATTTTATAATTGTATAAAATAATAGAGAAAAAAGCACAAATACGGTTGAGATGCCAAATTTAGCAGCTGGAATTAGCTGAGGTAACATGACGACAGCTCACAGAGAGCAGCAGTAATCTACCTGTCACTCAAGTGACCACGCCCCCTTAATTATAGACCAAAACCCCAATTTGATCCAGGCTGTAAACATGTTTTTTTTTTTTTTTTTTGCTGTAAAGTTGGCCATTTTAACATGGGACTCTATGAGATTCTGCTCTCTTTTGGAGAATGTCCCTAGTGGCCAGTTGATGAATAGCAGTTTAAGTCAATTCCGTATTGGCTTCACGAGAGACTGGGGGAGGTTGCCGCTTGGTAACAACTAATGGTAAGGGGCGTGGTGTTTCCGGACATTTCAGCGAATCACAATACACTGGGCCAGCTAACCAATCTGAGCCCATTGCGTATTTTGGAGGGAGTGGTATCATAGAAGCAGGAAGCATTAAGACATGTTAAACTGTGTCCCAAAAACACAATCAAGCCTAGAAAACAAAAACAAATGAACCGCCCCTTTAAGCCACTTTTGAGCAAGTATTTATGAATTTATTTGTCAACACACAGATGCACACACTCATACACATTGGTCACAGGTTTTTAAAAACATTTAACATATCAATCCCAAAAGTTTAAAAGACAAATTTCCATTTCAACAAATCAGTAGTTACAGCATTAGGTGTCATTCCTCTCTGATTTCATCAAAAATATCTTAAGTTGTGTTCTTACAGGTGTGGAATGACATGAGTGTAAGTAATGACAGAATTGCAATTTTTTTGGTGGAACTAACCCTTTAATTGCATTAACTGATGTTAACATGTTAAAATATAGTAGTCAACATATGAAGTGGATCAAAATAAGTTAATCAAAGTTGTCCTAAGAAGAAGGTTTTAGGGACAACTTTGATGAAAGGTTTTGATCCACTATCAAAACAAATGTTGACTACTGTATATTAGTCTGTATATAAACAAATATTAAACAATATGCAGTACGATTGAGAGTTCATGTTAACTAATGTTCATAAATGTCTCCTTATTCTAAGGCAGAGATGGGCAACTCTTTTCCTGGAGGGCTGATGTTCAGCAGATTTTGTTCCAAGCCTAATCAAATAACAGCGAACAGCTTTGTCCAGCCCTGTTCTAAAGTGTTACCAAAAACATGCAACAGTGAAACAGTAGGCCCTAACAATCAATTGTACAATGTATACAAGTTGCTTAAAGTCCCCCTGTGGTGAAAATCAAGTTTTTTTAAAGAGTCTCAAAAACACGGTTTGAAATCCTACCTTGTAACCAATCACGTCAACATGCCGGCGGGCTTTAGCATATCATTAACAGGGGAGTCTCAAGAGGAGTCTCTATTTTTCTGTTGATATGAAAAATCAGGTACATTTAGCAATATATCAGGTGAATTATGTATATGATGTTATGATGAACTATATGCCTTTCTCCAGTGACGTGCTGAGTTGTTCAAAGCCTTTCTAAGGACACTGATTGTTAGAAGGCAGCTGTCTGACTCTGAGATGGTGAACGGGAACATGGTGTGTGTAACATTAGCAACACAACCTCTGCAGTGATCATCTCCAGGAACCGGTAGTAGACCTGCAGTCGTTATGTCTACATATTGCATGTAGATGTCCTCTCTACTATGATGCACAAACAACCAGATCAAACTTTATAGGGAAAAACACATATAGCCTATTTCTCAATACAGACTTTCACTAAATTCCCCAATTGCTTCCAGTAGCTCTTTAACAATGCTCTAACTTTCATGAAACCGCAGATTACAAATAAATTTCCCAGAATTATCAGCATTCATTTTCTGTGGCAAATGCTGATAATAGTAGGACATTTAATTATGAGCAGACCCATACAGAATCTATGGACTTTTTCCTCATTTATTATAAGACAATCTGGCTTTAAATATGGTAATTGTGTTAAACTGAACTAAAAATACCTGAAGAATACATAATGTTCAGCATAATACATGATTGCTTAAACAGTGAATTTTAACATGTACACACACTTCACAGTTCAGTGCATGACAGGCAGTGATGATTGACCATTTCTCACAGGCAACAGTTAAGTCTTAATTGATTTACTTATGGGGCACCTCTTTGTCCTGTAATGAAACTTTGTAGACAGATTAGGAATGAATACATGTAAACTAGAATTAAGAGTGTTCTAGAGAGGGAAATCCTATTCCTATTATTTTTTAATAAATTATATTATCTATTATATTTTAAATTTGACCCAAAACAAAAAGGAGTAAAAATGAGAGTATTAATGTAAAATTAAATGCATTTAAAGCATGTTTATTAATGTTCAGCCTCTTGAAAATGAACTTGAATGTCATTCTCAATGTGTCAAATAACTTTACTGTAAATTTTTTGCTCAGTGTGGTGCAGTTCTTACGGTGTAAACAAAGCAGGATGAAACCATGCCACAGAGTTTTGCAAAAGAATAAGAACACACACAGTTCAGTAACATACAGGAGTGGCAACCGCATTCTACAACAGAGTTAACTTCAGACAAATACAGGAAGTGACAACCACATTTACAGAAATTCTATGCAGTGTGTACGGAACGGAACCGAACTGAACTAGTTAATGAAGTTTTTTCACATGCGTCAGAGATGTGATCTTCTGTATGTGTGGTGAATCACAGGGAAAGCAGTAGCCTATAAGCCTTGACTCATTTGTGTCACCAGATCTTGCTAGAAAAACAGCTAACAAGAACAAGCCCAAAAAGTAAATCCAAATGCTTTATGCTGAAAATAAGACCGTGTCTGCTCACTTTAATAACTCCATAAACCCGATCACTTTATGAGACGAGCCTAAACAGCGAGCCCAAAAACACTTATAATGAGTGATCATGGCAACACAGAAAGAGCGCTCTGTGTGAAACAGGCTGTACAAGCATAAACAAATCACAATGCCTCCATCGACCGTGCTTTAGTTAAATTGCTGAAAATAACGAGTGTTTTGTCACTGTAATATTACTTTGGTCCCAATATAACGGATGGTTTCCATGTTCCCTTTCAATCGGTTACGTTCAACGTACGTCAATAGTGACCGACGAATTGGGATATCGCTAGAGAGCCCTATCAGCTTCGAGAGAACTAAAACAGGCCAATGGAGTAGGCGTGCAATATTTGCATAATGCGCACCGCCCCCGCCAGGTGGTATAAATAGGGAAGCAGATGCAATCGCACTCTGTCTTTCACTTCGGAGCCAACCTTTGTGTTCCAGTTTCAGACTGAAACTCATATGAGGCCGCTTCAACAGTGGCTCCACGGCCGGGTCCCAAGATGGGCGTGGCAGCGCGGCACGCTCCGTGTCCCCGTCCCCGCTTGGCTACCGTCGCACTCTCACCAAGTGGTCAGAGTGTCAGGGTGTCCCAACCTGTGGAAACTCCATGTGTGGTCCCTGGACGGGACGTGGAGGTTCTAAGTGATCTCCCCCAGTCGGTTGTAGACACTATCACTTCTGCTAGAGTTCCTTCCACTAGGAGCCTCTATGCATTGAAGTGGAACCTGTTCGTTGAATGGTGTTCCTCTCATCGAGAGGACCCCCGATCATGCTCGATCAGATCTGTGCTCTCCTTCCTGCAAGAGGGCTTGGAGCGAAGGCTGTCTCCCTCCACCCTCAAAGTGTATGTTGCCGCTATTGCCGCACATCACGACGCAGTCGATGGTAAGTCTTTGGGGAAGCACGATCTGATCGTCTGGTTCCTGAGGGGGGCAAGGAGACTAAATCCGGAGACACCTAAAGGAGACACCTAACACATTTGCTAGATTCTATAGTCTTCGCGTAGAACCAGTATCTTCCCGTGTACTCGCTTCTAGCAGCCGGTAGATGCGAAGACCCCGTTCTAGTGTCGGCTTGCAATGCCATTCCCGCCCCCAGGGCCGGATACGTGCATCCTTTACTCCAGTCGAGTTCCCCGCTTGGCGAACCCTGTCCAGTTCCTCCGCCTCCCATTGCGGCTCGGACATTGCGGAGTGTCTGATGCCAGGCCAAACGTCCGTCACCGATGTTGATGTATGGCTGGGTGCCATATGTTGTGACCCCTCCACGTGAGTGGTCCCATATGTGTATTGTCCACGGTCAACTCCCCACGGTGAGCCCGTGTCTTTCCCTTAGCAGAGCCACCTCTGCTGTCACCTGCTGTCAGATGAATCTCCCCCTATGTTTAGGCAGGAGCCATCCCAGGGACTCCATATGCGCACTGCCCACGGCCAGTCCATATGTGTATTCTCCACGTAAATTCCCCCCCTGCATGGTAGGTAGTGGTCTCCGCAACGTCCCCTATGGGTTCGCTTCCCCAGTGTTGTCTAGTTTACTTAGTGGGTATGTCGGAACAGCAGTAGACTCTCTCGGCATAAGCTCGCCCCCTTCCCCGTCCCATTGGTGCGTCAGGTGGCTAGAACTTGCGCTGGGCACTGGAAGGGGTTCATAACTGTGGTGCTTTATTTGGGATCCCAATTCATCGGTCACTACTGACGTACGTCGAACGTGACCGACAGAAAGGGAACGTCTCGGTTACGTATGTAACCCTCGTTCCCTGAAGGAGGGAACGGAGACGTACATCCCGTCGCCACAGCTTCTGTACCCTCGCTGTAGTGCGGAATAGGTTGTCTCCTCAACGAAAAACAGAGTGCGATATCCCAATATACTCACACTTTTACTAGCATTATAATGTTTATAGTTTTGTATAATAACTAAATTACCAGCGTTTGCTTAAAGGGTTAGTTTACCCAAAAATGAAATTTCTGTCATTAAGTAGGCTACTCACTGTATTTACATCCGAACACCGGCTCGGTAATGGCTGGCTACTGCGTCAGCATCACACACAAGCTTTGTGGTGCTCATGTGAACAGCGTTGGCCAATACTGATCTGGTGTTCTGATGTACAACCCGGAAGCGCTGCATTGTGTTCACTATGTCAACTGCATTGGAGACCGACAGGGTAGAGAAGAGATTGTTGAATAAAGTCGTTATTTTTTTTGTTTTTGCACACAAAAAGTATTTTCGTTGCTTCATAACATAAAGGTTGAACCACTGTAGTCACGTCGACTGTTTTAATATTGGTGAACATGTATGGAAGGCGCTTCAACAGCTGCTCATCTCTTTCTCAAAGATGTTGAGACACTTTTATGTTCTGTAAACACTCAGTCCCACTGAGATTCTCATACAGACACATTCAACATCCGACTGAAAAAGACTGAGATTGTTTCAGTTTTCAGATAAATTCTTCTCAAAAAGAGTTCAGAAAGACAAAAACTCACAGTCTCTACTTGAAAGATGACTCAATCTATCACACCTGAAGAGAAAAAAGCATGAAATAAAGCATGATTATATCATGATTATCAATATATCATGATTATCAAAAATTTTAAATAAATTAACTTAAAAAAGTCTAGCACAATATTACTTACAATATTATTAATGTATGTTGGATATGACAATATACAAAAAGGCAGATTTTATTTCAGTTAGTAACAGTTTATGGACATATCCACGGTAATAAAGACAACCCATGAGTACAATACAGAATTGAACACAAAAGTTAAATAGACATCTGAAAAACAGTCAAGTAATAGTATGACGAGGAGCAAATGTCCTGTAAACATTTGTAATACAATTATCATAACTTTCATAACTTTCTTAGTACCATAACATTCAGATATAACTAGAAGATATAAAAACAAAAGCAAGTTTGACCTTCTAACTAACCAATCATTTCAGTCAGAGGAATGAGGTAAGTGTGATTTCCTGAGTATAATGTCTCTCTTGTATTATGTCTGCAGTAAACACTGAGTTCAGACAGCGAAACATTCTTAAATGATTCCAGTTTGCATATTTACTTCAGAACCCCTAAAAATACTAAATGAACTGTAAAAATTAAAACGCACAATGAAAACTACTGAAAATTAAACTAACTAGACAAATTAAAAATTAAATAGAAAAAAAAACTGGTAACACTTTAGTATAGGGAAGATGTATTCACTATTAACTACGACTTTTCCCTCAATAAACTCCTAATTTACTGCTTATTAATAGTTAGTAAGGTAGTTGTTAGGTTTAGGTATTGGGTAGGATTAAGAATGTAGAATATGGTCATGCAGAATAAGGCATTAATATATGCTTAATAAGTACGAATAAACAGCTAATATTCTTGTAATATGCATGCTAATAAGCAACTAGTTAAAAAAACCCCTAAAATAAAGTGTTACCAAAAAACTAAATTCAAAACTATAAACCTGCATGATACAAATGATATAAAGGGATGGAGAAGAGGAAAGACAGTTTACAAAAGAAATGGATTTTGTCATTTTACAAAACACAGTTAATGCAACAGAATCCCACTGTTGATTATGAGTGAAGGTGATGATGAAACATGAATGTGGTTCACAATCTGCTGGACAGATTCATTTTTGGGACTCTAAAGACACTTGCGAGCATCAAATCAGACATGAAATGACAATAATGAATTTACAACTTTGATAACTGTACAAACATTCAATACTGGATTCAGACACAACAGATTAACACTGAACCCAAGTCTTGTTCTTAAAGGTTCAGTAAAAGTTGAAGCTTCAGAGTCCCAGCATTGCAGAAGGACTGTCATGATCACCAGTGAGAGTGCCCATCATTGCCACCAGAGGGCACTCCATGCTGGACAACACACATCATTTGGACTCCATTTCCCATCTACCCTCATACCCTTGACTGATTACCCTGCACCTGCTACCCATTATACACTCACTCACTCACACATAAAAGACACTTGCACCCACACCTCCATGTGAAGTCTTGTTTAGAACCGTCTGAGCATTTCTGGATTGTATATGTCTGATTGTTTGCTGCCTACCCAGATCACTGCCTGTCACTGTTTCTGCCACTGGCTCATCCTTACTATTATTGTGTCTGTCAACTTAAATTCAATAAAAGCTGCAGCTGGATCCTCACTCCGTTGACCCAATCATTACAGAAGACTTCGCCACACAAGGATCCAGTGGCTTCTCCAAGGAACACTGGCCAGGTATGAACGCAGCAATTCTGCTGCTAGCACTCAAGCAGGGCACACTATCACTCGAGGGTTACATTGGGTATTTGGCTTTGGCTAATGGCTCAGAATTACCAGACTGTATCTTAATAGACTTTTTCTGTGATGGCCTTAATCAGCCTTTAAAATAAAGAGTGATCCATGAGGGTCCACGTTCGTCATTGGGTAGCTTTTTTTTTTTTTTTCTTTGGATTATGTTCTGTGGACTGTTGGTTCAGTGTTCACTGTGGATGTCGCGGAGAAACGCGATCCTTCACTCACTCGTATGATAGCAGCCACGCTAGAACACGCTCACAAAATGGTGGCCACAAATCAAATCACAGCTGATCTTCAGGCGTTGCAACCACAGAGGTCCTTCTTGAACCGCCTGTCTGCCTCAAGACAACCAGAGAGGATGTCCTGCTCAGAGCCTTGGAGGGCATTCCTAAGCTCCCTGCCTGTCCACAAGCCTGTCTGCACTGCCATGGTGGTCATTTGCTCCGCCGTGGGGGTCTTCAAGCCTGTCTCCCTGGCCATCTGTCCAGCCTTCTCTGCCCAGGCTATCTGCTCTTCCTCAGTCTCCAGGCCTTCTTCCCTTCCATGGAACTGGCCCTTCATCCCAACCACTGTTCCGTCTCCACTCTACTTCCCTCTAGGACTTTCTGGGTTTTGGGGTTTAGGAGCATCTGGAAGCCGCTCCTCAAGAGGGGGGCTATGTCACGATCACCAGTGAGAGTGCCCATCATTGCCACCAGAGGGCACTCCATCCTGGACAGCACACATCATTTTGACTCCATTTCCCATTTACCCTCATACCTTGGACTGATCACCCTGCACCTGCTACCCATTATACAATCACTCACACATAAAAGACACTTGCACCCACACCTCCATGCGAAGTCTTGTTTAGCACCGTCTAACATTTCTGAGCATTTCCCCTGGATTCTGTATTCTTGTGTTTGACCTTGGACTGCTACTTGTTTCTGATTATCTGCTGCCTGCCTTGACCCTTGCCTGTTCCTGGATTGTGTATGTTTGCTGCCTACCCAAATCACTGCCTGTCACTGTTCCTGCCACTGGCTCATCCTTACTATTATGTCTGTCAACTTAAATTCAATAAAAGCTGCAGATGGATCCTCACTCCGTTGACCCAATCATTACAAGGACAACAGTTGAATAAGGTAATTAAATTATACTTAATCAAAAATGGGTAAACTGATTCAAAATCAGTATATCTGACACTGAAATTGATCACAGCATCAGTTTTGATGGGAAAAAAATATTAACTCCCACAGCTTGCTAAAGTCACATAAATAGGTGTTAGCTGACAAAATAAGTAACACTTTATAATATTTTTTCCCGAAATGTATTTTGAGTATTTCTTTTTTATTTTTATCTTAATTCCAAACATGTTTATTGACTTTTTATAAATTTACACATACTGGCTGTAATATAGTATTTTACACCCCAATCAAAGATGCGTAAACAATCTTTATCAATTGCTTCCTAGAGAAGTGTTTAATGGTGAAAAAATAATGCATCATGAATATCAATGCTTGTGTCTCTGAGAGTTAAATTAACAGTCAAAAGTATGTAAGTTCAGGTACCTCAGCTCTGAGATGTAGGGCAGACACTGAAGGAAACACTTCATTTCACTCTCTTCCTCTGAACATCCTCTCAGCTCTACTGGTTTCTTCTCTGTTTGGAGTTTCAGCACTTCCAGGAGGACGGAGGTCTTTCTCTGTGAGAGATCTATGATCCAGACATCAGGTAACTGAAAAACTAACTGTAATGCTGGAAGGAAACTCCTGCCTGTTTGGGTCTCATAGTTCTTCACATGTGAGCAAAGATCCAGCATTGCATCACACAGTTCTGGTTTGTTATTGGGTCTCAGATCAAAAAGGTTGCAGCAGCACTGTGTTGCTTTATGGAAGAATTCTAGAAAGAGTTTAATTTCCTTTAGTGGTTCTTCACATAGCTTTAATCTGCAAAACAGAAATCGGACATAATGTTACAGACATTGTTTTTTTTTTTTACAGGTTTAAAATAATAGATTAACAGTAAAAAAGTATCTTAAAAGGTCTGTAGATTGACAGCTGTAGCAGCAAAGATTCAAGAGGATGAATTTAGAGCCACAATTTTTTTTTTTTTGTGGTGTCTTACAAGCTTTGACAAGTTTAGGTCTGATGACGTCTAGTTTAGGGGAGACAGGGGCTAGTTGTCACAATGGCTGAGGCAGTTCAAAAGTTTTCAGTCAACTGTCAAAATACAAACATTTGCCACAAACTTTTTTTTTTTTTTTTAAATTATGGTATAAATACCTATTTCAAGCATGATCAGCTAAGGGTGATGTTTTTCCTATTCAATATGACTATACAATAATAATAATAATAATAATAAATAATAATACAATTTTATTTTACAGATCATCAGTAAAATTATAATACTAATATTTATAGCTGTTGTAATTTCATTTTTTTCAAATGTTAAACTAGAGCTTTTATTTTGGTGGAGAGACCTTAGAGCTTGTCTTTAGTTGACAAATGATAATTTTTTTTTATGGAATATTGCAGTATTTATTATAAATTGTTTATTCATGCACATTAAAAAAATAAATAAATCATGTGCCCCTAAAGTTATTAATTTTCAATATAGTTTATCACAGGAGCTGCATGGAGTTTTGACCACATGCGTATGCGAATGTTTAGGATCCGATTTGTTCTTCAGATACCCCCCCCATAAACCCAAAGGAAAAACCACTATTGAAACTGCAGCTCCAGTACTGCGCTTTCACGACCACAGTCCTCCTAGGACTGCTGGACCCTGGTTTTTTGTGACACTGCCACTTAATTCCAGTTAATAAATTCCATTGCCAGTTAATTCTAATTCTGTCAAGACCACTTTCATCAAACATTAGCATACAGTTGAATTGGCGGAATGGTTCTGTTCTTCAGGTTAACATGGATAAGAGCAGGGAGTGCAGTGATGATGAGGATAGACATGAGGTTAAACAGAACAGATCAGAACCAACGTAAATGTATTATAGATATCATTAATGTTCTTAATGACAATTCTTTAATGTAACAAATCCAGATAAATTACAGTTTTATTTGAAGAGGAATATCAGAAGGCCAAGTCCTGATTGTGGATGAGAGGAGGAGCTGGGGATGGAGGAGGGTAATTCGCTCCTGAGCAATGCGGTAAAGCTGCTGATAATACTGAAAGGTGTCTTATACTGGGACACTGTGATAGGTGTCGTATTCCTATAGGTAGACGTAGATCAGCTGAGAGTCAGCTGATGTGAGCTTGACTGACGTGACCTGCCAGAACTAACAGTACGCTTGATTTCACAGAAGACCCGATTCAAACCTGAATGCAAAGACTAGACCTATGGAAATTATTAATTTTTTCAATTTGTATTATTTTATTTATTATTACTTTATATTACTGCCTGCCCAATGCACACAAATGGTTTATGAATTAAATTCAATATTAAATCGACAGCCCCATAATAAACCATGAATCTGCTGTATTGTGGACTGAAACTCTATTATTTACTTCATGTTTGAATCTGCATGCAATAGAAAAAACCCTACATGCACTTTCCCAACATTTGTTTTATTATTCTTAAAATAATGCAAATTATTTTCACAACAATAGTGGCTTTGCCATGAATGCATTATTAAAATGCATTTCTAAACTGCATTCTGTGTAAATATATGCAGCTTTGGGGAAAAATTCATGGTCATTGTAGCCTCAGTCAAAACATTAGTGTGTGGCAGTTAGACCTGTCAACACTTCCTCTTATCGTTCTTAGCTTTATTGATTTTTAGCGGTGGAGTCAGTCTCTTGGCAGGCAGGCAAAAAAAAAAAAAAAAAAAAAAGCATTTATATAGTGCTTTACTACTCTACACCCAAAGCCCTTTACAATCATATCTCTCCTCACCCACCACCAGTGAGCATCCACTTGGATATTGCGTCAGCAGCCACAGTACAACGACACCAGTGCTCTCTCCACACACCAGCTATAGGTGGAGAGCAGAGCGAGTGGATAGGGATTATTAGGAAGCCATGATTGATAAGGGTCAATGGAGGGAATATGGCCAGGACTCCAGGGTTACACCCCTGCTCTTTTATGAGAAGTGCCATGGGATTTTTAATGACCACAGAGAGTCAGGACCTCAGTTTAATGTCTCATCCGAAAGACGGTGCTTGTTACAGTATAGTGTGGGGCTTTAGGACCCAAAAATGAGCACCCCCTGCTGGCCTCACTAACACCTCTTCCAGCAGCAACCTAGTTGTCCCAGGAGGTCTCCCAT
The DNA here is from genome assembly GCA_037101425.1 of Elopichthys bambusa. NCBI lineage: Eukaryota > Metazoa > Chordata > Actinopteri > Cypriniformes > Xenocyprididae > Elopichthys > Elopichthys bambusa. The sequence continues at coordinate 8,970,047 of CM074435.1, forward strand.
CCAGGTACTGACCAGGCTCAACCCTGCTTATCTTCAGGGTGAAATGGCTGTGGCTAAATGCAATCCAAGAGTTGTTGATCGACTAGTCAACTATCATGATCCTTCCTTACTAAAGTAGGGGTGTAAAGATACACTTATGTCATGATTTGGTCTGATGCATAATACTGAACTCACAATAAAATTTAAATTTAGTACGGTCACTGAAACTCTGTAAACTTTAACCTTTTTTCTCACGCAGTACACTCACGGTTTCAGTGCAGGCATTCCTTAAATCTCTTACAAGCTGCACAAACACAGACTCTCCTGCTGCTCACTATGTCCCGTCTCTTCCTCTATAAACACACTTACATGATAAGAATAAACCATCTAAAATGCTTCTACTAAAACTAAAAACGTGATATGGTGATTTAAATGATGTTTGTGCTTTTACTGTGACAATTATGCGCTTCAGATGATCAGCGCAATCAATCAATCAGTTTTAAACATGGCAAAATGAATATTCCCAAATGTTAAGAGGTTCATTCACCCCAAAATTAATTTATTTACCCTCATGTCATTCTCACATGTCACACACATTCATATATTTGAACATCAGTGTTTACTACAGTATGTGTTGATCAGTAAATCTGTTCATATCAAGCGATCGTGTCTCTTCAGAAGACTTGGATTAAATTGTGCGATTGATTATTTTTACAATGAATTATTTTATGAACTTTTTGGATCTTTTAAGTTTGATGGGAATTTAAATGGAGGGACAGAAATCTCTTAAGTTTCATAAAAAAAAATATGGTGAATAAAAATCTTAGTTTGAAAAGACATGAATGTGATTACATGATAAAAGAATTTTAATTTTGGGGTGAACTATACCTCATAAATACAGTAAGCTCAGTCTTGGATATTGTGATTGATTTTTCACATTCACGATACATATCGTCACATTTTTATATTGCGATATATCATAGCATTTCACCCCTATTCCTTGGTACCTGATCTTTGGTGAGCAGCTGGTGACTCTTCCTAACAAGTATCTACTGGTAAATAAGGTCAAAGAGATTTCTTTTAAGCTTATTCATTGGTACTATCCTGTAAAAACCTTCATTGTATCTAAATTCAAATTAAATGTAGATGTGAACTGTACTTTCTGTGATTCACAACCAGAAACTCTCTTGCATCTTTTCTGGCATTGTGATCATACAAGAAAACTTTGGCAAGACATTTGCCAATTTATTGTAGACTATATATATAAAGACTTTGAGCTTTATTTTAAGGATGTCTTGTTTGGATTTGTTGTTTTTGAGAAGCAGCACAAAAATGTCTTTTTTCTTTCCAATGTAATTATTTTACTTGCAAAATACTTTATCCACAAATGTAAAACTATGAAAGTGACCCCGCCTTTTTGTCACTTTCAAGAAGATGTTAAGATCTATATTAAATCCCTATCTACCTCCTGTAACAAAAAGGCTACTAAAACTCTGAATGTATGCTCATTTTTTGGTGTCTTTGTATAATCTTATTTTGTTTTGTGGGAAAGATTGTTTATGTGATCTGTTTAATTGATATTTCCCCATTTATTTATTTTTATTTATTTAGTTTTATTATTATTGATTATTTATTTTTCTTTCTCGTTTTCAATGTTATGTCATGTTTGGCCATCCCTGAACCCCTAGCTCTTTTCTCTTGATATATCTCACTTTTGTACTTTGTAAGCAAATGTGCAAATGCTTGTTTGTGAAATTAATAAAAAAAAAAAAAAACAAGACGCGACTTACAACAGGGCATGTTTTGAAGAAAGATTTCTGTGTGTGTGTATATAAAGTTTGTGTATTGTTTTGGTTTCTAAAATGGTATATGAAGAGGACCGAGCACCAGTGACATGGAATGAAGCGGTTTTGAAGAACTATAAAAGTATAATGCGTTTGCCAGCAGCGCTCGAATGGAAACGGAGAATAGACACTAAAGGTTCCGTTAGTCGAGGAAGAGACTGCGTTTGACTGGTAAGCTCTTATATTTCTACATTTACAAGGCTAATACATATTTCTTGATATAATTATTATTTAGAAGTGGGAAAACACAGCAAATAAGGTGTTATTTGACAAAACATGTAGAAAGGGTGTCTTGTATATTCAACGCTGTGTGCGCAACAAGCCTACTCATGCAAACTCAAATAAAATGATGCAGCTGTAGTAAATCTGCATTTTGAGGTTGTGAAATGTATATTATTACAAATAAAACCACTAAGTATGAGCATAAACACTGGTTTCTTCGTTTCAGATTGTGAAATGGATCACCAGCAGACCCTGGCATAGACGGGCTCACATCAGCAGGAAGCAGGTCAGATGAAGGTGACGCACATGACCACAAATGATGCACAGCAGTGAAATAATATATATGTGGTGGATGTGGACACTGTCCTAAACTGTAATGACTACATTTGATAAGTTAAGTTTGATAGAGTCTTGTGTCTCCTGAAAGGAAAATAAAACTGGCATAAGTACAGGTGCTGGTCATATAATTAGAATATCATCAAAAAGTTGATTTATTTCACTAATTCCATTCAAAGTGAAACTTGTATATTATATTCATTCATTACACACAGACTGATATATTTCAAATGTTTTTCTTTTAATTTTGATGATTATAAATGACAACTAAGGAAAATCCCAAATTCAATATCTCAGAAAATTAGAATATTGTGAAAAGGTTCAATATTGAAGACACCTGGTGCCACACTCTAATCAGCTAATTAACTCAAAACACCTGCAAAGGCCTTTAAATGGTCTCTCAGTCTAGTTCTGTAGGCTACACAATCATGGGGAAGACTGCTGACTTGACAGTTGTCCAAAAGACGACCACTGACACCTTGCACAAGGAGGGCAAGACACAAAAGGTCATTGCAAAAGAGGCTGGCTGTTCACAGAGCTCTGTGTCCAAGCACATTAATAGAGAGGCGAAGGGAAGGAAAATATGTGGTAGAAAAAAGTGTACAAGCAATAGGGATAACCGCACCCTGGAGATGATTGTGAAACAAAACCCATTCAAAAATGTGGGGGAGATTCACAAAGAGTGGACTGCAGCTGGAGTCAGTGCTTCAAGAACCACTACGCACAGACGTATGCAAGACATGGGTTTCAGCTGTCGCAGTCCTTGTGTCAAGCCACTCTGGTAGCGTCAGAAGAATCTCGCCTGGGCTAAAGACAAAAAGGACTGGACTGCTGCTGAGTGGTCCAAAGTTATGTTCTCTGATGAAAGTAAATTTTGCATTTCCTTTGGAAATCAGGGTCCCAGGATCTGGAGGAAGAGAGGAGAGGCACACAATCCATGTTGCTTGAGGTCCAGTGTAAAGTTTCCACAGTCAGTGATGGTTTGGGGTGCCATGTCATCTGCTGGTGTTGGTCCACTGTGTTTTCTGAGGTCCAAGGTCAACGCAGCCGTATACCAGGAAGTTTTAGAGCACTTCATGCTTCCTGCTGCTGACTTTATGGAGATGCAGATTTCATTTTCCAACAGGACTTGGAACCTATGGGGTATTGTGAAGAGGAAGATGTGATATGCCAGACCCAACAATGCAGAAGAGCTGAAGGCCACTATCAGAGCAACCTGGGCTCTTATAACACCTGAGCAGTGCCACAGACTGATCGACTCCATGCCATGCCGCATTGCTGCAGTAATTCAGGCAAAAGAAGCCCCAACTAAGTATTGAGTGCTGTACATGCTCATACTTTTCATGTTCATACTTTTCAGTTGGCCAAGATTTCTAAAAATCCTTACTTTGTATTGGTCTTAAGTAATATTCTAATTTTCTGAGATACTGAATTTGGGAATTTCCTTAGTTGTCAGTTATAATCTTCAAAATGATGATCATTTTGTGTGTAATGGATGAATATAATATACAAGTTTTACTTTTTGAATGGAATTAGTGAAATAAATCAACTTTTTGATGATATTCTATTATATGACCAGCACCTGTAATATACTTTTTTCAATACAGACTTTCCCTAAATTCCTCAAAAAATTTCTAACTTTCCTAACTTTCATGAAACTGCAAATGACAAATAAATTTCCCTGCATTATCAACATTCATTTTCTGTGGCAAATGCTGATAATAGCAGAACATTTAAAGGGTTAGTTCACCCAAAAATGAAAATTCTGTCATTAATTACTCACCCTCATGTTGTTCCTCACCCGTAAGACCTTCGTTCATATTCAGAACACAAATTAAGATATTTTTGATAAAATCTGAGAGCTCTTTGACTCCTCCATAGACAGCAATATAATTACTGTACCACTTTCAAGGCCCAGAAAGGTAGAACGTCAACTTCAGACTACAGTGGTTCAACATTATTTTTTGAAGCAATGAGAATACTTTTTGTGTGCAAAAACAAAACAAAAATTACGACTTTATTCAACAAATTTGTCTCTTCCCTGTCATTGCCCTACGCTGTTTACATTCAGTGCTTCCAGGTTCTACGTTCTACGTCATGTGAAAACTATCAATACTGAGCTGGCATTCTGACGTAGAACCTGGAAGCGCTGGATATAAACTGTAGGTGTGTTTACATGGAGCATTGTAATCGGTTTAAAAGTCCAATCCGAATGAAAATGCTCCATATAAACACCTCAATCGGAATAAAAATGCTCAAACCGACTGAAATTGTAATCGGTTTGAGAGGGGTGGGATAAACCCTTCTATAAACCAAACAAAAAAATTCTGCCATGTAAATGCACTAAACCGATTACTTTGCATCTACGTCATCACGTCAAGAGGTCGGAGGTCATCAGAATGCATAATGGCGGCAGCAAAATCAACTGAAACAACACATTTATTAAATACACTGAAGGAACTCAATTTATCATTACTACAGACCTTCATCCACACGCTTCTGCTTTTCGGAGGAGGGAGGGGTAGTATTGACATGCTCCTTAGTAATGCACAGCCACCAAAAAGGTCAGCTTCCTGCGCCCGTCTTTTCCTCATACCTTCCAGCAGTAATATGCTACAAATTCACGCTATTGCTTGATTAAAAGCAACACTTTAGCGCAAAAAAGAAATAATGGAACTCCATGTTGACTGGAATAAAGGGCGGCAAACAGGACATAAGTTATAGTGTGCATATCACAAAGTCATTCCGATTGAAAGCGCTGGCACATGTTAACACCATATCGAATTAGATAACGTCTCATGTAAACAGTCCACCAAATCTTTCAATCGGAATGATTTTAATCAGAATGACAAAAAAGTGTACATGTAAACATGGCTTAGTGTAGGAGAATGACAGGCAAGAGACAAATTTGTTGAATAAAGTCGTTATTTTTGTTTTGTTTTTGTGCACAAAATATATGTTCGTCACTTTATAAAATTAAGGTTGAGCCACCGCAGTCATGTGGACTATTTTAATGATGTTTTTACTACTTTTCTGGACCTTGAATGTGGAAATTAAATTGCTGTCTATGGAGGAGTCAGAGAACTCTTGGATTTCATCAAAAATATCTTAATTTGTGTTCTTAAGATGAAGGTCTTACGGGTGTGGAACGACATGAGGGTGAGTAATTAATGACAGAATTTTCATTTTTGGGTGAATTCACCCTTTAATTATGAGCAGGCCCATACAGAATATGGACTTTTTCTTCATTTAAATTAAGACAATGTCAGCATGGCACATTATTGCCCAAACATAGTCTCAGCCTCGGACGTCACGCCCAGGGTCAGTTAGCTTAACATCATACAGGTTCAGAACCCTTTGTGGTTGAGTAAGTAATGACAAAATTTTCAACTGTCCCTTTAACTGGAAACACATCAGGATTTTCGAAGTCGTCATCTGGTTTATTGAATTCTACAAGATGTCCGGGAGACATGTGTCGCGTTCTTTAAGGGTCCGCCTGAAAACAAAAGCCAAACCCCCTTGTGGAAGAAGAACGCTGTCGTGTTTACAACTGTGACAATGAGCACTTACCAGGATCAACTAATTGCTGGATTTTCAAAAGTATGTGTACTTTGTGGCTCCATTGTTGCAGTAAACTTGCACAACGCTCTTGAATGAATAATTTATTACATTCATGCCGGTCTGTTGTAGTGACATTGACTACATTTTCACGTCCCTAAACATGACACAGAACAAAACGAACTGTGATTGGTTGCGTTAAATGTCCTCTTGGACGGTCCTTGGCCAATGAAAGCTGCGATGGAGTCCAGACCTTCTGCCGTCAGTCTGAAAGTCTGGCTATGTGAGACTACGGTGCTAGTATTGTGCGTAGCCTGAGATAAAATGTCCCTGGTGCCATATACTGATATTCATGTACATTTTTACGTAAAATGTTGGTGTAGATGATAACAATCCAACACACTACCCAAATGCAGCTTTTGACTTTTATGTTGCAACTGAGAGCTATTGAGAGCTCAGAGTGGGACAAAGACGAAGATCTGGCATGTGAAGCATCTGTTGCCTCAAAAATCACCAGCACAAACATATAGCACCATATGAATGTACTTTCAGACCTAACTATACTTAGGCCTATATTGCAAAGTCATGAACATGAACATCATTAATGTACAGAGTAATATACATGTTCATTACGTTTAAATTTTTCATTTCAAGGCATGTGTTTTCCCTATGCTCTTTATGGATGATTAAGATGCATCAGACTTTTAAGCTTGTAGTGACTACAGAACACCAGCAGATGACACCCTTGATTTTATTTTAGTTTAAAATATGTCACCAAATATATAAAAAAGTGATGTCTCATATTCTCTAACAAATATAATGACGTTGCGAGTCGCATCACATGACAGTTTACAAGAGCATTTTGATTGGACCACATGACTGATTTAATGTTGTTCAGTAAGCAAAAGTTGATATTAATAAGCAGTGAAGCAGTTTTGTTTCAGCTATTTAAAAAAAAGAAAAAGAAACAAAAGCTAATAAAAGATTATACCAAACTACAAGGTTTTCTTTTCAAGAATGACATTCTTTAAATGAGGCTTTAATCTTGTTGTATCTTCCTGACATTTATGACATTATGTCCTCCAAAAATATAGGCTACAAATTATTTTATTTTTTTTTATACAGAAATGTTACTCATAGAAGAGGTGTATTAAAGTCTGACCCACATTACACTTACTCTTGCCATTTAATTTGCTCCCGTGAATATGAATTATTTTAAATAAGCTGTTATGTTTGCCGTTTAACCTGTTTAAAGCACTTAGCGGTCAAAAGCTACAAATACACAAATCAGATTTGAGGGACAAGTTTACAGTTTATGTCAAGTTTATGCTTACAACCGTGCTTCTACATCAGTGTTATACACCCACTGATATTAGGGATAACTTATGGGTAGGGTTATGGACCGTGATGACAATACCTTAGACATCCTCTTGCAAGTGTCACAGCTGTCATTTAGGTTATTTGCTCCACATAGACACATAGAACACTTAGAATTAGATGCTTGAGAATCTGACCTTCACATTGGGTGTTCTGATCAGCTGCAAGTATTGCAATCACAAATGTTGATTTGACACAACAACAGAATGCACAAATGAATATCTCCAAATGATCAAAAATGTCTAAAATTATGAAATAAATTAACCTAATGGAGAACAAAGAAGCTGGGAACTGTTAATCTGACATGGTTTGTGTGTGTGTGTGTGTGTATGAGTGACTTTACCCAAAGTCAAACTGATCTACAGATGAATGTGCAAAAATAAAGTTAGCATCAATTCCCTTGATTTTTGTCCAGTTCTCACGTTAATAAAAGCGCTGCAGGCTCCTAAGCCATCTGTCGCAGTTTCCTTTTGGCATCCAGTGTGAAAACACTCTCACGTGACATCATCAAAGTCCTGGCTTCTGAACATCTTAAACATGATCAAAGCTCACACTCATGGGGCTATTTCTAGGATGTCATGCATCAGAGATCACCTTAATGATCAGAAGGCAGACTATGGATTTCTGCTTATATGCTTTCCTTTTTATTATTTATTTTTCTTTTAAAGGTGTTTTTTTCCCCTTTTGTGACAAATAATGATTGTTCCCAAACATGTCTCCTTGTTTCATTAATTAAGTTAAACAGGCCTAAACAAACAGGCTTCATGTCGAACATCACATGAACAAACAGGAAAACACGTCTCACTGTATCCGCTTGTCAGAAAAAAGTGTTAATTTCTCAATTTTAATATCTGAATATTAGTGAGAAGAAGAAAAATAAAAATTAAAACTTTTAGATATTAATCTGCATATGTGATGTTCATCGGTTATGCTCATCTTTTGTAGATCTGTTGAAGGCATCCTGAGTAAAACAGCTCTGTATTTAACAAAGCACATACAAAAGACCTGACCAGAAAGTGATTCAAACTGTTTTACAGAACAGAAGTTTGTTGTGCATAACCTTCATTCTATTCAGTCTTTTTCCAATCTGTATTAAAAAGCACTGTTATTGCATGAGGAGCAATGTCTATTTTAAAGCAATTTAGATTTTGTTATATATGAAATGTAATTCTGATGACTGAAGTCAAAACTTGCTTTCAAAAATATGATTTCTCTATAGAAATATTTTTCTTTAAAGCATGAAACAAGAAGTCTAAATGCATTAATCCCTTGTGAAAAATCTTAATAAAATTCAAATAATACATCCAGTACAATCTTAAAAGTGTATTTTTAAAGTGCCCCAATTATATTTTTTGTGTAATGTACTGTGTACTGTGTAAAAGCTGTTTGTGAATGTAAAAGGTCTGTAAAACTTAAAAGATCAAAGTGCATAACAAATAAAGTTATTGCCTCCTAAAAGAAAGAAAAGATTCTGAACTGCTTTTGCCTGCGCATGACGTCTATCTTCTTGACTCTCAAACACTGTAGTTGTAGCTGAGGCCTGGAAGAGTTTGGTTTGGGCTGTCAACATGTCGAGAAGACGCTTTGTGATGGCAAAATCCACTTTTATGCACTTCAAAAGAATGAGTGCTTGCACTGGAATTGATTCGGTAAAACCAACACCATTGTTACTGTTTGTATCACTGTTTATCAAGCACTGAGGAAGATTGAGAGCAGAAATTGAGGTTATAGAATGTAACGGTGCCTGCCTACTTTCTCAGCGGCACTGTTTCCGTAAGTATTTTTCCATTCATTTCTCCCATAGTGATTTAAAAAAGTCTTCGGTAAAATGTTTTAAGCCATGAACCAAATCAACCAGCTACAAGGTGATTGACAACACTACAAACTTTAATTTGAAGCAAAAAAATTGACAAAAAATATAAATGTACAAGATTGTACTTAACGGCTTTAGTGAAGGAAGAACTACAATCCCATGAAGCACTGTGAACTGCAATTTTGCAAAAATTTAATACAGGTGCACAGCATAAATGAGTACACTCCCCTCTGAACAAATACAAAAAAATTATTTATTAAACACATACTTAATAAAAACAGAAAAATATATGTCATTAATATCCGTAAAATAAGTAAATTAGGCAATTTTGTTTAAATGAAGGATTGCAGAAACGAGTACACCCTAGATTTAATTCAACAAATGTATAATTCAATTCACATTTTTTTGTATAGCGCTTTTCACGATACATATAGTTTCAAAGCAGCTTTAATACATATAATATTATAGTAGTATGTCTTCCATAACTCGCCTCTACAGAATCCCCTACAGGAACTAAAAACTGTTAAGACTGGGTTAAATATACATATCCACAGAAGGTTTTTCACCATAGGAGAATGCAAATCATCGTCATGTTGAAAAAATGCCTCACAACACAGGGAATGAGGAGAGGGTAGCATCTTCTGTTTCAAGTTTGTGTATTAAATTACACAGTTGTGTGTGAATTCATGACCGCATTGATAAAGCACAACTCCCAGCACTCATACATTCCTATATAAGAGCTTTACTACCATTGAACTTCACTGAGGGAACCAGACACCTCTCACTGTACTTCTCCTCTAGAACAGCATAACATTTTGGATGCTGTTAGTTCCAAAATGATGGACTTGGTCTCATGAGACGAGACTATGGATTCCCAGAAGTCTATATTTTGTAAATATGGGCCTTGGAAAAGGCTAATTGACTTTATTTTGCTTTGGCTACTATTCCCTTGTTAGGTTGTCATTGGTTCATTGGTTTAATCATTGCTTTCAGGTGTGTCTTATGTCATGAGTCTCTGTGTATTTAAGCCCTCATGTTTGCCATGTCCCTTGTCTAGTATTGTTAGTGTAACCATTGTTGTTGAGTCCATGTTCATTGTTTATGTCAAGCCATGCCACGTCTTTGTTTTGTACTTTTGTTCATGTTTGGAATAATGTTAAATAAAACTGCACATGGGTTCAACTACTCTCCTACAGTGGATCCCTCTTACAGTAAGTAATTAATGACAGAATTTTTATTTTTGGGTGAACTAACCCTTTAAGTACACTTTTAAAAAGTGCACCTTGTACTAATGTCAGATTTTTTACTTCAAAGTACGGTAACACTTTAGAATACTGATCCTTCATTAATAAATAAATACACAGGAACAAATGAATAATGCATTATTAAAACTCTAGTAACTAATATTAACTAACAAAAAACTCTGATTAATGAATTAGTAAGTAACAGTGCTCAGTTGAATGATGAAGTTCACTATTAGCTAATCAGTAACTACTGTTTTTTCATTCCTCCCAGAGAACTACTAAGAACTACTATATACAGGTTCATAATTAACATGAATAATGCATAATGTATAATTAATTCTAAAGTAAAGATCATGGTAACCCACTAGTAATGACTGAAGTATTACCAAATCCTTCAGAAGGAATTACTAATTATTTGGATCAGTAATCTAAAGCGAAAAACATGATAACTCTCTAGTAACTACTGAAGTCATTGTGAACTTGAGGTTTTTGTTTTTGTACAGTTTTGTACAGTAATTCCCTATGATGTATTTGATAACACTTAAGTAATTACTAGTGGGTTGCCATGATCTTCACTTTAGAATACTGATCCAAATAAGTAGTAGTTACTTTAAAGTTATATATAGTAACTCTTGAGTTATTACTATCCAATACTTTACAAAACCCCCAAAAGTTTACAATGACTTCAGTAGTTACTCGAGAGTTATCATGTTTCTCACTTTAGAATACTGATCCAAATAATTAGTAATTCCTTCTGAAGGATTTGGTAATACTTCAGTCATTACTAGTGTGTTACTGTAGCGAAGGGAAACACAGGCTAGGCAAGGCAAGGAGCAAGGAAACAAGGGACACGGAGACAAGGTCAAACAAAGGCTAAATAATACTCAGCCATGAGTGTGTGAGTGCAGCTTATAAAGGGTCACTGATGGGAAACAGGTGTGATTGCATGATTGGTTCCTAGGTGAGGGATTGTGGGAAATGTAGTCCAGATGCTGTATAACTGTGTGTGCAATGAAATGGTGAACCGGCGACCTCTGGTGGGGAGTAGCAGGAACCAGCAGTTACCGTGATCTTCACTTTAGAATTAATTATACATTATGCATTATTCATGTTAATTATGAACCTGTATATAGTAGTTCTTAGTAGTTCTCTGGGAGGTATGAAAAAAATAGTAGTTACTGATTAGCTAATAGTGAACTACCACATTCAACTGAGCACTATTACTTATTCATTAAACAGAGTTTCTTGTTAGTTAATAGTAGTTACTAGAGTGTTAATAATGCATTACTCATTTGTTCCTGTGTATTTATTCATTAATGAAGGATCAGTATTCTAAAGTGTTACCCAAAGTACATTTTAAATTATTTGTTTTAATAATATTTTGTCATGCTTTAAAGAAGTACACTTTTTTTTTGATGTTGAGAATTAACATACTAAAGCACAAGAAGTGTATATTACATTTAATGTTTATAATTTTTAAATGCATGTTTCAATAAAAATTACATTAATGTATATTTTAGTTAACTAAATGCTTGTCAGTGCATCAGCAGTACTTTTTAACTATATTTCAATTATGCAATTACATTCTTAAGTGTATTTTAATATAAATTTAAACTATAATTCAAATAATGTGCAAAAAAGCATTACATTCATTTCACACCTAGGTATATTAAGAAGTATATTATTTTTGTAATAAGTACTCTTTAAAAGTATGAAACATACTCAGAAATAACTGTTTTTGTTGTTTGCAACACCTAATGTTGTTAAAACAATACTGTAAGACAAATATGTCATCTACCATATGTCATTTTTAAGAGGACAGCATGTCAGTCACAATCCACACTTCACAGTCACAAAGCAATGTAGCCTACCTCTATATGGGTTTTAGATAATTATTCTAAATTAGAGAAAGTATTGAAGTGTATTTTTGCTGTGGCTGTTCAAACTGTTTATATATATATTTTTAAATTTTACATTACAATGATATTTTTATAATATAATATAATATGTGACCCTGGACCACAGAACCAGTCATAAGTCGCACAGGTATTTCCCTTTCGAGGGAACTCGTGCTGCGTCCGATAGGATCACTTTGGGAACGCCCCCAGCGTGTTTGCGTCTGATGCACGTCTGTCAACTAGTCCAATGGCGAGAGTGAACGTCAGGGGCGGGTGATGTCACGACCAGGAAAAGATAAATACACATCCGGCCAGACCGGCTTCAGCTTTTCTGCCTCAGTAAAGCGATCTATGGGAAACTGTCTGTCTTATTTATTGTTGTTTGTCCCGTTATAGTACAGCTCAATATCCTCACACTTATTATGGCGAACCAAGCATTTAAACCGTGTTCCTCCCTGCTCCTGCTTCCTTACAGGTGGGGATACACACGATTTATGTGTTATGTGTTTGGGAGCGGAGCATGCTCTTTCAGCCTTTGAGGGGGCTGAATGTGAGCACTGTGAAAAGTTACCACTCAGAACGCTTTTCGAGGAAAGTGAGCAGGCCAGCGTTCCTCATGGTTCCTCATGGCTCTGAAAGATGTCATGGGGTTCGCAAATGGATTTATCAGAGGGGCTTGAGACGGGCATGAGTGCTCTTTCTCAGCCTTCACCTGGTACATCCATCGCCCCTTCTCTGGTGTCACTAAAAGTTACATCAGGGCTGGTGGATAATGTGTATATTGCAGCAGGTCAGGCTGGTGCTTGTTTGCATACGATGGCTATTTTACAAGCATACAAAGCCGACCTGCTGAAGGATTTGGATGGCGGAGAGGGGATTGGCCCGGAAGCAGTTCAAGAACTGAGTCGAGCCACAGACTTATCTCTGGTGGCGACAGAGAGACACCCGTGGCTCAACCTGTCAGATATAAAGGAAAAAGACAGGGCCTTTCTCCTCGATGCCCCGCTTGAGCCAACTAGCCTGTTCGGCGACAGGTTTCAGGAGTCCAAGAAACAAGCGGCGACGTTCAAGAAATATCTTCCATGCCGCCATCCATCATCTGGGGTTGCTGGGCGTGAGCAGCCCCAGCCGTATAGCTCCTCATATAGAGCAAAAGGAGAGTGTCGCTTCTCGTGCTCCACCTCAAAGATACGGTGGGCCGGGACGGCACTGTCAGCCCAAGCCTTTGAAGCCGAAGACAGACCTGAGGGTTGTGCTTCAGGCTGAGAAGGCTTCAGGTCAGAAGAAGTCCTGATGCCAGTGGTGTCAGACTCCTGACACCCCCGTTCTGCCAACCCCACCACCTCTGGTGCTTCGGGTGCAGCGGTCTCCAGCGAGTTAGTGACGCGGTACTCACAAGATGCTGCGTCACATTCGCATCCTCTGAGGAGGATAAAAATAATGTCATTTATTACTCACCCTCATGTCGTTCCACACCCATAAGACCTTCGTCCATCTTTGGAACACAAATTAAGATATTTTTGTTGAAATCCGATGGCTCAGTGAGGCCTGCATAGCCAGCAATGACATTTCTGATTTCAAAACACTGCTTCTTGAAGCTTCGGAGCGTTATGAATCAGCATGTCGAATCATGATTTGGATCGTGTGTCAAACCGCCAAACTGCTGAAATCACGTGACTTTGGCGTTCCAAACCACTGATTCGACACGCTGATTCATAACGCTCCGAAGCTTCATGAAGCAGTGTTTTGAAATCGGCCATCACTATATAAGTCGTTATTTTGGGGGTTTTTGGCGCACCAAAAATATTCTCGTCGCTTTATAATATTAATATTGAATCACTGTACTCACATGAACTGATTTAAATATGTTTTTAGTACATTAATGGATCTTGAGAGAGGAAATGTCATTGCTGGCTATGCAGGCCTCACTGAGCCATCGGATTTCAACAAAAATATCTTAATTTGCATTTCAAAGATTAACAAAGGTCTTACGGGTGTGAAACGGCATGAGGGTGAGTAACAAATGACATTATTTTCATTTTTGGGTGAACTAACCCTTTAAAGGCAACTTTCTCAATATTTTGATTTTTTTTTTGCACCCTCAGATTCCAGATTTTCAAATGGTTGTATCTTGGCCAAATATTGTTCTATCCTAACAAACTTCAGATAATACATCTGATAGATAATACATCTAATATAATATAATATAATATAATATAATATAATAAAGTAATCTTTATTCATGCCAGTTATATAAAATATAATTCTTCATAGTTTGTTCTGTTAGTTTTAAGTACTAAGTAATGTTAACAGATACAACTTTTTATTTTAATAATGCATTAATAATGTCACAGACATGCCAGGCTCCAACAACCACCAATCACGACGCACTCCATCCCCTGAATACTAATCACTCACACCTGCACCATATTAGCTCACTCATCAGCTTCTACATAAAAGACACTCACACATTCACCTTCACTGTCCGGTCTCGTTCACGTCAAGGAACTTACCTCTGACTTACCTGAAGGACTCCCAAGCTACTTACCTGTCTCCGATCTCTCTCCTGTGTTCTCCAGTTCGTGTGTGAGTGTCGTCCGCCTTCCTTGTCCTCTCCAGCTTGTCTCATCATTCCTCCATCATCCTGCTGAGTATCAAGAACCCAATTATCTTCATTGTCACCATAACTTATCACCTTTTGCTCTGCTTGTGTTCAAATAAACCACCTGTTATAACTTCATCTGTCTCTGGCCTGTGCATACTGTAACCAATAATAGTTAATCTAACATTAAAGGTACACTATAGCCTAACTTTTTTTTTGTTCAAAATTAACAATTTAAATTTTAACGTCAACACATCATCAATTCTTCTTCTATACTTTTCTCTTACCCTGATTCACTATTTTAAGCCTATTTCTATTTTAGACCTCTCTGGATGGTTTTTACTGGAAATTGCATAGATACGTCACCCTTCCACATGAGTCTGGTCATATCTGTAAAGAGATAAAAGTTACTTTGATGTATGGTGTGGGAGTGACATAGGTTAGTTGTCACAATGAGCAAGAAAGGTTGATATGGTGCAGCTAAATGGCAAACAAAGGAGAATCTAATGGCAAAAAGGAGAACACAACAGAGTTCGTAATAAAACCAGAATAAACATTATTTCGGCTTTTCGGAGATGGTGAGAACTGAAGGATTTGAAAAGCTGTAAAAGTGATGTGGAGATGGCATTTTTATTACTCAACAGGTGAGTAAGGTATTTTATTGAACAGATAAATTGCCATAGGTAGCTCTCTAACAGAGTTCATTGTAAAGCATTATCTATACTGAACAAAATTATAAATGCAACACTTTTGTTTTTGCCTCCATTTTTCATGAGCTGAACTCAAAGATCTAAGACTTTTTCTACGTACACAAAAGGTCTATTTCTCTTAAATATTGTTCACAAATCTGTCTAAATCTGTGTTAGTGAGCACTTCTCCTTTGCAGAGATAATCCATCCACCTCACAGGTGTGGCATATCAAGATGTTGATTAGACAGTATGATTATTGCACAGGTGTGCCTTAGGCTGGCCACAATAAAAGGCCACTCTAAAATGTGCAGTTTTATCACACAGCACAATGCCACAGATGTCGCAAGTTTTGAAGGGAGCGTGCAACTGGCATACTGACTGCAGGAATGTCCACCAGAGCTGTTGCCCGTGAATTGAATGTTCATTTCTCTACCATAAGCCGTCTCCAAAGGCGTTTCAGAGAATTTGGCAGTACATCCAACCGGCCTCACAACCGTAGACCACGTGTAACCACACCAGCCCAGGACCTCCACATCCAGCATCTTCACCTCCAAGATCGTCTGAGACCAGCCACCCGGACAGCTGCTGCATAACCAAAGAATTTCTGCACAAATTGTCAGAAACCATCTCAGGGAAGCTCATCTGCATGCTCGTCATCCTCATCCAACTTGAGTGGGTAAATGCTCACATTCGATGGCGTCTGGCACTTTGGAGAGGTGTTCTCTTCACGGATGAATCCCGGTTTTCACTGTACAGGGCAGATGGCAGACGGCATGTATGGCGTCGTGTGGCGGTTTGAGTGGTTTGCTGATGTCAACGCTGTGGATCGAGTGGCCCGTGGTGGCGGTGGGGTTATGGTATGGGCAGGCATATGTTATGGACAACGAACACAGGTGCATTTTATTGATGGCATTTTGAATGCACAGAGATAACGTGACGAGATCCTGAGGCCCATTGTTGTGTCATTCATCCATGACCATCACCTCATGTTGCAGCATGATAATGCACGGCCCCATGTTGCAAGGATCTGTACACAATTCCTGGAAGCTGAAAACATCCCAGTTCTTGCATGGCCAGCATACTCACCAGACATGTCACCCATTAAGCATGTTTGGGATGCTCTGGATCGGCGTATACGACAGCGTGTTCCAGCTCCTGCAAATATCCAGCGACTTCGCACAGCCATTGAAGAGGAGTGGACCAACATTCCACAGGCCACAATCAACAACCTGATCAACTCTATGCAAAGGAGATGCACTGTATGAGGCAAATTGTAGTCACACCAGATACTGACTGGTTTTCAGACCTCCCCCAATACAGTAAAACTGTACATTTTAGAGTGGCCTTTTATTGTGGCCAGCCTAAGGCAAACCTGTGCAATTATCATGCTGTCAAATCAGCATCTTGATATGCCACACCTGTGAGGTGGATGGATTATCTCGGCAAAGGAGAAGTGCTCACTAACACAGATTTAGACAGATTTGTGAACAATATTTGAGAGAAATAGGCCTTTTGTGTACATAGAAAAAGTCTTAGATCTTTGAGTTCAGCTCATGAAAAATGGGGGCAAAAACAAAAGTGTTGTATTTATAATTTTGTAAATTGTATTATAATTTTAATGTATTTTGAAGGGTCATACTCATCCACACAGTCACGCAGAGCTGAAGCACAACCAAAACAATGTTCTTCTGCAAAATGCATGCATGTTTTGTTTTATTAAAACAAAAGTTACATAGTGTACCTTTAACTGAGATAAACAAATGTTGCAGAAATATGCAAGTTCAGTGTTTGTTAACTAGTGTAGTTAACTAATGTTAACAAATTAAACCTTATTGTAAAGTACTACTAATATATAATATAATATAATAATGTTTCAAATTCCATTGCAATCGATATCCAATACTGGTGATAGCTTGCAAAGGTATAGTCCTAATTTTGCAGTTATTTTTGTTCTGTACTTCCTCTTGGTGTTGCATGATATTTTCACAACATTAGTGTTGTTTTCCACTTTTGGGTCATCATAAGCAGCGATGCAGAAATGGCCCAATACGGGCCAGCTGCAATCTACCTCCGCAAACCCGAGAAGGAGCGAATTGAAGCTCAGAAACGGCCTTTTGATGCCAAGACAGCCTGTTTTGTTCCTGATGCCAAAGAACTGTACATTAAAGGCATCATTCAAAACAGAGAAGGAGGCAAGGCTACAGTCCAGACCGAGGCTGGGGAGGTGAGACGCCATAAAATCGGTTTTGATTGAAGAGTCTTTAAACAGCATTACACTGCAACCCATTCCATTCAAAATACAATGAAATGTCATAGCATAGCGACTGCTTTAGAATTTAGTGACATGACATTTTCTCTGCAGACAGTGACAGTGAAGGATGGGGAATGTCACCCAATGAATCAACCCAAGTATGATAGAATTGAGGACATGGCCATGATGACCCACCTCAAATGAGCCCAGGGTGCTGTTTAACCTCAAAGATCATTACGCAGCATGGATGATTTATGTAAGTCATGCCTCAGTTCTGAAAAATGGTCAAACTGGAGCACTTAATATAATTTTAATGAATCTCTGCGATTTCTTTCTGTAGACCTACTCTGGGCTGTTCTGTGTTACTGTGAATACTGTGTTAAAGTGGCTCCCGGTGTATAACTCAGAGGTGGTGGTGGCATACAGGGGCAAAAAATGCATGGAGGCCCCACCTCACCTCTATGTCTGACAATGCATATCAAAATATGCTTACAGGTCGGTCTATTCCAGAACAACATTAAGGGCACATAATTAATTGAGGAAAAAGCTTAAAAAAAAAAAAAAAAAGCTTTTATGCTAAAAGACACTTATTTACACATATTTTTATACCTACTTTTATACATATTTTTGACATACAGTAAAATACATTAGTAACACCCCCTGTTTTGCCTACACTTAGGCAGTTGTTAACAAGAGGCTAAATGGGACTACAGAAGTTGCTAGAGACATTAAAAACATTTTTCAGGATAATAAACCAGCGGGCCAATATTGCAGATGATTATGTTTAATTAAAATCAAAAGAAGTAGAAATCATGATGATGCTTGTCTCAATACTGATGAAACATATCACTGTCAGGCAGAAACCTGTCCAAAATTGCCCCCTATACACTATTCCCTACATTACTCCGCTAATATAGTTCACTTGAAGGAGTGAATGAAAATGAGTGAGTGAATTCGGACACTGAGTGCGCTGGAAGGACTGCCGCTTTTGCATAGTTTGTGCTTGTTGTTTAATAATCATTTGAAACTCTGCAAATTGGTAGCTCCAGTAGTAATGAAAAGATTTATCTTGAACTCTGTCATGGAAACTAGCATGTAAAAACCATAATTAAACAATTTAATAATCAATTAAAAAATGAATGTAACCCTGTATTATATTACGCTGTAGCCACATTGGACCAGCGGTTTGGAAAATGGATGGATGGATGATTCAGCTGTGGGCTTATCTCCATATTTTGTCATTTGTATTTATATTCATGAATCATTACTATTGGTCAGCTTTTGCATCTTTCTGTAGGTTTTGCAAAAACTTAACCAATGAAAAATATTATATATATATATATACACACACATGACTAATGTTTTATGTATTTGAGTGTCTTAATGTAGCATTTTATAAACGTTATGACCTCTAAGTTGATGAAAACCTAATGCAATGCACTTACACTGCCTTAGATGCAGCCGTTCTAATGATGGACAAAACACGCATGTCCAAAATTCTCTGAAATTCGCTGGTAAAAAAAACTTGTTATTCCATTTGAAGCTTGATTTTGGTAATATGTTAATAATTTAATGACACAAGCAAGTGTCTGAATAAAGCCACAATATCAACTTTGACAATGCGGTGTTTAACACTGTGACATCACTCTTGCTTTAAATAAATGTTTAAAGTCACCAGTTAAAATGTTTAAAATCAACCTGAGTTAAACATCTTCTCGAAGACATACACAAGTAAATGATTTATAATAAACACTGCAATATTCCATAAAAAAAGATTAGTCATTTGATTTCATTGTTACATTAAGTTTATTGTATTAACAGTTCAGAGTGTGAATTCTGATTGAATTTGTTTGCAAGTGCTACATTGCTTATCAACCATAATTAGTTACAGTTACAGTTAATCTAACAATTACATGGCATAATAAGAATAGTTTATTAGTATTCGTGGTATTATGATGATGATGATGAATTATTATTATGAATAATAAACTGTTGAATAATGGTATGTAGGGGTGCATTTTGGCAAATCAGATTTTTAGAACTAGCTTTTTTTTCAGTTTGGCATTCTAACTGCTGATGTAAATGAACAAACAAACAGACAAGCAAACAAAAAAACAAACAATCAAAAAAACACTTCATGATTTCTCCTTTTTATTTGTAGACCATGAGAATCAGTCATAAAACATGATCAATGGCCTTGACCTGTGCTATAACTCTACAAATGACAGATGATGAGCTGTGAAGCTCCAGCTGTGTCACTGTGTAACTGTCATTTCCAGCAGAGAATCTGGTGCAGTGAACACCAAACGTGTCATTCAGTACTTTGCGACAATCGCAGTG
This sequence comes from Elopichthys bambusa, assembly GCA_037101425.1. Taxonomy (NCBI): domain Eukaryota; kingdom Metazoa; phylum Chordata; class Actinopteri; order Cypriniformes; family Xenocyprididae; genus Elopichthys; species Elopichthys bambusa. The sequence continues at coordinate 8,990,201 of CM074435.1, forward strand.
TCAGGATACAAGAAGAAAGAGGCCATGCAAGGAAAAATGCAGGTGAGGAAATTATCATTTGTTTAAAAAAAAAAAAAAAAAAAATATATATTTTACTGAATTCTAACTTGCACTTCCCCCACAGGGAACACAGGAGGATCAAATCATTTCAGCCAACCCTCTACTTGAAGCTTTTGGGAATGCCAAAACTGTGAGGAATGCCAACTCCTCATGCTTTGTGAGTTCAGCAGGTGTGTCATATTGTGTCATATGTTTGTTTAAGAAGTTAATTAGAATTTGTTTAATGTAAGCTGCAAATTCCAACAGTGTAAATTCATACAAATTCACTTTGGAACATCTGGAACACTCTCCTCTGCTGATATTGAAACATGTCAGCCTATTTGCACATGGTCAAAATGATATTCTTTGATTTTCCACAAGGTAACTGAGTTTTTGTCTTTCTAGATTTGCTGGAGAAGTCCAGGGTGACCTTTCAGCTTGCCGAAGAGAGGAGTTATCACATCTTCTATCAAGTCACCACAGGCCATAAGCCACAGCTGATAGGCGAGAGTGTCACACAAGACATCACATGATCTTTAAGCTCCTTTTCACATTTGATCTATTTTCTTCTTTTTCCTCAGACATGCTCCTCATCACAACCAATGCCTACGATTTCCCCATGATCAGTCAACGTTTTAATGAGAAAAAAAAAGAAGAAGAAGAAAAAAAAAAATGAGGCGAGGACTTTTGTCTGTTGGTTATTGATTGGATGGAGTCAGATCTGAATGTAAAAAAGGGGTGGGGTTTAGGCAGATGAAATGATTGGAGAAGTCTGGCATATGTCACCAGAGAGAAGTCTGTCGTATCATTGGAAGATCATGTTTCATTTTGATTTTGAGGTCTAATCTGATGAATGAATGAATTGTTCACAATAACATCAATAACATGCATTTAGAAAACAGATTTGGGGTGGATTTTCATTTCATGGTGACAACTGAAAATTTTCTGTCCACTCTCAAAACTGATTCTTGTTTTCGTAAATATGATGTGAAGTTGCAAAACGGCAGGTGTGATGTCAGTGACGCCAAGAGTCATTTGTTTGTTATTCCCAACTCTGTAACCACAAAATCCACTGTTTTTTATGGACATGTGAAACATTTCTGTGAAGTAAGTATATTTCTTGTGTTGTGGCTGTTGCAGTGGCTGCTTTCCTGATGGGACTGAACTTTGCCGACTTGTTGAAAGCTCTTTGTCATCCAAGAGTGAAAGTTGGGAATGAGTATGTCACCAAGAGACCGACTGTTCAACAGGTATGTGCTTTGCAATACTTCATCTCTGCTTCAGTGGCATTATTACATTACCTAGCCAGCACTTTACTTTTATCATCCCCTCAGGTCATGAATTCAGTTATGGCCTTAGCAAAGTCTATGAGAAGATGTTCTTGTGGATGGTTATCCGAATCAACCAGATGCTGGACACCAAGCAGCCTCGGTCCTTCTTCATTGGAGTACTTGACGTTGCTGGATTTTAAATCTTTGATGTGAGCCCGCGCATATTTGATAATTATTGTGCCAGGCTGTCACAGCTGTGGGAAGCTTTGATTATGAAAATCAAATAGGGATTCTTCAATGCTTCGTGACTCATGAAAGTTAATTTGTTAACAGCTCAAGTGGATGGCAAGATGATTCATAGATTGATTGTTCTGAATTAGTTCAATAGCCTAGAGCAGCTGTGCATCAACTTCACCAATGAAAAACTGCGGCATCACATGTTTGTGCTCAAACAAGAAGAGTTTATAAACTTTGGAATGGATCTGGCCGCCTATATTGAGCTTGTTGAGAAGGTAGGCCATCATCACTGTAAATGAGCTTGTGAATGTTTTACAGCTAAGGCTATTAATAGTACTCAAATGATGTACACTCTCCCAAGATTAGCACTCAGTCACATCAGTAACCTATGTACAGCTGCTTTTTTTTTTCCTACATAAATGTGGTCCCCCTCGTGGTATTGGACTTGCAGATAATATATTAATGATAAAAAAGGCACTCAAGTGCCCTTAAAGAGAGCACACTTTCATGGCTGCTTCTCAACAAACTTAAGTACACTTTTAAAAAGTGAACTAATGACATTTTAAATAATTATGTTGTAATAATCTTTTGTCATGCTTATTTTGATGTGTTAACTAAAATAAAGTTATTTTAGAAAGTTAGAATCTGTGAAAATGTGAATAATTTTAACAAAATAAATGAGATAATACAAAATGCATGTTATTTTTTATTTGGTACTCTCCTGAGTAAGATATTTTACATAAAAGATGTTTACATATAATCCACAAGACAAAAAAAAAAAAATAGCTGAATTTATTAAAATAACCCCATTCATAAGTATGTGAACCACTGATTCTTAATACTGTGTGATCTACGACTGTTTGTTTGTTTTGTGATGGTTCTTCATGAGTCTCTTGTTTGTTCTGAACAGTTAAACCGAGCTCTGTTCTTCAGAAAAAATCTCCAGGTCCTGCAGATTCTTAAGTTTTCCACCATCTTTTGCATATTTGAACCCTTTACAGCAGTGACTGAATGATTTTGAGATCCGTCTTTTCACACTGAGGACAACTGAGAGACTCAAACACAACTATTAAAAAAGTTTCAAACATTCACTGATGCTCCAGAAGAAAACATGATGCATTAATAGACGGGGGGTAAAAACATTTGGAATTTGAAGATCAAGGTAAATTGTATTTAATTTGTCTTCCGGGAAACATGAAAGTATCTTCTGTTGCTTCCGGAGGGCAGTACTAAATTAATATATATATATATATATATATATATATATATATATATATATATATATATTTAAACAAAATAATAAAAATTTGGACATCTTCATCCTGTTCAAAAGTTTTCACCCCCCGACTCTCAATGCATCATGTTTCCTTCTGAAGCATCAGTGAATGTTTGAACCTTTTTTAATAGTTGTGTTTGAGTCCCTCAGTTGTCCTCAGTGTGAAAAGACGGATCTCAAAATGATTTAGTCACTGCTGTAAAGGGTTCAAATATGCAAAAGATGGTGGAAAACTTAAGAATCTGCAGGACCTGGAGATTTTTTCTGAAGAACAGAGTTCAGTTTAACTTTTCAGAACAAACAAGAGACTCATGAAGAACCATCACAAAACAAACAAACAGTCGTAGATCATCCAGGTAATGACACACAGTATTAAGAATCAGTGGTTCACATACTTATGAATGTTATATGAGTTATTTTAATAAATTCAGCTATTTTTTTTTTTTTTTTGTCTTGTGGATTATATGTAAACACCTTTTATGTAAAATATCTTACTCAGGACAGTACTAAATAAAAAATAACATGCATTTTGTATTATCTCCCTTATTTTGTTAAAATTATTCACATTTTCACAGATTCTGCAAGTGGTTCACATACTTTTTCTTGCAACTGTATATTTTAATTGTACTAAATTGCAACTTAATAATTACAAATGTGCAGTTCAAAATATATTAGAAATGGCATTAAAGTATATTTTAGTTTACCATAAATGCTACATTTGAACCATTTTCAAAGACAATAGAAGTGATTATGAAATTACATATAAAGATATAAGTGGGACACTTACATCTTTATATGTAAATTTAAACTATACTACATTTTCATTTAATAGCAATTAACACTGAAATTAACAATAACTTGTACACTGTAAACCTTTGTAAAATAGGCAATACATATGTTTAATACCCCAAATCAGGTTGAAACGTTGCACTTGTTTAAACACTTTGTTGCACACTTTGACTAGAATTTTACTTTACTTCATAAATTCATAAATAGCATGTACCAAGTCTAATTTTCCAAGTGTACTCTTTTGATTATTTTGTCTGCCAGCCAATGGGAATCTTTTCTATCCTTAAAGAGGATGTTTCCAAAAGCAACTGACACCTCCTTTAAGTACAAGCTGAATGATCAGCATCTGGGCAAGAACAATGCCTTCCAAACGCTCAAGCCAACCAAAGGCAAAGCTGAGGCTCTCTTCTCCTTAGTGCACTATGTCAGCACTGTCAACTACAACATCTCCGGGTGGCTGGACAAAAACAAGGACATGTTAAATAAGTCTGTTGTTCAATTGTAACAGAAATCATCACTGAAGTTGCTGGCTCACCTGTACACATCCTTTGCTTCCGCTGAAGCAGGTAAATCATTCAGAAACATTAGAGGAAAAACTAAACTGATTTATTCATTAATCTATCACTTTTTTTGTTCCAAAGAGGCCAGCAGTGGAGGAGCAGGAGGCAAAAAGACAGCCAAGAAGAAGGGAGGCTCTTTCCAGATGGTCTCAGCCTGGTTTTCAGAGTATAAACACTCATTTGAACCATTGAGGGGTTTTATATTTCCCTTTTGCTTCTTAGTATTTGAAATTACATGGATTATTTCACTTCTCACAGGAAAATCTGGGAAAGCTAATGACCAATTTACGAAGCACATATCCTCACTTTGTGCGCTGCCTGATCCCCAATGAGGTGAAAACTCCAGGTACACAAATATGACTCAACTCAGCACTGCATAGCTGACTGAAATGTTAAAAAATTATGTTAGTCAGTATAACACAATTTAATTGTATTTTAACCATTGGTTCATACAGGGATAATGGACAACCATCTGGTTATCCACCAGTTACGCTGTAAAGGTGTTTTGGAAGGCACCAGGATCTGTAAAGGTTTTCCAAGTTAGGATCCTTTATGCTGACTTCAAGCAAATGTAATTTCACTAGAATAATCAATGCATTTGCTTTTGTATTGTCTGTGGAATACTTGATTGAATACTGTATAACTGACCATTGTCCCAGTCAGCTGATTTCCTATATAGCTGTGCCAGTTTAATGTTTCTCATAACACCACACAATCTCTTTCCTCTCTCATAATAATAAGCATTGGGGTCCTATAATAACGACCAGCTTACTATTCATTTCCCTTACATATCTAAGATTTATGATGTCTATTATTTCATGGTCATAGATACAGAATCCTTAATGCCAGTCCCGATCCCTGAAGGACAGTTCATCGATGGAAAGAAGGCCTCTGATCCTAAAAGCTCTTGGGATCAGAGGCCTTCTTTCCATCGATGAACTGTCACACAAAGGTCACACTACTTTATCTTCCTACTGGCCTCAATCTGTTATCATCCTTGAAAAATATGATTGTAAACATCCACATTACATCCTGACACTTAATTCATCTAACAGGTGTTTTCCAAAGCTGGCCTACAGGGGACATTAGAGGAAATGCACGATAAAAAATTGCCATCATTGGTATCCTGCATCCAGTGCCTGTGCCGAGGATATCTGATGAAGAGTTTGGGAAGATATATGCTCAAAAGTACGTTTTCAGAAACTTCAAATTAATCAAATGAGGATTTGATGTTATATACTCTTATACACCCGTCAGACATCAGTTTATTTAGTATCAATGAGATACTATTTGAGATTTTATAAATATATATATATAATTTGTTTGCTGTGTTTGTGGTTTTAGTTAACTCCCAATAACCCTTTTTTCCAGAGATGCCATTTATACTTTGCAGTACAGCCTCCATGCATTTATGAATGTAAAACACTGGCTGCGGATGAAGCTGTTTTATAAGATAAAGCCTCTCTTGAGTGCTGAAACAGAAAGCGATGGCCACCATGAAGGAAAACTTTCTAAGGTGCAAAGAGGACCTTGCTAAAGCTGAGGCCAAACGCAAAGAGGAGAAAATGGTCTCTTTGATACAGGAGAAGAACGTTCTGATCTTACAAGTCCAAGCTGTTAGTGATTATGCTTCCTAACTCATTTATTTTTGTATTGTTTTTTCAATATCTTAGCTTTTTTTAAAAAAAAAAACATGCATTTGTTGGAGCCATGGCCTAATAATAAGTAAATCATTGAGCTGTGGGTGTCACAAGTTCATAATTTCCTGAACTCTTCTTGCTATCGCTTTTAGGAAAAAGTAACAAAAAGCAAATCTAATTCAACACTATTGACTATCTCTCATTCTGCTGCTCTCATAGGACAGTGAGAATCTCATAGATGCTGGAGAGAGGTGTGAAGGGCTAATAAAAAGCAAACTCCAGCTAGAGGCCAAACTGAAAGAGCTCACCGAAAGACTAGATGATAAAGAAGAAATCAATTTGGAGAAAAGGAAACTAGAGGATGAATGCTCTGAGCTGAAGAAAGACATTGATGATCTGGAGCTCCCCTTGGTTAAAGTGGAAAAGGAAAAGCATGCAACTGAGAATAAGGTTTGAGTACACCCTGGTATACCAACATTACACAAATTTGCAAAAATTAACCCCTAATTGTCAGTTTTTACAGACAAACAATGTCTTCACAGGTTAAAAAACCTTACAGAAGAAATATCAGTAACACTTTACATTAAGGTTCCCTTTGTAAAGGGTTTATAAAGGTGTTTGTTAATGACTAATAACTTGTTTACAAATGCATTATAAGTAGTTGATAAGCAGTTATAATATCTTACTATTTAGTTATAAGCAGTTATAGCAGTTATAATATCTCACTATTTGGCAGATTTCGTAATATCTGCCAAATAGTAAACCATTTTTAACTTGCATGTTATAAATGCTTAATAACATTACATGCATAAAAAGTGTACTGTTATGGTGAGACTGAAAGATGATTTATTTGTGGTTTTCTCAATAATATCTCTCACTTATGTCTTTCTCACTGTTGCTCATTAGACTTTACTCTGTGCATTACCCATGATACTCTGTAAAAAGGTCATGATGCCTATTCAGAAGAATGTATAAAAACTGATTTCATGTTTTTAAGATGAAATGATCAAACTTTATTTTGAAAAAAAAAAAAAAAAAAAAAAATCATACAAGCACAACCATAACTTGATGAGATATTAATAATGAAAAATGTAATTACATTATTAGTTACCTGTGAACCCTAATGAAGGGTGAACCATTTATTCATGAGTTATAAACGTTAGTAACCTTTGTAAGTGAACCTTAATGTAAAGTGGAGACACGTGAATCATGTATTTATTTATAGCATTTATAAATCATGAATAAATGGTCCACAGGACTTCACTTTACAAGAAAACCACAAATAAATCATCTTTCAGTCTCACCATAACAGTACATTTTTGCTGCATCATAAAATAACCATAAATCTGGTTCTGAGTAAAATATGTGTGAATAAATACATTTATTAAGCCGTTATAACTGCATGAATAAAAAGGGTGACTTTAACGTAATACCTGCTAAATAGTGAGCCATTTTTAACTTACATGTTATAAATGCTTAATGCATTTGTAAATAAGTTATTAGTCATTAACAAACACCTTTATAAACCCTTTACAAAGGGAACCTTAATGTAAAGTGTTACCGAAATATCTAGTCAAGATGCAAATCTTGCAAAGGAAAAGAGAACCCTCCAAGAGGTGCACCAACAAGTTCTTGATGATCTCCAGGCTGAGGAGGACAAAGTTAATACTGAGACTAAAGCCAAAACTAAGTTTGAACAACAAGTGGGTGACGTGAGTATGGCAATCACACACAAACTAGAAGTACATTTGAGATTTGTACTCTAAAGCCCTGTTTTTACGCCATATGCAATGGTCTGTGCACAGTGCTCAACACAAATTCTGTCACCAGAATAGTATGTGCGTACTGTACGCGTGTCACCTGAAATCTTTGTAACCATGCATACTTTGTACATGCATTGTACCTGCGCATTGAATTTGTTTTGCACTAAAGTTGTTCCACGGTGGCAACACTGGCCCGGGCCGTTATTTCACAGTAGAAAACAAAACTAAAGAGACTGAACAACAACAAAATACCTCCAGTATTATAACACACACATGCACTGACAAGCGCTTGTGTGAGGGAGTTATGAAATAGCTGCAACTTTAGTTTAAAAGAATACAAAGACATTTTTATCGGTCATAACTTCTGGAGAAAAATAGCGCAGACACTGGACAAAGAAGAAACTTTCTGGAGTGCATGTGTCGACCGCGTTCACGCACACTATAAAATGGAGTACACTTTGAAAGGCTACGCATTCGACTGTACACATACACTAGCATACGTGTAAAATAATGAAGTATACTTTGGGCTTAAGGGCCAGATTTACTAACGCCTTGCGACTTACTAACTGACGCTATTCATCGCACTGAGGAACTTGATGAGGCCAAGTAAGACAAGCATATGTTCGCAACTTAAAGGATTATTCCAGAATTCAAATTTCCTGATAATTTACTCACCCTCATGTCATCCAAGATGTTGTCTTTCTTGAGTCAAAAAAGAAATGAAGGTTTTTGAAGGAAACATTCCAGGATTTTTCTCCATATAGAACAACAGGTACAACAGGTTGAAGGTCCAAAATTCAGATTCAGTGCAGCTACACGATCCTAGCTGATGAATAAGGGTCTTGTCTAGAGAAATGATCGGTCAAATGGTATGGAGTAGACAATAACATCTGGACTGCTGGTTGACCACTAGATAAATTAGTGACAATATTGTGTTTATATGTAGTCTGATGAGGACAAGAAGACTGTTAACAGATTTCAGGACCTGGTAAATAAGCTTTAGATAAAAGTCAAGGCCTAGAGACAGGCAGAGGAGGCAGTAAGTTAAAATAAAATACTTTATAAATGCTCAACTCTTAAAAGCTCACATGTGTGGATGCATATAGGACTCTATGGCCTGGTTTCACAGACAGGGCTTAGCCTAAACCAGGATTAGGCCTTAGTTCAATTAGGATATTTAAGTAGCTTTTATAAACATACATTAAAAAAAAAAAAAAAACATTACTGGTGTGCATCTTGAGACAAAACAATGGCACTGACATTTTTTAAGATATGTCAGTAAACATTTCTTTCAGTTAAAGTCTTTCAGCTCAAACATGCATTTTAGTTTTTAGTCTAGGACTAGCTTAAGCCTGGTCTGTGAAACCGGGGGTAAATATCTTTTATAGGAGGAACAAGCTAATGTCCATCTAGAACGGTGGAGAAAGGCCCAATATGAGCTTGAACAGACTAAGGAGAGAATAGACATGGCGGGATCTTGAGAGCAAGGAGCCGGGATCTGGGAGCAAAGGTCAGTGTTTTGGTGCTCTTGAGCTGTAAGATTTTTTTTCATAATGTGTTCTGCAATGTGGGATGAAAAGTTGGGGCAGATTTTTAAAAAAAAATCTTTGTAAACAGGGGCAAGAAATCTGAATAGAGTAAAGGATTCATAGTCCATGTGTCTTTACTTAAAAAAGTAATGAAAACAGCATGTCTGGAACAGTTAGTAGTGACAATTTTTCTGAGTACAGTCATCATGCTAAACAATTTAATGCTAACATGGCAGAAGGTGAAACGAGAAACGGTTGGATCTGTCATGTGACTATGGGAATAAACCTCATAGAGGCTTGCATTTTAAATAAAAATGCAAATCAAAAAGGTCAGTAGAACTTCAAATAATTAGGTTCAGTCAAATAATTTAATTAGTCTTTAATTAGTTTTTTTTTCTTTTTTTCCCCTCCAGATTTTTTCACACAACTTATGTAGAAAATGAATGGGAAAGTACTTAAGGAAAAAGTAGGCGGTCACTGTTACCCTATAAGAGTTATTGAGAAGTGACAGCAATAGTATCTACAGATCCTCCACACAGTTTATTGCTAAATATTTGAACATTTACACACATGAGTTGTTTGAGGTTAGAGAGATATTGACTTGATTACTTCATTCATAGTGCTTTTTGTGAGTGGGCAGTCACTGCTGAGTTCTTTTGGCGCTATTCCTGTTTCCATGGGAACTGGTCTATGGATCTCTTAGGATTGTGGGTAGTGTAGTTCTTCACAGGGAATTTATCAACTTTTTATTTTTTCCAAATAAAGTTGAAATGATACTTGTGACATCCTAAGCAAATACTGTACCATATTCTATCATCTCTACAGATAAATACTAAAATAACTATACCACCAAATTTGACCATGTTTTATCTGGTTATAAGAATCACACATATTAACACAATCTAATCACATTCATTTCAGCTCACTTTCATTATTTTATACAATTATTTCAATTAAAGGGGTGTTTGATTTGATGCATGATGTTTATTTAAGAACTAACTTTCGGGCATAATTTGGTAAATTTGATCATTTAAATGCATACAAGTCCACTAGACCCTTAATATTCAGAGTTTTTAATATACTCTTTCATACTTACTGTACATCATGACCTTTAAAATTATTATTTTTAAAAGTAACCAGTCCTCATTTTCCTTGCCCTTTATGTTGCTTGTGTTGATACAAGTTTAAGCAGTGGACACTTAAGCTTTTTTTTTTTCTTTCATAATTTTCTTGACATGAAATTCATATCCACATTTACAGTGTTTTAAAAGTTACTTTGCAAAGCTGCACCAGGCATAAACAAATTTGCATTCACAAACACACTAAACACCAGTCATGACAGCTTCCCATAACCTGAAATCAGTAATGTTGCACCCAAAGAAACTAATATTTTTATATTAATAACATTACCCCAAGAGTATTCTTTTTTTAAACCTAAAGCTTTTTTTTTATTATTATTATTTTACACCCTTTCATGCAGCCCAGATTTTTGCAATGTGCAGTTCTTGTGCATATCAAAAAGATTACAGGGAGGAGAAAAATGCTGAGCTGAGATATTTTAAAGTCACACAGAGAGGAAAACTCAACATTTTTCAGGAACCCACTGAAGTTTTGACCTCTATAGGGGCAGTGTTTGAGAAATGGCTATATTTATCATGGCATTTAATGGTTCAGCCAGCCGTATACATTTTGTTCAATCTTGAAATTTAATAAAAACTTTTGCAAAAGTAAAACAAAAACAAAAATATTAAATGTTTTATTGATGCTTTTTGAAGAACATTTTCTTCGCAACGCCTGAAGAACATGAAAATAAAGTACGTCATTGTTACAGTAGTAAAATATTGCTACAACAGATTTGTGTTATTTTTCTTAAAGGTTTAGTTCATCCAAAAATATAAATTATGTCATCATTTACTCACCCATGTCATTTCAAACCTGTAAGACTTTCATTCATGTTTGAAATACAAAAAAAGTTTTCTGTCCCTCCATAGACAGTCCATGCAACTACCACTTTGATGCTTCAAAAAGTTCATAAAGAGATTGTAAAACTAATCCAAATGAATCGAGTGATTTAGTCCAAATTTTCTGAAGAGATTCTATCGCTTTATATGATGAACAGATTGAATTTAGGCTTTTACAGCATGAATTGAGCGCAGCAAATGTATAGACTGCTTGTTCTCAGATTAGACGCAAACTCGTTCTGTTTTTTTCCTATGAATCAAAGACAATGAATTATTCATGATGTATTTTTTGCAGCTGCATAAGTATTCATGAATGAAGGGAATGGGAATGTCAGGTATATCATATGTTAAAGAGAGCAGCAGGGTCTAGGTAGTCTTACAGTTCTGGGTATAAAATCTTACTGCATCTTCTTCTGGCAAAGAATCGCCCATTTAGACAAGAAGGAGCCATTTGATTGATTTGTAAACATAACATTAAGGAATGGGTGAATCAGAAATAAATGATGGCACAATAACTGACCAATTATTGTAGAAATTAGTGGAACATATGGACTTTGTGGTCAGACATTCCAGCGGTCCAAAAGTAATAATCACTATTATAATTTAACTTTGAACACAAAGCAAAATATACAGTTCTGCTCAAAGTTGGCTTGCTAGTTAGTGCTTCAAATAAAACTCAGTGTCTTTTAAAATCCCAGTGCCATGAACATTTAGATTGGAGCTTGTGATGTTGGAACCATTTTTATGTAGAACAGCACAGATGGTCTGTTAGCAGACCATGGGGCTTCATCTGAGGTCGAAATTTTGGACAGATAAGTTTGGAAAATTCCACATGGAATTGGAGATTAGTTAATGTGCAAATTTAGTTTGGAATGTAATATTGTATATCACACACAACATAATTCAAAAGCTGTTGAAAGTTCTAGAGCTTATGTATTGCTCATATTAATAATCTAGATTGCATGGTGAATTACACCCACGTGGATATCATGGAATACTCATTTACCACCTCTCATACAGCATAGCCAGCAGTTTTCAGCTCCACAACACACTCTGTTAAAAGTTCTTTGCTTTTCTCCAGACACTATGTCAATGTTGAATAGTGTTATGAGATCAAGCTATATGCGTTAATAAAAAAGGTAAAATGAAGAAAGGATACAATGCTGTTTTGATTTTAAAATGTGAAATACAGTTACTGCATTTGTGTTATCACCCTCATCTCAAAGGGTTAGTTCACCCAAAAATGAAGATTCTGTCATTAATTACTCACCCTCATGTTGTTCCAAACCCATAAGACTTTCGTTCACTGGAATACAAATGAAGATCTTTTTTGATGAAATCTGATTGCTTTCTGTCTTTCCACAGACAGCTACGAAACTGACACTTGGATGCTTCAAAAAGTTCATTAAGAGATCGTAAAACTAATCAATACAAATGAAGGGTTTAGTCCAAATTTTCTGAAGAGACTTGATCACTTAATGAACTGACTGAATTTAGGCATTTATTCACATATAATCATTGATCAGCAAGCATTAACAAAAGCTCAGCCAAACTTGCTTGACATCCGAGAACAAACCTCTTGCGTAAGCTCAAACGTGCTGCGTAACACATGAGAATGAACCTCATTTGTTCTCGCACGCATCAAGCAAACGTGCTTGAGCTTCCATTTACCACAACTGATGTGTGAGTTGATGAACGTTTATATGTGAATATAAGCCTAAATTAAATCTGTTCATCATATAAAATGATCAAATCTCTTCAGAAAATTTGGACTAAACCGCTCAATTCATATGGATTCATTTTACAATCTCTTTATGAACTTTTTGAAGCATCAAAGTGTCAGTTTCATAGCTGTCTATGGAAAGACAGAAAGCTCTCAGATTTCATCAAAAAGATCTTCATTTGTGTTCATTTTTGGGTGAAATATCCCTTTAAAGGGACAGTTCACCCAAAAATGGAAGATTTGTCATTTACTCACCCTCACATTGTTCCAAACCTATATGAGTTTCTTTCTTCTTTTAAACACAAAAGAATACATTTTAAAGATTGTTGGTAATCAAACAGTTGATGCTAGCCATTGATTTCCATAGTATTTTCCCCCCCTATCCTACTATGGAATGGTTAGCGTCAACTGTTTGATTACCAACAATCTTCCGAGTTGAAGAACACAGCACTCATCACTGTCACTTTGTACCCAGACATCCAATCAGAGTGGAGGAGGGGCGGGACAAATACCACACTGACCAACCGTCACATTCTGCTGCTGCTTGTCCAATGATAACAAACGACAACAAAAGCACATATCTTCATCCAAAACTAGTACCAGAGCAAGTGCGTTACATTGTGTTAATATTTTTATTTTCAGAAACAAATTGTTCGCAAAATCAGATACTTGTAACAGTTCTGCAGATATTCCATATAGCACATATACATCTTGACTGAAAAAAAAAAAAAAAAGAAGGGAAACAAACAAACAAACTCCAAAGCACTCTCAAAAGCCAGCAGCAAGGTGTTTTCAGAAGAGCGCTGGTGTTTTCACCTGGCTAAAAATGCTTTGGTAGACACATGGCCTAATTCAATTGTTGATCCTGTTTTTTTAAACAGTTTAAGCTTTTAAAACATCTTGTGGCCCCATTGGAAGTTTGCTGAGGCCCACCTAGATGAAAACCACTGCCTTAGTAGATTTAAAAAAAATCCTGCTATGTAACATTTACTGAACAATAGTAGCCAATCAGATTTTAGCTGACTCACTTGGCACGCACAATTGAAGCAAATTAACCGCAGCAGACTGCCTGCACAAAAGACTCTAAATGGATGAGTGACAGAGGATTGTTTGCTGTGTCTTCATAGGATCCCCTCTTTGACACAGCTGTTTTACCCTCTCTACATTGAAATGGAGCCCACGAGTATAGATAGCTGTGCTTGAGACCGGCTTTCCGATGTCATCATCTTATCAGGTCTAATTTAGACACCCAGCTTTAATCAGTGGTGCGGCTGTTCTCACCTTTAATTATGATTGTGTTAATTAAAACTGGCCAAGTTTACTTCAGACTACAATGTCACAGTAAGGGGATTTTGCAGCAGGGGCAGCTTTGACTAAGCTTGGTGGGGGGAAACGATACAGGAAGGCTTTTGTTTTTGGCTAATTAATCGCTTGACTTTTCATGACAGGCGTGTAGTCTCAGACTTGCCGCAGTTTGTCAGTGCCAAGATTTACAGGGTTTTGTTGCATCCACAAGAACACATTCAACACATTGTGACTGATAGGAGAGCTTACAGTTGCAATATAATGAGCCAAACAAACAAATAAATAAATAATTGAACATATACATTTTTAAATATGTGGAAAAAGGACATGAAAGATAAAATGCAAGCAGGTTTAACCTAATGTCCACTACAGTTGACAGAAAAGGCCATTTTCTCTAAACTTTATTCATTATTCTATAAATGTCCATACTTTCATAGAATGTACTGAATTTGTATGTTCTGTAATTATGCAAATGCAATTCTCTCTAAATACATTATTTTGAAAACAAAAACATTCAAGATTGTCATTCAGCTCATAACAAAATATAGTTACATCATCAAGTGCTTCTTGAAATAGAAGAACATTAAATGAGCTTTATTTCTTTTGTTATTTAATAATGCATTCACCAAAACTGCCATCATTACTTAATTTCTGTAGTTACACTCAAAAAAATGAATTGTTGGATTTACTTAAAAAAGAAGTGTCAAAGGGTTCCAAATATTGAGTAATTTGTACAAATGACAATTTGGTTGTATGAACAAAATAAATTCAAGTAAAGCTGACAAAATTTCTTTGAGTAAATACAAATCATTTGAATGTCACTGTTACATAATATTTATATGTGCAGTTTACTTAATAATGTTATGTTTATTACGTAAGGTGAACACATTTATTGCCTTAATTACCTTATTAAATGAACGTTTTTCACTATAAAATGCACTCAAACAACTCATTAAACAAACTCAATTGAATTGAGAGCAGGAATTCCATCCTGTAAGCATGTGTATATTACAGAAACTACTCTAAATGTCCAACATAACTAAACATTAAACACTAACATAAACTAACAACATCTTTCCTTTACTGAAAAACACATAACACTTTAATCCTTAAATTTACTCTTCTAATGCCGTCCCTTGCAAAGCATGCTGGGAACTAGGGATCCAGTGCCCAGTTAGTTATGTCAACATTAATTCGTGTGTTTCACTCAGCAATGTTAAGTTGACTGAACAAACACTTACTAAGTAAAGCTGACAATACTCATTTTTAGTAGAAACAACGCAGTTAATTTACATTCATGTAGTTTTTTTTAAGTAATGTAAACAAGGGTGGTTTGAGTGAAACTAACAACAGTTCTTTTTTTTTGAGTGTAGAGCGTTGTAGATTGGGAAAAGTTATTGAATTTCCCGGTTAGAATTTCGACTCACTTAAAACTATAATTTTACTTTGAGTGGCTTTATACATGTGGTTTTCCCATTGTGACCTGTTTGTGGTAAATATCTCTTTGATCGCTGCACTAGCTTCTTCTAGCACCTCATAAAGTGCAAGTATCTTCATAAAGCACCTAGGGAGTGCTTGTATTATAAGGGCACTGCTGTAATCCTGCATGTGTGTCTGATCTGCACATTGTTTATTGACACTGCTTTTAGACCTTAATGATGTGGTGTATAGTGCACAGTGCCCCCACAATCAGTGGGTGTTTTCTGCCCACTGATAGATTTGTTTAACCAAAGAGGAGTTGCTGATGTGTCATGCACCAAAGATTCTTTTGTTCATCTCCATTCAGACCAGGAATTAATGTAAATGCAGTCCTGTTTGTTTGAAAGCATGCAAGCGGTCAAGGTTTGGTTGGTTTGTTTGGTCCAGTGACCCCCCTGCTGGTCGATATCATAACTACACTATCTGGCAGTAAAAAGCATCTTTCTCCATTGATGCAGAAGTATCTGTGGATTCAGACACAATCAGATTTCTGGCATTTTTCCACTCTAATAAAGATGGTTCTTTTAAAGAGAAAGTTACCCAAAAATGATCCCATGATCCACCCTCAAGCCATCCTAGGTGTATATGACTATTTTCTTTCAGACGAACATAGTCGGAGGTATATTTAAAAATATCCTTAGTCCTCCAAGGTTTATAATGGTTGTGAATGGGGGGCCAAAAATAATGCATCCATCCATAAAAAAAGTAATCCATACGACTCCAGGGGGGTTAATAAAGGCCTTCTGAAGCAAAGTGATGCATTTTTGTAAAAAAAATATCCATATTTAAAACTTTACAAATTCAAATAACTAGCTTCCGGCGGACGACCATACACAGAATGCGCAAGTTGGCTTGCGCCAAATGAGTAACCTGTGATGTGATGTATGATGCAGGATGTAGGAGTATTGTAAGCTTAAGCCCGGAACACACCAAGCCAACGGTCGGCCGTTGGGCAGTTTTTGTGTGTTGGCCGACTAGGTTTTCTCAGTGTGTTCCACACCGTTGGTTGAAGTTGGTTCTCGTCGGCCTTTTTCGGCCAATTCGACATGTTGACTCTGATTGGCTGTTTAGTATAGCAAACCAGTCAGTTCACGAGAATATAAGCAAAAGTTATGAAAGCAAGCAAATAAGTCATGACAGCACAGACAGAAGGTTCTAATTTTACATCATCTTACCGGAACACTCGAATGCACGAATATTTTCATAATAACATGAGCGGAGTGGAATAAAGAACATGATCAGCATGATTGATATAGAAAACAGTAAGCAAGCGCTGCTTTGTTAATGGTTTGTATACATGCAGTCTTAGTTTCGCTTTTTGTTTTTTAATGACAAATATAGGCAAATATATATGCTTAAATAGATAGTAATCTCCTTTATACGCAGGTGCACAACACGCATGCTGGTTGACAGTCGGCTGAAGTTCTTTCGGTGTGTTCAAGCACACAATTCTATTTTGTTATTTTTACACTATGTAATGTTCTGTTTATTAAAACCGAGTATAAATTTCATCAAGTTAGTGTTTTTACTCATTTTTACATTTATTCCAAAATAATAACTAAAGGCAGTAACAATTTAAACAATAATTTATTTATAAACTAATATTCAGATTTTCAGGCCATTTCGAGTTTGATTTTGACATGACACAAAGCGGTGATATGTAAGTGCATAACATAACCTTCCCAAGGAAAGAGGAAGGCTTTGACCATGCCTGGCGCGAAGTCCAAGCAAGATGGAGACTGAAAGGGCTTGTAGGTCACCAATTCTCTTTAAAGACGAGGAAAAGGGTCTTTAGAGTGAGGAACTTTACATGAACCTTTTCGATAGGCTCAAACGGAGCAATAGATAAGCACTATGGCCAAGTCCCAGGTCGGAACTCTCCGACGTGCCGCAGGCCTCAACCTCAGAGTACCACGACAGGAGGCGAAGCATGGAATGAAGCATGGTCTCCACTACCTCAGTAGGGAGACCGGAATCTATGAGCTGTGCCCCCTCAGAGGCCATGCCCACAACTTCCACAACTCTGGGCGGGGGTGAAGGATTGAGCCATCCATAAAAAGCCATCTTGACAGCAACTTCCCCTGGGCCCACAGAAGGATCTGGTGTGCCAACTTGCATAAGGGGAGCGACCACAGACCCCCATGATGGTTTATGTAAGAAACCACCGCTGTGTTGTCCGTGCGGACCAACACATGATGGCCCCTGAGATCTGGTAGGAAATGTTTGAGTGCCAGGAACACAGCCATCATCTCCAACTGGTTTATGTGCCAAGAAAGATAATGACCCCTCCACAGACCCTGAGTCGAGCAGCCACTCATGACCGCCCCCCAGCCGGTGAGGGATGCATCCGTCGTTAGCGTTATGCGATGACAAGGAGCCCCCAACACCGGGCCTTGGGAAAGAAACCAAGGTTTTTTCCACATGACACAAGCACAAAGGCATCGCTGCATGATCAAGATTTTCCCCTTGGGGAAAACCCCTTGGTTTTGAGCCACCACTGCAAAGGTCTCATGTACAGCAGGCCAGAAGGTATCACGTTGGACGCAGCTGCCATCAGACCTAACAGTCTCTGAAACTGTTTCACAGTGTGTGACTGACCTAGCTTCAGCTTGTTCACGGCTATGAGAATGGCCTCTATGCGAGCTGGCGATAGACGTGCTTGCATTGACACTGAATCCCAAATTACGCCTAGAAAAGATGTTTTCTGAGCTGAAGAAAGCACAATCTTCTTTGCATTTAGCCGTAACCCCAGATGCTTCATATGGGCGAGAACAGCATCTCGATGCTAAACCACCAATTCTTCTGACTGAGCTAGAATTAACCAGTCGTCTATGTAATTCAACACACGGATGCCCTGGAGTCGCAACGGAGCCAGAGCTGCATCCACACATTTTGTGAAGGTGCGGGGAGATAAAGCTAGGCCAAAGGGAAGAACCTAAAATTGGTACGCTTCACCCCCGAAAGCGAACCTCAGGAACTTCCTGTGTTGAGGAAGGATGGATATATGAAAGTATGTGTCTTTCAGATCTATCGTAACAAACCAGTCCTTGGACTTGATTTGTGACACGATTTGTTTCAGAGTTAGCATTCTGAACTTGAGCTTCTTGATGGAGCGATTCAATAGGCGCAGATCTAGAATGGGATGAAGTATCGGCTGTAAAACCCTGACTCCCTGCTGGGAGAAGGAACCCTTTCTATAGCTTCTTTTCGCAAGAGAGTCTGTACTTCTTGTTCCATAACCAGAGCCTGTTTGGGGCTCACCTCGGTGAAAAGCACCCTGTTAACCCGAACTGAATTCTGTACCCAAATTCTACTGTGTGCAGGACCCATTGAGATACGTTTGACAGAAGTTTCCACGCTGCCAAAAAATCTACTAAGGGAATCAGTCTCTCGAGACTGACCTCTGGTGTTTGATGTATGACCAGCACGGTGTCCTGAAGCGGCGAACAGGCAGGAAGCAACCGAACTGGCCATTTTAGATCCCTCCTCGGAGGGAGCAAACACCCCAGCACCACTACGTTGCCGGGTGGACACTGGGATATACGTTCGGTAAGAGCCGCTGCGCTCTGAAGCATGCAAGGTGTCAGGGTTGGCAGAACGGCCCCCTGAGGGCACCATGCACTGAGGTGGACACCGACTCATCCCGGAGGGGACAGCCCTCAAAAGCCTGATACCACTGGCGTCAGGACTTTTTTCCCGAAGCCTTCTGTTGGATAATGACGGTCCTCAGAGTCGTCTTACCCTTGGTCGGCTTCGGTTGTGAGCACTGACCCAACCCCCAGTCCTTCTGTGGGGGGGCACGGGAAGCAACGCTCACCTTTTGTTGCGCCCAGTATGAGGAGCTCGTACTCGGCTGGGACTGCACCTTTTGACTAGGAGTCCAGAGACCTGAGATCGGCGGGGAAGAAATTTAGAAAAAGCAGCTGCCTGTTTTTTCGCTTCCTGAAACCTCTCGACGACTGTGTTGACTGAGTCGCCGAAGAGGCCAGGCGGTGTTAGTGGAGCATCGAGAAGAAAAAACTGATCTCTACCTTTCATGTCGGCGAGGTTGAGCCATAGATGTCATAGATGCCACCAGGGCTGCCATAGACCGCCCAATAGATCTGGCGGTCTCCTTGGTAGCACGGAGAAAAAGATCTGTAGCTTTTCTAAGCTCTGTAAATGCCTCGCGACTGACTTCCCTACCCTCATCTAGGTCTTGAAGCAGGTCGGATGGATAAGCTTGGAGGACAGCCATAGTATGTAAACAGGCTCCCGCCTGACCTGCTGCCGAGTATGCTTTACCCACTAAAGCTGAAGATGTACGTAGTGGCTTAGTGGGTAATTTCGGGGCTTTTAGGGAGGCTGCCGACTCGGGGGAGAGATAGCTCGCGAGCGTCTCTTCCACCCGCGGTATCTCCCCATAACCGTGCCTTTTTAGTCCCATTATATTGCTGTAATTCGATGTTTGTGGACTAAAGACCCGATAGGACGCGGGTCTGTTCCACGACCTCAGGCAAGCCCCGGCGCGGAGGTTGTGCGCGAGATGGAAGAAAGCGCTTGTCTAATAAACTTGACGGGCTTCCTGTTTCTCGGCCGGCCAGCTTATGTTCAATCTGGCCACCGCTTTGGTAACAACCTCCACTAACTCCTCATATGCTTGTGTGTGTGGTGGCGATTCATCACTTTCACTTTGACCGATACTAACAACGTCCAGTTCCTCGGAACTGGAGCACTGCAGCATCGGCGCTTCACCAGGGGCAGAAGAAACCGCAGAGCGTGCTTCTGCCTCCTGAAATGAAGCGCTGGGTCCCACAGGTAAAGGCAGAGAAAGGGCAGAGCCCATCTCTAACCCCTCTGCGAGATCCATTTGCGAGCCCCACGACGCGAGCCTTCGCTGTGCCTCAACAGCAGTGGGACCCGAGCCGCGGGGAGCGCGAACCGAACCGCTTTCCTCGGCCTGAATTGCTGCACTTGCTTAGTCGCCATAATGTCTTAAACATGTGTGCTTGAATGACTTGGTAGACAAACAACAGTAAATAAGACAGACAGTATCACACATAGCGCTTACTGAAGACACAGAAGCTAACTCTGTTTGGGTCAGGTGTGCTTTATAGTTTCCTGGTCATGACGTCACCCGCCTATGACGTTCCGTCACGCCATTGGACAGAGTTCACATGTGCTTCACGACGCAATCACGCAGAGGCGTTCCCAAAGCGCTTGAAGCAGCGCGAGTTCCCTTGAAAGGAAACAAGTGATTTTTACACTTTTTAATGTCAAATTTTGCGTTGTTTTATTTTTGTAATATCGATTATTTTTTCATCCAGTTTTCTTTTTTTTGAGGAGGCACTGCCTCCCTTGCCTCCTCGGAGGAAACGCCCCTGCTTCAAACTATGCAGCAAAAGCTTTTGTGAGGATTGCAAGCTTCCCTGGAATTGTTGATCTCACATTCACATCATTACTCTAACTGCAAATGAGGAGACATATATCGAAAGAAATGGAGGGACAGAAATATCGATATCGATAGAAATATCGTGTTTCCAAATGAGACTGTTTCTGGATGTGCCAAAAAGAGAACATTTTGTCCCAAAAACTGAAGCGAAGTGCACTTAACATTTATTGTCACCTGCAAGTATTTATAGAGAAAGTTGAGGAAAGAATATGCATCAAGTCATTTTGAAACATATGCATTAAGGGTGGAAAGTCTCTAGATTTAAAACTATTAGAATTAGTTAAGACAGGCTTGGTCTGCAGTTGCACAGCATATTTGTTTTTAAATTATTTGTTTAGCCTTCTCCTTCATGTTATTTCAAGTAGAAACCATGAGAAAGTTATATTTGGTGGTCTGTGGTCACCCAATTACAAAGATAGTTGTCGTATTCATTTTCTCTAGACTTCTGTTACATCCAAGGATGTGTCAGATTCCCTGCCAGTTAGTGGACTTGAGTTTGTGCAGGAAAACTTTCCTTCCAAATGCCCCATTTAGGCTGCAGTCTCAAGACAGCATTTTGTCTTCTGTCTTCCGCCCTTCCTTTCCTTTTAGCGATCCTTCTTGTCAGCTGCAAAAACACAGTAGAGCACTTCTAGCTCTGTTTGAGAGTGTCATTAAAGGAGGAAGTGAGGGACTGTATGGGCAGCAGGCGCTGCACACAAGGGTCAATTTGATTTAGTAGAAAAGGAGAGTTTGACAGCACAAAACGGGCCTTGTTGCTTAACAGAGTGCCATCGGCCCATCCACACAGTGTCAGACATTGTGCTGCTGCTCAGTCCTCAGAGAACAGCCAGATTACGGCACTAGGTCTCTTACATCTGGAACTCCCAAACAAAGGCTTTCAGAAATCACTCCAGCCCAGAAACAGAGCAAGACATTTTTTGTCTGACCCCTTTTTGGGAAACTTGAAAAAAAAAAAAAAAAAAAAAAAAAAAAAAAAGTGCTTAGTGACACTCAGGGTAGTAATTCTTTCCGTGTCTTTCACACTGACCATAGGTCATTTGATGCATGAAGGAGTGAGAAGTTCCATGTGTGAGAAGTTTGGCTGCCTCTTTTGAGACACTTGGATGGCTCTTAGATGTGCACAGTGCCATATGTACTTTAAGTAGACTTCTTTTCACATCGCTGGGAAAGGCTTGATTGAAGTATTATGGTAAGAGCTTTGGTTCAGTTTGATTTAAAGGTAAAATTTGTGTTTTTAAACAGTTTATGCCTCTTTATAGGTCTATGTTTACACGTAGTAGTCATATGTGTGTTACTTAAAGGAATATTATGGGTTGGGTGCAGTCAGTGGAATTTGTAACATAATGTTGATTACCAAAAAAAAAAAAAAAAAAAAAAAAAAAAGCAAAAATTGGTTACAGTTAGACACTTAAAACTTCACAGGATTTAAGCAGAAATGTGAAGCTCAACATTTTATAACAGCACTTACATTAATCATGCTGTTAAAACTTGTAAAGTTGTTCTCATCTTTTGTGCAGTCAGTTTAGGGATTTTACACTTTACACAAAAAAATATTGGTAAGTGTTTTTTATGTTAACATATGGATAATTTATGTTGCATGGCGAAGAGTGAATATTTTAAAGTACCCATATTATGCTCATTTACAAGTTTACTCATTTAGTTTGGGGGGTCTGCTAGAATACATTAACAAGATTTAAAGTTCAAAAACACATTGTTTTTCTTATACTGCACATTGTTGCAGCACCTTTTCCTGAAAAATTTTAGTTCCTGTCTCTTTAAATCCCACCTTTCTGAAAAGTGCAGTTTGTGGTGATTGGCCAGCCGGCCCCAATCGTTTGTGATTGGTCTACTGCTGAAGGGAATGTAAGGGAAATTTAACACACCTTACCGCTTAGTCAGCTCACTAGTTCAGTCAGTGCACTGATCTAGGAGTCGGCCATTTTAAGGGCTGTCTGAATCACAGAATCCTTCCAGGGCCCAATTCATGTACACGATATACTGATTCACGAACTCGGGAGCAAGGGAGCTGATTGAGACGCAGCCCATGTTTCAGCTCTTCAGGCATTGTAAGCAGCTGCAACCAGTATTATATCTATGGTAACAATACCAAGTCCAGTAACAAGTAAACAGTAAAATGCTTTTTTTTTTTTTTAATTTTATTTATTTATTTATTTATTTTCTTAGTTTGAAGGACATTTTAGGGATCTAATAGCCTTTTTCCACTATAAAGAACTTTTTTTTTTTTTTTTTTGCAATTGACAGCTTCTATGTATGTTAAAGGTTCTTCATGGAATCATAGATGACAATAAAGAATGTTTATTTTCACTTCAAATGACACTAAATTCACTAAAAAGTGTCCATTTTCTATTCATTATGCTACACAGCCCCAGTAAAGTATGTCAGATTGCGGTAGTCTGCTGCAGCCATCATAACATCACTCTCAACGATCCTGCAAGATAGGAATTTCATAGTTTAAATTGCATTCAGCAAATTTATAGGATTCCTTAAGTGAATTGGGTGCTAAAACAACACAAATAGAATATGCAAATACATGCGTATTCTTTCCTTTGTGTCTGCCTCTTTGCCTGTGTTCACCTATTTCAGTTATTTCTGCATATTCCTTAGTGAAGTGCTGTCAAAACACAATAATTGTATCAAGTTTCAGACATGGCCATTGCATCTCTGAGAGTGTCTGCATTCTCAAGCCCCTGCTGTTGACCTTCCCCATTGTCTCTTTAAATCCTCCTCTTGTCTTGAAGGAGAACAGAAGAAGCCCACATGTCAAATGAAGTCTGGTTTGTTTATAGCCATGTTCATTAGCTTTCTCTAGTAGTAAGGCTCTTCTGATGTTAGGATTTGGGCCAAAGCAAATTCCCTCGTACATTTGTAAGAAGGTTCTGTAAGTAGCCTCTAATGAATACAGCTCAGCTTATGAATTAAGTTAATCTTTTTTAAAAATCGGTTTCATTTAAATGCCATTGACTCCAGTTCTACTATTAGTATCCATAGAAACGAACTGGCCACATATCAGTGGCAATATCATATTATAATTTCTGCTAGAATAATATGTTTGGCTTAGTGCCTGCCCATCACTGAAAATCACAACAATGTTGAGTCTAAATTTAGGATGTGGTTAAAAATTGCTCTATTTGTTGATTTTTGGCATGGGCCGTCTCTTGCGAAACTGAACTTTATAATTAGTACACACATAACATAATCATAATATAATCACATCAAAACATAATCAGCGAATTTGTGTGCCATTTTTGGAATATTGTGTATCAACCACACCACATGTATAATGTATTTCTGTGAGGTTCATTTAATGTTGCAGTAGAATGATATCTTGAAAGGGATACACTGTCTGATACACTGTCAATGTAATAAAAAGTAACTACTTTCCACATAAAACTTTAAAAGTTTGATTAGTAAAATAAAAAAGAACTAATTTAGATCTATTAATGCAATTTATATTAATAATTGTGTTGTTTTTATAATATATTTTACAGTATTTTTCTAACAGTGCATCAGAGCTATTATCATTAACTAAAACTATAAAAAATATTTTGGTAATTGAAATAAAGCTAAAAAAAAAAAAAAAAAAAAAAAAAAAAAAAAAAACATAAATACTAGAAAACCTAAACTACAAGCATTTAGAAATGTTGCCTTGGCAGCTGATGAAATGTTTTATTTTTAAGCATTAGATTATTAAGTGAGCATAGATTTGAAAACCCCTTTCTTAAACAAACATAATGTTCATTTACTGAAGAAAGAAAAATGACTTTCTCTAAGTAATTAAAAAAAATCTGTAGTTAAATTCTGTCAACTATAGAGGCTTAAATGCTTTTAGTCACTTTTGCTGACGGATACTTCCCTTATTCCTGGGTTTCACTAAAATGATTGCTTGTAATTCATCGTAACTGGTGACAGAACGGCAAGGAACAAAAGCTGCTTCATGGAGAGAAACCTCCACTTTCCGTGCATCAAAGATTGAGTAGATGAGGGAGATATGGAAGGACAGATGTAGGTAGAGAGGTTCAGACAGAGAGAAAAATGGAGGGTGGACGGAGTGGGTGTGGAATCTCTTTTATGTTATGCATCAAAAGAGGGATCAGTCCACAGTGGTCCTCACTGACTGCTGCTGTAAAATGCATGATTTTTTATGCTATTCAGTTAATATCCCTTGATGTATTTTTGCCTTATTCTATGAGCTGTCGCTCCTCTGTGCTGAGAGATGGCCAGTGTTCAAATTGTTTTTTTTTTTTGTTTGTTTGTTTTTTTTTAAACACTGTTCAATTGCTGCTCTACAAATGGAATTGCTAAATTAATTTTGTTTTCAAACAGGTTTCCTGAACAGTTCCAAATGGTCATATTTATATGCAAGTAACACAATTGGTGACTTATATATTGCTGCTCCTTCAGTAAATACCTATTATTATTATTATTATTAACAGAATAATACAAATTTTAAATGTATCATTAAACAATTTACAATTAAACAATAACTTTACAGATTTGGCATCAGAACAGGGCAGGGCAGGGCAGAGCCAAGGGGACTAACACCGTGTCTACACCAGATGTGACTTTTATCGAGTCGCATCGCACCGCAACAGCTAAAAGCTGTCTACACTGAACGCGACAAGCCGACCGTTGCAAAGCACTTGGACTATGTCAGAAATCGAATGGGGAATCTGTTTACTGTCTGGAATTTGTCGCGTCGCATCCAGTGTAGACATTATCACTGATTATAATGGGTTCTATTGTCTTTTGACGCGTCGCGTCACACTGCTCACGTCCAGTGTAGACACGGTGTAAGACCTGGGGTGACATCGTAGGCCTGGAGGGCCAAGTCCTCCACCTCAAGCTCAAGGTACTTGCCAGACTGGGGTAGAGCTGGTGGGAGCCAACGTGGAGCCAATGGGTCAAGAGGCTAAGGCAGAGTCCAGGGCTCAGAGGCCTGTGGTGGAGCCAGGGGATTGACACACCAGGGCAGAGCTGGAGACTTGGAAGCCCAAAGTGGATCAGAGCAGCATGGCAGAATCACAGAAGGCGGAGCCGAGGGGCTGAAGAGAGACAGCAGGGGCGAGGCTGATGAACTGGATGGCTTTGGCAGAAGAGGAGGGAGAGAGAGGCTGGGTGTGACAAAGGAGACTTGGAGCTGGGTGGAACCAATGGTGACGAAGGAGACTTGAAGCTGCATTGGACCAGTGTCGACGAAGGAGACTTGGAGCTGCGCGGGACCATCAACAATGAAGAAGACATAGAGCTAGGTGGAACCAGCGGTAACAAAGGAGACTTGTCCCGCAATAATGGTCCCGCCATTAGCGACAAAGGAGACTTGGAGCTGTATGGGACCAGTGTAGACGAAGGAAACTTGGAGCTGTGCAGGACCAATGGTGACGAAAGCGACTTGGAACTGGTCGGGGCCATTAGCAATGAAGGAGACTTGGAGCTGGTCGGGACCATTAGCAAAGAAGGAGACTTGAAGCTGCGTGGGACCAGTGTTGACGAAGGAGACTTGGAGTTGCATGGGACCATTGTCGATGAAGGAGACTTGGAGCTGCGTGGGACCAATAGTGAGAAAGGAGATTTGGAGCTGGTTGGGACCATTAGTGACTAAGGAGACTTGGAGCTGTGTGGGACCAATGGTGATGCAGGAGACTTGGAGCTACATGGGACCAGTGTCGACGAAGGAGACTTGGAGCTGTGCGGGACCAATGGTGCCGAAGGAGACTCGGAGCTGGTCGGGACCATTAGCGACAAAGGAGACTTGGAGCTGCGTGGGACCAGTGTCGATGAAGGAGACTTGGAGCTGCACGGGACAAGCATCTACGATGGAGACTTGGAGCTGTGTGGGACCATCGTCCATGAATAAATAGTATTTATGCGATCTGACGGTGGGGTGGAAAAATTTATGACGTAGTCATATGCTGAGGAAGACTCAAGTCTAGAAGCCTCTGAAGGTCCGAAGGACACAGCCTCAGTAGGATGCAGCCTTTCATTTGAGAAGCACCCATAGGGCTGGGTGGAACCAGCAGCGACAAAGGAGACATGAGACTGAATGGCATCAGAGGGGACTGTAGACCACAAAACACTACATCATCCATCTCATCTAATAGTATTCTAATAGTAGGGACCCAGCTCAGCATACTTACTTTAGTGGCCAGAGAATGGGTGGGACTCCTCGATGCCCTCGAACTACCCTCTGGGACAGACATTAGGGCCGGCTCAAACACCTGGTCAGACTCAGCTGACTTAGGCTATAGGCCTGCGGTGGGCTCTGGCTTTGGGTCCATGCCGGGTAACTCCGGGTAACGCCCGCAAACTCCAAGTAGAAGAGCATGAATTCTTTCCATGTGATATTCCCCATCTCTGGTAAGTCCAGCCACCCATAATTATCTCAAATCCAAAAAAATTATTTTAGAGTGGTGTCATAAAGGTTGGAGAGCTTGGCCAACTCACAGAACTGGGCAGAATACCCCAACAATACCCCTTCTCAAACAAGATCATTAAAAAGACTAGATTCATGTTTTTTTTGTGTTCCAGTATTCTGTAACATCAGGTCAGGCAAAAGAGGAGGAGATGGAGAGGTGGGTCCAGAAGCAGATGTAGAACTTTATTTATAAACAAAAAAGAAGATCATCCTCATATCAGGAAACACAGGGGCAAATGAGCTAAATTAACCAGACACAGGTGAACTGAATGGGATATCATCAGAAACCATAGCTACAGAAGGAACACAGGAAACAAGAAGACTGGAACAGTAGAACAAAGTATATATAGTCCTTTAACAAAAACCATGGCAGACCGTGAAAATGTCTTAGTAATATGATATTTAAATGCTTAAAAGAACGTAGTTTTATTGTGGGGCTAATTCCACATTATGTTATGTGTTAAACAAATGGTACAATAAACTAGGGGTGGGCAATATAGCAAAAATATCATATCACATTTTTTTTTTTTTTTTTCAGGCAGGATCACGATCCACAATTTTATCACGATTCTTTTTCATGTTGGATTTTAAGACTATTTTGGAAGTCACTGAGCAATACAGCCAAACTAATTTCCTGATTTTAAAAATGTAGCCTTACAAGGTAACAAAATAAAAAAAGATAAACCATGACAGACCATTTAGGCCAAAGTAGGGGTGGGGCGAATCTAATATATTGACACACATGCATATCATAATATACTGACACGCATCCAAACTATTTACATGCATTTAAGATATAAATGTCTGTGTTTATGCAAATCTTGTGTGTATGTGACAGTTTAAGCGCAATAAGACACGAAAGAAAACTTAGTTCACAACTCATGCGCTCTGTGACAGGCTTTTATTGTGTGCGCGCTTCAGGTTTATGTGCTCAGAAAGCTTAAGTCAAGCTTTATTATAAATTAATTAATTTATATCTGTTTATATTTATATCTACTGTATGTATCATGTTGCTACTTGTTTCTGTAGCAGCAGCCAGTAGTCTCCTGCTGTATGCCAACAGAGGAAATCGAGAATGCGCCTCTTCCTGTGGGTTGGAAGAGCTACAGATCACCCAAGGGACGGAAATACTATGTCAACACAAGCACTAAAGGTATTACTGATGTTTTCTGTGTCTTTGTATATGTCAGTACACTTGTTTTTGACTGTCTAGAGTTTGAGCAGTATGTTTTTGGAAGATGATATATATATATATATATTTTTTTTTTTTTACTCAAAATGTATTTAGTATTACTGACAGTGAGTGTTCAAGCCAACAGTCAGATTCAGATACATATACTGTGCAAATGTACAAACATAATAAGCTGCCAAAGATTTTTCTTGTCCCTCCCTGGAATAGGTTAGGAGAATCTTTAGTGCTTTTTAAGCAATTTAAGTAATAAAGTAATTTTTTTCGGATTGTCTTTAGAGATATGAGAATGAAGCAGCATATTCTTTACAAAAAAGTGCAAACAGCGATAGATGCTATTTACACTAAGTGAAAATAGCATATTTTCTTAGCGATAGATGCTATTTACACTAAGTGCAAATAGCTGTAGATGCTATTTACACTAAATGACAATATGCGATATGCTGTTTACACTAGGCGAAAATATCGAAAGATGTAAAAGTATAATTTTTTGTAATAAGAGTAAATAGTAATAAGATCCTATCTATACTTTATATTGGCAGATACATTATCATGATGCAACAATATCATAGAGTGTATGTTATTATATTTATTAAAATGATTAAATGGATGCTGCCTTATTAGGAGAATAAAAACCCTCCCTATACCTTCCCCTAACCCTACTCAATAAACACTTTTAATATTATTAAACACTCGTTCGCAGTTTATTTCCAGTTTTATAACATAATTTCCATTTTTACTGAAAATAAATGCGAGCTCAGCAAAAGGCAGATTCGATCCCGTGACGATCGCATTAAAATCCAGGACTGCGCGTCTTGGTACAGTGATGGCATCCTATATAATATTTCAATTTTAGTTAGTCTGAAACAAATGCAGTGGTTTTTAAAAAGACAAGCATTTCTGATCCCTGTGCACGTGACATGAATGGTCACACTGTGTGTGTGTATGAATATATATATATATATATATATATATACATATATACGTAAAAAAGCTTTGAGCTAATTTCTTTGCCCTTTCTAAATTTATCTTGTTTATTGGTCTTTCCACTGCTGCTGCGGTATCAGTCTTATATACCACAGTGATTCATTCATATACCCTCAGGCTCCTTTTTACATGTGTGCGTTGCCTGATAAAAATTCGAAACGTTGATAAGGTATCTCAGTATGTTGTTGTATAATCATAGAATCCAGTTCTTCCTCATACAGCACCACAGGCTGGAAAACTTCATTAGCATTCTCCATCATCTTTATAGCCTATTCATCTGAAGAGGGACAAATCGAGCTGATCTGGATTAATCTGATAGTCTCATGTCCCTTCTCACACACTCGCACACTGTTTTCATCTTTCTTCTTTCTCTTTTTTTGACAAACCCCAGCATGCTGCCCGGGACGTATAAAGCTGTAATGACCTCTTGTTTTCCACTGAAGCGTAATTGAAGTGAATTTTGAATTCATGGCGATTTAGTCATGCTAACTCTCAGCAATTTAAAAAAATTGCAGATGCCAAAGAACATTTTGTATTATGCAGGATAAAGACCAGATAGAAAGACAAACTACTTTATAAAGGCATGTTTAGTGAATATTTTCCCCAAACAATATTGGTGCTGTAATGTGGTAGTTACGAATCTTGACACCTTGGTGCAACAAGCCCTTTTATTTGGGATTTTATTTGATATCCTGATGTTATTTTTGCTCTTCAGGTCATTGAATGCTGTGAAGGTTAAACTTTACTTTAAAACAGCCATGCTTTTCAAAGGTCCTTTGTAAACATGTGCTGTGTATTTATGTTCATTCTGAGCTGGCACCCAGCATGATTCTCCAACAGTCTGGCACTAAACTATGACTGCCCTGTAAACACTGGCAGAACTGTCCAGAGGCGATCTTTGTGTACAGCACCACAGCCATGTGCTGCTGGTCTTCCACTGTAAACACTTTTACTCTATGCTTATGCTTTGAAAAAACGATATACTGTTGTCTGTTAAGGACTGCTTCTTATATGATTATATGATTATTAACTAAAGTAGACCTGCATTAATTTTAGCATGTATGTTTTAGAGCATCTAATTGTGTTATCAAATTTCCATGGGAGCTTGTTGGAACTGTTACTATATGGACGTTTGGATGTTTCTTAGCTGGTTTTGAATCAGAAGCCAGATGTATATTGGAAATAATTTAAAGGGGCCCTGATATGCACTTTTATTTGCCCCAGTCTTGTTGTTGTGGTCTACTAGAATTGGTTTTCATGCTTGAAAGTTTAAAAAAACAACAACGCATTATTAATCCTCTCTTCCCAATCTGTCAGTAATGCTCAGTTTAGTTCCTGTCTCTCTGAAGCCCCTCCTTCCGAAAAGTTCAGTGTGCTCTGATTGGTCGGCTGGACCACAGTGTTGTGATTGGTCCATTGCTTCGAGCGTGTTTGGGAAATGTCATGCTCCTTACCATAACCGCGAGTTAGGCCTAGGCCTCCTTTATTTTGCATATGCCTTGGGTGGAAATTATTTAAATGAGGGATATTTTGAAGTGTTCATTCCCAGAAGAAATGCAAAAAAGTTCTGCTTCATAGGCTTCAAAAGGAAATGTGATTTAGTCAAGTCATCTTCATTTATATAACGCTTTTCACAATACAAATTGTTTCAAAACAGTTTCACAGTGATAATAGGAAAATTAATGGACAGAGGTTGTTTTGGCTTTACAGCAGCTCTAAGAAAAAGTTATTATCGAGCTAAAGTAGGTTTTTGATTGAATCACTTCCGTTATTAACTTAGGAGCTGCTTAAATAACACCTTTTTAACTGAAAACTTTTTCAATGCATTCTTGCCATTCATTTACGTGTTTAGTCTATAGGTTTGTGCGTTTAAATGTGTATGTTCGCAGACGCTTAGTTTACACATAGAACAAACACTGGGTCAAAGATTTTTATTAGTTTTAGTTATAATACCAAATTAATTTGCAGGAAAATACCACACTGTAGTATTTTAGTGGAGGCGCAACCTTTGGGGTCAACAACAAAACATATGGGCAGCAGTTTAATTTCACTTATAGAAGTTTTTAAACCTTTTGTTTTAAAAACTTTTTGTTTTAATGTTTTTTTTTCCCTCTGCTGTTCATTACTCTATCACAACAGACCGAGAACTACTGCTATACATCCCTGGATGCCCTATCTGAGGCTGATTAGAAAATTATGTTTGCACAAGAATGTTTCTGTGTGGGAAAATTGTTTTTGACTGAATGCTCGGAATGAGGGATGCTGTTTTGCAAGAGTTAGCATAAAAAATCCATCTTGACTCACGGGAAACATGGGCCGACTGTGTAAGAAAAATATGGTAACAATTTTCAGTCATGGCTGCGAAAAAGAAAAATTGCTTTTGCAATGTTATTCAGTAACTGCCCCTAACTTGGGCCAACTGTGAAGGATTTTTTTAGAATGTCATTCATGATAAAACAGTAAAATGGCAACTCAAAGACAGAAAGACAATATATGTGTGCTCTCCTAAACCTAATGTAGTACCCATAAGCAATCAAAACTAGTAAGCACTAACAAAATCAGTGGGGCATCATACTGTAAATAATATAAAAATGCCTGTGTTTGTGTTAGAGACAACGTGGGAACGGCCAAGCACATCCACCATCATCTCAAGGGCCACTGGGTCTCACAAGCACTCAGGTACTGTTTTCACAAGGGCTTGGGAAAAATATTGATTTCCAATTCAATAAAATAGACTTTACAATTCACATAATTCCAAGGTCATCATGAGTCTAACCTTAACTGAATCACAATGTGACTCAACAAGGCTACATTTTCTCAAAGCTACATGCTAAAATCTATTGGAAAAACACTCAAAGCAAGTGTTAATTACACCAGGACCAATTGTCCACATCTGCCCATAGAGTTAACAGATTCTACAGTTTTACAGTTCGCATGTTATATTCAAGATACAACCATAAATAAATGTATACACAGTTATGTTAGTGCTAAAACATGCGATGAAAATGTATAGACCAATAAATCGAGATTTGATCATTTTAAGATCATCATTGGTTCATAACTTTATTATTACCTGTTTTGGGAATTAACAGTTACGATCAAAATGTAAGATTATGTAAGTTTTAAGAAAAGGGTATTTGAGCACGGTCATCCACACACAGTACACAATTTCAAAAGAATTAATTATATGTATAATGCAATGCTAATCGGCATAGCCTTTATTATTGTATAGAATACTATAAAATAAGATATTTTCTGTCTCATTCTGTGATAAGAAGCTACATTAGGTCACAGATAGAAGTTATTTCAAACACTAGACTGATGTTATATAATGAGTTTGGAACAAACATGGTATTAATCTAATAAATTGTTGTGTTTTGATACTATGCTAAGATAACACGCTAGCTATAGCCTTTATGCAGTGATTGTTTTATGACTAATTTTGAAGAGTAAATCCACCATAAGATTAATGAAATGTTTATTCATTTAAAGTCCATTTGATACAAATCCAAAGAATGTGAAAATTTAATTAAAGAATCAATTAATCAATTTTTATTCACACAGTTTTAATCATCTTAAGGCACTCTCTACCAACTGCAAGTGTGCCATGCTACCATCACAAGCGCAGCAGTCACCTCTGAAATCACATTAAATGTTCAAATAAAGCTTTGGACAAAGTCTTTCAAAATATCTTCAATGCATCAAAAAACAATCCAGAAGTTAAAAATGGTGGACAGAGGTAGAAGAAGAAGGGGAATGTGGGAGCTGGTGAGCTGTAGAGAGAGTACAATGTGGACAGAGACAAAGGGAGAAGACATGGTGGACAGAAATGTTGGGAGAGGACAGAGTTGGACAAAGGTTTAAATAGAAGACATGTCAGAAGGTAACAGGCTAAGAATCACAGACAAAGGAATATCAGCAAGAATGTCCCAGTATTTCAGGAGACTGTAGTCTGTTTATCAAATGCTGGATGTCATTGCTTATATCAGGGAAGGCTGGCTCATTAATGCTCTGACTGTGTGTGTTTCTTCAGCCCTGAGGGAAGGAGAGGGACAGCTCTAAGAAGAACAGCATTGTGCCACAGCCTCCATCATAATAATCACTCACCACTGGACACAGTTACTGAACACGCACACACAGGCTGTTCAGCCTTAGCAAGAGCTGAACGTTAGCCATCTGTGGGCCATGGGGCCAGTCTCAGCGATATGATTACCATTTGGACATAATGCATTATCTTGCACATTAGCTTCAGTGTAGTGTCAATAAGGGTTTATTAAAGAGTTAGTTTACCCCAAAATTCTGTCCTTAATTACTCACCCACATGTCCTTCCACATCCGTAAGACCTTTGTTCATCTTCGGAACACAAATTAAGATATGTTTGATGAAATCCGAGAGTTCTCTGACTTTAACCACCTCTTTCAAAGTCTAGAAAAGTACTAAAGACATCGGTAAAATTGTGCATGTGACTGTAGTGGTTCAACCTTAATTTTATACAGCGTTGAGAATACTTTTTGTGCGCAAAAAAAACCCAAAAAACTTCTGTGTCCTTCTCCTACGCTGTTCACATTCAGCGTTTCTAGGTTCTACATCAGAACGGCAGCTCAGTATTGGCTGACGCTGTTCACGTGATCAGCACAACGCATGCGTGTGATGCTGACGCAGGAGCCAGACAATAATGAGTCTGCGTTCTGATGTAGAACCTGGAAGCGCTGGACGTGAACAGCATAGGAGTCTTTAGTACCTTTCTGGACCTTGACAGTGGTGGTTAAATTGCTGTCTAATGGAGGAGTCAGAAAGCTCTCGGATTTCATCAGAAATATCTTAATTTGTGTTCCGAAGATGCCTTACTGGTGTGGAATGACATGAGGGTGAGTAATTAATGACAGAGTTTTCATTTTTAGGCGAGCTAACCCTTTAAGTCAGTGTGCAGGCGTTACTGCTCGTATAGGCTGATGAAAACATAGAACAGGCGTCATTCCAAAATACTGATTGATCTAAAACAGGGGTTCTCAACTCTGGCCCCCAAGGTCCACTTTCCTACAGAGCTCCATCCCTAATCAAACACACCTGAACAAGCTAATCAATGTCTTCAGAATTACTAGAAAGTTGCTAGTAGGTGAGTTTAATCAAGGTTGGATATAAACTTAGCAGGAAAGTGGACTTCGAGGGTCAGAGTTGAGAAGCCCTGGTCTAAAACATGTACTATATTATGTAAGTATCAGATACTTTTATTTAGTGTGACTTAGAGCAGTGCTTTACGAGCTGCGGGTCGCGCAGTGGAAATTGTGCAAGGTGTGAGAATGGTGGTGAGTTTATCCACCTTATTTCTCAGGTAAGAGCGGGCGCAGCCATTTGTAATTTTAATGTATCTGACTTCCGGTGTCATTCGCTTCCAGTTATTTTTAGCTGTACAAAACAGCTCGTTATGCTGCTTGATATTGCAAACTGGTGTTTCTTACCATATTATTTTAATGTACTGTCTTAATTATAATCACACTGGTTTGTAGCGTAAACAGTTTTAGTTTACTGCACTTTGATATTCTTCTTGTTATTTCTCTATAGTGCCTAATAAATCGAAAGTCTCGCACAATCACAGAAAAAACCTTACTTCCGTGTTGAATAATACGGTGGATACCATGTCAGATACAGCTCTGTTGTCAATAGTGTAGCAATTTATGAAGCACAGCTCACACAGTCAAGTTAGTTTCAAACCAAGAAGCTTTCTGTTGGTCATCACTGTGAACCAAATTGAACCTGTTCTGAAATCTACATGGGGAACGCCACCCTCACGCCAATCCTGTATATTCCTATTCAAATGATTGGATTTTGCACCATGAAAATATGGTTTTATACCTCTCTAGTTGGGTTCTAGCATTAAAAAGTTTGCAAACCCCTGACTTAGAGTTCACTTACAGGAATCACCCCCCTAGTGATCCCACTTGTAATTTGCTCCCAGGCACAATGGTAGTAGCCCATGGAATCAATTCTGAGATTAAACCAGCAACCTATTGTCTTTAGCTTTAATCACTATAACACACCAGCATTTGAACATATGCGAGGGAGACATTTGAGGTGAATGAAGACTCACTTTCTGCCTCTATATTGCAGTAAATGGACGTCAGCCTCTCGGAGCCTCTGGGCATGTGCTGGGGCATCCAGATGTGTCCCTGAGGAAAACCAACAGTAGCAACCAGGTACAGTCCCATTTTGAGATATCACCTGCTAATGAATAAGGAGTAAAGTAACTCTCATCTTCTGTGGAAAATCTGTGGAATGCTTCCAAGAATAAAGCGCAAACAATTTACAAATACCAAATGATTTGGTCTTCCATTGCTGCTTGGATTCTGACAGCAATATGTGAGTCAGTAGATCTGGTGCCATCTGCTCCAATCTGGGGACAGTAACAGTTAAAGAAGATGGTGAAGCAGGGCTAAGTAAAACCCTCCCTATCCCACGTGATCGCCGAACAGCCAGACAAGGGCAGCTCATGCCATCAGCAAATGGGAGCGGCAAAGCGTGGGCCATATGGACGGCCCAGTTCTGGATCCTTGTACTCAGTTAGAGTTTGATCTCAGGCCAGGATTGGGAAGGTGTTGGGTTTAAGCGGAGCTGGGGAGGGTTAGACAGATAGGACAAGGGACGCTGGGAGAGTCTGGGGTGCGGAACATTTATCGACCGGGACAGGGTAAGCGGCGAGGAACAGAACCGCAGGTTGCGGGCCTGCGCTGACATGTTCTGCAGGACGGTAAGACAAAGTGTGTGGTTGTGCATGTTCATTAGCTTCTCGTTATACGGAGTGCTGTGCATGGATCTTTGGCCATGTATATCGGCCATGTTTTTTTATTGGAAAGATGGAGTGTGTGTACATAGGTGTGCAGACTCTCGGCACATAATGCAAACACGCACTCTGCTAGTACAGTTAAGCACGGGGGGGGGGGTTTGATGCATGCTGGGAGATGTTTGCTTATACCCACACTAAGCACAGTCTCTAACACCTGCTAACACAAGGATAGTAATGCAGCGTCTGCAGCTTTAAATAAGGCGCATACAGACACTCGTGCTCACCAGTCTTGGACACACACACACACCTCTCTCGAAGCACTAATGCTAATGCAAAATGATTACAGATACCTTAAAGCATCAGCCAGTCTGAAAGATAAGCTCACACCAGCACACACACTCATGTGCGCGATGAGAAATGCTTTGTTTTTAGCAGGTCATGTGGTTTGTCTTTGCTGACAGCATGCTGTTGTTTGTAGCTTACCTCCAATGATAATTAGCCCCATTTCACCCCTCCTCCCTCTCTCTCCTCCCCCTCTCCTCCCCTCCTCACTGCACAAACACACATACGCTGTAGAGAAGGAAGGGGGCGTGGTGCCGTTTGAGTAAATCATTTGCCTCCCATCATTTTTCACTCCCTATTTTTAGATCTTTTTTTATTTTTAGGTATTTATATTATTATTTAAATTAGCTGTGTTTGCTAAGACACATCACTATTACTATCACTTATTAAACTTTGGCTTATTGCCCACCCCGCACCATTTGTACTGTGAATGATACCTCAATTATGTAGATTGTTTAGAAGATGTGTGTTATTACTTTACTAAAACAGATGATGATCTTTTGAATGCCTGGCATGCAATCAAACTGGTGGGGGAAAAAAAAAATCAGATTTACACTGAAAGAGAGACCTGAGTCATTTCTAAAGACTAGAATATCATAGTCTTGGGGGTGGGTTCTTTTGACTTGGATAAGTCCAAGCAACCACCCGTAACTCCCTAGCAACCACATAACAGCATAATAACAACTACTAAGAGCACACTAAATCTGTTTGTCTTTTTTTTAATCTACCTGATTTCTTGAGTGAATTTCACAAAAGAAATGTCTAGCTAATATTTTACCCCAAAATCTAGAGAATATATTTATGTAAGTGTGGATAGCAAAATAAGTAAACTGTGACATATTATACCCAAAAAAATTTCATACAGTGGACTACCAATAAAATTTATACAAATTTGGAACCAAAAATTATTCAGACACTTTGACCTGACCATGTTTTGCTTAAGTGTTATCTGACATAATTAAGATGAATGTTTTTCTGACACAGTTTAACTCTGAGATCTTGTCATATTTTATTACCATTATTTTTAAAACTATAGTGAATAAACTGTATTAATGAATGACATGTTCGGGGTGTCTGAATAAATATTATATTTATTTACTTATTAATTTATTCACTGTGACTTTGTTTACATGATAATTAATCACATTTCCCCCAAAATATCCATTACTGAAACTAATATTTGTACTTTTTTTACATTATAGTAATGAGAATAAGATTGTTTTACAGAAAATATGCTATAAAAAGTGGAATTGATTACTGCGTTAAAGGATTAGTTCACTTCAGAATGAAAGTTTCCTGATAATTTACTCACCCCCTGTCATCCAACAGTTCTTCAACAGTTACCAACGGGTTGAAGGTCCAAATTTCAGTTTCAGTGCAGCTTCAAAGCACTCTACACGATCCCAGATGAGGAATAAGTGTCTTATCTAGTGAAACGATCGGCCATTTTCTAAAAAAAATAAAAAAGTATATACTTTTTAAACACAAATGCTCGTCCACGACTTCACGCATTACACAGTCACGTTGGAAAGGTCACGTGTGACGTAGGCGGAAGTACTAAAAAGCTCCATCTCATTTTCCTCTCCAACTTCAAAATCGTCCGACATCGTTTTTACCTTTTTTTTGTTTTTTGTAAAGGGCATTTGACTTAGTCTTTGCATGTTCGCTTGGTAAACACTGGGTCAGTCACACGTGACCTTTCCAAGGTGATTACGTAATGCGTAAGGTCATGAACGCTTGTGCAAGATGAGCAGTTGTGGTTAAAAAGTATATACATTTTAATTTTTTTTTTAGAAAATGACAGATCGTTTCGCTAGATAAAACCCTTATTCCTCGTCTGGGATCGTGTAGAGCGCTTTGAAGCTGCACTGAAACTGAAATTTGGACCTTCAACCTGTTGAACTCCACTGAAGTCCACTTTATGGAGAAAAATCCTGAAATGTTTTCCTCAAAAACCTTAATTTCTTTTTGACTGAAGAAAGAAAGATAAACAACTTGGATGACATGGAGGTGAATAACTTGTGAATGTTTAATTCTGGGGTGAACTAATCCTTTAATAATCAGAAATATAATTTTAATGGTCCAAAAGACAAGTTTTGTTTATATATATATATATATATATATATAATATTTTTTTTTTACTTAACACTTTCATGAGATTTACCCTCTTTTCTGTTGACCATGTGCCCTCTTAACTGTAATTGAAGTCTGGTGTACCTCACCTACTCTCTCTGCCTAGCTCTCTCTCTCTCTCTCCGTCACGCTTCCACGACCCCCCTCCCCCCGAGACCCCCACCCCCCCACTGCCGCCCCCCTCCACACACACGCTCCACTCTGCATCGCTCGCCACAGCAACAGAGCCAGGCAGTCAGACTGCACGCGGGAGTCGAGCGGCAGACCAGCGGCGCAAACTGCAAAAAGAGTGAGATAGCAAGAGAAAGAAAGAGAGGAGGCACGGAGCAATGGAGATGGAGGAAAGCTTTGATGCAGAGGGCAGTTTTGATGATGCCTCCTGTTTGTCCCCCCAGAGCCCAGGGTCCACATCCCCGGCCAGGAGGCAGAATAAGGAGAAGGAGATCAAGGAGACCAAAATCACTGTGAGTATTGACAATTGATTACACCTACACACTTACACTGCTGTCAATTAGATGTATAGATGAGACGCACTTAAATGCATGAGTCAATCAATTGATGAGCTTTAATGATAACGTCGATCAGAAAGAGCCAGGGTGTGCGTGCTTTGCAGAACTGGCCCCTGGGATTTCAAATCAGTGTTTCCCTGAAGTGTTTCACAGATGTGAAACATCTGCTCAGTGTTTTGTGCCACTCTCTTCATTGCTTCGCCTGTGTGTGTGCGTTTCATGAGTGATGTTGCTGGAAGTTTGTGTGTGTGCTTCTGAGAGTCTGAGATGCACTATGACTAGTAGATTACATCACCATTGTTTTGCTAAACCATGTTTTAAAGGATTCACCATGGAAGCGTTCATTCAAATAATCATTCCGAGATTAATTGCTATGATGGAACTCCCGGGAACTGCTTTGAACGGAGCCAAATGGAATAAAACGGAGTGGAAAATATCAGACACTTTTCAAGAACCACTCTGTGTTTGTCGTTAAATTTCCACAAATCCCAAGAGACCACTTGCTATTCCAAATACTCTTGACCAGCATTCAACCACACCAAGGAAGAGAGTATTTTGAATGCCAACTCAAGCTATATGGACAGATGTGTCCAGATGTGAGATGCCTGATGCTTGACAGTGGGAATCTCGTGCACGTACGCGGCGCTTGCAGCCGCGCCACTTATTTTCAAATTATGTATGCAGTGTGAGTGCGGAGACGTGGCTTTGCAGCTGTATTCAAACCTTGCTTTGATCCAGCTTCACCTGGGAACATTGTTTAAGGCTGTACGCTCACACATCCGATGTGCTTTGGGTTTCATAGGAAGCCGAAGCTTTCAAGAAACAGTGTGTAATTCTGATGGGTAATTCTCATTCATTAAAATGCACTGATGGTCAGTGGTGATGACTGGCACCTCTTCATGCAGTTACTACAGTATACATTTACATTAACATTCATTGAGCGTGTTTATGGCAGGCTTGGGTTGGTTAGTGTTATGTAACCTGTAGTGTGAGATATATACAGATATGCTGGTGTGTGTGTATAGGGCAGGTGAGGTGTCCGTCAGACAAGAGAGAGACCGCCCACCAGAGAGAGGGAACTAGAGAACCGGGGAAGACATGTCTAGTCCAGTTTCCATGGTGACAAAGGCAATAGTACTGACTAATGGGTGTTGAAATAAAAACACACACACAAAGAGAGAAAAAGAAAGAGAACGAAATGGCAGGAATGAAAGAAAGCTGTCATTCAACCTGTCACTGTTTGTTCAGAGAGGCAACATGCAGTGTTTAGTATGCTGCAGTTTTAGCGGCAGGTATAAGACAGACTGCTCCAGTTTCATACGTGGTGTGCGTTAATAAACGTGTCATTTCCTCTAACAAAGGAAGTCTATTCGCTTATTAAAGCAAAAGGGATAATGTACAGTTATTATCGCAAAATAAACCCCTATAGAAGGGTCTTGATCCAGGGTTGAAGGGTTTTTTTCTTTATAATGACCAGCCGGCTGTACATTATTCCAGTTATTACATGGATATGGAAATATATGGATATATGTATGTATGTGTGTATATCATGAGTGTAACAATATGTTATTCCACAATATATTGCAATACAAAAATACACAATATGTATTGTAAAAATATGTAAAAATTTCAAGTTTTTCAGAGTTTTAGTGTCAGTACGACATTAAACTATAATGTTGAATATAATGTATAATAATACAATGAGGGAATATTCGTGGGTCCTGATAATACCAAATGTCCTATGTTACCAGTAAAAAGTGGCCTATATTACTTTAAATAGTCAGTGACAGATCGCAAACATATTTGTTTAAAATAATTCTGTATTTTCAGCTTCAGAATCATGAATATTTTTATTCTGGTGTCACCATTGTCCTGTGCATTGGGTTACCAGGACCAAGTCCAAGCCTTTTCATTTCCACCCCCAATGTAATACCAAATTTAGCATTTTATCAAAAGTAAATTTTTTTGTTTTCCTTTTACCATATATCTTGGAATATCGCAATAATATTGCAAGTTCAGTATCGTGATATGTATTAAATCGTGGCATGAGGGTATCCTTAGACCCCTAGTGTGTGTGTGTGTGTGTGTGTGTATGTATATATATATATATATATATATATATATATATATAATTTTTATTAATTTTTTTTTAATTAATTTTGTATGGCCTCTATTGGCCTTGATAGCAGCTTGCATTCTTGCTGGCATTGTTTTTATGTACTTTTCCACAGTCTCTGTTGTTACTGACTTCCAAATAGTTTCTAGTTGTTCCCAAAGACTTGCTTTTGATGAAACTTTTGTGCAATCTAACTTTTAATCCATTAAATCCCAACAATAACTATATTTTAGCATTAGAAACACTACAGTGACTAAAGAGCTTACATATGATGGTGTGGATTAACCATTACAGAAACATAAAAAATGATTTTGGTAATCAGCAATACTGTTAGTTTACGGCAGCTGTGGCACAATTTGTTATATAGGTATAAAGCATTGCCATGAAATATGCCTGGCAAACAAATTGCATAATGGTATATACACAAGTACTCTAGTACTACTTATATGGTACTATCACTGAACCAAGGCACTTTTTTATTTTGCTTAAAAGGGACTTACAAAATGTAATATAAGTCTCTGGTGTCCCCAGAGTGTGTCTGTGAAGTTTCAGCTCAAAATACCCCACAGATCATTTATTATTATCATTAATAAATTTATCAATAAAATTATCATTAAATTGTGTTAAATTTTCCCCTATTTGGGTGTGAGCAAAAACCCAAACCGTTTTTGTGTGTGTCCCTTTAAATGCAAATGAGCTGTTGCTCCAGAAGAGGGCAGAACAGCTCGTGATTCAGTTGCTCAACAGCAACAAAGCTGGAGAATCTCACGCAGCCAAAATGAGGATTGTCAGTAACGGTGTTCAGCCTTACATTGTTCAAACCGGATTCAGCCACTGATGGAGAGACTCAGGAAGAAGTTACAACTTATAGAATGAAACTGGACGTTTCTGAACGGTTATTGGATAAATTTATGTAGTTGTTGTAAAGTTGATTCAACTCATCGACTAGCATGTGCCGTCATGTTAATCTTTTGTGCAAATCCAGTGTCGAATTGACCCTCGTTTGTGAAGCAGTCCGGTGTAAAATGACAGCGTGGTATCAACGCTCTACTACAACAACTCTTCCGCTTCTCTAAAGCAGCCCAAAATGGCCTTGCCTCCTTTTGTTGCATGTCCTCGAGGGCGGGGTTTATGTAAATTTTAAGGTTAGAGATGTCACCAACCCGGTAAGAAGCTTGTTGTAGTCCCTACCAGCCATTTATTTATTATTTAAAAGAAAATATCTCCTTTTGCATTGAACTTTCAGCGCTGTATCTTTGCAGATGTTGGTTATGCTCAAACAGCAACATTACACACTAACTAAAGTTAAAAAAGTGAAATCATAATCGACCGCCCCTTTAAATGCACCATTTAGCTAAAATCTGGCTAGAAATATCAATATTACAAAGCACATTACTGACGGTGTAATGCATATATGGATTTCTGTACATATTACAAGGTATTTTTAGCTCACTTGAAACGCACTAGTGATTCTCCATGACAACCATTGAATTGGAGACATGTTGAATCAATAGTGTGAGGTTGTTGGGTGTTTGAAAGGCTGGCCTAGAAGCTTTCACCTTTTGCTCACCTTCAGTATCTTTTGAGTATCACTAATGTGGAGCCAAAAGCATGTCAGTTTGGCTGACTGATTCACGCTCGCTCCTGATGCACTTCCCTGCACTTGAAATAATAGGAGGCTGTCAATAGCTGGTCGTACTGCCCGCGCTTGTAAACAACTGAATATTATAAACTAGAAATATCTGGAGACCCCTTTTGAGAGATGTTTGTTTGCGAAAATGTTTTGCACTTAGAAATGATGTCATCCATTATTAGTATTGCACAAATATCATTTTGTAATGGGGGGAAATGCCTTTACAGGAAAAGCAATTTGTCGCTTAGCAACAGAGGCTGAGGACCCTACAGTCTGAGCAGCGGTGGAGATATCTGTATGTATGGATGGATAGATGTGTGTATGTTGGAGTGAAACCTGCTGACTGGATTGGTGTTTTGTAGATTTATTTGTTTGCTTGCCTGGTGATTTTCTGTCCCTCATGCATGCTGCATGCTATCATTAGGTCCGTGATATTTGCGGCTGTTCAGCAGAAATAGTTGGTTTCCAGCAGCCGTTTTCATTACTGCATTAAAAGAGAGTAGGGCAGTGGGTTCATGGGCCGGTGCCAGACATACGCTGGGCACAGACATTCTGCTTACCCAAACAAATAATGCGTCCGTTTTTTTACCTTCCCCTACACGAGCGCTCACACGCACACACACGCATTGGAACACAGTTATATGCACATTGCTTGCCAGTGTTGTGGTTTATTTCTAAACTTCTAACTTAAAGGCGGTGATTACTGCTCTGTCTAGGGAGCTTTTATAGGGAATACAACATTTGGCCCCTGATCGCATGTCAGTCAAACACTCTGAAGAGGTAATTAAAGGTTTAGTTTACCCAATAATGTCATTAATTACTCACCCTCATATCGTTCCACACCCGTAAGTTCATCTTCGGAACACAAATTAAGATATTTTTGATGAAATCCGATGGCTCAGTGAGGCCTGCATAGCCAGCAATGCCACCAAACTTCTCAAGATCCAGAAAGGTACTCAAAATATATTCAAAACAGTTCATGTGAGTACAGTGGTTCAACCTTAATATTATAAAGCGACGAGAATACTTTTTGTGTGCCAAAAATAAATAAATAAAAATCTGGTGCATCTACCAGCACAAAAAATGTGAAAAAGGACAACCCAGTAACTTTGTTCTGGTAAGCCTTTCTCTACAAGCATGTGACAAATCGAGCCGTTCTTGTGACATAGGAAGGGGATCTTATTATAATATTACTGCCCCCTGAATCTGTATGTTTCCACCCACTGCACCGCCATTGTTTTCGCACACGACGAGTAACACTGGTCCTGGAGTGCAGCAGCAGCAGCTGTTCTGCAGTTTAGCTATAACCCTGATCAAACACACTTGAATGTCTTCAGGATTACTAAAGCTACATGAAGGTGCGTTGTGTCAGAGCAAAACTCTGCAGGACAGCAGCACATAAGAACGACTGCCCCTGAGCTTGTGATATGTCTCAGCTATGTAAACATTATCACTGATCTGTTAACGGCTATAATAGCAAACATATGAGTCTCCATAAACTCATGACATCTGAGCCACTGAGGACGCAGTGGTGCAATTTTATTTATGAAGGGAATGTGGCTAGATAAATTCATATAGCAGTATGTGTAACACTAGAATGCTTCACACAATCGTCAGTAAAACAGGATTTGCACAGAAATTGATTCTCAAAGATGAATCGATACCAACTGATCTAATTTCATATATATTTATTTCATGATGTTTGCAAATCGTCTTCCTGAATGTGTTTAGTTAGCACGTTGCTAATGTACTGT
The DNA here is from genome assembly GCA_037101425.1 of Elopichthys bambusa. NCBI lineage: Eukaryota > Metazoa > Chordata > Actinopteri > Cypriniformes > Xenocyprididae > Elopichthys > Elopichthys bambusa. Next base: position 9,035,085 of record CM074435.1, read on the forward strand.
TAAATGTGGCTAAAGTTATTATTGTTTAACCCAAAAATGTGTGTAGTAATTCATAAACATCTTCATTTTTATTGAGTGTCTCTAACAGTGTGTAGCTTTAGCCACGTTAGCCGTGCATCACACTATCAAACTCATTCAGAATCCAATTTTAGCAAACATCCACAAAATACATGCCATACCTCTGTTTTATGCCTATATGCTGCATCAAGAACAGTTTGTAACTATCCATTTTGCGAGCTATATTTGCTGTGTGAGCTTCTGTATTTTTTTATTTTATTATTAAAGGCTTGGAAAAAACAAACAAACAAACAAATAAAAAATGTATGTAAGCTTCTGTATTATGTATGCCTCAGTGATAAGCGAGCTTGGGGGCGGGGAGCAAGAGCTCATTTGCATTTAAAGTAACCCACCATAAAAAACGACTTGATTTTGCTCACACCCAAATCGGGGCAAATTTGACAAGATATAATATATTTATACTTATATTATTTATACTTATCTAGACTTATATTACGTCTTTTCAAAAGGGGCATAATAGGTCACCTTTCAACAATATCCAGTGAAGGCCAGTTTCAAAACAATGCTTCAAATCTTTTGTTTGTTTTGTTACAGCATCTATCTGGTAATTGCCAAAGCTAACTCGCCAAACCAGAACCCTATAGGCCATTGTATATTGTATTTCACAATTCCAAAATGTTTGGTAATGTTATTTGCATAAGAAATATAAAAATAAAAACTGATCTATATGAAATAATTGCAGCCCTCAACCAAACTAGTTTACTACAATATCAAGAATAATAGCCCTCCCTGCACTGATGCAAAGTGTCCCAAATGGTGACTTAAGTTACATTTTTGATGGATATGAACTGACCTTACATCAGCCGAGAGGAAACTGGATTTTTAAGTATATGTGGATAGGAATGTATTTCATTGTGGACAGAGGGTGTAATAAGCTCCTGATAATGACTTATCACCTCGCTGAGGAGTTATAAGGAGAGGAGATGGGCCTGAATCTGATGAATGGGCTCATTTTGTGGAGGATGAAAGGCAAGGATAAACAACAGGAATGATCGATGTGGCGGCACTGTAAGGGAAAATCTAGTGGCCACGACAATCAGAGCGATCTACCAGGCATGAAATGAACAAAGTGACGAGGCACGAATGAGTAAATCAGCTCAAACGGCATCAGATTAGGAAGTGTCTGGGGTGAGTGGATATGGTCTTATCAAAGTGCATATCTGTGGTCCATCTATTGAATGTCTTGATCATAATTGCATTTTGTGTGTGTGTGTGCTCAAGTCTGTGATGTAGACCTAAACGCTGCTGCTGTAGTTGAGGAGTTAGCATTCAGAGGTGCTTTGCTGAGACAAGAAAAGTCAATATATATATATATATATATATATATATATATACAGTTGCAAGAAAAAGTATGTGAACCACTTGCAGAATCTGTGAAAATGTGAATAATTTTAACAAAATAAAGGAGATAATACAAAATGCATGTTATTTTTTATTTAGTACTCTCTTTTGTAAGATATTTTACAAAAAAAATGTTTACATATAATCCACAAGACAAAAAAATAGCTGAATTTATTAAAATAACCCCATTCATAAGTACGTGAAGCACTGATTCTTAATACTGTGTGTGGTTACCTGGATGATCTACGACTGTTTGTTTGTTTTGTGATGGTTCTTCATGAGTCTCTTGTTTGTTCTGAGCAGTTAAACTGAGCTCTGTTCTTCAGAAAAAATCTCCAGGTCCTGCAGATTCTTCAGTTTTCCAGCATCTTTTGCATATTTGAACCCTTTACAGCAGTGACTGAATGATTTTGAGATCCGTCTTTTCACTCTGAGGACAACTGAGGGACTCAAACACAACTATTAAAAAAGGTTCAAACATTCACTGATGCTTTAGAAGGAAACACGATGCATTGAGAGTCCCCTATGCCTACATGTTCTTACTTTATAGTTACACTATAATTATCGAAAGTTACGCTGTAAATTCGTTGTAATTACGCAGTACTTTCTGGGCTGTAATCTAAAGCGTTACCTATTTTTCCTATATGGTAGTCAATGGGGGGCGAGATCTGTTTGGTTACTGATATTCTTCCAAATATCTTCCTTTGTGTTCAGCAGAACAAAGAAATTCATACAGGTTTGGAACAACTTGAGGGTGAGTAAATAATGACAGAACTTTCAGTTTTGGGTGAACTAACCCTTTAAATAGATAACAAAGTTAATGGAATATATTAGTCATTGACAACTTTGCAAAATATCTTGCTTACAATAGGTTAAGACTAATTTGTTTACAGTGGTGTATTTGAGCATAAATATGTGTGAGTGTGTGTTTGAGGCACGGAAGGGCTATGGTAGGGAGTACATCCTGTTTGGCAGTGGCAGGGAGGCGGTACAGATGGTGAGCATTACATAATTGCAGTGCTTACAGGCTAATTGGAGACGCCATGGACCCTAGAGTGTACACGCAAACACTTTATAAGCGCACACACTAACTGCAGTCTGAGGTAGGAAAAAAGATAGCAGTCCTGTATGTGATTGTTTGGGAATAATCTCACTGAATTACTTGTTTAGTGGTTGACAGCAAATCTCTGGCTGTGTTTTGAATTAAATAGTGTACTTACAACTTACCTGCATACAAGTTTCAATTTGGTATATTTGTATATTTTATATATAGTGTATATTTTAGTTTACCATAAATTCTTGTGAGTACACTAACTGTACTGACAAGCAAACTTAAACCATCTTTCAAAGACAATAGAAGTAATTATGAAATTACATTTTAAAGGGGTGGTATAATGCTACTTTGATGTAAAATAAGTCTCTGATGTCCCTAGAGTGTGTATAGTTTTATAGCATGTTAAATTTGTCACTTTTTGAGGGTGAGCAATAACGGTCCGTTTTGGTGTGTGTCCCTTTAAATGCAAATGAGCTGCTGCTCCCAAGAAGAGGGCGGAGTTTCAAGAGCTTGTGTTAGCAGGTCCCATTGCCTCACACAGACTCACAGAAAATGTTAAGCCTTTTATGTTCAAACTGGAGTCGACACTGATGGAGAGACTCAAGAAGAATTAACAACATGTAGAATGTTTCTGAATGGTTAGTTGATGAATTTATGTAGCTGATGTGGAGTTAACTATGTTAAAGTCCTTGATTAGCATATTCTGTCATGATAATCTATCAATCGCTCATGTGGGAACTGCTATAAGATGCTTACAGAGCTAGAGAATATATGCTGCATGAAGATATAACAGGTATAGTTTAGTTTAATTACGGTTATAACTTATGTTGTCTTCTTGCTTTTATGACATGGTATTGCATTTGTGTTACATAGGCCTACTGTATTGCAAAAACATGGCCTCACCCCCTTTGTTGTGTGTTCTCGGGGGCGGGGTTTATGTACATTTCAGGGTTTGTGATGTCACTAACCTGAGAAGAAGCTCGCTGTAGTCCCTACCAGCCGTTTGTTGTAGTCCTTAAATAGCAATTTCTGTAAAAGAAAATATCTCCCTTTGCATTGAACTTTGAGCGTCGTACCATTGCAGATGTTGTTTATGCTCAAACAGCAACATTACACTAAAGGTAAAAAAGTGAAATCATAATCAACCACCCCTTTAAATCCTATTTAAGTGGGTCAAAAAAGCAGAATGCTACTCCTCAAGATTTTAAAAAGAAATGTGAGAAACAGTATTAAACACACATTAATGAGCATTCATTCTTCACATGTGATCATGCAGTGTGCTTTGATAAATGTGCCTGTATAGAGAAAACTTGCAGACTATGCATGCTATACATAGTGCATAATCAAAATAGTCGGCTTTTTAAAAATAGTTTGCCATGCTACACATCCTCCCTCTTTCTCTCTTTCTCCCTTAATCTCTCTGCTCATTCTAAGGAAGCAATAGGTCACAGTCTATATGACCAGTCTTTCTCTTTTAAATCATGACCTTTTATTTGTCTCCCCTCTGAGACTTTCACAAGCCAGTTCTGTCTCACTCCTCTGAAAATAAAACCATCCTGACAAAACGGCACACGCGCAAACACACGCTGTGAACTGACCTCCCTCTGGTTTATCTCACCACAGATCAACTGCGTCACCTTCCCTGTGCCCATGTCTACGCCGGAGCAGCAGCTTCTCAAGCCCAATGAATGGAGCTACTGCGACTATTTCTGGGTGAGAGACAGAGAGAGAGAGAGGACAATCGTCCACGGTGGATCGCAGTGGCTGAGAGCTGATCTATAAGGATTAGTATCGAACGGGTCACATCTAACACCATTAGAAGGACAAAAACAACTCATTGTGACAAACATATGTTATATTGTAGCACACACAGAAATTTATTTAGGCAAGTAAATAAAACAGGACAATTGACTTAGAAACATGGTTTAAATCATCATCTGATAATTAACCAGCACAAGTAACATGAAGTAAAGTGATATTTCCTACAAGGAAACTGTCATCATGTGGTTGTGCATGCTTATCTAAACATCCTTACAACTATAGATTTTATTTCTGGTAGATTTTTAATGATGGTTTCTTTTTACAGTGCGGCTAACATGATGCTGAAATGCATGATGCAAGGGATACTAGCATAACTATATTGTTGCTTATAATTATGAGATACAGTAGAGATGTTGAGGAGAGATGTGCTCTTGTTTTTCAAAGTGATCAGACTTTTCAAATGCCAAATGATAAAAATCAGCCCAGGCTCATTAGAATAAAATGTAGGCTGCCTGTGGGAACATTTTTGCAAAACGGAAAATATGTACATTTCGTGAGTTTCAATGTAAAATGTCCACATGTTCGATTTTTTCCCCGAAACAGATTAATGTGAATATGGTACGTTTTTATTTACGCTGGTTTTCTACGTATCACCGCAGTTCTCATTTGAAATGTCCGGTGACTGGTGCTAAGCTCAATCATATGCTCTATTACGTTTTAAAATAAAAATGAAGGCACCTCACGAAACTGATTTCGGACAGATTTCTGAGGCAGCGTAACAGTTTAATGATCTACAGCTAAATAGAGAGAGCTTTGGTGATAACTAAACAAATATTTAATTAATAGTAATTTCTCGCTAGAAATGACATCAAAAGTGGAAAATGTTGGTCAAAAACATACATTTACACACAAACTGACCAGCAAATGCAATTTACAGACGGCATCTTGATTTTCCAGCTCAACTGTCGCAGATTGGAACGCACAGGATTGTGGGATATCTAAGGCAGTTAAGGATACATCTATGCTGCCTTCAAACATCGATCAGATGAAGGCATCTCAGGAGACAGGAAGTGAAGCTAACTTTGGATTCGGACGTGCCTTGATGCCTTCCTACTTTGAAATGTGTCCTCCGAAGGCAGCATTTTCCATTTTTTGGACGCAGCCATTTGGAGCTGGTTAAGCGATGCCCAAAATGTATTTGTTTACAAATTATGCACTTTTGTAAAAAGTGTTTTGAGATCATAGCATAATATTGTGCAAGGAGACTTGAAAACAAGTCTTTATTAATCCATAATCTGACCCTGTAATCATAACTGTGTATGAAAACGATTAAAAGCGCTTGCTGTTTTACTGCACCTAGTGTTCATTTCTGTTGGAAACTGCAGTGATATGTATGAATTGGAACGTATTATGCGTGTTGCTAAAATTTTCCCACAAGTACATTTTTCCATGATATCAGGTTGATAAAATTAGAAGAAAAAAAAAATTAACATTTTTAACTGGTCATCACCATTGAGTTGTAACAAAAATGTAATTTGAGGCCCACTGATATAACACACTTCCTGTTAGAATGAGACCAAGAAAGTGAGAATGAGATCAAGAGTGACTTTGACGGTTCATCTGAAAAAAAGTGTTTATTCACTAGCAGAATCTAAATGATGGCGACATTTTTTGTTTTAGTATCATTGAGATTCTATTGTAGTTTTCATTCATATTTTGAATTAGTTTTTATTTTTCCAGTTTTCATTTTAAGTTAAAGTTTTAGTAATTTGTAATTTAGTAAGTTGTGTGTTCTTTTCAATTTTATTATATTTTTAAATATATTTATACATTTTTTTTTATAAATTTTATTTTTGTTTTTTAGTACATCAGTTTAAACTACATAAAAATGGGACATGATGCCTTAGAAACTATATTTTTAATATATATATATATATATATATAATATATATATATATATATATATATATATATATATATATATTTTTTTTTTTTTTTTTTTGGTTAACATAATTTTTTTTTTTTTTATGGTTTCAGTTTTAGTTTTGGACAGAGAGTGAAATGACATGTAGACATATGCATGTACACAGGCAAATGCTAACAGGAGTATTTTGTCGGGATTATTCTTCCTAGCTTCTCAAGCCAAGCGTGTGAAGAGGTTATGACACTTCTGTCATGTGTGGCTTGGCACGTCAGCAGCCGTCACAACAGCAGACTCTTACACCTTCACACACACACACACACACACACACACACACATATAGGCTACACAGAAAGAAAAGCATATTCCGTTAACTCACTGCATCAGGAGCCCTCACATTACATTAGTCATACCCTCAACAACCTATACACACCCTTCACTGAAACGCACACTCACAGTTACACCCGCAAGGCCGTACGCCCCCTCCCACACACTCTGATTCACGCAAACCCACGCTGTGACTCACACACACTGATGGCGCTCACGTGTTGTTGACAGTCTGGTTCTGATGATGTGGTAGTGTGTGTAACGTCTCTCTGTCCTCTGCAGGCCGATAAGAGGGACCCTCAGGGGGCCACAGTGTCAGGGTTCGAGGTGCTGCTGCAGAAACAGCTGAAGGGGAAGCAGATGCAGAAAGAGATGGCAGAGTTCATCAGAGAAAGGTGGGAAAGCTTCTCTCTCATACTGACTCTTTATATAACACCTCACTCTGTATTACACACTGCAGACAAACATTTTCTTAAAGTTGGCATGAAATGGAAGTTTTTTCTTCCCTATTATGGTGTTTATCCGAGTGAAACGGCTTCTTGAACAAGAACATATGTGGGGCGGGGCTTTATTTTGTCCATAAGGAATTAATTGAATAGTTGTGGTTTGCTATTGGTGGATCTCATGTGAGTGACAGGCTGCCCCACCCTCACACCAGTAAACACATCATAAGAGAAGAGAAGAGAAGAGAAGAGAAGAGAAGAGAAGAGAAGAGAAGAGAAGAGAAGAGAAGAGAAGAGATGTCGCTTCAAGAGGAGTGGAAGATATTTTGATTAAAGAATATGAGGCACATGAATTTAAAACACATAATGATGTGCACTGATAAATAATTTATAATAACTGCAATATTCCATAAAAACAATAGTAATTGTCAATTTTGATTTCATGGTGACTTTAATCAGTATTTTTGCCTTGTAAAAACGGTCTAAACATCCTTAAAGGATTAGTTCACTTCTGTATCAAAATGTCCTAATAATTTACTCACCCCCATGTCATCCAAGATGTTCATGTCTTTCTTTCTTAAGTCGAAAAGAAATTAAGGTTTTTGAGGAAAACATTCCAGGATTTTTCTCCTTTTCTCCTCAGTTTCAGTGCAGCTTCAAAGCGCTCTACACGATCCCAGACGAGGAATAAGGGTCTTATGTAGGGTCTTTTTGCTAGATAAGACTCTTATTCCTTGTCTGGTATCGTGTATTGGAACTGCAATTTGGACCTTCAACCCGCTGATCCCGCTGAAGTCCACGTTATGGAGAAAAATCCTGGTATGTTTTCCTCAAAAACGTTCTTTTCGACTGAAGAAAGAAAGACATGAACATTTTGAATGACATGGGGATGAGTAAATTATCAGGAAATTTTCATTTAGAAGTGAACAAGATACGTTTTAAAGAGAAGCAAAATGGTTCTCAACCCTTTAAGGGTTTATCCTTAATCCATTAAAGGGTTAGTTCACCCAAAAATTAAAATAATGTCATTAATTACTCACCCTCATGTCGTTCCACACCTGTAAGACCTTCGTTAATCTTCGGAACACAAATTAAGATATTTTTGCTGAAATCCGATGGCTCAGTGAGGCCTCCATAGCCAGCAATGACATTTCCTTTCTCAAGATCCATTAATGTACTAAAAACATATTTAAAACAGTTCATGTGAGTACAGTGGTTCAATATTAATATTATAAAGTGACGAGAATATTTTTGGTGTGCCAAAAAAACAAAATAACGACTTATATAGTGATGGCTGATTTCAAAACACTGCTTCAGGAAGCTTCAGAACGTTATGAATCAGTGTGTCACATCATGATTCGGAACGCGTGTCAAACCGCCAAACTGCTGAAATCACATGACTTTGGCGCTCTGAACCGCTGATTTGACACGCTGATTCATAACGTTTCATTAAGCAGTGTTTTGAAATCGGCCATCACTATATAAGTCGTTATTTTGTTTTTTTGGCGCACCAAAAATATTCTCGTCACTTTAATGGATCTTGAGAGAGGAAATGTCATTGCTGGCTATGCGGGCCTCACTGAGCCATCGGATTTCAACAAAAATATCTTAATTTGCGTTCTGAAGATTAACGAAGGTCTTACGGGTGTGAAACAGCATGAGTAATAAATTACATTATTTTCATTTTTGGGTGAACTAACCCTTTAAGATGGTATTTATGCTGTAATTATGACAAAATTGCTTATTTTCATCTTTTTAATTAACACAACTGATATATTTAACTCGTAAATTAACCAAAATTCATTCTGTGATTCCAGAAGTGTATGTTCTTCAATAAAATAGTTAGCTAATTGATTTTAGGTGATTCTTGTCTCTTTCTTTTCTTGATAATGTTTTATGTTTCAGGATAAAAATCGAAGAGGAATACGCCAAGAACCTTTCCAAACTCTCCATGTTTCCAATGGCAGCACAAGAGGAAGGGTACGTTACAAGGATGATTTTGAAGTATTGAAGGAGTGAATACTAGACATTTTGTTAGCTGTTTTCCATCCACTTGAGGATAAAAAATATGATTTGATCTAGATCCATTTGAAAAGAATGAAATATATTAAAAGAATTTGACTGGGAGTTTAAGAATAAATGAACACATACTTAAAAACATTTTGAATGTGCTCTTGTAGTGTGCTTCAAATTTTAAAATTATAACTTTTAAAAGCTGTACTTGCAGAAAATGTATAATTTTAATGAAATAAAAGGCCAACTGAGTGTACAAAAAAGAGAGTACACTTATGTTTAAGTACACTTTTAAAAAGTGCACTTTGTAATAATGTCAAATTAAAAGTTTTACTTTACAGTACATTTTAAATCATTATGTTTTAATAATCTTTTGTCATGTTTTAAAGAATTAATCTTTACTGGGATCTGGTTTGATTTAGGACTCTTGGAGAAGCTTGGGCTCAACTCAAGAAGAGTCTAGCTGATGAAGCCGAGGTCCATCTCAAGTTCTCCTCAAAGGTGGGACTCAATTCACTCATTTCTCAGTAGAGGTGGTATAAGATCTGGCTGAGAAACTGGCAGTTCAAACTCATGCATTGTCAGGGAAGATGAAGTATCTGGCCCTTATTTTATTTCTGTGCCGAACTGAATAGCTTCCCCTCAGAGATGTTATTAGCTGCCTGTATGTAATGAGCTACACAGCTTTTCTCAGTCTGCTGTGATTTGTCTATTTCCACTGCTGTGCTTTCCCGTGTTCACACTAACGTGCTCCATTTAGCGTCAGTGTGGGTGATTAATTGCAGAATGATGGAGGTGATTCTGCAGTCTAATTCCCTCAGATCACGTATGATTTACGGAGACGGCAAAACAAAAGCCCTCTTTCTTTAAGAACATCATCATCATCATCATCATTACTGAAGCGGAAACTTTGGGGCTTGAGCCAAATACTGTATGTGTTGAAATGAAGTAAATATCTTCTTAGAGAACCACACGCACCCCACAGCTCATTCTGACGATGTTCAATTATCACGACTGGAAATGCCATGCAGCGGTGTAACTGATTTTGAGGACTTTGTCTTCAGCTCCAGAGTGAAGTTGAGAAGCCTTTACTGACCTTCAGAGGGGACAACTTTAAGAAAGACATGAAGAAATACGACCACCACATCGCTGACCTGAGGAAGCAGCTGGTCAGCCGTTATGCTGCAGTGGAGAAGGTGCAAACTCTATTGATGTTTTTTTTAAACCCTTGTGAAAAAGAAGTGCACTTAATTACATTGAAGGTGTGCTTGTAGTGACATTCAAATCTTAAAAGTATATTTTAAAAGAAAAAGTATGTGCAGATAATATATCAATGAAATGTGTGCACTTAGACTTCACTTAAAGGGTTAGTTCACCCAATAATGAATCTTCTGTCATTCATTACTCAGGCCTCTATTGACAGCAAGTTAATTTACACTTTCAAACGCCCAGAAAGCTACTAAAGACATATTTAAAACAGTTCATGTGACTACAGTGGTTCAACCTTAATGTTATGAAGCGACGAGAATACTTTTTGTGCGCCAAAAAAAAAAAAAATAACGACTTTAATCAACAATATCTAGTGATGGCCGATTTCAAAACACTGCTTCATGAAGCTTCGAAGCTTTACAAATCTTTTGTTTCGAATCATTTGTATCACGTGTATCAAACTGCCAAAGTCATGTGAATCATTGAAATTTCAAAGCACTTATGACTTAACGAAGCCACGTTTACTGAAATCACATGACTTTCACGCTCTGAAACAAAAGATTCGTAAAGCTTCAAAGCTTCATGAAGCAGTGTTCTGAAATGGCCCATCACTATATTGTTTGAAAAAATCGTTATTTCGTTTTTTTTTGGTGCACAAAAAGTATTCTCGTCACTTCATAACATTAAGGTAGAACCACTGCAGTCACATGAACTGTTTTAAATATTTCTTTAGTAGCTTTCTGGGTGTTTGAAAGTGTAAATTAACTTGCTGTCAATGCAGGCCTCGCTGAGCCATCGGATTATATAAAAAACATCTTAATTTGTGTTCTGAAGATGATTAAAGGTCTTATGGGTGTGGAACAACATGAGGGTGAGTAATTAATGACACAATTTTCATTTTTGGGTGAACTAACCCTTTAATTACTCACCCTCATGTCGTTCCAAACCCATAAAACTTTCGTTTATCTTTGGAACACAAATGAAGATATTTTTGATGAAATCCAAGAGGTTTCTGATCCCCAAGAGAAAGCAACATAATTATCACATTCAAGATCCAGAAAAGTAGTAAAGACACTGTTAAAATAGTCCATGTGACTACAGTGGTTCAACCTTTAAAACAAAAATAACGACTCTATTCAACAATTTCTTGTTAGTTTCCTAAAGTTAACTTCTTTTTTACAAGGGAATTTTGAGTCCATTGTGATTTTGTCTAGCATATTTAATCTTTCTTTTCAAGTCTGTCTGTCGCTGGTACAAACGGCTCTAAAATGTTTCCCAGGTTGCACTTTATGTCTTGAAGCCAGTGTGTTGACATGTCTATTCACACTTGTGCATGGACAGCAGATGGCTGGATGAGAAATGAGAACACATCAGTATGATGCCTTGAGAGATTCTCTTGTGTTTATCCCACTGATTAAACATCAGCAGTGACCCCAGGCCACTTATCCATCAGTCTTTTCCAGTGAGAATTGATGATTTCTGGCGACATGAGCAACAGTAACCATAGGCAATGTGTCAAAGTTTAGCACAGTTTAACTGTCGCAGTGCTGCAGCTATCAATGGTATTGCAGACAATGAAACTCACATGATCCACGGCTTGATATGATTTTATACAGCAGAGTAGGAACATCTACTAATAACCTAACAACCTCCAGACAACTTGACTGTGTGAACGAATTTAGATGAAAATCGTAGCCCTGTTCGCCACTGTGGCGTAGTATTGTTTATTTACATTACATTTTATTTAATTTACATGCTCATTTACTTGCTAGAAGATTACAAAATCTCATAATTCAGGGGTTTAAACTGTGTTCAGTGTCTTTATTTAGTGTTTACAAAATGCCAATTCCATTGAAATTGAATAGAAAATCTCTCAAGTTTTGGTTTGACCTTTTAAAGTTGAATTTAAACTTTTTTTCCCCTGACGGTTAGACACATCCATTCCCTGATCATTTGTTGATGAAGGAAAAATATCATGGCATATTTTGTACCATATTTGTGGAAAGTTGCCAAATGCCAAATATAATCTGGTCTTCACATGACTTGTTTTTGTTGTGTTTCGCAGGCAAGGAAGGCTCTAGCAGACAGACAGAAGGATCTTGAGGTGAAAACACAGCAGCTTGAGATCAAATTGAGCAATAAAACAGAGGAGGATATTAAGAAAGCCCGACGGAAATCCACACAAGCAGGTCAGAGCATCAGTACAAAAGCAGTTCATTAAGCCTGAGCAAATATGATCTTACTACACACAATAAACCCACAGTATTTTGGAAATAAGTGGAGTTACAATGCTAGTTTAATTCTGTAGGGGTGATATTATGGCCCTATAGTCCCAAAAATGAAGGATTATTAAAGGCATATATCTGAGAACTGCAGTGGATAGAAAAGTTGACATAATCATAGATCATTTCACTCTGGTCCTTATGCAAAGCTACTGTATATTTCCTCATATCCATTTTGTAAGCAACTGTCAAGCTCCAGATGTCTTCTTAGTATGAATATAAGTATCATATTTGACACAGCAGGCTTTTATGGCTCGTGTAATATGATACATTCGAATATGGAGCTCAAATTTAAGGGAAAAAACACCTACATTTTATTCACAGTCCCAAACTGAGCAGAAATATGCCATTTGTTGCAGATGCTGATGTTTATACTGTGTTCCAAATTATTATGCAAGTGACATATCAGTAGGATTCCAGTACAATAAACATTCAGATTTTTGTTTTTCTAAGAAAGTGTTTGTTTGTTTGTTTGTTTATTTATCCATGTCTTTTTAGATAACTGGTATCAATCTCAGACAAAATCATTTGCCAGGTCTACTTCGGTAAATGGAAACCCTACTTAGAGGTTGTTCCACATTATTAAGCAAGTCACAGTTCTCATGCAATATGGGGAGGAAGAAAGATCTTTCTGAAGATGAAAAGCATGAAATGGTGCAATGTTGTGCAAAAGGCATGAAAACAACTAATATTGTGTGAAAACTGAATAGAGATTATGGAATTATCATAAGATATGTGAGTGATTTAGAGCACAGCAGAACTCGGTCAGATACAGGCTTATTAATAAAAGTTCCTGTCAAAAAAATTAATTGTATTAAAAGGGCAGCTATAAAAAAAAGCCAGTGTTGAGCAGCAAACAGGTATTTGAAGCTGCTGGTGTCTCTGGAGTCTCAAGAAGCTCTCCATGCAGGCTGGCAGTTGTGCATTTCAGCCACTCCTAACCAAAACCCACAAAGAGAAACATTTACAGTTTTGATTATGTTGATAATTTAAAAGCCTTAGAAATGTATGTTTCAAAAAATGATACAGTAGGCTTTATAGGGTTTATTAGTTTATTAAAAAGCTCTGACTGTGTGCAGTTACACTCCAACTATCAGAATCCTCAAGTCATCAGTCCCTCAAATTTTGCCAGCTGTCATAACACTGTAGCAGACAGACTCCTGGCTGCCCCATTGCTCAAAGGATTGACTTCCTCAATAGTTTCTTGTTTTAAAAACTTCCAGCCATTCTCTTCCATTCAGGATGGCTTTGCAAATGAAATGAACCCTCCATAATCTGGCATCAGAGGTTTTTACAGTGTGTTGAGTAAGGAGCTTTTTTTGTGGTGAAATCTTGCACAGGGCACAGGGCACCAATTGCTTTCCATTGTTCCATTGTTGCGTGTGGAGATGGGACTGTGTTTTTGAGCTGTGGAGAGAGGCATCACAAACAGGATGTGAGAGAATGGTGCAGGGGATGGAAGAGGACCTTGGCTCAGTCCCAGGAGTCTGTGTTTGAGAGGAGCCAGGCCGTATTGGTTCCAGACGGAGTTGGGAAAGGCATGGAGTAATGATCTATTTTTGCAGTGGGAAAATGGGCCCTGTGGGAGCTGACGATCAGCATGCCAAGCTTCTTATTGCTCAGAAAGCCTACTATCAATGCCGGATTTGTCCTGAGCTGGACACTCATACATCCCTAACGCAAGAAGACCTGGCAGCTCTGAGGTTCACACGGGGTTGAATTCACTCACCCTTCAAGGTTCAGGACAACCTGTTGGCCTGAGTGACTGCTGCATTATTGAAGGCCCTAACGGTGTCTTATTCAGTGCTTATAGGCTGACTCCATTAACACAGAGGGCCAAATGACCATGACTGACTCACGTATAGCCACACTGAGTGTTTTAGTCTAGCAGCACTGTGAGAGAAGTTCCTGGTTCACTATTCAATTCCAAAACCACAACATTAATGTGATATGCACAACAGTGCACTTACTTCAAAGTTAATGAAAAGTACCATGATATTAACATGTTTTGTAACTGCGAAGTTTGGATATGGTAATTTCATTGTTTTAGGATTAGGTTTTCCAAGCACTAAGTACCATGGAAGTCCATGTAAATACCATAGTACATGGTACACTTTTTTTATTTATTTATTTTTTATTCAGTACTAGTCTTTCTACCATGGAACCACCACAGCAGATTTTCAACTATTATTTTTCTGTCAGACAATAAAATGGTTAACAATTCATTAAATAATTGCTGGTGTTTAATTTTTAGGGGTTCAAGTGCATAGCGCTGTAATTATTAAAATTTTCAAGGATCAGCATTTTCCCCTAAAAGTGATCGGGCAGACCAAACAGTAAGTCATAGAGACTCACACCGTCTACAACGTCACCAAGGCTCGCCCCGATCGGCCTAACGGGGGCACCACAGCGGTCAAAATGGTTCATAACTCCTAAACCGTTATTTTCCGAAATTTTAGATTTTTTGCGTACTAATCCTAGGTTTTTGGCCCAATCGAAATTTTGATTCACGGTCCCCAAGGGCCGGCAAAACTTTTGAAGTGGGAGGAGCCACTTTTTACTAAAATGGCTATAACTCGTGAACGGAATGAGATATTTTCACCAAACTCAGCACACCTATGTAAGAGCTTGTTCTGTGGATGTGTGTAAAAGGACACATGGTGGAACTATAACATGAAAAAACATGAAAATAGCTAACTACTTCACCGTTAGTTCGATTGACTTGAAAATTGCCATGCAGTGTCTTTGTCCGAGGTGCTAAGATTGTCTATGAGGACAATGATGTATTTTAAAAAACATGTCCGCCATTAGCCAATAAAGTTTGAACTGGCTGTCAGACAAGGTTAACAGAGGCCAATCGGAAAAAATTTCGCTGGGCCTATTTGACTGACAGCCCTAGAGACCTGTGAGAAATTTAAAAAATATTGACCACTTGGGGCACCTTCGCATTTTTCACGTGCGTAAAGGATTGTGTATCGAGCGCCCAAGACTTTCGTACCACATAGAACTCCTCATTCTGAGCAACTTTGCCTCTAGGACCATTGCTGTTCATCAAATCGTTCATTAAATATTGGAGATTATATCCAAAACCAACTTTGGCAAACTAGTCCTTGGTTTTTAGCTCAACCTCGATAACTATTAAAAGGTTTATAAATACATTTCCTATTGGAAAATGGCCTGTATTGGCTGTAACTGGTCTTTTCCATCTATGATCGAGATGGTTACAGGTAACATTCTACCTTTTTACCAGGGGCATTTCCTCCGACGAGGCAAGGGAGGCAGTGCCTCCTCAAAAATACTGGATGAGAAAATAATCGATATTACAAAAATAAAACAACGCAAATGTTACAAAATTTGACATTAAAAAGAGTAAAAGTCACTTGTTTTTTCTTTAGAAAAAAGAAAAACTGTCAAACAGCGACACCCGCAGGTGAAGTTACAGTGGGGACTCCCGCTGTGCCTCCTTTTAGCTCATAGAAACAAAGCAGAGCCTCCTGCGGTGGGTTTAGTGGGGGGTAATTGAGAATGAATGGGGAAAGTCACGTGAGAGGAGGCAATGCCTCAATTGCGCTATGATTGGATATGACCGGTTATGATTGGACATGATTGGTTCGTGCGATAAATCCCGCCTCTTGTTTTCATGTGCGTTCTCGTCGAATCGGCCTGAATGAAGACTGTGATAGCGTTAATGGGAAATTAAAAAGTAAGTAAACAACTGTCACTTACATATCACCGCTTTGTGTCATGTCAAAATCAAACTCAAAATGGCCTGAAAACATGATGATTTAGGGGTTTTTTAGTGAGCAATCAGCGTGGTGAAATTAAAGGTACACCTTCGTGTCTGTGAGAGTGACCAGTGCGTACAAGCTTGATGACTGCTGAAAATGAATTGACTATTAAAAAGAAAAGCTGAATATTAGGGAATAATAATATAAATAATATATATTGTTTAAATTGTTACTGCCTTTAGTTATTATTTTGGAATAAATGTAAAAATGAGTAAAAACCCTAACTTAATTAAATTTATACTTGGTTTTAATAAATAGAAAATTACATAGTGTAAAAATAACAAAATAGAATTGTATTTGGTCTCTCTTTTTACGTAATGTTAACTTAAAATTGTGTAACAGGGACATAAATGAGGACTTTGCCTCCTCTTTTTAAAACACCACCGCACACCACTGCTTTTTACGCATTTGAGAAACACTGTTGATATCTGATATCAGCCTAAAAAAACCCTCCCTTCATTGCAAAATGCATAAACACGTAATGTAAGAGTGGATGTCAGTTTATCATAGCTGAAGCTAAGCAAAATAAAGCTTCACAAAAAACCAAGGTTACTCCTGTATGGATCAGAAACAACACTACCTCGGCATCTGTTTTCAGGCCTTCCTGCTTAGGTCTCTCCAGCGCTGGAAAGCTTTTCTAATATTAACACGGGTCCTAAAGCTCTTGCCTGATCATAACCCTTCTTTTTCCAGTGATATTCTTCTGACGTTTCCTCATAATGTCTCTCAGCCATCTCTCTTTCTACATTCTGTCTTCATCACTCTCTCTCCTCCCCCATCATGAGTGAACACGCCCCCTACTGCTGATTGGCTGCGAGTGTGTTGTGCTGCTCAGTCTGATCCACTTTCAACAACAATTCTCAGAAATCACTTACTGCACCTTTAATGCAAAAATGTACACATTTACTACGAAATTATTTGTGATTATTCTGTTGATATCCTTATAGTTTTAACTTTAAGAAATGCACTAAGGAATATCTTTCTAAATATTTGAATATATAGTTTGTTTTGCCAGGGGAGGCTGGTGCTGCTAAGCTCTTTGCGGGAATTTCTTTGGTAACATCAGCTTCTCTAATTGGTGGATCTTTTTTAAGGATTATGGGTAGTGTAGTTTTTCACTGGAAGTTCAGCAATTTCACAAAATATTTCAACAATGAAAAAATTAATTGAATGTATTATAAGTAAATGCTCTTATATATATATATATATATAAAAAAAAATATATATATATATATATATAATAAATATTCCAAATATGTGACCCTGGACCACAAAAGTTGCACAGGTATATTTGTAGCAATAGCCAACAATACATTGTTTGGGTCAAAATTATAGATTTTTCTTTTATGCCAAAAATCATTAGGATATTTTGTAATATTTCCTACCATGAATATATAAAAAAAATATTTGGTGGATATGCATTGCTAAGGACTTCATTTGGACAACTTTAAAGGCAATTCTCTCTCTCTCTCTCTCTCTCTCTCCATATATATATATATATATATATATATATATATATATAGCTTTAGTACATTGAAAATATACAGTAAAAGGCAATTAATAATTTTTTGTAAACAACGTGTCTTTATAATATCACACCTGTATAATATTGTAATCTCCCACACTGTATAAATGGGTCTTTCTAGATGAAAATATCAAATTGCCTCGATATTTTTTAGGAAGGTGGTCTCTCGTAAGAGGATGATTATGTTTAGGGTACTTTGGCATCATAATGCCTGCAAACTCTCGCCCGAATGTGGAACGCACTAAAGACCAGAATATTATAGAGACTTGGGTATGGACTCTCCAACCAATAAGCAGCCTCCTAGTAACCACTTAGTAACCACCCAGAACACATTAGCAATGCAAAGCAACACATTGACAGGCAGCCACAACACCCTAGCACAAATTTAAAAAAAGGAGATTTAAAAATCTAGTTTATATTATCAAACTCATTTGTTATAATAAGCCATTTGATAATTATGCAGTGAGATTTCAGTGTCAAATGGGGTTTTAAAAGTCAGCTTTGATTTTCTTTGTTTGCAGAGATGTCTTCCAGTGCTTGACTGCAGGAGATTGTTTTTAATTGTGTTGCTGCCAAGAGCTTTACTGTGTTTTCCACTGCAGCTGAGCTCAGTAGAAAAACCCTGTATGATGTTATCTGCGTCTCTCTCTTTCTCAAACTCCCACGCACAGAGCGAGTCACAGTTCCCGCTATAAATCAACGGCCAAACATTAAGCAGGGCTCAAACGCCGTTTTCCTTCAATAATCGTGGCAGCTCAAATCACTAATGCAAATGTCTTTAATGTCTATACTCATTTACATATAGATGGAGCAATCTGTTTTCTTTTTTCTTTCAAGGTGTCAATACGGTTTCTCTCGCACACGTCTGCCTCCCTTTTCCTCAGTGTACCTTTAATTATGCATTTATTTGTAGAGCCCAGTAGTTGTGTGTGAAAACGTTTTATTTCCAGGTAAATAGCTTGAGATTGAATAATACCTGTGATTGTTGTTACAGAAGGGAATACAAATAGTAATAATAAATGAGTTAAGGTTGCCATCTGCTGGTAAAGACAAGCATATGCCTGTACAGTTTATGTTGTCTGTCTTCCTTTTTCTCTCTCTTGTTTTATGCATAAACCACACTACATTCCTATTTAATTCTAATGTAATGGCATGATTGTAATGACCATCTGTGTTTTATCTGAACAGGTGATGATCTGATGCGCTGTGTGGACCTTTACAACCAGGCTCAGTCAAAGTGGTTTGAGGAGATGGTCACCACAAGCCTGGTAATTATTTCATGATGTTTCTCTCTAATTTCCTTGTGCAAGATGATACTGCAATGATTTTTGAATCTTCTTTATGAGGCTCGTTTATCATTTTGATAAATGGATTATCCACGAGATGCCTTTTATTATTATTTTATAAAAGTATATTTAAAAAGTATACAAAAGTTTATATCTTAATCATGGTAAAACTGCAGCACACAACTTTGAGTTGCTTATTGCTTTTAAAAATGGCAGCAACATAAATAATTACATGTACTGTTATTAATAATTTCAATAAATAAAACTATCATTTCAGCAGAACCTGATTTCACCAAGTGCAACATGGTCCTGTATCAACTTTGTTGATCTTGGAACAACATTACAATCATCCAATAAGATCTGAGGGACAAATTTACAGTTTTTGTCAAGTTTATGTCATTTCCCTCTGATTTTAGAGATAACTTATGGGTTGTGATAGGTTTAAGGATAGGGATAGGGTTAGAACTACATTTTTAAACAGGAATTTTGTTCTAGGATCATTAAAATACGTTGACCCAGGTACGCATCTAACTCGACAAAATCATAATTTCAATCATTTTTCTTTATAGAGTCTGAATTCTTTAATAAAGAGTTGTAAGCCATGAAACAAATAAACAAGCTCTGATATGATTCATTTATAATTAATTCTTTGATTAAGCAATGAACTACACATCCCATGAAGCACTGCAAATGATATAATCAAAAACTATGATAAATATTAGACTATTGACTTATTATCCAGAAATGTACCAAAATATAAGTATGGAGAGAGTGTACGGGTGGCTGCTAAACTAAGCAGTTTTCATTTTTGTGGTAACATCAGCTACGTCAGGATACAGGATATGGCAGGATACAGAGGTAGGAAGGCAACAAGTTTCAGCTGGTGGTCATATTGTGTGCAAATGTACATTTTTGACCAACTTTTTTCCACTTTTGATGTTATTTCTAGTGATAAATAATATTGTAGTAATTAAGAATTCTCTTAGTTATCACCAAAGCTCTCTTTAATTTGTTTAAATCAGTTTTATGAGGTCTCATCATGTGCAAACGCTGCCTACAAAGTCACTGCCTGACAAATCAGCTGTTTAAGCTTTCGAACACATCCGTCTACTTCTCTGATTAGTGGATCTCACTTAAGAATTATGGGTAGCGTAGTTCTTCACTGGGAATTCAGCAATTTAATGCAAAATTATAAAATTAAAGTCGAATTTTCACTGTATTATATATTCACAGCAAGCATATCTTGAGGTTTATACATTACTGTGAATAATTAAATTCACCATAAAGAAAATGAATAGGATTTTTGTCTAAGCCATCAGCTAATCGTTCCACTGATGTTCCAACGACTTCCAATGGTTCTATATTGAACCCTTAAAGGATTTTTTCAGATGCTTTATATGTAGAACCTTTTATGTTATCATTTTTGGGGTTTAGTTTTAACGAATTAAACAGAAATAACTCATTAAACATGGAAGTATTATGCAATCATTTAAGACATTTCTCATTATATAGAACCTTTTTGGCATATTGGATTCTTTAAGATTGAATCAAGAACCCTAGGATTCCATATAGAATCCCACTGAACCTTTTTTCTTAAGGCTGTGTACAGACTGGTGCTAGACCTGTGACTGTCTGTGTTTGTGCTCTGAAGGAGTTGGAGAGGTTGGAGGTGGAGCGGGTGGAGATGATCCAGCAGCATCTCCGTCAGTACACCACACTGCGGCACGAGACCGACATGTTCAACCAAAGTGTGAGTAACAACAGTGTGTTCTTCTGGGTAACAAACCCTTATATAAACACATCTCAGCTAAATCCAAGCTTCATATTCAGATAATATCTTCAGCTATCTGTAGTGCATTTGAATTTCATTAAAGGAGTTTTCAAATAATCTTTTGTATGATCAGAAAATCTCATTACGTGAGCTTTATCATGCACTCAGTTCTCAGTGCAATTAAATGCTGAACAAGCTTATAATTTCAGAAAAAAAATTTACTTTCCGAGATATTTTTGCTTAATGTCTTTTACTCAGCTTGTGTTTTGGTGATTTTTAGTGGATGTATAAAGTCAGTGCCTGTTAATATAATGTCAGTGCCACTCTGCCTGTTAATATAATGTTGTATGTGTGGATCTCGGTTACATTACGATTTGCTGAATCATAGGTTAATGCAACCTAGACACATTGTAAATACACACAGCTCGTGTTTCAGGGCAAATCCGAGAGTATAAACACCTGCTCCAGAGCCCTTGGGGTGTGTTAGAGAAAGCTGCCGTCTTCACAGGAGACTAGCTGCCAGCGCTCTCAACTTCACATGCCCGTACAAACAGAGTAACACTTACCATCAGTCTGAGTATGTTTCAACAGATGGATCTCAAACTGGATCTCAGCCTTAATGGACATGTTTTCTGTAACACTTCATGAAGCGGCCATAATAGACATAAACCTCTTAAAACCGAGTTAGAGTGTTTGAGTGAGCAGTGAGCACATTTGAAGTCTGTCTCTGGTCAGTGGAAAGTATTACATACATATTACATGTAGCTGAAAGCATACAGCTTTTTCCCATATACACCTGTCCATGTTCTATATAAAACACATGTAGATGTTAGCTTACAGGGATAGTTCACCCAAAAATAAAAATAAAAATGATATACACAATTTACCAAACAGTTTCTAGTTCCCATTCCCCATCCCCATTCATACCATGGAAGTCAATGGGAACCAGCAAATGTTTGGCTACAAATATATATATATATATATATATATATATATATAATTTTATATTATTTTTAACTGAAACTATTAGAGGCATTTCTGTTCATTGAAATAAAGCAGAAATAAAATAAAATATAAATATTAGTTAGTAACAATATAAATGTTGCCTTGGCAATTAACTTAAATAAGCTCAAGAAATAACTAAAACTAAAACTGAAATATGAATAAATTAAACCTAAATAGCAATATTTAAAAAGATAAATAAATAAAATGACAAAAGCACATAACAAAATTAAAGAAAAAAAAACTTAAATTAACATGAAAATTAAAAAAAAAAGACCTAATTAAATAGTTTTAATTAATATTAAAACTATAATAAAATAAACATTGCTGCACAGTTTTCATTTTAATCCGAAAACATTTGGAATGTAACAGGGTTGTACTGTATTAATAATGCTACCAGAATTATAGTATAAGTATCTATTTATTTATTTATTTTAGTACAAATGTCATAATTCCTGAGAATTGCCCATTTATATTAAACAATTTATTTTAAATTACCACATGACCATATACACAACCAAAAAAATCAAGTTTGAGGTCAGTAAGATTTTTTTATATATTTTTGAAAGAGGACTTTATTATGAAGGCTTTATTAATTAATTATATATATATATATATATATATATATATATATATATACATACATATATATATATATATACAGTAAAAAGAGTAATATTGTGAAATATTATTATTTAAAATAAGTGTTTTCTATTTGAATATATTTTAAAATAATAATTCATTCCTGTGATCAAAGCTGAATTTTTTAGTCTTCAGTGTCGCATGATCCTTCAGAAATCATTCTAATATGATGATTTGGATCTGTCGTAATTATCAAAGCTGAAAACCGTTCAGAACAGCATTTATTTTTAATAGAAAAATTTTGTAACATTATAAATGTCTTTACCGGCGCATTTGATCTATTTAATGTGTCCTTGCTGAATAAAAGTAATACAAATTTCAAAAAAATAAATAAATAAAATCTTACTGACCCCAAACTTTTGTAGTGTATTTTTTTTTAGCAGTGTACCTGGTAGCTAACATCCTAGCCCTTTTTTGATGGCTCTTGTTTCTTAGACGTTGGAGCCGGTGGACCAGCTCCTGCAGAGTGTGGACCCAGCCAAAGACAGAGAGCTCTGGGTAAAGGAACACAAGACAGGAGATCTGAGACCTGTGGACATGGACATCTAGACCACCCACACACACACACACACACACACACACACACACACACACACACACACACATTATACTATATGAATCTACCTGCATGCCTGTCTACCTGAGTACTTCAACCTCTCAGCCAAAGCCATACAGGTATCATCCCTTGAAGCACTGCTTGTTTTGTGGATTTCCACTGAAAATATTAGATAATTGCAAAATCAAAGCTTTACAGAAGATTTTCTTAATGTCATGTGGAATGAGTGGTAGGAAAGGACAGCAGCCGCATTATGAAATTGAGTAGACATCCATATAATCCTGCATGAATAACTTCAAGATGCTACTTAAGACTACCCAGTATGTCTATTACATTAACATGAATAAAATAGTCAAGGCTCCACTGATAAAGATCTGAACAAATACTGTACAGTAAAACACCTGTTTGTTTGATTGCCGCAGTGGATGCCTGTTAAACAAATTTAATTCAATCAATTTTTTAAAAATCTTTTTGGTGTTAAAGTGATAGTGTACGCACATTCAACTACACACCTAAGCCGCGTTTCCACCGAAATTAGTTGGAACAATTTAGAACAACACCGAGTACCACCCCAAAGATCCTAGTTCCTGGGTAAAGTTCCTGTGGTGAAAACACGGCTCTGGTTGCGGATATTTTCCTGGACTAAAGTGTGGGTCTTAAGCTGCATTCACACTGACAGTGACTTTGTCGCTGCATGTCGCCAGTGGCTGGCGGTGATGTCGCTAGTGGGCGTTCTCTATACTGGTTGCCTAGTGTTGTTTATGAATGGCATTCACGGATGTTATTCAATGTTGTAGACAAGAACCGGTTTTCTTGCCACTAAAAACAAAATATTTTGGAAGGAAAAGATTAAATATAAATGGAATTAGTATATAAAATGCTTTATATTAAAGGGTTAGTTTACCCAAAAATTCAGTCATTAATTACTCACCCTCATGTTCTTCCACACCCATAAGACCTTTGTTCATCTTCAGAACACAAATTAATATTTTTGATAAAATCCGATGGCTCAGTGAGGCCTCCACAGACAGA
Source organism: Elopichthys bambusa (assembly GCA_037101425.1). Lineage (NCBI taxonomy): Eukaryota > Metazoa > Chordata > Actinopteri > Cypriniformes > Xenocyprididae > Elopichthys > Elopichthys bambusa. The sequence goes on from CM074435.1 coordinate 9,059,116, forward strand.
AAGATAATTAACACTTTCAAATGCCCAGAAAGCTACTAAAGACATATTTAAAACTGTTCATGTGACTACAGTGGTTCAACCTTAATGTTATGAAGTGACGAGAATATTTTTCGTGAACAAAAAAAAAAATAAAAAAAAATAATGACTTTATTCAACAATATCTAGTGATGGGCGATTTCAAAGCACTGCTTCATGAAGCTTCGAAGCTTTACAAATCTTTTGTTTTGAATCAGTGGTTCGGAGCGTGTATTTCTAACACTTTCTATGAAGACCATGCTTATAATGAATTATAGCTCCATTTATACTTATTTATAAGCAAGTATTACTATTTTATAAACATATTTATAAAGACTTATTAAGACCTCTCCCACATTATAAGAACAGTTACAGTTACATTTATATTATTTTTATAATTACTTATAAGTCATGCATTTTCCTTTTCAATGCATGTTCGGTATTAATTAGTCTGTCGTATGGTTCCATGAATGTATTTATAAAGATGCAGCTTGCATTGCTATAATGTTATTATATTATAGTTACAATTACTTTTCATTCAGATTTATTCCTGTCAAATTAGTGAATATATTGTTATAAATAGCCATGTTGTGTTCTTACAAATACTTATTGTGTGTAATAATAGTTACTAATCTTTATAAATGCATCATTGTTGGCATTAAGTAAAGTGAAAACACAGGCTGCAGTTTTCCTAAATCAAATGTTAAATCACGAATATGTGCTTATTTTACACTTTTAGTTGCTAACTTGTAAATGTAACTAATGAACAACAATTATTATTCCTGTAATAATAATAATAATAATAAACAGAAATCATTAATACAAACAGTTGAAAAGAAATATGTTTTTTTAATGTTACATACTAGCAAAACACTGCAACAATATTTTTAAAGTATAATTCCAAACTGCTATAAGCAATACCGTGCATATGGCTGAGGAGATATAGATTTTAACAAATCAAAATTACCATTGATTACCTCTAATGCAAACTTTAGCCATTAAAGACATAATAACTAGTTGATACAGCAAACAAGTGTGTCTGGAACCATTTTATATTTGATCATTTATAAATCAGTGTATAATGGCTTATGAGCATGCACATTGAAAAAGCAAATGCGTGGCTTATAAGTAATTATAAAAATACTATAAATGTATCTATAACTGTTCTTATAATGCAGTATAGATCTTAATGAGTCTTTATAAATATATTTATAGAATAGTAATACGTACTTATAAATATGTATAAATGTGGCTATAAATCATTATAAGCATGGTCTTCATAGAAAGTGTTACCGGCAGGTCTCGTGTCTGTCAGAGTAAATTGCGTGAGCTTATTTTGTCAGTTAGATCGAAAGATCTGAAAAAGCCCACTGATTTACCCTCCCCTCAAAGAGATAGAACAGAAGTGGTTGAAAGTGGGAAAAAAGAGACAAATTAAAACATTAGGTGTAAATGGGAATGTGTCTCCCTCGTCTACTTGGGCCTTTGTTGCATCGCTGAACACGCCTACATCCTGTCGCCAATGATCACTGTCGCTTGTGTCACCGGTAATCGCCAGCTCTCCATTGAAACAAATGGGATAATGACGCTTTGACGCTGACGGTGTGAACGCAGCTTAACATTATGATGATTGTTTCAGTCTGAACAGATTAATTGACCTGAACAGATCAATTAATTCTCAGCAGAAATAACCAGCATCAAAGTTGGGGGGAGGGGGGGGGGGAGTTAAAACATATCATTGTTCAATGGTTATATTGTACATCTTTATTGTATTTAAAAAAAAAAAAAAAAAAAGGTTGTTTTTTTGTTTTTGTTTTTGCAACAAGGAATGCAATGGAAAGTTATTTTCACAAAATACACGTTAAACTGCTGGCAAATCTACAGCCTTCCTTATAAAAGAAGGGTCAGGTTGCATTGTCGAAGTATGGAATCGATATATTTTCATATTTTTGCAGATTTATTTTACAGAAAAGCATGTTGTGTCTAAATGTAGGACTAGTTCTTGTATGGTTAATGGAAAAATAGATGTGTTATTTGAGTGGTGCTGGTTAGTCCATTGATTGTGTTCATGGAAGATGTGTCAACTAGCCAGGACTCGATAGCAAAGTCATATAATTTTTCCCAGTTGAAGCCAAGAAAATCCCTTATGCAGCCAGTTTCACTCTGATGGCATCCAAATTTCTGATGTAAGCTGCACTAAAGCAACTTATAGACATATATACTGTTTATTAATGGTGAAATTATATGGTTGGGCTGTAGAATCCGGGTGTCAATCAAAGGTGGATCAGATGTGAATTATAATGATTTGAGTTATAATGTACACCTTTTAGTGCCTAAAGGTAAATTGCCTTGGAATGTTCACAATCTATTCTGTTAAGTGTTTGTACATAACTGTAAATATGTGTGTGGCGTTTGTTGTCTGTAATTGTTGTCAGTCAGGCTCATCTCTCTGTAGTCTTTGTCATAATATGTTTTAACTGATACGTAAACATTTGACTGATGGATGCCACAGTTTTCTGCTGAATGCACATTGTCATAGGCAGCTTATCACTCTGTTTAAACCGCACAGCTCTAATAGTGGAAGATACATTTCAATTTTCAAATTTTATACAGTAATATTGAGAAATTTGATATATTTATATAGCACAGGATGTCAAAGCACACTTTAGGAAAAGAAAAATATCTGTGCTTTTATTCAAATTCCTATCAGATTTGTATTTATTTTTACTATTGGTTAATATGGCAAGAAATACATTAGTGTTTAGAGTTAGATAAATACATAGCCCAATAAAATCAAGCATGGAATTTGTTTTGGGGGGAAAAAATAAAAAAAAATTCAAATTATATAGTACTTGCTGCCTGAGATAAACTAACAGTATATGTATGCGCACCAGGACTACATGATGGGAATATAATTGGATTTTATGTGCTCAGCTAAGAACATTGTGAAATGCACATCCGCATGTCCGATAATGTGAAAGTAAATCTAAAATTTATAAGTAAAAAATGCTCTACCATGAAAGGTAATGCATTCAGGTTATTGTTTACTTTATTATATCCTTTAAAGCAAGTTACTAACAATCATTCTCTTTTCACCTAACATAGGGTATGACTGGTTTACATTTGCTGTTTAGCATGTAACAAGTTTTACTGTACTGCATTGCCCAAGCTATTCTAGAATTACATGTTGCAGAAATTGTATTGAAAATTGATGTCATTGGTGTGCATTGTGTATTCTGAAAAACTGTTCAGTTGAATGTCTGTGTTCCAAACTAGATCTTTTATATATATATATATATATATATATATATATAATATTGTAAATGTTGATTTATTTGCTCTCAACTTAATAGTCTTCATTGATAATATTCATTTATCAACATGTTTATGAAGATATGATGTTTATGTTGAATTTGCCCAGGAAATCACTACATTGTCTATAATAATAATAAAAAAAGAACTCTAATTGTTTATCACCACTGAGGTTTCTTCTTTTGAGCAACATTAGCATGTAGCATTTACGTTTAGCTCAATGTTGTCTGTCTAGCACATGCTGCCTTCTTTGCTTTATTTTAGTTTAGTTTATTTTTGATCCATTCAAATAATTGTTCACTGAAGAAACATCTACTATAAGATAATGAAGTTTTGGCAGTTTTTTATGTTGCTAAATTGTTGTATTTCTTCAGAATGTATGCCAACTTTGAAATGGCCTTCAATGGAGAAAGAGTGTGTAGAGGCTAACTGCTTGTTGAAACCTTTACCCGCTGGTTTAAAACAATAGCAGACCAAACCAAAAACCAGGTGATTCATGTTTAATGCAACTCTACTACTACTCATGATTCTCTAAGCTGTTTTGACCATTCAGCCTGTTTTCCACTGAGTCAAAAGCAACCATGCTGCACAGCCCTGGCCATTGTTTTGCAGCTCGGTGTCCTAGTGCTGAAACCAGGCCATGCATTAGCCTGAGACAAAGACGGCTTTAAGAAAAGAAAGAGGTAAGCCCCTGTGTTTCAGGCTTGTCCTTAGAGCTTTGGCCGCAAGCAGCATCAACATGATAAAGATACACTTGGGGGTGAGAGCCCTTTCTAGTGTTCAAGTTTAGTAAGTCTAAACTTGTTTGGAGACTCGAGACTCTAATCTCACTCTAAACTCAATCAGTTTAATGAAGGTCCAGCTAAATATCCATTTTGAGACAGCTTTGTTTTTGTGTGATAATATCGTGTACAAAAGTAGGTCAGTGACAACAAGTGGTGGTTACATGATATTACCAGTTATTTGCACTGAAAATCAACTCAAAAATATATTTATATACAGTATATTGAAGTGTTCTGATTGAAAAAGAAGAACATGAACAATGCGCATTAACATTTGTACTTATCTAAAACATCAGGCTGCTACATTATATTACAAATACATGGACAGAAAACACATGAATACTGTTGTTCCAACATTACAGCATTAATCTTTGATCCAAAATGGACTGAGAGTTTGGTTACACTTCATTTTAAGGTGTCCTTGTTACAGAGTAGTTATAAATTTAAGTACTGAGTAATAGCAATTAACAACATGCACTTACTGAAGAGTAGGGTTAGGGTTTGGTTTATAGTTATGCAAAATGTACTGTTATTACTACTGTGCATTTAACATGCGTAGCAAGGACACTGTAAAATAAAGTGTTACCCAGAGTTTTTGTATGGATAACTGGCATTGGTGGATGGACTTAGAATAGATATGTTTAACATTAATTCCTAAATCTTTCATGTAAAAATTCTCTAAAATTCTCGTCACCATCAGTGCACATCCTAAAAAAAACACAGTACAAGAAATTTGTTCTATAAAAATGACCCAGTCACCTGCTAAACAGATTCTGATGAATGCATGTTAAATGCGCTTAAACCACCTTAACCCTGAAGGGATCTAAAAGAGGAGAGCCACTGGACCCTGCGGATTTGTCTTACCCGACCTTCAGATCCTAAGCGGATTGCATACGCTAGAGTTGGACTGTTAACATGAGCCTAATTGCTCTTATTGATTGGACTCTAAAAACAATGGAAATAGCAATGACTTTAGAGGCCCTTCAGGTAGAGGTGGTGGTGGTGGTCCAGAACTTGGTCAGTCTTGTATATATTATAAGAAAAGCTAGGTTTGTCTGGATCATGGCCCTGACGTGTTTATGGATAGCGTATCTGGACGCATTTGACCTGAAGAAGCATTCTGGGTCATGAAGGTTTGGTGTCAAATGAATAAAAACCAAGCTCTGATCAGTCTCATGGGAATGTGGTCATTAATGCTTCTTTTCCTTGAGTTTGTCCTGAATCTTCTTTGGTTCGTCAAACTGTATCAACCTCAAGATGTCTTTGTTTTCCATGACACCCTGAATGAATTCCCCCTCTTCGATCTTATCTGTGAAGACAATGAGACATTGTGAAAATGCATTGATTATGAGCAGATGGCATGATTCATATTCTACAACAATAGCTAATAATATGATGAGTTATTACCATCATCTTTCTTTCCGAAAAAGGTCCAAATTTTGTCTGCTCGCTTTTCTGGTGTGTCCTCATCTTCCGGAAGGTTTTTCTGGTCTTCAGTCGGAATCATGTTGAATATCGACTGTTCCCAGGAGAATACAATATATTAAAATTCTGTCCCTTTTAACATAAAAATAATGACTGACACATTGACAACTACTGACATCGGATATGCTTAAGTGATTGAGACTCGTATTATCAGGTGGTGTAATCTATCCTGAGCTTCTTGAGCCATCTGGTCACAACGGTTGGACTGTTATCTACATACTACAACTTCCTACTAAATGCCATGAGCAATGGCTGCAAACCTGTAAGTTGAAGCCAATTATGACCGATACTCACCCGTACAATCTCCTGCACCTCGTTTTTACTGATGGTCCCATTGCCATCTACATCGTACAGAGCGAACGCCCATTCAAGTTTGCGCGTGGTCTTGCCTGACGAGGTAAGGTGCAGCGCCACAATGTACTCCTTAAAGTCCAAGGTGCCGTCGGCGTTGGTGTCAAAGCTGCGGAAGACATGCCTAGCATAGGCGGTAGGATCGGCATCTGGGAAGAAACTGGCATAGATGCCCTCGAACTGCTCCTTGGTAATGCGTCCAGTGGGACACTCTTTGAGGAAGCTGGCATACCACGTGCAGAGCTCTTCCTCCGTGTATTTGGTGTTCATCTTCAGATCATCCAGAATCTCTTTGGACAAAGCACCACTCTTGGTGTTCCCCATATTTCTAGGCTGTACACGAGTAAAAGGGACGGATTTGCTGAGTTACCCTCCTCGCTTACCTTCTTGTCTCACGCTCTCTCTTCTTTCACCGTTTTTGTCTCCGACTAGAACAACGGGACTGCGTTGTGCTGAGTGCTGGTGTTGGCCCCTCTTTGGGCTTGGCTCCCCCCCTGACAACTCCTCTAAGTGCTGAATGGGATTATGTATATCTCTATTTAAATCCAGACAGGCTTTCTGAAAGATTAGCTAGCTACGTCACACCACTTCTGATGAGTGCTGCATTATGTTGATTTGCTCCTTTACGATGTGGTCTTACAATACAAGGGTGGCAAACAAAACTCTGTACTTTGCTATCGAATGACCTGTGTCATTAAGTGTGATGAGCAACACGGCTGCCATTGCTCAGAGAGTTGGTTTCTACATGTGGGCTGGGGGCTCTACATGGGGGTTCCTTTTCTAATAAGACCCATCAGCTTACAAGACCATCTGCTGTTACTCTAATTGGACTAGGTCATTAACAGGCAGCGTTGTGTTTATGTAATGCAGTAAATATACCATAGGTGCGTTTATGAATGGGAAAATCATGCACAAGTTGCTTTGTTGTCATTTTATCTTCAGAAAAATGAACAATGTGGAGTTTCATGTTATATGAGTATGGTGAAGGTCTCTTCAGGAAGCACTATTTTGGTGCTTTGCAGTTATTAACAGTCTGCTTGTTAAGTCTGATTTCCGGCTCTAAACACAAATCAAAAAAACAAATGGTTGTGTATGTCATGTGCTGTAATACCGAATCATGATCATGATCTTAACCTTCATCTCCATACTGAAATCTCAGATGGCCAGACAGTGATTCATCTTTTATGATTTGTTAAAATATTAGGATGCCGTGAGTCCATATGTAGTCTACAAGCTTTTTAAAAAGTGTAGCTTAAATGTGTGATATGAATAAATAGTGCACTTTTTAATGGCTGTTGAAATAGTGCTCTTAATTACAATGAGTAGATGCTTGGACCCGGAACCAGTATTCTAGCGGATAAAGAGAGTTAAATCAAGTCATGAGGCCTGACATGGGCATCCATCTTGCTTCCAACATCTCTGCATCTCATAATGTGAATTTCTTTTTAAAATGTCCCATGTGTTTTAACTCTGATTGTTGCATTTTCTGTCTGCATGACTAGTGTTGGACAGCTTATGATCTTAATCATGGTTTAGTTTGTCATCCATCCATAAAATTCTATTGTCAGTCATGACCTGTCAATGACCCTTACTTGATTTACTTCCTAACAGTAATAGTAGATCGGTTCCCTCCACTTCTAAAAATAAAGATTTCTTTATTAGTATCTATGGTTCCATGAAGAACCTTTAACAACCATTCCACAAAAGGTCCTTTATAATGGAAAAATGTTCTTCAGACTAAGAAAAAAAAGGTTATTTTTAGAACTGTTTCCTGAAAGGTTCTTTGGGTAACCAAAACTGGTTCTTCTATGGCATTGCTGCGAAAACCCCCTTTTGGAACCTTATTCTTAAGAGTTTAGAGTAATAGAATGTACTTATATTAAACCACATCAGCAGCTAGTAGAGAAGTTGTCTGTACTGGAAGTGGCTGTTGCATTGCAATGTAGTTCTACCTGGTTTGTTTTAGTATTCATCCTGAGTTTATGATGCATTCTGTTCCATTCAGTTCTGTCAAGCTTTGAACGCAATAACATGGCTAGTGTGAATGGCTCACTTATTCTGTGCTGCCTATTCCTGGTGTGGTTTGGAAAGGAGAGTTACCTTTAGTTGTAGGCTATCAGAGGGCATGACTTTTCTATAATTAGAATACTATTATATATATATTTATTTCTGTGATGCAAAGCTGAATTTTAATAAATACATTTTTCTGTATTTATTATGAAATAAATGCAGCCTTAATGAGCATAAGAGACTTCGTTCAAAAACATTAAAAATAGTAATGTTTCCAAACTTTTGACTGGTAGCGTATATTTCGAACACATTGGATGTTGCAACCCTGTCGTACGTGTCATGTTGATTAGTGTTACTTTTTAAAATTTGATGCAATTTATTTTGTGCTTTTGTTTGGATAGTGAATTGCCTGAGCTACTGACCTCTCTAACCTCATTAGCACACATCGCCTATTTGTGTTGCCTCAAGTCATGGAGGTCAATACTGCTCTGCTAACCAGATTAGGACTGACGACAGATCTGCCAGCCAAAAAAGGGAAACTGATCTTAGTGATAGTGTGTCTGCTGTGCTTTAATTCTTAGCTTTTTAGTTGAGCATAAGCATTAGTCTCATATTTTTTCCTGAACACAGCTGAAGCATTTTTTGTCTTTCTTCCTTGCCTTTTTTTACTAACACTAACAGTTCGGCCTACTTCAAATAGTTGACTTAAACATTATTCGATGAAACGAGGCTTAGGCGACTAAAATTTTATTAGTAGAGTTAATAGCAGGAAAAAGAATCTCCACAGGAGGTCAAGCAGTCCTTGAGGGACAGATTGTTAACGGACTCCTTGTGCTAATTATAGTACGTCAGGCAGGAAATCCAAACATTCACCTATCATCCACTGACCTCAAATATCATTTGAAACATGTAAGTAGTAGCAACTTTACATGGCTGCTCACTCTACCGTTAACCAAGATAAATGTGCGCTATTATTAGCTACATATCCAAGTGTTTTTGCGGAGTGTGGAAGCGTGATCACTTGCATTTTTTTTCTGACGCCGGAAACAACTTAAAATACTCAATTTTTGGTCATACAGATAAAAGTAATGCATCATTTTAAACTGTAATTTGTGTTAACTCACAATAACAACAAAGATTTGTGCTTTTGTGAAATAAAGAAAACACACTGGACGTGCCTTATGCCATCTCGGTCTCCGTGAACTGGAGCGTGTCACAAAAATTAGGCTACTTGCCTCACAGACATGAGAAATATATCTATATAAAGCTTAAATTGTCTAATTTTAAATGAACCAATTCAAATTGAAAACAAATAGTCTCTGATTATGTAATCCTTATGAAGCTTTATGTGTGAGCTTGAATGCGGAATAGTCTACATATTAGACCTAGTGTGAATTCAAGTTGATGGAACACTTTTTGCCATTATGATGACTGGGAAAATGTGTCCCAATCAACCTGACTTCACCCTATATATAAAAAAGGCTCATTATGGTTTAGTATTCCCCTCCAAACAGTATATATTTAGGTAATTCAATTATAAACGTTCACTTAGTCGACTAATGGTTTAAATGAACAACTACTAGTCGACTAAAAAAAACAATACATTGTATGGGTCAAAATGATTAATTTCTCTTTTATGCCAAAAATCATTAGGAAATTAAGTAAAGATTGTTCCATGAAGATATTTTATAAATTTTCTACCGTAAATATATAAAAAAAAATTCTTTTTGTGAGTGGGTATGCATTGCTAACTTTAAAGGCGATTTTCTCAATATATATATATATATATATATTTTTTTTTTTTTAATTTAATTTTTTTTTTCACCCTCAGATTCTAGATTTTTAGATAGTTGTATCTCGGCCAAATATTGTCCTATCCTAACAAGCCATACATCAGTGGTATATAATTCTCAATTTAAAAAAAAAAAAAGACCCTTATGACTGGTTTTGTGGTCCAGGGTCACATATGTTTACACTCTTCAGGAAGTCGAAGAATAAATAATGGAAAATAAGTCCTGAAAAAAAGATTTTTTTTCACATGAGAGATAGAACTGGCTACAACCTGTTTGACACGGTGACGGTGTGTAATGATGTAAGCAGAATATCCCAAGAAGGCAGAGGAATCAGGTATCAAAAACTCAATAAGCTTTAATTAAAAAAACAAAGGCAGGCAAATTAAAAGTGCAAACACATCTAAACACAACAGAGACTGGACAAAGAGTGCAGGGAAGAGTGGAGGTTAAATAATTGACAGAAACGAGATGATTAATGATGAACAGTTGAAACTACTAAACTAATAATAAAGGTAACCATGGAAACAAAGTACTGGTGGGAAACTGAACAAAGGAGCACAGGAACGAATCAAAATGCAAACTGAAAGTCCAAACATGTGACATTACTTCCCCCTCCTGGAAGGTGCGTCCTCGCGCCTAATAAGAGTCAAACCAGGGAGGGGTGGCGGGCACCCTGAAATCCTGGAGGTGACGGGCAAGTGAACAGGGTGGTGCTGGCAGGTTAAAGAGCCTCCAGGGTGGCTTCGGGAGCTTGGGAGGCCAGGGCAGATCAGGCAGTTCTAGGCGCCCTGGCGGTGCGGCCTCTGTGGCCTTGGCTCAACCACTATGGCAAACTATACCAAAATTTCTTTGGGAGGAGCTATGGGTTTCTGGGCTGGAGCGGACTCTGGAGCGGGCCTGTGGGCCAGAGCGGACTCTGGAGCGGGCCCGTGGGCCAGAGTGGATTCTGGAGCAGACTTTGGGACTGGAGCGGACTCTGGAGCAGGCTCTGGGACTAGAGCGGACTCAGGGGCTGGAGCCATCATTTGACTCTGGTCAGGGGTTGAAGCCATCAATCGACTCTGGTTAGGGGCTGGTGCAGACATTGGAGCAGATTCAGGGGCTGGCGAAGACACTGGAGCAGACCAAGGGGCTGGAACCATTTCTGGGCTCTGGGACATCCCCTTATACTCCACCAAAATGCCTAAGGGCACAAGTATGGTGGCCATAACGGCAGAGGGCCCAGGAGTGGCGGCGGCCATCTTGACAGAGGGCTCAGGCATGGTGGCGGCCATCTTGACAGAGGGCTCAGGCATGGTGGCGGCCATCTTGACCAAGGGCTGAGGTGTGGTGGCGGCCATCTTGACTGAGGGCTCAGGCGTGGCAGCTGCCATCTTGACTGAGGGCTCAGGCGTGGTGGTGGCCATCTTGGGACGAGGCTCTGGGATGGCGGCCATCTTGGGACGAGGTTTGAAGACAGGAATCAGGTATCAAAAACTCTGTCAGCTTTAATTCAAATCAAGGGCAGGCAAATTAACAGTGTAAACACAACAGAGACTGGACAAAGAGTGCAGGGAAGAGTGGAGGCTAAATAATAGACAGAAACGAGATGATTCATGATGAACAGCTGAAACTACCAAACTAATGATAAAGGTAACCATGGAAACAAAGTACTGGTGGTGAGTGAGCGTGCAACAGGGATTATTTCATCATGTCAGGCAGATCTAATACTCACCTCCTTAACACATCTTAACTGGTTAAACTGCCTTGGCGTCAAAGTGGGTTGGGAAACTGGAATTATGTCTGACGCCATGTATATCCCTATGATGACTGTTCCCCTGAAGAAGCCCAGACTTGCACAAATCCAGGCCACACAATCACAGCTATTAAACCATACCAGTCAAGTGGTTTTTTGTTTGTTTGGGGATGATGACTGGTTTGATCTTCCATATGAGCTCTGCTGTTGGGGCTTGGCCTGAGAGAGGTCAAATCTGATTTATGTAATCAGTCGAATTCAGTCATTTAACAGGATTATCTAATGTTGACATTATGATTTCAAAATTATTCAGAAATATTTGATGTTTTACAGACAGTGTTTATTTAATTTGTTGTTTTACATGGATAAATACTTGGAATATTTCTTTGTCATATTGCCAACACCCATACTGTCTTTTACAGTAGAAGAAACAACACAATAGCGATTAAGTTTGACATGGGAGGATATGCAGGTAAGGATTACATGCTTTAGCTTCCCTTTTCCAGGAAGTTACAGCAAAACCACAATCAAGTGGGTAGCGTGGTTCTGATTACAATCTCTGTTTGTGCACTTTAACATTTAACCTCGTGTACAGATATTGAAGGATTAATTCTGAAATGAATGTATGAAAAGTACAACATACAGTATAAGCAAAACTGACTCATCACAAAACTGGTTTAGACTTTTAAAAATTAAACAAAATTAAATCCGCTGTGGTGTTTGACTCAGCAACAGTTTGATTAATTTTGCTTGGAGTTCTACTTTATACATTTCTGATTACTTTGATAATTATATTAGGTTGCTTTGCATATTTCATGAGAAAGTCAAAATTAAAATCCTTGCAAAAATGCAATTCAAAGCATCTAATATACATACTGTATGTAACAAAGCAAGAGCAAGGTTTGAGCAATCGCTAGTATGGCACTGAATGTACTATGTAGTTTGTATATGTAGGACATGTATGTCCTATAAGGTCACAGTCCTCATCAAATGTCAGCGCAGATAATCCTCAAAGCATTGAATGAGGTTTGTAGAAAAATCACCTGCACGTCATTCCTGAATTTTTATTTATTATTTCCTAAATCTGTATTGCATTAGAGTTTGTAGTTTCTCGGACAATGGAAGACTGACTATATATACAAATATTAACTCACTATAGGTTAAATCTTATTGTAATCTGGGTGATTTATGTTGAGCATCAGAAATCTAATGGTAATCATATGGATTATTTGTTACAATTTCACCCCCATACTGAATACATCTGCCTCCATGTTTCATCAGTCATTATCAGATACTATAGCATTCATATGTAGCTTTTCTAAAGTACTTTTTCAGTGAATCATTTTACATTTGTTTTCAAGGATTATGGTGTGTGCACACCAAAAGCAAAGCGAATTCATTCTAGTTCTGGCAGTTGTGCATAAAGATGCATTTCAGCCACTCCAAACCAAAGTTCACAAAGAGAAACATTTACAAACTTTATCCTATACTAGGATGCGTCCTTTTCAATCTCTTGTTCATATTAAATGACTTTGGAAAATCTCAAGGATAATTATTATAACCTACTGTATTATAATACCCTTGAGATAAACTATGCCTTACAGCAGAGGTGGGGAACGTTGATCCTGGAGGGCCATTGTCCTGCAGAGTTTAACTCCAACCCTAATTAAACACCCGAAGCTAATCAAGGTCTTCAGGATTACTAAAGTTACAGGCAGGTGAGTGTTTTTTTCAGGGTTGGAGCTACACTCTGCAGGACAATGGCCCTCCAGGATCAACGTTCCCCACCCCTGTCTTACAGGGATAGTTCTGTCATTTTTACCCTCATGTCATGCCAAAACCATATGACTTGTATAGAATACAATACAATCCTTATGCAATACTATGCAATACTTCCTTATGGTGCTTTTTTGTCATTTGTTTGTAGTTTGACACCCCCAACAACCACTTGAGTAATAGTGTGGATTTTTTTCTAAATATCGCATTTTGTTCCATGAAAAGACATAAGGGGGAGTAAATAACAACAAATATTTAAGCATTAAAATTGCTAAAAAAAAAAATAATAATAATAATAAAAAAATCTCTTTATTCTCTCCAGGATAAGTTGTGAATTCCTGAATGATAAATGTTAAATAACAATTTACAGCATAAGCCCTTGTGGGCTTGGTTCAGTGTCTGTTTATGCTGACATCTGTCAGCCCTTAAACATATTTCCCACAGCCGTTTCCCTACATTTGTATGAAATATCCCACATGAATCATCCAGTTGTCAAATCAGACAGGATTTGCTATGTGTGTGTACAAAACAAGAATTTTCGCATGCACAAACAGATGTAAGAGCTTCTTCGCAGCATCAAAGACGTTATAGATTTATCATTATCTTCTTTACAATAAACCATTGTTGAACAAACTGTTGCACTTCATTGACATATTCACTGAGGCAGTCTTGAAAATGGAGGAAGTTCCCACTGAGATTTGGCAGACAGCCCTGCATCAGATTGAAGGATAATCTGATTGATAGTCTGTTTTATTGCTGTGCTCACAAAAATAAGCTATGGGTTCAGATGGAAGAACAAAACCAAGGTCTCTCATGTAATTTGCCCTTTGAAATGATAAGAGTGAAAAGGGCCGGGGGGGCTTGTGCGCGGGGGTGGGGTGGGGGGGGGGGGGGGTGTAGGATGGGATCGTGGGTGGGGAGGGGGGCCGTAGCTAGATATGATGCAGAGCGGCTGTCATTTGTGAAAGCTCTGCGTCCATCCAGTTGGTCTATCAAGAAGAAGAAAGCACAGATGGGACACACAAGCATCTGCAAAACAAAAGTTTGAATGTCTGAAGCAAGGACCTTGAAGCCAGGATTACTCATCTCCTTGTGCCTCCTGGAGCACTATGGGTATACAGCGTGCTCAGAGAGCATCTCTGGCTCTCACACTCAACTATGTAGCGTTCGTCCTGGCGGTCTCGGCCGTCACCACCAGCTACTGGTGTGAAGGGACCAGGAAGGTGGTCAAGCCTTTCTGCATGGGGTCGGTGAAAGTCAAGCAGACGTACTGCATCCGCTTTAACAGCTCCAACATTAATGACACGCGGCTGGTGCAGTACATCTATGAGACTGGAGAGGAGAAGTTCCTCATGAGGAAGTTCCACGCAGGCATCTGGTTCTCTTGCGAACAAACTATGGACTTATTAGGTAAGACAGCATTATTGGCTCTTTCTCATGGTTGGACTGCCTGCAAAAGTCTATAACTTAGGAGAGTGTCCACTGGTGTTTGCAATTAAAGTGCAGTCCAGATGTTCATTCTCCAGATCTGGCACTTGACAGAAATGAACATGGTAGAACTTTTGAGGTTGTATTTGTTAAATACATACTAATACCTCCATTTCATAGTATAAATTAAAGCAGTGGTTCCTAACTCTGGTCCTGGAGGTCCCCCAACACTGGCAAGACATCCAAACTCTGCAGTGCTGGAGGTACTCCAGGACAGGGTTGGCAACCACTGAATTAATGTCTTTGGGCCAGATTTACTAACAGCTTGCACCAGCGCAAACCCTCTTTTGCCGTTAAAAAACTACTCTCAGAATTTACTAAAGACACACAGTGAAAACATAGTGCTGAAAAGGCGTGGACACAGTTATTTTTGCACCTGACCTTACTGAATATACAATTGTCTTTCAGACACAAAATATATGGGAGGAAAGTATTTAAATGAATCATGCAAGGTGATTTACTAAGGTTTGCGCTAGTCAATTTACTGATATTTGCGCCATTATTTACCGCCCAGAAAAGCAAACACTAATGTGCGCTGCTATAGATAGATTGCGTTGGTCATTATGGAAATGATCGGGGGGGTGTTTCCCAAAAGCATTGTTAGCCAATAAACATTGCAAGTTCTGTTGTTACTAACATAGTTTAACAATTTGGTGTTTCCCGAAACCAATATTCAAACGAACATTTGCAAACTTGTGTGGTTGGAACGACAACTCTCGAGCTGTGGTTAGATGCATACTTTCTTGAAATCCTTATCTTGAGCAAAATAAGCAAGTTCACATTAAGTACCGTCCATATCTTTTATTTCGAATATATACAAATGTCATTTACATTTTATATTTTAGTTTGTCAAGAGATTTTAAGCAATGTTTTTGAAGAGTGTGCATGTGTGTACGTGCTCTAGTAAGTAAGAATTATCCTATGATTGAATCTGGAAATAAAGCAAAAGCGAGGCATCTGTTGTAATCACTTTGCAGAAGCACACTCTACCTAGAGAAACACTTCAAATCACAAATTTACATAATTTCCATGCGCACAACTTCTATCACACAGTGATAGGGCCAACTGGGATGACGATCCCAAGTTTTGACCTTCTAAATGGTCTAATCCCTGTTGAAAAAAAAACATATGCATATGCTGGTTAGGTATGTTTTGAAGCATGACAGCTGGTTTGAGCTGGTTTATGCTGGTCCTTAGCTGGTCATGAGCTGGTTCAAACTGGTCAAGTGTTGGTCATAAGCAACTAGCTCCAGCTCCAAACCAGCTTATAAACAGCTCAGGACCAACTAAGGACCAGCATAAACCAGCTCAAACGAGCTGTCATGCTTCAAAACATACCTAACCAGCATATGCTGGGGTTTTTTCAACAGGGAAGCAAATCAGGCCAAGCGCAATCACAGGTTAAGCAACTGCCAAGAGACCCAAAAGTCTGTGATTTAAACTCACATTGATGTCCTGCCCTATTCTGAAATTATTCAGACTGGTCTGAAACAAAAGAGCACAAGCATGAGACCGTCATGCCTGCATCGAGCGTGAGTCTAAAACTACTATGGTCTGCTGCCTCGGCAGTAGAACTTTCTTCCGGGAATCCATTCTCAATCTCAGACCTTGCACATGTTCAAGAACAGAGTCTCAATACTGACACACCAAGTCCCTGGACTGTGCTAGAGTCAGCCAGGCCCTGTTTCCTCGTATTAAAATGAGTTTTGGTCGATTGGATCACAAGTGGAGGGAGACATACCTATTTACACCTGGTGTTTTAATCCATCTTTTTTGTCCACATTCAACCATTTCTGTCCTGATTACTTTGAGGAGAGGGTCCAGGGGCGGGTAAATGATCTTTTTCAGATCTTTCGATTTAATGGACAAAATCAGCTTGCAAAATGTACATATTAATGTGCCCATGATGATTAATGAACACCGCAATGGTGAGCATCACCTTTCGTTTCTGCTCTATCAGACGCAAGACCGACTAGACGCTGTGTGTATGCTAGAAATCAGGAATGGTGAGAGAACATTGTGCTTGGTAAGTTTTTCGTCTTCAAACTAAACTTGTGTCTTCAGCTGACAAAGTTTAAATCCCGTTTGTCAGGCACACTTTCCATGATGTTTACGTGTTAGGTTAGTAGGTGGCGGTCTTCTGTGGCTGTTCAAACACATTCGACCACATGAGCGTTTACACTACAAAAGCAATCCGATCTAATGTGTTTTCGACTACCTCTGGGAGTGGTTGAAAGTGGACAAGCTCAAAATGTTTTACACCCTGTTTACACCTGTATTTTGCGTCGTCCACTTGTGATCCGATAGACCAAAACACATCTCAATACCAGGTGGAAACAGGGCCACAGAGTATCTAAATGGGCTACTGATGCAGCATCAAGTGAACCTATGAAAGGGAACAAAAGTTTATGGACAATGAACAATAATGAATTAACAATAAACAATACATTAAATAGGCTACTGTAAAACTTGTTCATTGTTAACGAATGTGAACCTATTCGTTTGATGTGCATTTGGAGCCAGAAGCCAATGTTTACCAGAACTGTCTCTCTTTATAGGATTTAACTGTAGGAGCTTTTTAGAGATTGCGCCAGATCATGAAAGAGGTGGGTAAGTAACAAGTGTTACATGTTACTTATATGAACAATGAACACACATTACACAGTTTTACTTGCGTATTGTATTGTATACTTGTGTATAAAATTACTTGTAATGAGTTACAGTGTTCAGTAACCGAAAATAAAGTAGCCTAAAGGTGCATCATTTCATCTGTGTAACACCAGACTTGTCATTTATCCCTTCTCTTATTTTTTTTATTTTATTTATTTCACTGAGAACAAAGCACAACATTTTATTGGAATTATATACAAATTTTCCAAATAGTCTACAATAGTAGAGGAGAGGAACGTGTTCTTAATGTATGCCAATCATGTATGGAATAATGTAAAAGTAAAAGCAAAAAGGACAACAATGTCACAGGTAAGATATTCCCATTCTTATCCTCTCTCTCTCTCTCTCTCTTTCTCTCTCTCTCTCTCTCTCTCAGGAGTGCTCTGGCTGTGTATTGTGGCTGAGTGTCTGTACATTGCTTTGCTGTTCACTGGTGGAGCGCTAATGGTCATAGAAATGTGTCCATGCTTTAACATGATCAACAGACTCAAGCTCAATGCCTTTGCAGCTGTGTGCACCGCTCTCTCAGGTAACTCACATCTATAAACAGTAGGGACAGGACATATTGATGGGCTTATCTCCTTTTTTTTATTTCATAAATAGTTAACCTTTAGTTTAAGACACTGTTATGATGTTATAGCATCACAATGTACATCGAAAGAGTGGTGAAAGAGCAATTATATCCTTTTTTCCATGATGTGACCCTTTAAGTAAAAATCAAAGAATGTTGGTGACAACTTTCCTGGTCATTTAATGTTTTGGATATAATCATTAGTGGTGTGTCTTGTTACCTGATAATCCATGAATTCCTCAATTAAGGTGTCCTTGGTCATGTGAACATATATATTTTTTTAATTAAGGGAATGAGGTTGAAAAACTAACTGGAATAAAATAATAAACAACAAAAATAAATCAGGCCAGTTTGTTTCGTAAGACTTCCCATCTACAGAATATTCAAATCTTAAAGGTCTTATCTATTTTAGAAAAAATACTTTCCATTATGTTTACGGATATTACCTATAACTCTAAAAACACAAGGCAATGCATAATTCAAAATACGAGGAAACATCGGTGAAAAAATCGACACAGAAAACTATAAACACAGTACATTAGGCCCTGTTTTAACAGACTTTTCTTCCTTGCTTTCGTATTTTTGGCATAGACAGATAAGAGGAACGCTAGTCCCCGTTAAATGCTCATTTGCCAGAAAAGCAGAAAATCCTGCTAGATCAACTCCTGCCAGTCAGCCCCAACTGTGAAACAGAGATGAGATTATACAGCACAAATCCATTCACGTGTTCCAACACTTTACAGAGAGCAATGATGGGTCAGCGATGCCACAGAGATCAACTGAGCAATTCTGTTCATCACAGGGGTTTTTTCCTGCTCTGTGTATTACAATAAAAATGTGGGCACACATTTTGAAAAAAAAATCATCGATTTTTGTGGCCATTTTTTATGTTACACACAGCAGAAAAAGACTCGAGAATTAGGGCACTTCAGGGTTTCGGCTTCTTACAACTACAAGGAAAACAAATCAATGGCCAACGTTGACACTGCACGCTAAACCTTTTTTTGACAGATAAAAAGCCTATAGAGGGGAATACATTTGTGCATACATTTTGAAAAAAATCACTGTAATTTTGCTGTTAAAATATGTAAACATCCTTGAAACAAGATTTACTTGGAAATCAAAATAAGATATCAAGTTTATATCCAGATAATATCTTGAATTGTGAAAGATGATTTTCTTAACCTATTAGCTAATTGCTTTGTATTGTTTTAACTAAATTTATTGAGGTTTATCCTCAAAACAAAAAAATGCATATGAGGAAAGAAAAATAATTTTAATTTAAGCATAAATATTCTCTGAAAATTTGTAATATATTAAAAAAAAATTTTAGTGAAAAGTAAATATTTTGATATTTTTACTGAAAACAAGAAAAAATAGTGATTAAGAAAAAGTGGGAAGAGGATACTGAGACGTTGTTTTGGACAGGAAGCTGCCTTTCTGCTCTGGTCTGAATGCACGATCTGTCCCAACAGCGTGGGGATTTGGTTGTTTCTGCTGTAATCGGATTGGTGTGGGGGTTAGTGATTTTGGTACGTGACATGGCCAGCAGAGACCATCCACCCTCCCCCTATTTTCACTAATCCTAGTGATTGTAGGAATGCTCACCCACACACTTGATGCACATCAGCACCTGTCGTTAGAAGAAACCACATTGGGAAAAAAAGAAGAAAAAACAACATTAGTGGATTCATCATGTGCATTGCAGTGGTGTGGTGGGCTTCTGAAATATTTGCATTTTACTTGGTTAATCAATATCTTAATATAACATTTTTGTCATAGTAAAAAAGGAATCAAGTATTACTACTTATTTTCATACAAGCTTTCAGTCAATGCAAGCTCTGTAAACACTGCAGGTGTAATGAATGTTGCAGGCACTGTAATTTAATTGTGCTGAGTGGTAATTTAACCAGCTCACAGATTTAATTCAGATGTGACTAACTGTGGTCTTAGAAAGCCATCCGTTAATGTTCTCATTGATCTCAACAGGACTGTACTTAAATATGTGGTGTTTAGGGCAAAGCCAAAGGAAAAGTCTGCAAAGTATTTTTTTATGTATTTAAATGTAAATTCATGTTCATGTTACACTTAAAGGGTTAGTCCACCCAAAAATGAAAATTCAGTCATTAGGTACTCACCCTCATGTCATTCCACACCCATATAACCTTCGTTCATCTTCAGAACACAAATTAAGATATTTTTTTTATAAAATCCGATGGCTCAATGAGGACTCCATTGACAGCAAGATAATTAACACTTTCAATGCCCAGAAAGCTACTAAAGACATATTTAAAACAGTTAATGTGACTACAGTGGTTCAACCTTAATGTTATGAAGCATCGAGAATACTTTTTGTGCACCAAAAAATTTGTAAAAAAAAAAAAAACGACTTTATTGGTAACATTTTACTATATGGGTGCACTAATATGCATTAATTCATGCTTAACTAATGCACAGATAATCATGTTTTAATGTATGACTCATGAAGAACTAAACCATTAATTAATGATTACTGCATCAGCAACTAATAAAGATTATACATGAGTAATAGATTAAGTAATATATGAATTGTTATTAATTAAATGTTTCATAATGTAATTCCTTAATAACGTATTTTATTAACTAATAGTGTAAGTTAATGTGTTAATTACCACAATGGGTTGAAGCCATGTACTTCAGTTGTCTGCTTTAATTAATCATTAACTAATGATTTGTTAAAATGTATCATTATGTTATGACTTTACTTGTTGAGGCACATGACTATTAACTAATTGTTAAGTAATATGTCATTATGGTTTTGACATCTACACTAAGCCATGGATTTCAGTTTCCAGCTATCTACAACCGTGATTCCACTTTACCAGATAAACTGCTGCATCCAAAACCCGATTTGTTCATGGCACAGGAATGTGTCAGGTTAAGCTTGAGGTCTAGGATTCAAAAACACTGAGAACATGTGGCCGGGCACTGCTATTTCGTAACTGTTATGTATCTGGCGCCTGCTGGTTCCTGCTACTCCCCACCAGAGGTCGCCGGTTCACCATTTCATTGCACACACACTTATACTTCACTCTGGACTACATTTCCCACAATCCCTCACCTAGGAACCAATCATGCACTCACACCTGTTTCCCATCAGTGACCCTTTATAAGCTGCACTCACACACACACTCATTGCTGAGTATTTATTAGCCTTTGTTTGACCATGTCTCCGTGTTTCCTTGCTCCTTGCTCCTTGCTCCTTGCTCCTTGCTCCTTGCTCCTTGCTCCTTGCTCCTTGCTCCTTGCTCCTTGCCTGTGTTTTCGACCCTGGACTGTTTTCCTTGTTTGATGATCGCTTGCTGCCTACCTTGACCATTGCCTGTGTTTGGATTACCCTTTTGCCTTGCCCTCTTGTATCTGTTTGCTGGTGTTTGACCTCTGCCTGTATGACTACGCTCATTGTAATAAAGCCTGCACATGGATCACCATCTCTGTCGTCCAGTTCCCTTCGTTACAGAATACTCAGCCCAATCAAGATCCAGCGGCTTTTATGAGCGTTTCCAGCCCCGACATGGATCCAGCAGCACGTCTTGTCTGCCTACGTCATGGTAATTGTACCCTCGAGGACCACATCCAAAAGTTTCTGGACATTGCACATTTATCTGACTTGCCTGACTTTGCTCTCATTGATTTCTTCTGTCATGGATTAAACACATCACTGCAAGATTATTTAATCAGTTATGGTCCTCGAGGGTCACTTGTTGAATTTTTGGACTTTGCTCTAATGCTAACTGGCTCTCTTTTCACTGTGGGGGTCGCGGAGGAATGCGACAAAACTCCAGTGCCTTTAATGGTGGCTGCGCTAGAATCCACTTACAAAATGGCGGCCACCACAACACCAGATCAAGTCACAGTTGATCTTTCTGAGCCAGATCAAGTAACAGTTGATCTTTCTGAGCCAGATCAAGTCACAGTTGATCTTTCTGAGCCAAATCACGCCACGTCTCCGCTGATCGCCCAGAGTCACGCCACGTCTCCGCTGATCGCCCAGAGTCACGCCGCGTCTCTAGATCCGTCCGAGAGCGAAGAGGACTGGTGTCCAGTGTGGACGATCCACCACTGACTTCAGTACGAGCAGCTGGCATTCTGAAGCCTCTGCCGGCGGCCCCTCCTGAGCCCTCAGCCGAGATGGCTGCCACGCCTGAGCCCTCAGCCGAGATGGCTGCCACGCCTGAGCCCTCAGACGAGATGGCTGCCACGCCTAAGCCCTCAGACGAGATGGCTGCCACGCCTGAGCCCTCAGACGAGATGGCTGCCACGCCTGAGCCCTCAGCCGAGATGGCTGCCACGCCTGAGCCCTCAGAGACTACAGTGCTGACCATTATGGCCACAGCCATTTGGTATGTGTGGGCTGCGCACACATTGGCTCCAGCCCATGAATCAGCTCCAGAGCCTCGCCTCGTTAGATCTTCCAGAGCCACGTCACGTCTCGCCAGATCTTCCAGAGCCACGTCTCGTCTCGCCAGATCTTCCAGAGCCTTGCCTCGTCTCGTCTAGTCTCATCAGATCTTCCAGAGCCTCGTCTCGTCTCATCAGATCTTCTAGAGCTTCGTCTCGACTCATCAGATCTTCCAGAGCCTCGTCTCATCTCGACTCATCAGATCTTCCAGAGCCTTGTCTCGCCTCGTCAGATCTTCTAGAGTCTCACCTCTTCAGATCTTCCAGAGCCTTGCCTCGTCTCGTCTCATCAGATCTTCTAGAGCTTCGTCTCAACTCATCAGATCTTCCAGAGTCTCGTCTCATCAGATCTTCCAGAGCCTCGTCTCGTCTCGACTCATCAGATCTTCCAGAGCCTCGCCTCGTCTCGTCTCATCAGATCTTCCAGAGCCTCGTCTCGTCTCGTCTCATCGGATCCCCAACTCTGTCGTCCAGTTCCCTTCGTTACAGTAACACTGTGTCAAGACCGGACAAAGAGAATAGAACTCATTATAATCAGTGATAGTGATGCTACACTGGATGCGGCACGACACAACACAACACAACACAACACAACACAACACAACACAACACAACACAACACAACACAACAAAATGTCACTTCTGTTATGAAGGACAAATGGACTTGCAATGGTCTGTCATGTCCAGTGTAAACAGCTGTTGCGGCTTGACTCGATAATGGTCGCATCCAGTTTAAGCACACTGTAACATCAATCTGTAGTTCAGATTCTGGTGTGCTAATATTTGTGTGCTGCCCAACTTACCCATCCTTCAAACACATTCTCTGTCATTACACTCACTGCATGTGCAACTGTCTAAACCCATTAATTATATATTACTTAACAATTAGTTAATAGTCATGTGCCTCAACAAGCAGTCATAACATAATGATACATTTTCAAATCATTAGTTAATGATTAATTAAAGCAGACAACCTAAAGTTGAAGTACATGGCTTCAATCCATTGTGGTAATTAACACATTAACTTACACTTAATGTGTTATTAAGGAATTAATACATTATGACACATTTAATTAATAACAATTCATATATTACTTAATCTATTACTCATGTATAATCTTTATTAGTTGCTGATGCAGTAATCATTAATTAATGGTTTAGTTCTTCATGAGTCATACATTAAAACTGATTATCTATGAATTAGTTAAGCATGAATTAATGCATATTAGTGCACCCATATTGTAAAGTGTTACCACTTTATTCAACAATATCTAGCGATGGCCGATTTCAAAACACTGCTTCATGAAGTTTCGAAGCTTTATGAATATTTTGTTTCGAATCAGTCGTTCAGAGCGTGAATCAAACTGCCAAAGTCACGTGATTTCAGTAAACGATGCTTCGTTACGTCATAAACATTTTGAAATTTCAATGGTTCATGTGACTTTGGCAGTTTAATACAAGCTCCGAACCACTGATTCGAAACAAAAGATTCGTCTTTTTACGAAATATGTCTTTAGTAGCTTTCTGGGCATTTGAAAGTGTTAATTATCTTGCTGGCATCACTGAACCCTCAGATTTGATCAAAAATATCTTAATTAGTGTTCTGAAGATGAACAAAGGTCTTATGGGTCTGGAACGACATGAAGGTGAGTAATTAATGACTGAATTTTTGGGTGAACTAACCCTTTAATGTTGATACTTTTTTTTTTTTTTTTTTCAGGTTAAATAAATAAGCATTGCTAACACTATGAAAAAACAACAACAACCGATACAATATTTTGTATATAGGCTAACAGTAACAATTTTCTATTAAAACAGTATACTTAAGATAGTGCTTAATATTACAATTATTCCAAAACAATAACTATAAGTAACAAGTTGTGTATTTTATTTGTTACCTGATGTTCACCTGCTCTTTTTAACTTATTTTCAGATCGTCAATGGTCAAAACCCGGTAAACAGCTGCAACTGTCATAATGGCCACAGACACGAAGATGTAGCCTACTTTTAATTTCACCAAACAGATTGCTCACAAAAAAAACATACAGGTCACTTTCTGGTTGATTCATGGACACAGAACATGCACGAAAATGAGAGGCGCGATTTTTTGCACGAACAGCACAATGGCCAGTCATAGCGCAATGGAGGCTTTGCCTCCTCTCACGTGACTTTTCCACATTAAAATCACACTGCACAGTCTGTTAAATGGGATCAGCCTAACTTTCACCGCTGATGTTGCTGTTGGACAGTGTAACCTTAGAAAACCTTACATTTGTGTTGCTCTAGTTTTCTACTCATCCAATTCTTTGAGGAGGCGCTGCCTATCGTGCCTTATCGGAGGAAACAACCCTGCACATGTACATTCTTCTCGAATCCAACTATGAAAACCCTACCCCTGCTCTGTGTCCTTGCACACTGGAAATACAATTTAAGAGAGGAAATTAAAGGAATTAGCCCTGTAATAAAATGACTGGTACAAGAATGTAATAATAGGGCCTACTACACCTATTAATAAAAATTAATAATAAATAATCTCTGCTTCTTATTATGCTGGTTTTGCAACTGAACAGAGTTTATGCTTTGTATAGACATTATACTGAAACTCATACTGACATCTTGTGGACAAACCCAAAAATGACAACATGCACTGTAATTTTTCTGTGCCCCAGGCCTTTTCGGGATGGTTGCACATATGATGTTCACTACAGCTTTCCAGCTGGCTGTCCAATTGGGTCCAGAAGACTGGAGACCTAAGACATGGGACTACAGCTGGTCCTATCTGTGAGTCTCATGTATGACACATTACAAATAAATTTGCCAGCAGCCATTCATTAATCATTGTCAAGCCAGACGAAGAAACAGGATAGCTGATCTTGTAGACTTGAAAATGTCTTTTATAATACATCAAGTTCTCTACATACAGTAAGCAATGTAAACTTTTATTCATTATTATGCAATTATATGGCATATATATATATATATATACTGTATATATATACTGTATATATACTGTATATATATACTGTATATATACTGTATATTGGTATGCATCATCTACATATATGTGTCAGTTTTAAAAAAAAAAAATCAGTAGTAAAAGTTTAAAATAAAATATTTATTTATTATTTTAAATTAAAAATTAGAATGGTAAATATGATCTTCTCTACACTTTATCTTAGTCTGGCATGGGGCTCGTTCGGTACCTGCATGGGCTCGGCGGTCACGGCACTAAACCATTACACCAAAACCATCATTGAGTTTAAGTTCAAGCAGAGGACCATTGAGAAGAAACTGCGCATCAAGCAGATTCTGGAGCTGGATGCGCCAGAAGACTTATGGTACATCACTTCATTGCAAGAGCAAGCAGACCAACACGCTGCCCTGTATGTAAATGGCACTGAACCATCCTGCATCAACTCCACAATACTGGACAATTGGGGCAGAGCATACTGCTGAAAACTCGTGAAGGACACTACTCTTCTTCAGCACAGACATTTTTGTGCATTTATATCATAGGGCTTCTGTCAAAAGAGCAGGATATGGACTAAAGTTATCTTGTAGTGCCATAACTGTTCTGACAAGACTTGCTGTGCTATTGTGAACCTATTCATAAGCTGATAACTGAGGTTTAAAGTAATATTCTGAGTTAAGCTAAACAAGTTAAGCTTTATCGACAGCAACTTTATCATCACAGAATATAATTCATGCAGAATCAAGGCTGACTTTCATGTCTTCTCTTTAATGAAAATAACTTCAGTTCATTTTTCCTTTTATAAATATACACTGTATGGACAAAAGTATCAGGACACCCAACCATTACACCAATAGGGACTGTAATAATGTTGCATTCTCAATATAGACATTGATATGGAGTTGGTCCCCCTTTGCAGCTATAACAGCAGCTTTCCACAAGATTTTGGAGTGTTTCTGAGGGAATTTTTGCCCAATCATCCAGTAGAGCATTTGTGTGGTCAGGCACTGATGCTGTACGAGAAGGCCTGGCTCACAATCTCCGCTCCAGTTCATCCCAAAGGTTGAGATTCAGCCAGTCAAGTTCTTCCACACCAAACTCATCCAACCATGTCTTTATGTGCATAGTCATGCTGGAATAGGAATGGACCTTCTACAAACTGATCCAACAGAGTTGGAAGCATAGAAATGTCCAAAATGTCTTGGTATGTTGAAGCATGAAGGTTTCTCATAATTGGAAATGTAACCCATCCTGTTCGAACCACCCGCTCTAAGCAAGACTCGAACCCCGGTCTGCCGGCATGGGAGTCAGGTGCTCTAACAAGGAGGATGAAGGCCGCAGTCTCTAGCATCAATTGCTAGAGCATCTCTTGAATTCAGAGGAGTAAGGTTTTTACAGACACAGCTCTCACTTATATGTCTGTCACAGTCACCCCCCTAAACTTCACTCCCATCTGGGTCACAGCACCAATGTAACCCCTCCTGTTTGAACCACCCGCTCTGAGCAGGACTCAAACCTGGATCCACCAGCATGGGAGTCGGGCGCTCTAACAAGAAAGATAAAGACCGCAGTCTCTAACAACAGTCGCTAGAGGACCTCTTTAGATCAGGGGAGTGAGGTTTTTACAGACACAGCTCTCACTAGCCTATGTCTGTTACACTCACCCCCCCTAAACCTCACTTCCATCCGGGTCATGGCACCAATGTAACCCCTCCTGTTTAAACGACCCGCTCTAAGTGGGACTCGAACCCAGGTCCGCCGGCATGGGAGTCAGGCACTCTAACAAGGAGGCTAAAGACTGCAGTCGCTAGAGCACCTCTTAAATTCAGGGGAGTGATGTTTTTACACGCACAGCTCTCACTAGCCTACATCTGTTACACCCACCCCCTAAACCTCACTCCCATTCGGGTCACGGCACCAATGTAACCCCTCCTGTTCAAACCGCCCACTTTAAGTGGGACTCGAACCCTGGTCCACCGGCATGGGAGTCGGGTTCTCTAACAAGGAGGCTAAAGTTGCTAGAGCACCTCTTGAATTTAAGGGAGTGAGGTTTTTTGACGCACAGCTCTCACTAGTCTACATCTGTTACAGAAGTACAAGGTCTACACCTGAAAAATAGCCCCAAACCATTATCCCTTCTCCACCAAACTTTACAGTTGGCATAATGCAGTCAGGCAGGTAACGTTCTCCTGGCATCTGCCAAACCTAGACCAACTCATCAGACAGCCAAACAGAGAAGTGTGATTTGTGAAGCGTGCTTTACACACTTCAGGTGAGGCCTGCATGCCGCAGCTCGGCCATGAAAACCCACTCCACGAAGCTCCCGCCACACAGTTTTTGTGCAGCTATTAATGCCAGTGGAAGTTTGGAACTCTTCAGATATGGAATCAGCAGAGTGGCTAAGTTGCTGCTGTTCCTAAACACTTCCACTTTTCTAATTATACCACTTACAGTTGACTGTGGAATATCTAGCAGGGATTAAATTTCAAAGGTGGTGTCCACAGTACTAAGCTTTAATTCACTGAGCTCTTCAGAACAACCCATTTGTTTCAAATGTTTGGCTAGCAGTGTTGCCAACTGCTTTCAGTTGAAAGTAGCTAAAACTGCTAGCTAAATGTCACTACATGACATCATAATGGCAAATTCATTGATCTATATAAATATGAATACAGATCACTGGGCAAAATAAGAATCTAGATAAGGTTTGTCCAAGAAGTTGCTAGATTTGTCCCTAAACCTTTGAAAAAAGTCTCAAAAGGGACAGGGAAGTCACTAAATCTAGTGACAAAATCACTAAATTGGCAACACTGATGGCTAGGAGCTTGATTTTACACACCTGTGTCTGACTGAAACACCTGAATTAAGATGTGTGTCCCGATACTTTTATTTATATAATGTATATTAGAGTGAAGCTTTTAAAGTGAGGCTATATATATTTAAACAGAAACTATTTTATGTAGTGTGGTTTTTAATCAAAAAGCAAGGTTATTTCAAATGGAGTAACTCCAATACTTTTGAGGAACAAAGCAAAAAATATTCTCTGTGATGACTGACAGCATGTCACATGCTGTCATGAGACTTGTTCTCTAACCAAGATTGTTATGCTACACGTTGTTTGTTGTTATATATATTTTTTAAAACATTATGCATATTTATTCATTCGAAATGTCATTATTTCTCACATTAACTTCAAACCACAGCGAGGTAAGGACGCCATCTTCTGGACCAACATTTCAGTGCCTCTGGCAGAAATAAGACTCCTTTAGTAAAACATGCTCCAGTGCCACATTTATTACAGACTTGTGTCAATGCCAACCATCTTGTAGATGCTCTTGTTGTAGGATGAGTGAAATCTCTCAATCTCTTATGGATGTAAGCGTGGGTTTCTGGATTAGTTCTTCTGCCTTTGGTAGCACGGAAAATGGTTACATTTTACTTATATGTGTGGTGCATGTTGAATGATTAATTAACATAAAATGACTAGCATACTCTGTCATCAACTAACCCTCATATAGCATTTTCTTATCACAACGCATCAACACATAGCTATATTGACCATTTTTGATGACACACTGAATAGAGATTATAATGAATCTAGTGATCAAAAAACAATATTTATTTTTAAACAATAATATAGGACTAAGGCAGCAATAATTCTCATAGTATAGCATAATTTCTTTCAATACGCCATTATAAACTAAACCACCCATAGTCGTCCACGTCTGTTCACTAGAAGTAAACCTGTCACATCCTGCAGCCCTTAAATGCTCCTTAACTAATATGCTATAGCCTACTGAAAAATCACCAAACAATAGTTAAATCTCACTATAAACATTCCAACAAAGCAAACAAAGTCTATGCTTCATGATTTGGCGACCTGATTGTTATTTACAGAAGGATATTTTTGATAGTATGCATGAGTTTTAAAAATGTGATGGAAAATAACAGCAGTAATTGGATATCACAAAATTATGTTAATTACCTTGTGGTTTTGTGTGTATAAAACCTATCTCATATTTCTCTGTGATCTGTGCAGCTGGTGACTTCTTAACAGATGAAGTTTGTGTATTTCAGTTCTGAAGGAGTTCAGAGGAACATCATGATTTACATGAAGCTAAAATTATGAGGCAGATTGTGCAGGTGTATCCTGAGCGAGAGTCGTGTGTCTGTGAAAGAAAATGCAAACAAATGCAGTGCCAAAGATTTTTAATTGCAGAACCAAAACCAAAGAGTAAAGTATATAGTCATATTAACTGTCAGATATCACACAATCCAGATGATATGAAAAGAAATAAAGAAAAAAAACATGTCTTTTTCATTCAGACAATATTTCAGTAACACTGTGAATTTGAGATACTTTTCTTAGTGAATTCTGAACCCACGGACACTTGACATGAGAAATCCACATTACTGATCCAGTCAGAGGAGTCGATGGTCAGATAGCTGCTCATTTTGAAGGTTTTGTCTTCTTGTTTCTCAGTAGCACTGCTCCAAACTCCATCTGTAAAAGAGCGTCCATTGACTGTCCAGCTGACATGAACCAGAGCTACAGAAATATCCTCAGCCAGACACACAAGTGTAGCTTTACTCTCCTTCAGAGCCTCAGTGGATGGAGACAAGAGTGTCACAACAGGAGGAGCCAGAGGAAAGTCTGGAGGAAACAGGCAGGGAATTCATGGAAACAAAATATATGGATTGGAACTACATTAGTTTCACCATGAAAATCTTTGCACACATATTTTAGGATGATTAACCAATCAAATTGAGATTTTAAAATTCATTATTAAGGTTCATTTTGAAATAATACAATTTAAACAGGAAATTAAACACCAGTTGCATGAATATAGCCGCTAAGTTATAACTGTGTCTACTAATAAAACTACTAATGGTCTGACCAACTAGTAATTAGTTAGGGCTAATCAGTCTTACTTTTAAGATTCAATTAAGACCAATATGTAACTGATAAAAAAAAATCAAAAATGATGATGACCAATCTTGAAAAACAAAAATAGATGACTAACTTTTAAGATGAGTATATACAGTCAATTTTTTTTTTTAAGTAAATCTATTAAAATGTAATTTTTAATCTTATAATTTTATCTTTATTTAATTGCAAAAATAAAATAAAATCCTGTGAGTGACTGAGCAGTACTGAAAGAGTAAAGCTGACTCACCGATCACATTCAGTTTTGTTCCTTGGCCGAATACCTGTGATTCATGTCACGTACAAAAACCTCCTGAGTTTCAGAGGCGAGAGACACAGAACTGAAACATTCACTCCAGCACAGATTATAACTCACAACTCTCTTCATTAAACCTCTTTCACTCATTAAGTGTTATGTGAAAAATGATTAAAAAGTGAATCATCACATACCGTTAGTCTGTTAGTGAAGGGAACATGCTGGTCACTTCAAAGAAGTTTGTCCTTTACATCTGAGAGCAGTTGAGAAACCTGCTGTATAGATTCAGAAGACCTGGAATAGAGTATATTTACTGTTCTGTATTTTTTTTATTTTTTTGTAAACATATTTCTTTAAAGAATTTCTTAAAGGACCGCATAGCAAAGAATATTCTCAACATTTGTAATTAGTTTGTAATTCATCATGAATCTAAGAAGTGAAGTAAGGCTCTTATCATCTGTTGTCTAGAAGCAGAAGTGAATGTGAGCAGTGGGGAGGTTTTTGTCATGCTGTGAATCACTGTGATACGTACTCACTAGCAGAGCTGTCCCATGTCTTACAATAATACACTGCAGAATCACCAGCATCCACATTATTGATGATCAGACTATAATCTGATTTAGATTAATGTGCTGATGTGAATTTAGGAGCAGAGAAACCAGATCCATAATAAACTGAGCTCCAGCTATGGTGAAATCTTAACACAAACTGAGGAACTCCTCTTGGAGTCTGTTTGTACCATCTAGCAGAATTAGAAATTTCTGTCCCCAGATTACAGTCCAGTGTAGCCGTTTGTCCTTTATTGACTGTGATTAATGGACTCTGAGTCACTACAGTCACTCCACTGACACCTGCAGAATAAAAACAACCTTTATATGAGATTGTGTGTCAAAACACTTTAAATCTGACATCAGATATGATGAAAACTTACAGGTCAGAAGAGTAAAGAAAGCACAGAATATTGTGATCATCTTGTGACGTGTAAAGATGAGCAGTGCTGTAGAATAATGCTGAGATGATCAGAGAGAGAAACTTTAAGACAGTCAAGAGCTCTGAGAGGGAGGAGCCACTGAAAGACCCACCCACCTCCTACAATAGACCCACCCACATCTGACAAACTACACGTGTGCTTCTCACTTCATCACTGAGAAAAATGTGTTAAAATGATTTAAAAAGGATTTGGGTAACACTTTATAATAACGTTCAGTTATAAGTCACTTATAAATTATTAGTTAATGATGAACTAATCATTTACAAAATATCATAAATGATTAATAAGTGATATACTAACATTTTATGAGTTAATGATGAACGAATCATTTACAAAACATGACTATACCTTCATAAATGATTAATAAGTGGTATGCTAACAATTTACAAATGTGTTGTAAGTTATCTTAAAATGTGTAAATCATGAAATAAACAGATCATTACATTGTAACAGGTAAGAGATGTCTACAAATTATATAAAACACATTTACAAGTGATGAATAGTTTACACTTTAAAAAAGGGGATGCAGAAAGCTTTGTAAATGATTTATTCATGCATTTACACATCATCTATAACAGGTGTTGAACTCTTTGTAGTGTGTACTGCAGTGTAAGTACTGACTGGTGAGGGTCTTCTGTGACACGCATTGGAGTCTTTAACTCTGTGCACCTGATGTGAGCTTCAGTGGAAGGTAAAACCAGTTGAGAGGTTCACTTTATCACTAGATCCCACACGCTCCACACAGAACACAAGTCTGTGCTGATGAGTGAAAGGATTTAACACAACCCACTGGAATCACCTGACTGGAAGTCATTTATAAATGTTTATCTAAATGACTCTTCTTAAAAATAGTGCTTTAGCATACCTGCATGTTTGTGCTTTTGAACACAGACCAGCTTACAACTTCATCAATAAATCATATACTGATCATTTACTAATGGATTGTTCATCATTTGTTCAAGATGAACAATTATTCATTGAAATAATGATACTAAATAAATTTTGACATAAATAACTTATCAACCATCTACTAATAACTGTTTATTTCATGATTTACACATTTTAAGATAACTTACAACACATTTGTAAATTGTTAGCATACCACTTATTAATCATTTATGAATGTATAGTCATGTTTTGTAAATGATTCGTTCATCATTAACTAACATTTAATTTGTAAATGACAACTGAATTAAGAAAACATTCATAAAATGTTAGTATATCACTTATTAATCATTTATGATGTTTTGTAAATGATTAGTTCATCATTAACTAATAATTTATAAGTGACTTATAAATGAACGTTATTATAAAGTGTTACCAGGATTTTTTTTCTTTTTTCTACGGAATATATTGTGATGATGTGGTGTAAATAACTAGTGCAAAAAAAAAAAAAGTACACCAAAAAAGTACACCAAAAATGCCTAGAATATATATAATATATATGAAAGTGTGTGTGATTGTGTCACATGTACACTGTAGTTAAATCCAATGAAAAGCAAAATGCAGGAATAACAGGACAGTGGAGTTTTTGAAATGTCCCTATAAAATGTAATAATTTAAAGTAAACAATAATTTGACATTATTACAGTGTAGTTTTTAAAAGTCTATTTAATTGAAACAGTCATGAAAGAGTACTCTATAAGTGGCCTTTTGCGTTAACATTATATTTTTTATATATATATTTTTTTAAAATATAAGCCTACTTTTATGATATGAAATATACTGAAACTATATTTATCACAACAAACAATCCTCTTTCACAAGGGATTTGGGTTTCTGCTACAGCTCACTAGAGGGCGCGAAAAACCATCAAAAATAATCATACAGGACATGGAGACTTTTATTCTGTAAATAGCATCGTTGCCGTGGCGACAAAGGAAATCTCTCCCATGTAATGCTTGTATCAAGTCAGTCGTTATAAAACAGGAATATTTAAAAGAGCGCTTTCATTTTAATACAATAACTGTTAGCAGGCTAAGTGGTCGAGGCGATGTGTTTATTGCTCGGTGCAACTGGAGTTGGAAAAACGCTTTTACTGAAACGACTACAGAATATCCTTTACCAGCTGTTTATATAAGACACACTGCCTCCATACATATCTGATAGATTCTTATTATAATTTCATATCCAATGTTAATGAATGAATATGACTTCTTTATCTGGACTAACAGTTGTGTCAAATGGAGGCGCGTGCGGATTTGGGTGAAGCGCCCGTCACGCTTCCCACGGTGAGAAGCTCTCCTGTTCACACTAATGTTGTTCGGAGAATAAAGTAAAACCTTTTGTAATATTTTAAACGCAATATAAGGTGAACAGTGTGTTTGAGTGTTAAAGTAAATTGAATCGGGCTGTCTAAAGCTATAGTAGCCTAAAATAAAGTAGCCTAAAGTATATTAAAAGTTTTTAAAAAGTTTACAGAAAGAATACAAAATGCTAGCTTTTATTTTAAAACATTTTTTTTTTTTTTTTTTTTTTTTTTTTAATGTGCATGTGTTTAGAAAGTTTGGTGAGGACTGGTCATAAAGGTTCCTGTATAGAGAATGAAAAAAATAAGGATTTTTTGTTGATGTATTAAGACAATAAAGATTGAAGATTTTTTTTTTTTTTTTTTTGTCTGAAATATCTTAATATCTTATTCTTATTTATTTATTTAGGTTGGCACCAACCTTACAGACCTCCTATTTAGGAAGAAGAAGATAACAATACGAGAGTTGGGAGGCTGTATGGGGCCCATTTGGCCAAAATACTACCTAGATTGCAGATCCGTTATAGTGAGTATCAACAAAAGATTCAGCAACTATCACTCCATTTTGTGTCTTTCAAGAAAAGGTGCTCCTCTTGAAATGGGTCACTACACCCTTCCATCTGCTTTTGATCCTGTACAAGCTCAAAATGTAAGGCAAAAAATAAATTCACAAAATTAAGACCTAAAGTTAAATGTGGGAAAAGAAAGAAATAAGTTTTATATGTATATAATAGTACAGAAGCCAAAATAGAGGTTTAAGAGAGGTTTGATTTGCTTAACATTCTTGGTCACTGCTTAATTCCCATACATCCATATGTGTTATGAGTTATTATGAATGTACTAGTATATAAAAATGTTAAAAACAGTCCTGTTGAAGAATGAGGTGTGGCAAAAGGTAATGGCTTTGCTCGTTGGACCAGAATCCCTCGATTAGCAACCACTGGACGTGAAGATTGTTTCTGTTCTTGCTGGTTTTCTCTTCATTGCTTTGAGAGTCCTGGAGAGAGACTGTAGGTACATTTACAGTATGATCATGTTGTCCATCATGATTGATATTCATTTGTTCTTTATGCATTGTAGTTTGTGGTGGACTGTGCCAACATTGCCCAGATTTCATCATCCTGCGTACAGCTGCTGTCTGTTCTGTCTGCGGAGCCACTTCACTCTGCTGCTGTACTTGTACTCTTCAACAAGAGGTCAGCTGAAGTTTCATCCAAAGTTGCGAATTTAACTTGTGCACAAAATTGGGATGGTGCATAAAACATTTGTGAATAAAGCAGCATTTCCATCCCATGTGTTCAAGAGAGCAAAATCGTCAATTCCTGGGAAATTGCAGCAAATGATCTGTAATAAAAATGGTGGTTGCTGCATTTGGGGAAGAAACTGAGGCTCTTTTTTCCTACATCATAAATGACTTGCGTCTCAGAGCGCACAAACGAAACGCAATAAACTCTGTCATGTTTGGGATCTCAATCATGTGAGACGCTTCTGGGAGGGAATTAAATGGTTAGTTAGTTCAAAAATATCTTATGGGTTTGGAACAACATGAGGGTGAGTACTCAATGACAGAAATTTCATTTTTGGGTGAACTAACCCTTTAAAGCAAACCATTCTGATGACAGACTTTGGTTCAGGCATTTCAGAACGAGCAAACAAACTTTTGAGATGCTGCAATGTGATTGGTCCGCTGGTTAGTCCAGCTATCCAATCACATCCTCTGTTGAGGCAAAGTCACGTGAGTTTGTTGTTCTGCATTGAGATTTATTTGGATAAAAATCGTCAGATAAAAAAACGTATCATTGGATAAAAAATGTATCTGCCTCAATTGAGTGCATGCGTTTTTTATGCACATTTTAAGAATTTATGCTGGTATTTTATTAGATTTACCAAAATGGACATAAAAATAGGTGGATGGAAACATATCTACTGTCTCCCTTGTTGATTTAATTCAATAAATCCAGTAATAAGTTATGCTAAGCCGATCACTCCTCACTACATTTAGTGCATTTCTTTCCTCAGGGATCTTCCATGCACCATGTCTCTTGTGGAGCTGAAGTCATTGTTCAGGATGGATGATGTCATCAGAACTGCGCCTCAGTCAATCTCAACACTAGAGATCAGTGGCCGCTCCGGACAGGGCCTTCAGGATGTGCTCGCCTGGCTGTTTTCAAACCGCTCTGATACATGATAGATGTGGAAGCAGAAAACTGCGGGCTAATGTGATATCACAGATCACGGTTAACATTTGATACATGTGATGTGAAGATGTGATTGTGATTTCTAGTCATCTCAGCGCTGCTGTGTTAGCTCTAGCTACATTCATTTGAGAAACAGCTGTGGCAAAATGTAGAACTGGTGGTCTTTTGATGACCGCCAACCCGTGTGACTTCCTGGGTTCTGTGGAATAGTTAGTTTGAAGTTAGTTTTAGTCTGTCAAAACACAACCATTAAACGCTTGGATTTTGTCCTCTGCTGTAAGCTTTCAAATCCCATGTGGTCTACAGAAGAAAGAAAATGTTTTGGTTGGAGTCTTGAAATATTGTTTAAAATGCATCCCAGGATGTGTTTAAGTAATTGTAATGAGTTACTGTACTTAAACTACAAGGTAGCCAAAAGACTGTCAAAGATATTGGCAACTTTTACTTGACTACATTTTTGAGCAAGTATGTGTACTCTTTACCCCAATCGCCATCTACAGGACATTGAAGGTACTAAGATAGTACACAAGATGTGTGTTTTGCCCTTACTCACTCAAACTTGTGAACAAGGCTACTTTATGCAAATGCAAGTGCATTAGCTTCTGAATCACAGGGGTTTCATATATGAGATTAAGACATGGCTGTACCTGAAACCAGCTTTGACTGTTTAATTTCACTCAACATTATTTTATCTAACAGTTATATTGAAGAGAACGTTTTGAAGGATATTGGTTTACTTATGCTCTTTTTGTGAACTTGAGCTTAACTGAGACTTGATTGTTTATAGACGTTTAAGAGTCTGTTTACTGCAGTATTGAGGTGTTCAGTTTTATTTCAGCTTGAGAAAATAAACATGTGATTGTTCTCCTCACAAATCAACTATTTCTTGTTTTTCACTGGCATGTCTCTTGGCAACACCTAGTGAATCTTTGAGCCTACAGTCGGTATAAGTAAAATATTTAAAGGGTTAGTTTACCCAGAAATTAAAATTCTGTCATTAATTACTCACCCTTGTGTCATTCCAAACCTGTAAGACCTTTGTTCATCTTCAAACACAAATGAAGATATTTTTGATGCAATCCAAGAGCTCTCTGACTCCTCCATAGACAGTAATATAATCACCACTT
Source organism: Elopichthys bambusa (assembly GCA_037101425.1). NCBI lineage: Eukaryota > Metazoa > Chordata > Actinopteri > Cypriniformes > Xenocyprididae > Elopichthys > Elopichthys bambusa. The sequence continues at coordinate 9,096,259 of CM074435.1, forward strand.
TCAAGGTCCAGAAAGGTACTAAAGACAGTGTTAAAATAGTCAACTTTGAACAGTTTTAATTTTATGAAGTGACAAGAATACTTTGTGCACAAAAACAACACAAAAAGTTATTTTTGTGTTGTTTTTGCACACAAAAATTATTCTTTAAAATCTTCATAACATTAAGGTTGAACCACTGCAGTCACATGGACTATTTTAACGATGTCTTTAGTACCTTTCTGGACTTTGAAAGTGGTGGTTATATTGCTATCTATAGAGGAGTCAGAGAGCTCTTGGATTTCATCAAAAATATCTTCATTTGTGTTCTGAAGATGAATGAAGGTCTTACAGGTTTGGAATGACATGAGGGTGAGAAATTAATGACAGAATTTTCATTTTTGGGTGAACTAACCCTTTAAGTACTGTTAAAAGCAGACATTCTAAGGCCTGGTTTCAGACAGGGCTTAGATTAAACCAGGATTAGGCCTTAGTTCAATTAGGACATTTAAGTAGCTTTTATAAATGTGCCTTAGGGGAAAAAAAAAAAAAAAAAAAAAACATTACTGGTGTGCATCTTGAGACAAAACAATGTCAAAGTTGCTTTCATTTAAAACATCAATAATGCATTTTAGTCTGGGACTATGCTTAAGCCTTGTCTGTGAAACTGGGGCTAAGACTTTTTCTCAAGTTGTTTTGGAATTGGTGTCTTGTAACTTGTAATAGAGTCATTTTCACTGTAAGGTATCTGTACTTTAACTCAGGTATGGTTTTCAGGTACTCTTTACACCTCTGTCCAGGATGCACCTCATCAAGATAAAGAATCTAACATATAAAAGGCCGTTCACACAGAATGCATTTTGTGAGACATGAGCAATGGAATGGGTAAAAACGGAAACGTTTTTTTTTTAGCACCACATTATCTAAAAGCCCCGTCTTGCGTGAGACGCTGCAAAATATGTAAGATGTGAGTGCAGTGGTCTAGTGCATGTTTACGTAGAAAACAACGGAAAAGCAATGCAGTGTAATGCAAAAATGCAAGATGCGGGACAGTGTAATGGGAAAAAAATGTAGAGGAATGGAAGAAAATGCAAGGTCTCAAGATTTTTTTTTTTTTTTTTAAGTAATTTTAACTTAAACGACGTGTGAAAGATTATTGGTCAAAGATACCTATATACTGCATGTTTACAACAAAAAAAGTTGGAAAAGTAGTGCAGTGGAAATCAATATATATTAAAGGCTAAATGAGACGTTTATTTTACAGTTTTCTGAAACTGTTTATGAGTAGGTGTGTCCAAACATTTGACTAGTACTGTATATGGTATGTGCAAGAAATGACAAGCCAAAGGTGGAGAGCATGATGTATGAACCATAAACAAACATAAACCAGACATGCCATTCAGTTTCATCTCCATCCTTGTATTCGATGATCAACATGTCATGTGCAAGTCTCAAATTCTTACATTCTGTTAGTATGTGGCATCAATTCATTCCGAACACCACGGTAAGTACATTCTCTTGCTGGAGGTCTATTTTCATTCAATTCAACAGTCAATGCCCAATATTACAAAATCATTATACTTTACATTTTGCTGCTTAAATTATTGGCCCCAAAATCCCTTTTTTTTTTCTGTCATACTGGTGAGAGTGACCCATCAGGATGTGTTCAGTTCACAGATACCAGTAAATAAAAGAACAGCACTGGAAGTCATCAGATACTCCAGACCAATAAGGGAACACTAAAGCAGTGCGAAAACTTGTGCTTAGTTATGTAATAGGTTTGATGTTACAAGTAAAAAGTGCGTTGTCCTTTCCAAATAATACTTAAAGTATGAGGTGTTTAAAGTAGATACTGATGCTGCAGCAGTTGGATTAAATATTCTCGACTTTTAAATTGTGTCATTTATTTGTCATTTACTATAAAGCCAGCATCAATCTGTATTGCCATGTAATGCATAGTTGACATTGACACATGATTATAAATCAAGGGCGTTCACACATACAGTGGTTTTATGACTGGAGGTCAACGAGTGGCTGCATTGGTGGCTGTGGTTGATGTTCTTGTTTAAAGCTGGTTTCATAATTGATTCATTTTACATTAACACTGTTATTAACCTGTTTATTACTGTGAAGTAGCTTTGAAACAATCTTGAGATCACTGAATTGGCTGTTCAGCTAAGCAAACCAGTGCATGAGAAGAAAAAAACTAAACTGATGATAGCAAACAAATGGCAAAGTAAAAACGGCACACAGAAGGCTTCCTCCCAAACAAGTTAAATCCATCCCCGAATGGAACTGTGGAGTGAGAACAATCATGTCCGCCATGTAGTATTTGTTGCACTGGAGGAACCTTTTCATAGTTTCTATAACTAATTTTTAAAAAGCTCTGTAAACACAGAGTTTATAGCATATACATTAACTCCACGAACATGGAAAACGGTGATAGATGGCACTTCTCAACATTTATGCTAAGGAGGAAATCCAATGCGACTTTGGAGGGACCAAGCGAAACATGGTTATGTATTTCTAGCATCACGTGGCAAACGCTGTAAAACTTTTTTTGCATACCGTTTACTTCCTTTGTTTAACAGTTCAATCTAATAACATAAGACTGTTAAAACAGATCGTAAAATAATGAAAATGGAGAATATCAGCGCTGTGTTCTCAGGCTCTGGCTAAGCCATTCTTAGCTCCGTCAAAATAAGAGTTCCGCACAACAACCAGAGCAGCAGGATGTTAGTAACTGCTTACGTCACTTCAGAGTTCCTACTGGCGGTGCGAATGCAACCAGGAAAATGATCCTAAGGGAACATTTAGTTCTTGGGGGATCGCCCTGGTGGCTAGTTCATATAACGGAGTTCCTATAACCACCCAGTGCGAAAGCCCTAGTCAAGGGTCGTTCCTTGACGTCTGATGCTTATGGCACACTTAACTAGAAACACTACAGGATTTTTAAAGTCATCATCTGGTTGGGTGAATTCTACAGGATGTCCGGGAGACGTGCGTGTCGTGTTCTTTAATGGTCTGCCTGGAAACAAATGCCATGAAGCCAAACCCCCTCATGGAAGAAGAACGCTGTTGTGTTTACAACTGTGACAGTGAGCGCTTATCAGGATCTAAACGCTGGATTTTCAAAAGTATGTGAAGTTCGCGGCTCCATTGTTGCAATAAACCTGCACAACGTTCTTGAATAAATAATTTATTAGATGCATGCCGGTCTGTCGCGTTGCATCGCAACAGCTAAATGCAGTACACTGAACGCGACAAAATATCCGCTGCAAAGCACTTGGACTACGACAGAAATAGAATGGGGAATCAGTTAACTGTTGGGAATTTGTTGTGTCGCACCGCATCCAGTGTAGACAATATCACTGACTATAGTGGGTTCTATTATCTTTTGACGCATCACATCGCGCCACTCGCATCCGGTGTAGACACAGTGTTATTGTTGGGACATCGACTTCACATTTTCACACCCCTAAACATGACTCGGAACAAAACAAACTGTGATTGGTTGCGTTACATGTCAGTCAAACGTCCTCCTTGCCCAATGAAAGCTGCGATAAGAGTCCAGACCTTCTGCCGTCAGTCTGAAGGTCTGGTTACGCGAGACTAGGTCGTTCCAAACCAAAGTGCTCAAAACTTGCCACTTAAAAGGGCCCTTCAGAATGAAGGATTTCAAAGGGTACAACTGATAAACACTTTGCTTCTATACTTCTTTGTGCAGGCAAGCAGTGTACACAATTGTGCAATGACGACGCCTTCTTAATTGGCTCAGCGTTCCAAGAAATAGTTTTTTTTTGGTCCACTACTACACCCATCATCCCTTCAAAGCTTTCACTCCGAAGAGTAAACCCTTTGAAGGGATTAGGGCATAGGGAAGAGCTCTTCAGAATAGAACGCAGGGTTTGTTTACGGTTTGTACATCCGCAGTCCTAGCTCTTCCAGTTTCCCTATTTGAATGCCAAATACAGACTACTGCCACCTGGTGGAATGGAGAGTTGTTTCCCCGTGCAAGTTGGCTGTAGTCTTTGTGTTGTTTTCAAATGCAAATTTTGGCCCGGACGCAGGCGACGTGAGGTGACACCACAGTTGTTTTTCATTGCCGCTAGTTCTTTGATGTCTGTTTGGTGTGTCTGGGCCTTACCAAACATCTCCATCTTACCGACACTTAACTACTGTATCTCACAAGAGATGGATCACGTGTCGATTGCTATAAACTTCGCATGACCATTCGTGCATAATATTGAACATTTCTCAATTTTGCCACACTGCATTACCAATGGTCGCTATTGTTGAACACAAATGTTGAAAACCGCTGTACGTGTGATAGCCTCTTAAGAGTGACTGCATAGAGCAAAACCAGGAAGCTGTGAAAGAAGCAAAGACATTAAAAAAAAGTGTGTTCCAGTTTTAAGTCAAGTCGGTGGTTAAATTGTCCTTTCAAAAGCTTGTTTGGATCTGCTTACGATGTCTTTCATAGGAATGGATTCTGATTGTGTTGGTCTGGATCTCCAAGCGTGGATGTCGTTGACAGGGGTAGCAGCGGTTGAGGGAGGTGTCCAGGGATCAGCGGCGGGACCTGCGCAGACTGTGTGAAGGTACTAGGCAGGGAGCTGGGCTGGTTGCTGGCAGCCATGGGTAGAGAGGCATTAAATGGGAGGGATGTGGGTAAAGGGGATGTGGAGCTGGGACGCATCTGATTAAGTGTGAGGCGGGGTTGTGGTTCGTGTTGGAATGGATTAGAGGCCGATGGAGCACTCAGCCCTAAATGGGATAAAGTCCAAAATGAATTCAAATAATATGGATTTTGACACACGTGACAAGTAGTAGTTTGGTCTAGTAGTGCATTCTAACCTGATAAAAATGGGTTGAAGTTCTTGGAAGGAGGGTTGGAGGGTATCAGAGAATCCAAGTTGACAAGTGAAGCTCCGGTGGGACCCAGAAATGCCTCTGGAGTACTGCAGGTTTGAGGGGCTATTTTTGGTAGACCTTCACCAAGGGAAGACATATCGAAAGGCTCAGGACTACCGTGGCCATTTACATTTGCCTGACCTCCATCCATAGCCTCATCAAATAGATCATCATCTATATAAGTATAAAACATGAAAGAAAAATAAATTCAGAAATTAATTTAGATATATACATACACTACCGTTCACTAATTTGGGGTTGGTACAATTTTTTCATGTTTTTAAAAGAAGTCTCTTATGTTCACCAAGGACCAAGGCTGCATTTTTTTAAAATGAAAAATACAGTAAAAAAAAGTTATATTATGAAATACTATTACAATTTAAAATGCGTTTTCTATCTAAACATATTCTAAAATGTAATTTATTCCTGTGATCAAAGCTGAATTTTCAGCATCATCTTCAGTGTCACATGATTTTTCAGAAATCATTCTAATATGAGGATTTGCTGCTCAAGAAACATTTACTAGTATGATCAATGTTGAAAACAGTTGTGCTGATTCAACACATTATGTTGATTTTTCAGGGTTTTGACTTTTTTTGTGTTGATTTTTCAGGGGTTTTTTTATTGTGTTGATTTTTCAAGGTTTTTTATGAAGATAAAGATCAAAAGAACAGCATTTATTTGAATTAGAAATCTTCTGTAACATTATAAATGTCTTTACTGTCATTTTTGATCAATTTAATGCGTCCTTGATGAATAAAAGCATTCGTCTTTCAGAAGCCCAAAATTTTGAAAGGTAGTATAAATATGAAGTATTTCTATGACATAAAAAAAAAAATATAAAAACATTAAAAGGAATGAGTAAATAATATATAATATTAAGTAGTGATTGTTAATATATTAATATTAATAGGGAAAAAAGAAAGAAAGAATTTAGTTCAAGAAGAGCAGAGTGATTGTGATTGCCTGAGGGACTTGCTGCACGAGGGGAGGGAGTTTTGAGAGGCCCGATAGATCCTTGTATGTCTGCAACTGGGGGAGAAAATGGATCCACTCCAGTTCCTAGAGAATTTAAAGACCCATGAAACTTTCATTTTTTGTGACCTTTAGTTCATTTCTAACTCAAGGTCATCTCGCTAGTGTACACTTCCATGTTGACGATAAACATTTAAACATTTAAAATGTACAGTCTTTCTCTTCAGGGAATACGAACCCAGATTGTTGTGCACAGTAAGAACAGGAACATTTATTAGGAAAGTACATTTTTAATAGCATCTTCAATTAGTATGTTTAGTATCTTTAGCTTGTACGTGTTATTTTATTTACTCAATGTATCACCATGCATTCTTATTTACATCAGGTGTGGCCAGTGATATAATCTACAGGTTTAACTTATACCATGTGCAGGGGAGATCCAGGTCTGACTGATGGACAGAGGGCCTGAGGCATTCTGAGGGGCGTCCCATGGGTCAGGATGTGGCTGCGGCTGGGGCCAAGGCTGGGAACGAACACTTGATGCAGGCGGTGCCATCCATGAGCTTCCACGGCCATGGCTTAAAGAGCTGGGCTCTGCTTGAACACAATCCAGCACGTGTGTGAAGTTCAGTATTGCTGGACTTTTATGCTTATTCTGCAGAAAGGTGCACCCTTAAGTAATTTTTTTGTTGAAATTTCGTTGGCTGAACCAACAGTCTTGGGCTTTATACTGACACGTATCAGGGTAAATCAGTGGTTCTTAACCAGGGGGCCTCAGCACACTTCCAAAGAAGCTGCATGATGGCTTAAAATTATATATATATATATATATATATATATATATATATATATATAAAATGTTATTGGATAGAAATTGCTATTTGAGAGTAATAAATATTTTGAAAAGTGAAAGTATTTAAATATTTAAAAAATATTTAAATGTGTGTGTGTGTAGTTTATATACGTGTATGTGTGTAGTTTATATACGTGTATGTATACACACACACATTTTTTTTTTTTTTTTTTTTGGTTAACTATAATGACCCTGATTGCCACTGCTAGTTTCTTTATTTAGAAAATCTGAAAATGAGCAGCTTTGTCATTCTAGCATAAGTATCTGAAGTATCTTGGTGGGCCTTTAAATATTGTCTTTGACAAGAGGCAAAAAGGCTGAAAACCACTGGCGTAGGTGAGGCAAACATTTTTGGTTACCGTGGTCATTGGGGAACGCCTAATCTAATCGCTTTTCACAGGTGTATTTGTCACCCATGACTCATTTATTTCGCAACCTGAAAGAGTCAATCTGCACCAAATGCAAGTAAAAACAGGTTATGGTGAGTAAAAAAATGACTCTAGTTGGCTAGTAACATTCAAGTTCAAAACCCACTTAGGTGTAAATCTCCTTATAATTTTCCTATTTTCGCATATATGCTCTGTCAAGAAGAAAAAAAAAAAAGTAAAATTCCAATAAAATAAAATAAATGCAAAACATTTATGGACAAAACATTTTCTTGACAGCCTTTGGCTGATGTAGCTAAAACACAATTTTGTAAAATAGTATGTAGAATAAACGCATCTTATTATTTTAAACAAATATTTAAACAATATCTGTCAAAAGATATTGGGTGGACCTTTACTGTTTAAGAGTGCAAACAGCTGAGATACAATCATATTCGACCACATGTGGTTGCTGATCTTACCCAGACTATCCCAGGGGTCGGATCTCAGAGGACCAGCCTGGGCTAAAGCGCTATGGCCGACAGATGAGTCCCAAGGTTTGGCAGCAGAGGGAACATCGGGAGCTGGAGCAAAAATATCCGCAAGATCCAACATGGCAGACTGCCAAAAGAAAAGGACAGAAAAGCATTTTCAGCACATTCAGAAAGAAAATTTAGGTCAATACGGTATGCATCTATACACAAGTGTTCACGAAAAAACCTGCAATTGGGACATCTAACTGCAGTACAGAACCTCGAACTCAAGTTTCTAACAGCCTGAAGAACAATATTAAGGACGGCCTCAAAATTTCCATCTCTCCAGACAAATGATTTGTCATAGTAACTATTAATCCATTTATATCTTCCAAATAAATACATCAGACGAGTAATTTAGCAGAGTTTGTAAATAGCCAACAGGTTAAAAGAGTTGTCTCATACTCCTGCTCCTTTGGCCTCCATTTCTCGTTTGCTCTCCTCAAGTGCTTTCTGGAGCAACGACTCGTCTCCCTGGCGACTTCGCTGTTCCTAGCAAACAACAGACATCCATAAGAACACAACCAGAGAGAAAGTCTACAAAAAAAAAAACACATGTATGTACATTCATCCTACCATACTTTTTTTCTGGAGATGTACCAATTGACCGGACATAAATCAGAAATTGACGGGACAAGTTGAAGATGGACGCAGAGAGGAGAAAAGAGACGTACCGGCAAAGAAAATATTGCAAGCTCACTGTTCTTGATGCTCGAAATATAAGAATTTTAATATAATATTTTAATATTGAATGTTGGGTTGGGGGGGGTATGAAGAAAATGTCTCTGAAGGGATCTAACTGTCTTCAGAAGTTTCGGCATTCTCTTTTCCTCTTACTTCCATATAAAATAGTATTTATAAGCTCAGCGCTGCTTTGTGTACGGCGGGACCTAATGAAAACAGCTGCTGTTCCATAAGCGCCACCCACTGTCAGAGTTAAGCGCTGTAAATAACTATTGGTGCTTGAAAAGTTTAATAAGCCACTCATGCTCCAGGTGCCTACCTGTTGATGTTCCTCTTTACTGAGACTCAGAGCCAGCTGAAGTTGAGCCTCTTCATCCATGTCCAGAGCAGCAGCAGCAGGAGGAGGAGGAGCTGGCTAGAGATTTACAATCAGACAACACACAAGCAGTGTCGTTCACAACATACAGGCATGTTACTGGAACTAGCGGGCAACTAATGAATGAAGAGCGGGTGTAGCTGTGGTAGTGCTGTACCTTGTGCGCCTCCTCCTTACTGAGACTCATTGCGATCTGAAGCTGTGTCTGTTCATCAATATCCACAACTGGAGCAGGCTGGAGGAGAAGAGGATTGGGGTTAGTGAAGAGCAAATCAGAGTGCAATTGTGTTTCTTTGCTGCTTTAACAAACAGCTCCACTCAGCCTGATTTATGAGCATTGGATCAATGCTCCAGTCCAGTAACACACTAAGAGTCACAGTAGCTTCACTTAGACCTGCATTATCAGTGAGTGTGGATGCTAATGTGCTCTCTTCACACACTGGCAACCCTCAGATCATGACTGAGCTCTTTCTGGACAATGCTGATGGAAGACAGCAATATGTCACCCTCATCTTCAGTGAACTACAAATACAAACCATTAGCTCACATGCCAACTGGAAATTTGATGCTGTACTAAAGCCTCCAGACAAATAATGAGCCGTTACAAACTTCTAAATAAAGACAAATTACCTCCATGAATTGTTCATTCATGTGTCAGAAACCAAACGACCATTACCATCTGAATTTCAGCTGTGGATCTTCCTCAGCACTTGATGCACAATGATAAGAACAGTAACGATGGTGTCCGTTTTACTGCATCAATTCAAGCCGGAATCCTCATTCTTTGGAAGTGTATGCAAAGTGACAACACAAACCAAACTCTTCCAGGCCTCAGCTACACCTACAGCCAGTGTTTGAGGGTCAAAATAAATGTTGTTTGTAGGCAGCCAACGAAGACCACAGGCTGACATTATGCAAACGTGTTACAAACCTATGTAGGTTCGAGGCTAAAGTAAGACTGGAATTACTGATGACTTGTTTCAGGCAGTTCAGAATTGATTCTTTCTTTTCGGAGACAATAATAGGGGCACTTTAATCGTTTTAAATTTTTTGTTAACTTAAGCCAGGGACACACTTAAAGACTAGCCGAAACATTCTAAGACTGAGATCAACACACAAAGACACCAATACCAACTGTAAACACTGACTGAACGCAACTGGCTCTGACTTGGCGCGTTTGGGTATGATCAGTCATAAGCATCAAATAATCGGCCTTACAATCATTAAGTGTGTCCCCAGCTTTAATCAGCTGGTCTTGCTGCTGGACAGAGTGCTCTTAGAAATATGAATGGCACTGTGTTGGGTCGCCACACGATGTCTGTAAAATCTGCATCCTGAAACAAAACCAGTAGAGAACCACTGATTCTGATCCAGTTAATAGTAGATGTGTGTATGTGTGTGTGTCTGTGTGTGTGTTTGTTTAAACCTCACCTTCTCGCTCTCCTCTCGGCTCATGGCCAAGGCCAGCTGCAGCTGAAGTTCCTCCTCCCCGCTAGTCTGTGGCCGGGCCCGCTCCAGATCTGGGGCCAGATGAGGCGAGGAAGAGGAGGCTGGTAGGGAGAAAAGAGAAAATGCTTGATTCAACCTCTTGGTTTGGAAGAGAAAGGACTGGCACCACCACCACTGAATGTTAAACAAGCACCCAAAACACTGTTGTTCCATGCCCGGGCTGGAATTGCTTTCCTGTGCCTGTTTGACTCTGCTTTTGAAACAATGGGGTGTCTGTGTGGGGCAGGAGAAGAGGGACGGGGTGATGGGGCTTACATTATAATAACCCCCCCCAGGTTTTATCTGACAGTTCACCCATCTGTGCCATGTCATTTCGATGCATCATTATTATTATTATTATTATTAGTAGTAGTAGTAGTAGTAGTAGTAGTAGTAGTATGTATGTATATAGTTTAATGATTAATAATATTTCACTGTCATACAAGGCAACATGCTAATGCTACTTTCATGTCTCTATATTAAAGGTAGGGTAGGCAATTTTGGAGCGGCTAGCAATAGCCAGGGTTGGGAAAAAATACATCAAAAAGTATTTTAAAATAAAATACCAAATACCTTAACTTTAAGTGTATCAAAATAAACTACAAAATACAGCAGCCACACAATGTATCAAAATAAACTACTGTATTTTTGTATTTTAAAAATACTTTTACAAGGGAGTGTGAAATTTCTTCGCAAACCTTCCATTAATTTGATCTATCCCTTCATCATTACACTGACTCAGCTGATTAAGTAAACAATGTTTGATAGCAACAGCTTTTCTGCAATAAATCTGACATATGCAACCAGTTAAAGGCACAATATGTACAGTAGGATTTTTGGATTAAAATATCCAAAAAACACTAGAACAATGCTATATATTTTGTTGACTTGTGTAGTTACATTATCCCAAATGTTTCCAAGAATGTTTAAATCCAGAGAAATACAAGCAATTTTAACCAGGACACGGGCTCAGTCTGTGCGTTGCCTATCAATGACATCATACCCGCGTTACCCTCGGTTTTTGGCTTTATTTTGTAGAAACCATGGAAACACTGAAGACGCTTTGATATATTATATGTTTTATTAGACAGATGAGGAACTGTTTGGATTCATTCATGGACGGAAAACTAATCATGCTTATTGTTTAAATCTCGTTTTCTTGATTTATTTCTTGATGAGTACCATGTTTTACCATGCCAAATATCGATCTAGCTTACTGCAGTGTGCAACAAGTGTGTCATAGCAGCTGCCCAGCGAACGCAAAGTAGCATTATAACAACTTTCAACACACAAATATATCTAATATGATAAAGCAGCGTTGCTTTACCCCACATACGCTTGACCGAATAAAGCAGCGAATGTGGCATAATAAAAGATCCACTGCTCGCGAGGCGTGTGTTACGTTCGTCTCACATTAGCAATCGCTCCAGCGGCCTTGTTCAGCTACAATATCACTTGGCCCTGCTGTGCTTCATACTACAGTAACATTAATAATCTCATCCATAAACATGATTTCTGAAACATGAAGTCCCGTCCCGATTCTTTCCCACTGGCTGTAGACGTGAAGACAACACATCCCATGATTCCACAAAATCAAGGATAAGCGACTGAATAAGCGACCTCTAGCGACGAAAATTTACATATTGTGGCTTTAACAGATCAAATATTCACATATCCCTGTGATCTCCCAGATGAAGGTTAGTTTTAAAGTAACCAACAGTTTAATATTTAACAGTTTGCGAATGACTCATAATTGTATCCTAATTTAGTTACTTGGTGTTTGGTAACAAAGGGTCTACTTTGCATCAGCAACACCGACTCAATGACAAACAAGTCATTCATAAGAAGACAACTGATGGCACCTGTATTCATAGCTACTAGTTTATAACTAATTAATCATTTGATTGTTGATCCTAAATATAGGGGGCTGCTGCTCGGTATAATAGTATTCAAGAACAATTTGTAAATTGGTAAACTATTTAGCCTAGGCTACTAAAACGAACACCAAAACTTAACATCTGTTCTGAACTCAACAAGTCTGAGCATACTGAGTATCTTCTGACATCTTCTTACAAAGTATTTTACAGTATTTTAAAACTACAAAAATACAAAACACTAAAGTATTTTGATACAAAATACAAAGCCATTTTCATCAACCCTATCAAATACAAATGACAAAATACTATTTTCATAAATACTGCCCATCCCTGGCAATAGCAAGCTAGCTTTGAAAGCATTAGATCCCACTCTCCCTTCAGAGCGTCTCCAAAGCCACACTGAGCAGAATCTACAAAGCATCACGAGAGACGGCGTAAAATTACCTCATGTCTCAAAGCACATAACGTTACAATAACAATTAACAAAAACAACTTACAGAGCGCTAACTTGTACCACCTGACTGCTGCAGATTTATTTTGGGGTTGATAGCGTTGACATAGAAACGCTTAAATCCCAGTGTGAGGACCTGAACAACTCCGGGTAGAATGTCACAGGTTGCCATCTCGTAAATACGGTTACGACATGGTTTGAACACAGCATAAGCTTGTTGCTTTGGTTCAGGAGGAACTGTTAAATGTGGCTGCTGTTCATTTGCGGTGCACTGTGAATGTCTATATTAGGGCCGTACGATTTATTGCAAATAAACCGCATGCGATTTGATTAATTAAACATAACTAATAAACACACCTTATTCTGTGTAAAGGCTGATTTATACTTCTGCGTTGAGTGAATGCCGTAGCTACAACGTACGCTGTGTGTAGCACGCGTAGCCTACGACGTAGCCTGACGTGCACCTCAAAAATCTACCTTTTTGCCGCTTCTCTGCCGCTTCTATTTGTAAGCTTCTCTGACAATGTACATGACAAACTGCTTCTTCTTCGGCTTTTGCCTTGATACTCAACATGACCACAGACGCTGCCTACTAGTGGTCTACATGCACGTCGACGCAGAAGTATAAATGAAAACAGACGCATAGCCTATGGCGCAGAGGCTCTGGCAAAGGTCCAACGCAGAAGTATAAATCAGCCTTAGGAAGCCACATTATCTCATAGAAGGATGCTCAACTGTCGTTATGAAGTGAGTTTGGAGTAAAAACATGTTATTAAATGTTGTCTTTTGTTGGACAAGATGTTAATAAATGCTTCTCATGTCTGGAAAGATGTTTGACGCTTGTTGCTTTTTCAAATGCACATTATAAGCGACTCAAACTCGCAGTGCTTTCAGATGGATTAGCATTTGGAGCCATACTTCATTGACAAGCTACGCATAAAAAAATAAATAAATAAAATAATTGCAGCCTTTGCGATTTCATAAGAATCGCATTTAAGCAAATCGTGTTTAAGTTCAATGTTATTTTTCGTATCGTGCGATAAATCATGCAGCCCTAGTCTATATGTACATTTTTTAATATTAAGACCACTTTTATTCCACTTTTTCATACAGGAGTTTCAACCAGAATGTTTATGAAAAAAATTGCCTACCCTACCTTTAACCCTTACATAACTGTTGTTTTATTTTCTGCACTGTCAATTATTTCCTCATCTGAACTGTTTGAAAGAGGCAGTGCACCAATAGAGAAAATAGCCCAGAAAAATGGCATTGCGGTTTTCCAGTTGCGATCACTTCCACTACAGTGCTTCTGAATGGCTGCGTCTGGCCTGGAATGCACTGGTGGAGAGATACGGACAACTCAACATTACCATTGGCTTATGTGAGGCACGAATCACAACTTTTAACATGATCTACTCAAAATCATGACCATCTGACCCTGTAAACAAAGCGACCATGGAAACGCAGGATGGGAAATTTCTGTACTTTCCCAAAATACCTGGCATCATGACAAACACGGTCTATTGTAAGTAAAAGTGAAACTGAGCTGCACCTTATGTCATCAAAGGCTTGATTTCAGAAGATCAGTCCTTGTGGAAACTAAATATGTGGTCTGTCATACCATATGAGAGAGAGGGCCTGTAGTCCAAAAAAATGTGACTATCAAATTAGATTAAAATTAAGGACTGTCAGTCAATTACATATTTTAATCAAATCAATTACATATGCTGATTAACTCACAAGTAATCTTCATGTTTAAATAGATTTCTTTCCCTAAATTGTCATGCTTATACATCAGACAATGAAAGCATATGACAGTTTCAGCTGATCTAGAAGTTTCACAGTAAATGCAGTATTAAATACTCAATGCTGTAGAGACACATTCCCCAGATTCATATTTTGGAGTTACTGCTCCATAAATATTTGAAGAATTAATGAGTCAGAAAATACAACAGAATATGTTTTTCTCTTTTTTACTGTAGACATGCAGGGGAAGGACATATTTGATTAACGCAATGCATTTTAAGAGTTTTGACATGCAGCACAGCTCATCAATGTCAAATGAGTGGACCACACAAAAGAAGCCAGATGGCATTATCTGTCCAACAGGTGAAAGATACAGTTTGAAAAGAACTAGCATTGTTTAAAACACAAATCAACCTGAAGCCTCCAAAAATCAACACAGACCTCAAACTAGTGAGAAAATGAATGAATATGGGAAGAATGTAGATCCACAGTTACACATCCACACCCTCATGAGACACTTCACATCAAAACGGTAGATTTCACAAGTTTACAAAAATGAGGAAGTAGAACTTCCAAAAGAATGAAGCATGTCTAATGTGGGTTAAAAGCACAAGGCCATGTGTGATACACCTTTCTATGTAAACAGTGTGTGTACACATTTTTCACTATTGACAATGATTAACCACTGGTTTAGTTAACTTCTGCAGCTGACTGATTTCCAAATCCCTAGTCAAAGAAGGAACTATCCATTCCAGTGAAGTCAGTTGAAGTCAAACGTGTCCTCACTTTCTGACATACATTAAAGGGTTAGTTAGTACAAACATGAAAATCCTGTCCTCATCTACTCAACCAGACTTTTGTTTATCTTCAAAACAAATGAAGATATTTTTAACAAAACCTGAATGATTTCTGTCCTGCCATTGAAAGTCCATTACACCAAAACTTTGAATACTGTATTATCTTTGATGTCTTCTAATGCTGTGAAACACTAGTAATAATACCACTAGTACACAAGTAAGTAAGACACTGTTTACTGTAATATTCAGCAAATCTCAAAACATCTATACAATTTACATACTGTACATTATAATGTTCTGATGCCTAAATTCACTTCTATTTCAATATCGGTGCATCCCTCAAAAAATCACTTAGTGATCTGTGCATTTATCTACTGACCTGTTGTGATTGGTCTACTCTGCTCTGATTGGTCAGGTGAACTATTGTGATTGGTCTACTCTTCTCTGATTGGTCAGATGGCCCAGTCTGTTGTGAAACCAAACTCTTCCAGGGATCAGCTACTACTACATTGTTTGAGGGTCAAAGTAGACATTTTTTGTGGGCAGTAAATGAAGACCACAGGCTGACATTATGAAAATGTATTACAAACCTACAGAGGTTCGAGCAGGAATTAGACTAGAATTACTGCACTTTGATCTTTGAAACTTTGGAGACCTTTACTTTCAGAAACAACTACAAGAAAGAAAAACATAATAGGGGCACTTTTAATTATTGTGTATAACTTAATATTAAACTGTCCCCAGGAAATTTAAAAGTTTGTGACTCTGCATTCATGAACAGTATGAACAGTCATACTCACAGTTGAAGGAGGAAGGTGAGCCCCTCGGCCTGCTTTGCTCTTCACCATACAGTGCTTCCATGCTGGGTTGACTGGTGGGGCGTCCTGGGTAGGGAGGCGGTAAAGATCCATAACCACCGCTTCCTGCCACGCGCTCACGGGTCTTTAGTGCCTGTGATCGCTCCTGCTTGAGCTTCTCGTCATCCCTGAGCAGAGCCACCAGCTGCTTGGACTTTTCCCGGACACTCATGCCCTGGTCCTGCCCATCCCGGTCGATGTACTGGAAATCCCGCAGAGTCTGGATGGCGTAGATGTTCTCCTTGCACTGCTGAGCCACTCGCTCTGATCCGGACTTGATCAGATAGTCCAGCAGAGTGAGGGCCTTGTACACGTGCCGCCAGTTCTTGCCATGGTCATTGAGCCTCTTCCAGACAATGCCCATGACTTCGGTGAACGCCACCACGTTGAACGTCAGGTCCGCGATTTCCATCAAGAGCGAGGTTGGAGGACCCCACGGATCATTGGACGTCGCCTCTCTGACCTTGATCTCTGCGTCCGTGTAATTATTCACAATGTTCTTCATCTGGCGCCGTAAAGAGGAGGTCGTCATGATGACTTTGGGTGTGGGGTGATGACGATGGATACACTTTTGTTTATGATAAGGAGTGCAATGTTTGCCACAAAGACGAAAAGTTCAGCAATGTCCTGTTACAGTTTTGTTAACCTGAAGAAAAGAGAGGTGAAAATAAAAATGTTATATTTCACACTAGAAACATGCCTCATCTCAATGGAACATACCGTAGATGGATTCCCTGGACTTCTTTGGAAAAATACCTACCTGATGTTTCAATGGATTCATTAGCTTTTTGGCAAAAGAAGAAGTACACTTTAGCAAACTTGTAAAAAGAGTACTTATTACAGAAATGATACACTTTAGCAAAATTCAGATAATCAACCCAATCAACCAGAGGCCTATTTGTAAATAGCCAAGTCACCAACTCCTTACTCTCTACTGTTCCTATCCCAGCCAGGAATGGGGGATTTCTGAGCTCGGAGCCCTCCCCCTCGGACAGCACACCTACATGTACTCTTTACTCTATTTGATTATAAGTGTTAACTTGTGAAAGAATATACTTAAGCGTGAACTGAATGTTTTTAGACATTTAATTGTTATAAATGTTATTTACAATTAAATTAAATGCAAGTAGCTGAACTTTAGAGTGTATTTGGACTCACTTGAGTAGGACCTAAGTGAATATTGATTAGATATAGATACAGATTTGAAGTCCACATTCAGTACAATTAATCACACTTTATTGCAAGGGTACCGTTTGACAGTTCTTCTAATATGGAATCAAAAGACATAACTCAGCTCCTCTCTGCAATATAACACAAACCATCTGCATCCAACATGTCTTCAAAGAAATGAGCACCAGCTGAGGAACGTGGACTTGAAAGAAACATTCCGAAAATCTCTGCTCTTTTGGTCTTTAATAATTTCAGCTATTTGTACCAATAATCATGGGTGTCAAAATGGTCAAAACAGCTGAAGTGTGCAGTTTCTGCACCACTATCTATTTCAGTGCCTAGCGGATGCCAGTGTGGGGTGAGTCTTACTACCTGTCTGAAGAAGACGGGAGTATTTAGTACCGAAAACATGTTTAAAAACTGCTTGATGCCACAAGGTTCTAAAAGGT
Source organism: Elopichthys bambusa (assembly GCA_037101425.1). NCBI lineage: Eukaryota > Metazoa > Chordata > Actinopteri > Cypriniformes > Xenocyprididae > Elopichthys > Elopichthys bambusa. The sequence goes on from CM074435.1 coordinate 9,113,770, forward strand.
AGTTTTCTCAGTGATGCCATGTAGAATAACCATTTTGGTTTGCCAAAGAACCCTTCAGTGAACAGTTCTTAATGGGTTAGTTCACCCAAAAATGAAAATTCTGTCATTATTTACTCACCTTCATGTTGTTCCAAACCTGTAAGACCTTCGTTCATCTTCAGAACACAAATTAAGATATTTTTGATGAAATCGGAGAGCTCTGACTCGTCCATAGACAGCAATATAATCACCACTTTCAAGTTCCAGAAAGGTACTAAAGACATCATTAAAACTGTCGACGTGACTGCAGTGGTTTAACCTTAATTTTATGAAGTGACTACCGCTATTGTTGAATAAAGTCATTATTTTTTGTTTTGTTTTTGCACACGAAAAGTATTCTCGTCGCTTCATCAAATTAAGGTTAAACCCCTGCAGTCACGTCGACTATTTTAACGATGCCTTTAGTACCTTTCTAAAACTTGAAAGTGGTGATTATATTTCTGTCTATTTAGGGGTCAAATAGCTCTCTGATTTCATCAAAAATATCTTACATTGTGTTCCGAAAATGAACAAAGGACTTATGGGTTTGGAACGACATGAGGGTGAGTAATTAATGACAGAAATTTTCATTTTCCATTTTTTTCTTAGTGTGAAGAACATTTTAATAATCTAAAGAACCTTTTCCGCTATAAAGAACCTTTTATGGAATGGAAAGATTCCATGGATGTTAAAGATTCTTCATGGAACTATTGATGCTAATAAAGAACTTTTACTTTTAAGATCGTAGAGCTGCAGAAATGACAGCAAGCAAAACTTTGACACCCAACTTCACTGGTAAAAATAGCTTAAAACCAGTAAAACTTGAAATTCACATTACACATCAATGTAAAGGCCATGTGGACTTGCATCACAACATATGACCCGAGATAATGTAGGCTGTCATTTCAAAACAGAAAGAGAAAAATGTGAACATGGCTATAACCATTAACAAACTATAACCAAATCTAAGTGCGACCTGATTGGAAGGAACAGGATGTCCCTTGTGACTGACGCAACTAATCAAACACAAACCATCATCTGTTACAAACTGTACAAACAATACATAACAACTTAGTCAACCAAATGTGCTGCAGGAGTTACTACATTCAACAAATGACATACTTTCATTTGTAAAACAAAGACTTACAAACCATTCCTATTCTACAAGAATCAATCGGTATATATAAGAAGGGTTTTGGTCTGACAAATTTACTCACAAATTCTGCTGGTGTTTCATGAATAAGGCCTCATAAACATGGATTTTTTAACAGATACTATTACCAGTCTATCATATTTATGCTTTCATCTGTAGCAATAATTGTATTATCAAATAATAAAAAAATAAATAAAAAAAAAAAAAGCAAATAATTGTATTATCTTGGTGATACACAATATCCGCAGTGTTGGTAAAATATGTATCTTATATAATGTAGATTAAACTCTGTAGATTAAACTGCAGATTAAACTACAGACTAATACTGTATACTGTAAATTAAACTCTAAGTGTGTTTTATCTCAGTACAGGAACGATTGTATATAAAGTATTTATCTAGCTATTGGAAATCCATTGCTCACTGATGGAAAAAACACCACAGCTTCCGCTGCACTCTAATGAAAGTCTGTCAAGACAAACTCAAATGTTGGATTGACAAAGCCTGGCATGAAAGCTTAAAGGGATAGTTCATCCAAAAATGATAATTTTCTCAGTAGGGTCTAGTGTGTTGTTCGAAACCCAACATTCTTTAAAATATTTTGTGCTCATAGAAGAAAGACATGAAGGTGAAAAAATCATGACAGAACTGTAATTTTTGGGTGAACTATTCCCAAGTCAATATAATTATTCATTTTTATTAGACTAGAAATATTACTGCTTGTTTTATGTTGTTGATTACACGCTATTGCAGTAGTCTACATTGTAGTTTGAATAGCAAAGCCATAGAGTTACTGTTAAGTTTTCTCTGAAAAATGATTAATAACTATATAAACAAGACCACACCCAGAATAATAAATAAAAAAAAATAAAAAAAACACACACATATCAGCCATATGCTTCATACAGCAATGAGAAACTGATCTCATAGTGTACAGGCCGTGACCTTGATGTGGTGACACATTCCACTCTCGCTGAACTGGCTTTAGATGCCAATCAATAACAGCAGTTTGCTTAACATTACATTTCTGCTGAGAGTCTGTTGGATCACACATTGCTGCGCAAAGAGGGTGGAATTTCAAAAACAAGCCCTGCTGACACATGGGCACAATACACAATGATTTCTCACATGAACCAGTATGCAAGCCTTTCTCTTAAAAAAAAAAAAAATCAGGTCTACATCCATCAGGGGGTTAATATAGTACAAGAAAGAGGGGCAGTTTTACTATGTGATATATAAGCATATTTATAAAATAATGTTCATCTATTTCTTTACGCACACACACATATACATCATATGTGAAGTTATGAACTATGTAACTACATGAACTACACAAAATAGAAAAGGTTTGTCATAGTGACATCATCATGCTTTTCAGGAAGTAAATTCTGTAATTTTTTTTTTTACGTTTGTAGGGGACAGTCCTAAAATGTCAACCCTGTTATCAAGGTTTTGTATTGTATATTTGTTTTTTTTAAAGGTTTGCTTAATTTGATCATAATTTTATGCATAATGTATTAATGTAGACTGAGATGACACAAAGTAGCTAATAATCTTTATGAATCTTTGTAAATGATCTTAAACTGAAAACGATGCCTGATTCATTGAATAACCTACAGAATTTCCACATGAAAAGTTGCACTATTGATATATATATATATATATATATATATATATATATATATATATATATATATACTTTGTCTAAATGTAAAATAACGTAGCGTAGGCTACATTCACGTTATATTCCAGATAAATCATATGGAAATATCTAGCCTTATTAACCAAATGTTCTCTCATTCATTTGTTTACTTAGTAGTCCACTTCACAAGATACAAATTAACTTTCAGTCCAGGTGGGGAAACAGCTCTCCCACATTTCATATACCCCTCATAGTTTTGTTTGAAGATTTTTATCTAGCAAGAAGGTAAAGCAGACTCTTAAAGTCGTTTAAATGCATTTCGATGTTGTGGGACAAGAATAAAGAGCCGCTTTCGCAGCGTTCGCATCTTCATAATGCGGTATTGCGGCAGGAGAGGCTAATGTTGAAAGGCGGCATTTGGTTGCGTGACTCAGCTGGAATAATAGAGTAAGATTTGGAAATCTTATTTCGGCTCGCGAGAGGTAAAATCGTATTGATCTGAACATCCTTTGTGTCCTTACCTCTCATTGCTTGACATAAAAGTCCCAACTGTGGGATCCTATCGGTAGTTGTCCTCCCCTCGACATCTCCGCATGCTTCCAGTGTTGATAGTTTTGGAATCTGGTTCAAATACACCAGACGTCCAACTCAGTCAAGCGCCTCAAAGTTTTGCCTTTGTGATTTTGTTGTTTCGCTCTGTAGAGGAGGCCTATCCGGTTAGGAGTTGTTGGTACATATCCCCCCCAAAAAAAGTCCTGGGCGCAAACCTCGCTGGCAACAGAACCCCCCCTTGTTAAAGGCCAGTAAAGTGAACCGAGGGAAGAGGCTGATGGAGGAAGGGAGGGCTGTTCAGTCAGTCGGTCCTTAACCCGTTCTGTTCCAAAACGAGACACACGAACCTGTCACTGACAGACGAGATATGCAGCTCTGCTTGGGAATGTGCTCTCAAATGACAAATAGCACTTCCCACTAATAGGATACAAAGATTGGTATACAACCCTTGCAATTTGTCTACTAACAGTCTACATAAATGTCAAAAATAAACAAGCAAAATGTATTAAAATGGGTAGGCTAACATTTAACCCCTTAATTGCCTTTTCTTATCACATATTTTAGTAATCATCAAATTAGGTATCATTCAAAAGCTTAAACGCAAAATTCATCCTGTGAAAACAGTTTTTTAGCCACCTTCTATATTCAGCTTAATAAAAAAGTGTAACTGACGTCGGTTCAGTTAAGCTTTTTTCGCAAGTTGAATATGGAGGACGTAGCGTGTTTTGAACTGCGAGAGGCGTTATACTTTTTTCATAAGCTGAATATGGAAGGCGGCCTGGCGGAAGCTAGATATTTTACTTCATAACTTGTTAAATGTGGATATTTTTCTTACACAAACGCATTACTTCGCTTCAGAAGGCCTTTATTAACCCCCCGGAGCCGTGTGGAGTACGTTTATGATGGATAGATGCACTTATAGAGTTTCATACTCGTTGGTCCTGTTCACTGCCATTATAAAGCTTGGATGCGTCAGGATATTTATTAATATAACTTAGATTGTGTTCATCAGAAAGAAGAAAGTCATATACACCTGGCATGAGGGTGAGTAAAGCTTGGGGTAATTTTTATTTTCACTTTTGCAACAATCTGCTAAATGTGTGTTCATAAAAAATTGACCAACCTAGGTCTGCATTCAGTAATTACAACCATTTAAGTTTTGATGGTGCATTTTCATATCTATTCTTAAAAAGGGGAATAACAGTTAAGGGGTTAATGTGTTTAAATAGCTATCTATTTATAAGATAGCTACTTTTCACAACACTAGATTAATTTTAAACTGGATATCTAAAATAACTAATGGGTCTCAAAACAAGCAGGTGATTTGTGGTTATAATTCTGGAAATTTAAAAAATTGTCAAATGTGCTCTATTGGAAATGACAGGGAGGTGGAAATGATGGGTGGTGTTAAATTACTTATGACTCTTCCCACAAACCTACCTACCATTTATGTTCATGATTTATTCATTATTTTCTAGAGAGGAGTGAAGTGTGATGTAATGGCATAGACTAGAAAAGTGTTTCTTAACCTCTTTTGTCTTCTGTACCCCTGCAGCCCTATCAATAACACTCACAGACACCAAACGGCAATGCACAATCTAATTTAGCATAATAATTTTATTGACTATTATTGAAGTCACAAGGAAAATGGTACTGTGGGTACAAAACATTTTAACTATACTGCACCTATATGCTATTTAATTTTTTTTTCATTAACTACAAAGAAATGAAACTGTGTGTGTGTGTGTGTGTGTGTGTGTGTCCCTACCTTAACCACATTTTGAGGATAATTTGTAACCATAAGTAAAGTAAATCTGACAAAACATCCAAAAACCTCCTTGTGATGTTCTCATTTGTACAAATAAATACAAAACTAAATAAATAATAAAGGTTTTTGGTTGTAAAAATGCAGAAAATGTTCTGTTAGGGTGTGATTTATAGCTGTATATAAAAACAACAAAAGTTTATGGAATGTCCCCATTTAGCTAAGCAAACGTGTCTATGTGTGTGCGTTTAATGGGTTTTATTAAAGGAAAAACAAAAATCTTTCCAAGAGCACATTCCCTTGGTTGGGAATCACTAAAACATTCCGACTCTTTATCATAAATGCACAGTGAGAAGGAAAGAAAGCAGGAGAAAGACTAAAGAATTCCTGTGCAAAGCTTCCTTGTGACAAGTGTTTTGGCCAAACAAGTGTTTCCGGAAATACCAGCTCTGTTCTTGCCAAACGGATACTCTCCTTTTTTTTGGTGGATCAACAAAGACATTCTGAAGAATGGCTGCCAAAGTAGAAATCATTTAATTTCCTCTCCTCAAAATAGACTGAAGACAAACAGAATTTATTCTTAAGCACATTACTTTTAGGCACTTATCCACTTATGTACCCTATTGGTACACTTTTGCATTAAATTGATCATATAAGTGACCGCTGTCACGTTTTGCAAGGAAGAGTTGAGTAGTAAACTGTCTAAAACGCATCCAAACACACAATATCCAACAATGAAAAAATAAAAAATAAACAGAAGAACCAAACCATGTCAAAATAAGAGTCTTGGAATGTACATAAACATAACCATCCATTACCAGTGTTGGGTAAAGTTACTTTTAAAAGTGATGCATTACAATATTGTGTTACTCCCTAAAAAAAGTAACTAATTGCATAAACGTATTACTCTTTATGGAAAATAATGCATAACACTTTTGCATTACTTTTTCCTCAACTTGGCTGGGCTTTCTTGCTTGTTTTTTTTTTTTTTTTTTTTATAACAAAAAAGTTCTATTTTTGACAAATGTAAAGACCCTTTCACCCCAAAGGTAAAATGAATAAGCCTCAGACTGAAGGAAATGCAAATTCACGTGTGTAAAGTAGAGGGCGCAGCTCAATCAAACCTTTCAGCTGTGCTGAATTGCAGAAGAACATGGTTCAGGAATCAGGAGAAGGAATTTCAACTCTCTTACTTCAACAATCAAAACAAAAAATGAAACGCAAAAGTGATAACTGAAGTCCTTTTTGTTTATGGTTGAATTTGCTCAAGGCAGCAGCAAAGATATTGGTTAATAAAGTGTGATTTAATACATAAAGTAGCCTATATCTGTGTTATTTGGAAGGAAAAGGAAGTGCGGTCATGTGCAGTTTTTACCTAGGAAACTCATATTTAAGATGATCACGAGAGCACGTGAAGGCAGCATAACTCCCGATTTCTCTCAACATGGGGAGAGGAGAGCAGTCAGTCAATGAATGGGAAAACAAAATAACTTGCATTACTTATTTATTTGAAAAGAAACTCTGATATTTTGTTGTAAAATTTTAAAAGTAATATGTTACTAGTTACTAGTTTTCTTTTTGCATTCATTAAAGAATCCTGAAAAAAGTATCATGGTTTCCACAAAAATATTGGGCAGAACAACTGTTTTGAACATTAATATAAGAAAAAAAAAAAAAAAAAAGTTTCTTGAGCATCAAATCATATTGTAATGATTTCTGAAGGATCATGTGACACTGAAGACTGAAGTAATGATCCTGAAAATTCAGCTTTGATCACAGTAATAAATTACACTTTAAAATACATTAACATAGAAAACGTTTATTTAAAATTATAATATTTCACAATACTACTGTTTTTACTGTATTTTTGATCAAACATGCAACCTTGGTAAGCAGAAGAAGAGACTTATAAAGTAACAGTAGCTTAAATATCAAATAAAACAGCACATAAACTTAAGTTTGACCTAACGTGGCTGACAACATTTTCCAAAGTTTGAAAACATATTTCATTAACCATTTGCTGAAAAAGAAGTTTACATTACTTAATTTTTTAAAGAGTTTCAAGCCATATCTTGTCCCTAATGTTTTTAAGATAACAGTGTGAGACCAGGGATGTTATTAGTGCAAATCTGGGTGTGCCATTAAAATATTTCCTATTGAGTAAACTGTACTATCTCCAGAGCAGAATACACATTCCACGTGGTGAACTTCTTTTCATGTTTTGTTTTCACATTGTTGCTTAATGGCCTAATTTTTGTGTTTAACATAACATAACATAACATCTCCTCCTGTCAATCCATTCCAGTCTTCTTTTCCACTGAAGACTTTTCTTTCCTCATATTCATAAACTCATGACACCTGTTTTTTTCTGTTACTCCATCTAGATACAAATAAATGTATTTCTCCATGAATTTTTTTTTATAGTTCACTGATTTAAATATTTAGAAATATACAAACAGACAATGTACATGTATGTTTTTCCCGTGACAAACATGAGAAGAAATATGGAAACACAAGTTGGCTTCAAACCCATCATGCCTTTGCTGCCCTCACATGGTAACATGGTAACAAAAAAAAAAAAAAAAAAAAAAAAACCTCAAAGATTTTTTGTTTATTATGAGGCTATATGATAAAATACTGTATTAGTTCCATAATAGAACAGCATTCTTACATTAGTAGCTGACATAATACACTGTTACAAATTATTATTTGCGTAGGAATTAATTTTTTTAAATTACCAAGCAAGTATTTTCAGTAACAAAAGTTAAGTATCTCAAAGATTTGTCACAATATACTATGATTTTTTTTTTTTTTAATTCAAAGCACCAAAAACAGCAGGTGATTTGGATTAATGCCTTTTTAGTTCTATTAGGCCTACACTGAGAAAAAAAAAAAATTATTTTAATAAAATAAAAAGTTATGGTACAGTTCCATTTGTTCTGTTCCCAGCATGCTTCAGGGCATGAATTATTAATATGGCTGCATCGTGTGACCATTTGCCAGTTTATACTCTTGTTGTTAATTTTGTTGTCACATTTAGTAAGTTGCTGCCTTATAAGTCACTTATAATTTATTTAGTAAATGTACTGGTGTCAAGGTGTGTTTGTATATAAAGGTACACTATGTAACTTTTGGCCCAAAAAAAAAAAAAAAAAAACCCCAAAAAAACATGCTTTTTGCAGAAGAACCTTGTTTTGGCTGTGCAGGATGAATATGGTTTATAAGTTTGTGGAATATAAGTTTACCAACCTCAAGAACCGCACAGTTATTACCTCACTTGTGAGAAATGTCATGTATCTTTTAAGTTGCTAAACTATTTTACTGATTAATTCGTCAGAGCAGCGCTGACAACACGTTTCCGTGCGAAAGCAAAGTGGCCGTTACACCTCAGGTGTGCATTATTTTCTTATAATTCAACAGCCATCGTCAATTATTCCGCTTACCACACCTCAAAGACACTGTTCCGATGTTGTATTCCAAGACATTTGTCAGGTTTTTGTCCTTAAAACACTCTTGTGTGTGGGACTAATTTCTTACGCATCTCATCCCAAGCCTTTGTTGCCAATTCCAAAACGTAATTTCAGAACTAGTAACCGTAATACGCACATGCGTGTACCGGAAATAATTAAAATGATGTTGAAATGATGTCATTGAGTAAAGATGTTCGTAGCAACTTACAATGCTGTCCAGTATTACTTCATGGTGGCAGCGGTAAACTACTACAGTGTCATCTGCGTGAGTGTTCGTGACCAGTGAAGCAGAACTAACCATGCCGCGAGTCTAATCTGTGGCAGATTGCTGTGCGGATCGCTGAGAAGAACGCGCGACTCCACTCCTCGACACGATCTCTTGTACACCAATGTGGGACCGGGAAAAAGCACATTGTCTGCGTGATAACTGCTAATCGGTCCCGAAAATGACAAAACACGGAAAGTAAACGACTGCTTTTAACGCGATAAAATAGCATCACATTTACCGACGATGAACTGGTCTGACCCTGATCTGAGCGAGGCAATGTCTTTATTCAAACAAAAAACAAATCTGTACCTGGAGGATGAAGAAATAACAGATGCAGAAAAACAAGCTAGAAAAATATGTAGAGGCACTGGAGATGAAGGATTAAAACGACTAAACGCGAGTGGTCTCAGTGATGCAGACAAGAGAAAGCCTGACACCTTGTGGGATTTTTTTGAAGGACAACTAAAATTGAATGTGAACTTCAGAATTCACAGGCTTCATCTCATGCAGTACAGGCAAAAACTAAATGAGAGCATCGACGACTTTGTGACTACAGCCAGAACTTTAGCACTGAAATGTCAGTTCTCTGATGATGAGCTTAATGAACGTTTAGTCAAACTTATCATTGCCAGTACTCCTTTCGATGGTTTAAGAAATGACCTGTACAGCAAGCCTAAAGGTCACCCCATTGCTGATGTACTTGCAGAGGGGCGAAAGTATGAAGCCTTAGCAGCTGGTAATGAACAAATACAGCAGCTTGGCATGTCACACACTGAAAATGTCCATGCTATAACAAGAGGACGAACATGTCAAGGCAGTACCCTGCATACAACGATACTTGCTCTGTGTGTGGTTACAGAGGCCACTGGGCAAAGTGCTGTAAAAAAGGCAGACGACAGAGACAGCTATCCAGCCAGCACAAAAGGAGTAAGTCACGAACACGCAACAGATACCAAAGCCACATTAACCCAAGGAAAGACCACAAAGATGAACCCAGCATTAACGTTGTAGACAGCACAAAAGACGATAATGAGTATACATACCAAAAACACTTTTACTCCATTACTATCAGTGCAAAATGTATGCAAAGCATCCACGTGAAACCCAGAGGCTAGGCATATACAACTCTGAATGTCAAACCACCTCTCCTGCAAGGACATGGATACACGCTTCGCCTGAAAATAGATACTGGGGCATCTGGAAACACACTTCCACTGCGTACGCTCAAACAAATGTATGGTGCGTCGCCACAAAGCATGGAACATCTAAAACCAGCATCTAATGTAAAGCTAACATCATACACTGGCGATGTGATTCCCTGCTTTGGAACCATCAACATTCCATGCCAGTACAAAAGTCCAGATGGATAAATGCAAAGTTCTATGTTATTGACGTACCTGGACATGCTGTGGTTGGACTACCTACAAGTGAGCTCCTCAGCCTTGTGACAGTATATGTTGATGCAATGGCTGAAAAAGAAAACAATGGACATGAGGGAAGACAAACAACAGAGAGTACCCCAAAACACATAAAAAAACATCAAAGAACTAAAAGAGAAATACCCAGACCAATTTGATAAAATTGGCAGTTTTAATGGCACAGCAAAGCTCATCCTAAAGGAAGGTGCCAGTCCATTCATCAACCCACCACGCAAAATTAGTTAAACAAGCTTGTCGATCAAGGAGTCCTGCGAAAAGTAGAAGAGCACACGGATTGGTGTTCTAGTCTTGCCTTCAGCACAAAGAAAGACGGGTCACTTTGAATCTGTCTAGACCCACAAAAACTAAATGCAAGCCTGAAGAGGTTCCCTCACAGAATCCCAATTCACGAGTTCACACTTGCAAATAAGTCAGATAAATAAATAGTATGCATATTTGGCGTACTGTCCGAGGAGAGGGCTCCGAGCTCGGTATTCGAACCCAGAGTACTCCCCCCGTATTCTGGTCCAGGCGAGTGTGAGATTTGGTTAGGAAGATAACCAGGTCAGTGTGAGATTTGGTTAGGAAGATAACCGTGCGAGTGTGAGGAGACGAGGTGGTGGAGGGATGCTGAAAAACCGTAGAGGAACATGGGTGAGTCGACTGCGTATTTAAAGTGTTCTCCACTTATGCTGACTGGGTAGACATGTTGATTACTGATTGCTGACAGCTGGTTGGAATGACGTGATGATTGAAAGGATCATTTGAAAGTGCTCCTCCCGAATTTTGTTAATAAAACATAATTTGTAGAAGAACTAAATCCAAAATTTGCAAATGCAAAAGTGTTTAGTAAGCTAGACGCAAAAGCCGGATACTGGTTGATACATCTCGACGAGGAGTCACAAATCCTGAGCACGTTCCACACTCCTTTTGGCAGATACTGCTGGAGACGCTTACCATTTGGTCTCAGTGTGTCCCAAGATATTTTCCAAGCCAAAATGGACCAAATTCTTGAAGGTCTTCATGGTGTAATCAGCATTGCAGATGACGTTGCAGTGTGTGGAGCTGACGAGGAGGAGCACGACAGGAACCTGATAAGCCTTATGGAAAGAGCTGTGAAAACAGGCCTGGTGTTTAACAGTGACAAGTATATTATCAAACAGCAGAGCATATCTTTCTTTGGCAACCTGTATACAGACAAAGGCATCAGATCAGACCCAGCCAAAGTCCACTATATACAAAAAATGCCAACACCACAAAGCAAAGATGAACTCCATCGGTTCATGGGCATGCTAAACTACCTGTTGCCCTACATACCAAAGTTTGCAGATAAAGCCCACAATCTGAGGGGATTGCTGAAAAGTGACTCACAGTGGACATGGGACACTGATTATCAGAAATGCTTCGATGACCTAAAGACAACAGTGACTGTTGATGCTTGCTTAAAATACTACAATCCAGCAGCCACCCTCACACTGGAGGTAGATGCATCACAGAGAGGCATTGGTGTAGCACTGGTGCAAGACAACAGGCCCATTGCTTTCGGTTCAAAGACACTAGCTGAATGTTAATCAAAATACAGCAACATTGAGAGAGAAATGCTTGCTATTGTTTATGGTATGCAGCGATATCACACATACTTGTATGGCAAATCATTGTGGTAACTGACCACAAACCTCTCATCACTATTTGCACGAAGCCTCTACATGCTGCTCCCCCCAGTCTTCAACGCATGCTGATCAAGATGCAGAGATACAATTATAGCATCGTGTAACGCCCTGGAAGCCAAATGATTCTAGCCGACACATTCAGCCGCCTGCCAAACCCTGAAAACGGATGCTGTGATATGTAATACGCACATGCGTGTACCGGAAATGATGTCATGTTGAATGTGTTGAGCACAGAGTAAGATGTTCGTAGCAACTTACAATGCTTTCCAGTATTACTTCGGAGGATTGAGCCTTGATAGCAGAATAATACCGTTGATACTAGGGGTGCACCGATACCAGTATCGGTATCGGACCGATACCCAGCTCGTGTACGTGTACTCGTACCCGATACCAAAGACCAATACCTCGCGTGACGTAACTGACAAAATTTTCCATGCACCGGCGGCAGCAGCAGAGAAATTGTAGGCCTCAGGGGTGTGGAAATACTTCAAAATTAATGATAGCAATTGGTAACCCACACATTGCGAACTGCATGCTTTCAATCACAATTCGTTATCAATTAGTGAAGGCGAGATAGGCGGAACCACGCTGAATGACACAGACCAGAAACGCTCTCTCTCTCTTTCTTGCGCACGATCCCAGTTTTCTCAGACAGCGCACAATCAGTTCTCCTTGCGCCTGGATGGACACCAAATGCACACATAGTTGTCAAAATGTCCATGGTATGGAGTATCTCATGTAAATACAGTCGGTTATAGCTTAAGTCGGTGTAAACATTTGGGTGAAAACCGGATATATGTCAGTATCCATGGATTCGGTTTTGAAGGGACCATAGCCTATATTTGTCATTAATGTTAATAAAACAACAAAATATGTTAAATAAATGTATACATGGTAAATAAACCTACTGTATCTGAAAAACAAGTTTAATTTGTTAATTTTTAATTTTTTTTGTAAATTTCTGTGCGTTCAAGTGAGAGAGAGAGAGTGTGTATGGTGTTTCAGGACACAATAAAACATATTTTGTGGCATAAACCATGACAAAAATTTGTCGTTTTTATCCTGTTGTTTACTATATTTATTTGCTTGGTCGGTGTCGTTGTGGGTTTTGTTTCTTTTGCGGTTGTAGGCTGTAGAACCTATTAAAATCTAAAATCCTTTGGCGAAGTGATATGTAACTGTAATGCAGTTAAGACCTGCCTAGAACTACTTTAGCCGTGCGTTTCCCTGAAAAAAATTGCACACCATTCAGCAGCCCCGTAGTAGGATGTGACGAGAGCAATTTCATACAAAAACCATCCCGACAGGTCTAAAATATTAACACTTATAATAGGCTTAACATAGTGAATCAGGGTAAGACAAAAGACTGATGTATTGATCTATTTAAATTGAGTTAATTGTGAACAAAAAGTTACATACCTTTAAGGTTATGTTGATTGTTAAACAAATGTTAAATCGATGTTAGGTGATTGTTACTGTCAAATTTCATTTTCCAGGTTTGTGAGTGGGGTTTTAAGGTATTTTGTGCATGTTTTCTGTCTCACGGGTGTTCATGCAGTCTTTAATTTCTACATTTTGTATAGAAAGAAAACAGATGAAATTACAACCAAGTGAAGAAAGGAAACAATTTGCATCTAACTTCATTTAAATAGGTAATTTTTACAATGATGGAACATTTTAGGCTATGGTAACTTTACATTTTATGTTCTGTGAATACATTTACTACTATACTTTAAATAAGTGAATTCAGCTCAAGAAGAAAAACATATGTGCCATACGTGCCTTCATTTTGTTTTTTAGACCTAAGAACGTCTCACTACGATGTAAAGCAGGAGCACAGAGTTTCAATACGAAGCCTTATAGAGAAGTGAATGATATTGTGATGGCTCACAAAAGACATGTTCTCAGCTCATCAAATAGACTCTGGAAACCAGTGTTATAAAGTGCACAGTTGCCATGGTGATGTATATTTCATTCTCAGCAGAGAACATTTAGTCTCAAGCACTCCAAGGTAAGTACTGTAAAAGAAAACCAAAGCACACCGCGCACTGATTCAGTGCATTCAGGGTGGCCTTGATTGAATGAAGTCGAGCTGCCTGAGACTGTTAGATATGTAGGTGTTCATGCTGCACAAGATGGGAATTTGTCTTCTTTGCCCAATACACAGATGTGCTGACATGCTCTAATAATAGCCAGAATATTTCTTTAAAATGGTGTTATTCCTCGTCAAAACAGGATTAAAATGTTTTGCATCATTACATTATTTTTTGTGACAGTTTCATTACTGTTAATCCCATTAGATTAACAGTAATTCCTATTAGATTCTCATTCTGTAATACAGTGTTTTTTTACTCTATACACTGTTGAATGTAACTGACTATGCTTGTGTAAAAGAAGTGCATTTGATTGTATTGAATTCGCTCTTTTAGTGTACTTCTTAAATCTTAAATTTGCACTTGTAGATAGATTATTATGAAATAAAAGACCATTTTCATGACTATGTTTCTTAACACACTTAAGTACACTTTTAAAAAGTGCACTTTGTAATGATGTCAAACTAAAAGTTTTACTTTAAAGGGGTCCTTGATTATGATTTCACTTTTTTAACTTTAGTTAGTGTGTAATGTTGCTGTTTGAGCATAAACAACATCTGCAAAGTTACGACACTCAAAGTTCAATGCAAAAATTAAATTTCTCTGTTTAAGAACTACAGCAAACAGCTGGCAGGGACTACAACAAGCTTCTTCCCGGGTTAGTGACATCACTAACTCTAACATTTACATAAACCCCGCCCCCGGGAACACACAACAAAGGGGGGTGAGGCCATGTTGGGCTGCTTTAGAGAAGAGGAAGTGTTGTTGTAGTAGCGTTGTTACATGCCGTCATTTTTTAAGCCGGACTGCTTCATAAACGAAAGTCAATTCAACACTGGATTTGCACAAAAGATTAACACTAACCGTTCATAAACGTCCAGTGTCATTCTAAAAGTTGTAACTTCTTCCTGAGTCTCTCCATCAGTGTCCAACTCTTTGAAAAATGTAAGGCTGAACACCGTTACAGATAATCGTCATTTTGGCTGCGTGAGATTCTCCAGCTTTGTTGTTGTTGAGCAACCGAAGCATGAGCTGTTAAAGCTCCGCCCTCTTCTGGAAAGGGGGCTGGGAGCAGCAGCTCATTTGCATTTAAAAGGACACACAAAAACAGCAAGTTTTTGCTCACACCCAAATAGGGGCAAATTTGACAAGCTATAATAAATGATCTGTGGGGTCTTTTAAGCTGAAACTTCAAGTGAAAGTGCAAATATATTTTAATTCATAACATACAAGTTTCAATAAAAGTGACATTAATGTATATTTTAGTTTACCATAAATGCTTATCATTACATTCATAACCATATTTCAAGGACAATACAAGTATTTATGAAATTACATATTAACTACTACTTAAGAGGGTCAAAAAAAGCACTCTAAAGTTCAACTAATTGCCTTTAATATAATTTAAAACTAATACATAGTCATTTAACTGTAAATAACATGCAATTAGGTGTCTGAAAACATTACATTCAGTTCACACTTAAGAATATTCCTTTAAAGTATATTATTTCCATAATAATACTCTTCAGAAGTTTGCTAAAGTGTACATATTTTTCACAAGTGTACATTTCTAATCACACCAAAGTCAGCTGTAAGAGAGAATCGTGGTCGTGATCATATCTATATAGATTATTGTTATGATTGTCGTGACGCTTTGTATAGTAAATTAATGTCAGCTGTTATTCTATTTCTATTAAAAGAGAGCCATCAACATCATTAAATAGACAGGGATTAATGGAATGTGAAATCATTCATATAGATGTAATTCCCGAGGTACCCGTCTCATCTAGACACACAAAAACAGACGCGAATAAACCTTCACCTCTTTGACCAAATGTTTCCGTGTGCCCACACAAATAACACGGGCTTTCCATTGGAAAATCATTCAGTAATTGGAAAAAAAAGCTTGTGTTCAATAATTATGCAATTTGTAGCTGGAAAAGTCAGTCATTAGCAACCCCACAATTATCCAGACGACTGAGGGAAATAAACTAAAATGTTGCCACCCACATGCAACTCACGCCGCTATACATCACATCAAACTGAAAACATCATTATACAACATTTGGACCAGGTCCATGTGTTTGATTGGTTGAGCAGTGTTATAAGAGTGCTGATATTTAGCACAACGGCACTGGGACTTTTAACGATCTATATCACTCTGGTTATCTGTTCATGACATTCTAGACCAGAGTATGTGAGCTTTTAGACTGTGTTTTTCTCTCTGACATGCAAACCTTGGTTTATTTGGAACTATCTTCATTAGTAGAGAGGAACTAACTGGCCATTTTTTTCAATGACTACTATTCAAAAGATTGGGGGCTACTTTTATTCAAGGAGCTACTTTTTATTTAGAAAGGACATATTAAATTGAACAAAAGTGATAGTAAAGATATTTATAACCAGTGTTGGGGAAAGTTACTATTAAAGGGTTAGTTCACCCAAAAATGAAAATAATGTCATTTATTACTCACCCTCATGTCGTTCCACACCCGTAAGTTCATCTTCGGAACACAAATTAAGATATTTTTGATGAAATCCGATGGTTCACTGAGGCCTCTATTGCCAGCAACATCACTGAACCTCTCAAAATCCAAAAAGCTACTAAAAACATTTAAAACAGTTCATGTAACTACAGTGGTCCTACTTTAATATTATAAAGTAGGGATGCACCGATACCATTTTAAGGACCAACTTTTTTTAAGGACCAAGTATGAGTACAGATACTTTTTTTCTGGTACTCGCCAATACCGATGCCTATACATTTATTAATTTCTCTTCTTTTTTTTTTTTTGGGGTGATGTTGCAGTTTTCCAAGCACAACACAGTGAGACTAACTAATGTAGGACAGCTTCTTTATTATTACTCTAATAAAAAAAGTAATAATTTTTATGTGCTTGTCAAAAAACTTAAAGAACAAAAATTTCACAGTGTCCAATAACCTTCAAAGGACATGATTACCAATATTGTTTACAATATAATTGTTGTTATATAAAAAGAAATTTAGAAACAAATGACAAACAATACAACAAATCCTATAGAGATACAAATTAAATAAACTTGTTTTTTCAGATACAGTGGTCATTATTTACCATGTATACATTTATTTAACATATTTTGTTATTATTAACATCAATGACAAATATAGGCTACTGTCCCTTTAAGACCAAATCTATGGATACTGACACATATCCTGTTTTCACCCAAATGTTTACGTCCACTTAAGCTATAACCGACTGTATTTACATGAGATACTCCATACCATGGACATTTTGACAACTATGTGTGCATTTGACCATTCAGGCGCAAGGAGAACTGATTGCGCGCTGTCTGAGAGAACTGGGATCACACCCAAGAGAGAGAACGCTCTGGTCTGTGTCATTCAGCTCGATTCCGCCTATCCCGCCTTCACTAATCAATAACGAATGATTGAAAGCATGCAGTTCGCAACGTGTGGGTTGTCATCATTAATTTTGAAGTATTTCCACAACCCTGAGGCTGACATTGTTTCTGCTGCTGCTGCCGCATGGGTTCTCTGTGCGCAGAAAATTCTGTCAGTTACGTCACGTGAGGTATCGGTCTTTGGTATCGGGGATATTTTTACGAGTACAAGTACATGAGCTTGGTATCGATACTGGTATCGGTATCAGTGCATCCCTATTATAAAGCAATGAGAATACTTTTTGTGTGGCAAAAAAACAAAATAACGACTTTTCAACACTATCTAGTGATCTTTTGTTTCTAATCAATGGTTCGTATCGCGTAAACAAAGCCTTGTCTACTGAAAACATGTGACTCTGGCTCTCCGAACCACTGATTTGAAACAAAAGATTGGTAAAGCGTCAAAGCAGTGTTTTGAAATCGCCCATCACTAGATATTGTTGAATATAGTCGTTATTGTTGGCGCACAAAAGGTATTCTGAACTCACTGAACTCACATGAACTTTTAAATATGTCTTTAGTAGCTTTCTAGATCTTGAGAGGTTCAGTGACATTGCTGGCAATAGAGGCCTCACTGAGCCATCAGATTTCATCAAAAATATCTTAATTAGTGTTCTGAAGATGAACAAAGGTCTTACGGGTGTAGAACGACATAAGGGTGAGTAATAAATTACATTTTTGGGTGAAAGTATTGCATTACAATATTGTGTTACTGTCAAACATCCACTGCAGGCAAGTAGAAGTGAACCCATGTGCAGTTTACTAACGTGAACATGAAACCAATACAAAATAAACAAAGACTTGAACAATAGGTTAGAAAAATGAACATAAACTTGAACAAAACAAACTCACTAACTAGGAACAAACCTAGACAAGAGACAATGGAAACATGAGGGCTATTTATACACATAAGGCTTGTTCGAGATGAACTACACTAGCCTGTCACCGGCTGGTGAGATCTGCCGGTTGCAGGCGGGGGAGGAGTACAGAGACAGCCGTCAGGTCGGACACACTTTCTGTAGTGTGCTGAACCAACGTCATTTATGGCAGACCACGCGATTTTTGCGTTGACTGTAGCAGAATACGTGGATGCGAATGAAATTCCCATGTTTTGAATATCAGCTATTCAATATCAAGATTGGTTAAATACAGGAACTTGTCTAAGAAAAAACATGCAACACATGTCGACCTCGTCATCACAGAATCTGACCAATGAGAATAAAGTGTGTCGTCATCAAGGCTTTCGCAGCCGATTTTGAGCAACTGCAGAGCTTGACCTAGACGGCTGGTCTCGTTTTACTCTCACAGTACAATGATTTAATTTAATTCCTTACATTTATATAGCACTTTTCTGGGCACTCAAAGCGCTTTACATATTGAAGGGGGAATCTCCTCAACCACCACCAATGTGCAGCATCCACCTGGATGATGCGATGGCAGCCATATTGTGCCAGAACGCCCACCATACACCAGCTTATTGGTGGAGAGGAGACAGAGTGATGAAGCCAATCAGTATATATGGGGATGATTAGGAGGCCATGATGGACAGAGGCCAATGGGAAAATTTGGCCAGGATGTCGGGGTTACACCCCTATTCTTTTCGTAGGACATCCTGGGATTTTTAACGAACACAGAGAGTCAGGAGCTTAGTTTAACGTCTCATCCGAAGGACGGTGCTTTTTTGACAGTATAGTGTCCCCATCACTATACTGAGCAGCCCCTGCTGGCCTCACTAACACCTCTTCCAGCAGCAACCTAGTTGTCCCAGGAGGTCTCCCATCCAGGTACTGACCAGGCTCAGCCCTACTTAGCTTCAGTGGGCAACCAGTCTTGGGCTACAGGGTTATATGGCTGCTGGCCTATGTGATCGTAAGGCGGCTGCAGCGCCAAAGTCGGACAAATTTTCTAACCAGAATGCATTGCTTTTGTCAGGTGGCAGCCGATCTTTGCGGCGCCGCATGAAGTTGAACAAGCCTATAGACTAATGACTAAATAAGACACCTGAAAGCCAGTGAACAACAAACCAATGAGAACATGACACATAGACGAGGGAACCAATCTGAAACACGTCAGGATCACATGAGGAGCAAGGGAAACACATGACAAACAGGAAACATGACCATGACTTCAAAATAAAAGACCTGAAAATATGAACATGAAAACATAAACGTGTACCAAAACCAAACGTAACAGTTACTCCTTAAAAGATTGACTATTTGTGTTAGTTACTTTTCTATGAAAAGTAATTTGGGATGTTACTTTTGCAAAACTTTTTCTTACCTGGGCTGGGCTTGCTTGTTTGTTTTTTAATAATAAAAATGTTCTATGTCTCGCCTTACTTATTTGAAAAAGTAATGTTTTCAGTTTTTACAAAAATATGAAGCAGCACAACTGCTTTTCAGCATTGATAATCAGAAATGTTTCTTAAGCAGCAAATCAGCATAATATAATAAGCTTGTTAGAGATGCATCAGCGCTGAGCAAAACAAACGGCATATGATATCAAAGTACCGCGAGAACGATTCAAAAACATAAGGAGTGCTCTCCAATCGCTCTCGCGGTACTTTGATGTCATACGATACGCCGATCGGTCTGCGCAGCGCCAATACATCTCAAAGAAGCCTATTTCTGAAGGATCATGTGACACTAAAGACTGGAGTAATTATGCTGAAAATTCAGCTTTGATCACAGTAATAAATTACATTTTAAAATATATTAAAGTAGAATATATTAAAGTCAATTTTAAAAAATATTTCGAAATATTAGAGTTTTTACATTCTTTTTGAGCTTATAAATGCAGTCGTTGGAATAAGAAACTTATTTCAAAAAATCTACCCTAAACTTCTGAATGGTAATTACTCTTCATTAATTGTTTTTTCTTTTTAATTATAAAGGCAATATCTCACAATCATACTGCAAGCTTTTTATTTCATACAAATGATTATTTATGACAATACTTAAGCTTTTTAAGCGTGTTTCAATCCAAATTAAGCTGGAAAACTTTTGACTTCTTCAGTAATGATATAAGTAGGTTTTAAGTAGTTACATTTAACTGACAATATTCCGAGAATCTGCAGCTCTACATAAGAATGGCTCAGATCCAAGTAACACTGCAGTAAGAAATACCTTAAATAGGCAGCAGAATTGTTCAGATTCACCAAATGAACCCAAATCCCAGTACGCGTTGAATGACGCACCACACGATACCTCCCATCCATCATCAGCATATAAAAAGCACTGCGGGGAGTGCGTACATCTCACTGCACCGAGAGCACAGAACCAGCCGTTCTGGATGATACCAGCAAGGAGCATGGAGGTGAACACAACTGATAAAGCTCTTCTTTCAGTTGATGTCACCGCGACGCTCTCCTGTTATCATTCCGAAGGTACCGCAACAGTTGATATGCATTTGCAGTGCGCATCGCACTGGAGGCATCCAGAGCCAAAGGCGCGAGTGGTGCGCTCCTCCAGCACTGGAAAGCGACCCTCGTCGTCTGAACGCAAACCACGGAGATCTCTGGACCCATTCTCCGCTTCTCAGCTCCATAAAACAAAGCATATGAGATATGAGAGTAAACAACACGATCTGGTTAGCGTAAAACCCAGTCATTACAGGCGCATAGTTGTGCTCGGGGCCCCCCGAGTGGGAAAAACGGCGGTTATACGCCGTTTCCTTGGCGATGATGGATTCGAGGAACATTACGAGCCAACGACCGAAGACTTTCACAGCAAACTGTACCACATCCGAGGAGAGAGATACCAGCTAGATATCCTGGACGCGTCCAAAGAGAGAGACTTCCCTGCCAGACGAAGACTGTCTATTCTGACAGGTCAGTATGTGCACCGTTTTTTTCATCGTTTAATGATATCCATGATTTACAAAGTTCTCATTTCTTGTGCTTTATGTCCTCAACAGGTGATATATTCCTGCTGGTGTTCAGCGTGACCGAAAGAGAGTCTTTCACTGAGGTCTGCTCTTTACGCGAGGAGATTTTCACTGCCAAATCCAAGCTGACCAAGTCCAAAGAAAACAGACAGCTTCCAGTTATAATCTGTGGCAATAAAACTGATTTAAACTCCTCGAGAGCTGTGCAACACTCCGATATCAGCCAGTTTCTTGGGGAGAACAGTGTCTTTTTTGAGGTGTCTGCTAAAGACTCCACCAACCTGGAGGAGATGTTCGAAGCCCTGGCGGTGCTGGGAGGACTCCCTACAGAAACCAGACCCTCTCTCCATCGAGACATCTCAATCCACACGTATCAAGCGCTCAGCAGCAGAAAGAGAAACAAAAGATCCATGAATGAGCCGTGTGGTGCGGTGCAACCGCTCGCGCGCAGACCGAGTTTCAGTAGCGATTTGAGGCGCGTGATGGGGCCGAGCACCCCTAAAAGAAGTACACCTATTGAGAGGTGCCAAATACAATAAAAGAGTAACGTTAGGGACTCTGTTTCAAACCCATGAATAATAATTATTCAGCTATGTAAGAATTATTAAATTCTACAAGTCCCTGGCTGGACCAGAGGACAGATTATAATGTATTTGTGAAATGTCTTTAAAATCCTGCTGGAAAATCAGGCTTAAGATGGTATAACTGGTCTAAACTGGTCATTAGCTGGTGTAAACTGGAAGACCAGCAACAAATCAACTACACTTTCAGAAAGAAATGTTCTTTATTGGCATCTAGGGTCCCATGTAGAACGTTTAAAATGTTCCTCACACTAAAATAATGGTTCTTTTAAGAACGGTTCACTGAAAGGAACAAAAATGGTTCCTTGCAGTGCAAAAAAAAAAAAAAAAAAAAAAGCTCTTTTCTAACTTTTTAAGAGTGAAAAAAAATCCAAAACGTGGTAACCTGCAATTACCTTAAATAGCGATTTCTACCAAATGTAAACTATACAATGAGTTTTGCTGGTATACGTCAATGTGTTCATGTTGATTCAGTGATGTGAAATAATATTTTGACTTGATTAAAACCGTAGTGACCACTTTTTCAGTGCAGTTCATAACTAGTTTGGACCAGTTTCAAAACGCAGATACTAACGCATGTATTTTCCTACAAGGAAATGTTGTTATATAAGCGAGTATGCATGTGTATGTATGTATTTTTTCTTAAAATTGAGTATATTTTACCTCACATTTGTTTCCATGTTTCTTATACTACAGACAATAATAAAAGACGCAGCGACGCACTGTTTATTCTCAAAAATGAATAGACCTCTATTACCTCAAATGTGTTTCCACTTTGTCTTGTATAACAGACAACAATAAAATCGTGCTCAAGAAATAATGCGTCGTGTTTTCCCTCAGTCTCCGCAAACGTATCCGTTTTTTTCAGCCAATCGGGTATGACAAACGAGAGACTGTAACGTCACCTAATTAATATTCATGAGCCATTCTGTACATATTTATAACGTGTCCCCCAGCTCACCTCACTTTTGCAGCAGTATCTACGCCTCTGCTTTAAGGAGAAACCTCACAATATGTCCATTTATGGATGAACAACGGGAAGAAAGTTGTGGGTGGTGAAGAATTGCTTCTCATCGTCTGCAGTGGCTTGAGTCATCATCGCTGCGCTGCCGTAAAATTCTCTCACGTTAGTAAGAAAACGCGCCAACGCACTCGTATGTGTGAATCCCTGACAATACAATCACCCTTTGCATAATAGACGTTACACAACACGATGCAGAAAGAAAAAACCCCGTTCGACTCTGAATATTCATGAATGCAGTGATGAATATGTCTACAAAGAAACGGCAACCTACATTAACAATAAGACAAACAAGCATAGCACTGACGTTTTAGCGCTAACATTGATATTTGCATAATTATTTGTTTAGTAGCGTTACGCAGACGGCGCTCAGTACCATGGACAGTGGACTGCTAGTGTATTATGAACAGCCTTGATGAAAGCAAAGCATTTTGCTACTATATTATAATGTCTCAACTACATTGCTAACTTTTAAAATAACAAAGAGCTAACATATAAGGTGGAGTAAGAAAATATACAGTAGCAATAATAAAATCAGTTCAATGCCAAATCAAATACCACTCAAGATAATAAAGCCCCCAGGATACAATCACATCAGATTTCATAGATCAGAGTAGCAATCATCTTTCACAGATTCCTGAATTATATATCTTGAATATTTCAACATTTAAAGTGTAAAAAATGACAGACAACCTCATATGAGTCAATATGAAATAAGAAGTGTTCACCATAAAGAAAAATATTTTTAAAATCGTGTTAAAGACACATGCCAGGTTATTAGAAATGTACTCTTTGTAACAAATTCATGTTGGTTTCATATGGTTTTTGAAAAAACCTTTATTACGTTTTCAGAAATGTTTCAGGTTCGTGAGTCTAAAAATGTCATGTGGTGTAACTATCATATAAAAATAACATTTTCCTTACACAATGAATACATGTGTACACATCTTTATCATTATTTTTTAAGTTTTCAATACTTTTTTAATGTAAAAAATTAATCCCCCTGCAATCACTTTTTTTTATCACTTAAAACTCATCTTCAATAACCACAATGACATGTTTAAAAGTTCTTTTTTCTTGTGAAAATAATTTCTTCATGCCTTATAATAGCTTGAATGTAACTCTACTCTTGCTTCATTTAATATACGTGAAACCATGACTATGCAAATTAGTCCCCACCTCCACTCAATCGCACTAGCTCAGACTTCCTGATCCACTCTGTCAACTTTCCTGTAGTAAACGCTACACAATGGCAAGTGGAAATATTGGTTTAATTCAGCCATTTATATTTGAACCAGAAACTGATTCAGAAAATGATGATGAAGAAAAGCGAATTATACAGGCTCGTCTACAAAAAAGAAAAAGTAGGACGGAAACTGGTTCTATGTATCTGTTGTTGATTGGATTTTGAGATGTGTGCAGGATTTATGCAGACTAAATAATTGGAGAAGTCCTACATATACATTATATATATATATATATATATATATATATATATATATATATATAT
This sequence comes from Elopichthys bambusa, assembly GCA_037101425.1. Lineage (NCBI taxonomy): Eukaryota > Metazoa > Chordata > Actinopteri > Cypriniformes > Xenocyprididae > Elopichthys > Elopichthys bambusa. The sequence continues at coordinate 9,138,255 of CM074435.1, forward strand.
TACCAGAGAGAAGTTTGTAATTTTCAATGGAAAATCCAGTTATGAAATCTTGATTAAATTTAACAATTCCAAAGTTCAATAAAAAGGAAGATATTTTCTCTGTTTAAGAATTCTCTGTTTAAGGACTACAACAAACAGCTGGTAGGGACTACAAAGGGCTTCTTCCCAGGTTAGTGACATCACTAACCCCAAAATTTACTGCCCCCGAAAATACACAACAAAGGGGGTGAGGCCATGTTGGGCTGCTTTAGAGAAGAGGAACAGTTGTTTAATAGAGTGTTGTTACCATGCCGTCATTTTATGTCGGACTGCTTGTAACTTCTTCCTGAGTCTCTCCATCAGTGTCCAACTCCGGTTCGAACAATGTAAGGCTGAACACTGTTACTGACAATCCTCATTTTGGCTGCGTGAGATTCTCCAGCTTTGTTGTTGTTGAGCAACTGAATCGCGAGCTGTTAAAGTTCTGCCCTCAGCAGCTCATTTGCATTTAAAGGGACACACACAAAAATGGCGTGTTTTTGCTCACACCCAAATATGGGGCAAATTTGACAAGCTATAATAAATGATCTGTGAGGTATTTTGAGCTGAAAGTTCACAGACACATTCTGGGAACACCAGAGACTTATATTATTTATATTATTATATATATATATATATATATATATATATATATATATATATATATATATATATATATTATTTAATTTAAAAAATGAAACATTTACGGATGAATTGTTTACAATGAGACATTTAGAAAATATAGAATTGAATTCTTTTCTTTAAATATATAACGATAATATCATCCTGTTTTTTTACTTTATGCACCCCAAACCTCCTAAAAATATTACATTGCATTTTAATTCAGAAATTAAAAACATGTTCACATTTAAGGTGCATTCAAGCCATTGCATGTATGAAATGCATTTTTAATGTCCTGTATTTGTGAATACATTAATAGATAGGAAAAAAAAATGTGTCATGTCATTGACCCGTTTTCCTTCTTCAAGAGTAAACACTTCTCCACATGGATGCATTTGTTTCATGTTTACCTTATTACCTATTATCTCTATCTCATGTGTCTCTGATGTAAACGGTCATCTTTCTCTCTGAATGTTTGTGTTTCTGCTACTGTTCTGCATCCTCCTGATACCCCTTGCTTTGGAAAAACATCTCTAATTCTAGCAGCATTGTGGGTAAGATGCTGTCCAGCAATGCTAATCCTTCCCAGGAACATCGCAAACCCCTAAAAATAAAGGTAAGCATCAGGGGGGAATTGATGTATAAGTCACACTTGGGTTACTTAAAAAATAAAAAAGTTAAGCCATAAACATTACCTCTCATTAAGTATTAGAAGCCCCCCTGCTTGCAATTCCTGAATGTTTTCTGACATCCCAAATATTTGTTGGAGGTCAGCTTCTGGGCTGAATAACTCCCAGTGCTACACCATTTCATAAGCAAAAGAAAAAAAAAAAATTGGATTGGTCAGTACAGCTTTTTTTAGGAACATTATGACTTTGTTTTTTACTGCATTACAGTTCAAACATACCATAATATACTAACATGATGTATAAATAATTAAAAAAACAAACAAACAAAACATAATTGAAATGTGACCTGGATTTGTAAAACCTATGTTGTGTTAAGAAGTGGTCTATTTTACCTGCTGGGTGATTCCTTCATTCATCCGCAGACCCATGACCAAAACCTCCTCCAGCCTGCAGATACAATTACGAACTGGTTCAGTAACTCAGAGACAGACTGTGCAATTGTTGTGTGTGGACTACATGCCAGATACACTTACAGGCCACGGTGGTCAAGCTGTATTCGACGGCGTGTCCCATGACCATGATGCTGAACCTCCCGTATCCAAACATCTGGTTCTAAAGTCTGGGTTCGTGCTTCCCTCTGAGCTCCTCCTACTGCATGCGGCACAAAGCGCCCATGAGCCCCTAACAGATAATACAGACATATTGAACACAAACCAAAGAAATCTTGCTTTTGTGTTAAGGAATATTGCATGTTTTTGTAAGATTAGTTCATCATTGTTTGAACATTAATGTTCAAAAGTTTGGGGTTGGTAATATTTTTTTGGGGGAGGGGGGTCTTATGTTCTCACTTAGGATCATTTATTTGACCAAAAATACAGTAAAAACAGTAATATTGTGAAATATTATTACAATTTAACATAAGAATTTTCCAATTGAATAGAAGTTTAAAATGTAATTTATTCCTGTGATCAAAGCTGAATTTTCAGCATCGTTCCCCCAGTCTTCAGTGTCACATGATCGTTCAGAAAACATCCTAATATTCTGATTTGATGGTCAAGAAACATTTCCGATTATGGAACCTAAAGTGTGACCATGTCTCACTATTAACTATTAACTACTATTTTTAAATATATCTCCGATTGTGTCTGTCTGAAAGAAGATAGTCATATACACCTAGGATGGCTTGAGGGTGAGTAAATCACGGGATAATTTTCATTTTTGGGTGAACTATCCCTTTAAGCAAGCAATCTCATTGTCTGCAGGATCAGCAGAGGGCAATAAGCTTGAGCCAAGTGGTAATGATGTGATGGCTTGCAGGTTGCATGTAAAGGACTGATCATCCTGTGTCCTCTAGAGTTTCATGACTGAACTAGATATTAAAAATATTTTTTCTTCAATATATTACTTCATTAGAAATGTTTTTACTTTCACTTTTGATCAATTTCATGCATCCTTGCTGAATAAAAGTATTAACTTTTCTTTCAAAAAATTCTTGCTAACCCCAAATGTTTGATGTACCTGGGCCTACACCGATGTACTGATGTCCCCTCCAGTACCCGATATTGTGTTCACTGACAGCGTTCTACAATGAGCAGATAATCAATAAACCATGATCACAGTGGATTACATTTTATTTGTATGCCTGGGAACCAAACACATGATTTGGTGTTGCTAGTGGTACTTCTTATTTTAATACTTTTTACAGCTTATAAGTTTTGGCAATTTAAGAAATTATAACTTACATTTTTGGCAAAGTTGGACACCTCATACTGGCAAAACCCAGCCTTTTCCAAGTCTCTGCGTGCTGACTGGTACATGACAGCAGTGACATCGTCACCAGGCACGCTTAGCTCCCTGCTTTCAACCTGTTTAAAAAGCTGGGTACCCCTTTCCAAAGTCAGCTGATACAGTGAAACGTGATCATCACAAACCGGCAGCAATTTCTCCAGCTCACTCTCCCATGACTTTACACTTTGGCCTGGAAGAGCAAACATGACATCCACTGACACACGTCCAGGACAAAGCGTCCTGGCCTCTGACACTGTCTGGAGAGCATGCTGGGAATTGTGATCTCTCCCTAGCATCCTCAGGTGATCGTCATTCAGTGACTGTGGAAAATAGCATTAGATCTATGGAGACTTTGAGCTACATAACATCTGACAGATTGTGGAGATGTGTGAATGCAGCGCACCTGAATTCCTATAGAAAACCGGTTAACTCCTGCTAACACGAAGTCCTTCAGACTAGCTTTTCCAGCAGGTGTAGGATTCACTTCCAGGGTGATCTCTGCATCATCTGAGAGACGGGCGTTTTTGGAAACAGTCTCCAAGACAGCAGCGATCGTGGAGGGCTGAGCCAAGCTAGGTGTTCCTCCTCCAAAAAACACTGAGCTGATCCTAGGGAACAGTACAGCACAAATTAAAGTGATAGTTCAACCAAAAATGTAAATTCAGTCATCATTTACTTACCCTCAAGTTGTTCCAAACCCATCTGAGTTTCTTTCTTCTGTTGAGCATAAAAGAAAATATTTTGAAGAATATGGGTAACCAAGCAGTTTCTGGTCCCCACTGACTTCCATAGTATTAAAAAAAAAAAAATTTGAAAAAAAAACAATGTAAGTCAATGTGGACCAAAAAATATTTAGTTACAGACATTCTTCAAAATATCTTCTTATGTGTTCAACATAAGAAAGAAACTCATACAGGTTTAGAACAACTCGAGGTTGAGTAAATGAGGACAGAATTTTAATTTTTGGGTGAACTATCCTTTAAGTGGGTCACAAAAGCACTCTAAAAGTTCAGCTAATTGCATTTAACTTAACCTATAATACATTTCCATTTAATTTAAAATAACATGGAATTGTGTCCGAAAACATTACATTTAGTTCACACGTACACTACCGGTTAAAGGTTTGGAAACATTAGTATTTTTAATGTTTTCGAAAATGCTTTTCCTCATCAAGCCTGCATTTATTTGATCAAAAATACAGAAAAAAACAGTAATAATGTGAAATATTATTACAATTTAAAATAATGGTTTTCTATTTTAATATACTTTAAAATATAATTTATTTCTGTGATGCAAAGCTGAATTTTTAGCATCATTACTCCAGTCTTCAGAGTCACATGATCCTTCAGAAATCATTCTAATATGCTGATTTGATACTAAGTTATTATCAATGTTGGAAACAGTTGCGCTGCTTAATATTTTTTATAACCTGCGATACTTTTTTCAGGATTCATTGATGAATAAAAAGTTAAAAAGAACAGCATTTATTCAAAATAGAAAGTCTTTACTATCATTTTTTAAAAAATCAATTTAACACATCCGTGCTGAATAAAAGTATTAATTTCTTTAAAAAAAAAAAAAAAAAAAGAAAGAAAAAAATTACTGACCCCAGACTTTTGAATGGCTGTAAAAAAGATTTATATTTTAAATAAATGCTGTTATTTTGTTTTTAACTCTTTATTTATCAAAGAATCCTGAAACAAGTATCACAGGTTATAAAAAATATTAAGCAGCACAACTATTTAATAAATCAGTATATTAGAATGATTTCTGAAGTATCGTGTGACACTGAAGACTGGAGTAATGGCTAATGAAAATTCAACTTTGATCACAGGAATAAATTATATTTTAAAGTATATTAAAATAGAAGACCATTATTTTAAATTGTAATAATATTTTACAATATTTCTGTTTTTTCTGTATTTTTGATCAAATAAATTAAGCCTTGAAAAACTGAAAAGACTTCTTTCTAAAACATTAAAAATACTAATGTTTCCAAACGTTTGCCCGGTAGTGTATATTCTTTTAAAAGTATATTATTTCTGTAATAAGTTATCTTTTTATAAGTGTGCTAATGTGTACATTTTCACTAGTGGAATCTCTGTTCACTGACCGGGAGACTTGACTGAGTTGCAGTAAGGTTTGCGTCTCTTTCTGCAGACATTCTGTCATGATCGCATGGTTTTGACTCCGAGGAATATACTTGTTGAAGTTGCAGTAAGAGCATCTTTTTAGGCAATATGGCCACTGTAGAAAAGGAGAAATACAGATATAATAGGCTACATTTCCCTTCTATACATTTGCCAGTGACTGGCTTTGACACTCATATTTTGACACTCACTCACATGAACATAAAGTGACGCTTCATCTGCGTGAGGAGGCAGCCTGTGAGTAGCGATAGATCTCAGCGGTACAGAACCGACCGTCGTTCCCAAACACTGCAGAGCGTGATGTTGTTTGAGTAATGCTCGTCTCGACATACTAGTCAGGTTATGCTTTCATGTATGGTGACGCTTCTGCCATGTTTTCTACACGGCGCTATTTCCCTGCAACACACATTGCGTCACAAAGCTCATCTTCAGGCTTTTGTTTGATTTGTGTTTATATATATATATATATATATATATATATATATATATATAGTTTGTTTTGTGTTATAAAATTCTGATGTTATTAAAAAAAATTAAGTAGTATTCACTATACTGTATACTACTATGAGGTGTTCATTTTTTACCCCCTTTTATTTATTTTTTATATTTTCATTTTTATATAGTTTGTCATTTGTAATAAATGTAAAAAAAAAAAAAAAAAAAAAAAAATGTAAAAAGTGCATACCACATAAACGGATTAAATTACAAACAGTACAACAAAAAACAGCTAAACGCAAGATGGCGATGTTTCAATATCATCCACTATAGTTATTTGCACCGTTTTGGCAGAAAGGGCTGCTTTTTTTTCTTTTTTTTTTTTTTTTAATAAAATTACAAAATTGACCAAATTACAAAATAATAAAAATATTTATTTCTGTAGTTTCCTTTGTTTAAACAAAACAAAACTATATATATATATATATATATATATATATATATATATATATATATATAGTCACCCACAATGTCTAATTTTTTAAATGTATTTTATTCATAGTTGTTGTTATTATTAATTATTATTTTATTGTATTTAATATTATTTATTTTCCATATTATTAAGTCCAATTTTTACATCTGTTTGTACCTTTAAGAATTATGTAATAAGCTGTACTGTACATTCGTATCTTAGCCATGGTCACTTATGTTCAGAGGATATTTAGATCAATACACATTGATAGTAGGTCATATGAAAGATAAAGAAACACAACCTCTAGCGTCATACCCATCTAGTGTCATATTATAATCTTGTAACGGACAGGCAATTAGTCAATCACAGACAGGAATACAAAGATTTCATTTACAGCCTAACATATATAGCCTTCAACAAAACTAAAAAATCTTTTTACATGTAGTCTTGTATAATTACTCTGGCATAGTATTGGTGTAAATAATTTACATACCAACTGTTTAATCAAACATGTGATCAATTAACTTGTCCAGTGCCCTATAGCTTATTGTTTGTGTTCATGTTTGTTAACCATATTTTGGTACTGTTTTGAAAACATTTTTGTTGTTCAAGAGGGACAGGACAATTAATGTTTAAATCTATAAGAGACGTGCATTTCATGCAATACAATATATCTTAGAAACACACAAAAACCAGCATAAATCATATATAAATAAAATGTTTTGTCAGTCAAAACTGTGATTCCTATGCCATATTAGCTTGTGCAGTCAAAATCGAAGTCATATGTTTGTGTGGGGTGGGGTGTTTGGACAAGTGCATGAGTGAATTCAATTCTCTATGTCTCCAGGCCATATTCCATCCAGTATTAGAGCTTGTCCATTATCAACAGAGATGAGGGTTGAGATGAGAAAACTAATGTAATGTGGCATCTGACTAATATTATTTTTAATACTGAGAAAGAAGCTCTTCACATCAAGAACAAAAAAAAAACAAAACAAAAAAAAACATACGGACGACAACAATAAAACAAAGAAGCCTCTGGAAACATGCCTAAAAGAGCAGGTAAGTTTGAAATTACTTCACAACATGATGCAGCGAACCTTTTTGAAGAAGTAACTGTATAGAATGTGTAGTTGTAGTGTACTTCAAATCTTAAAAGTATATATATATATATATAGAGAGAGAGAGAGAGAGAGCACAATATATAATATTAATGAAATAAAATGTCATAAATGTATTTAAACAGTGTTCATTTTCATGACTGTTTTTTAATGCACTTAAGTACACTTTTAAAAAACTGTAAAAAAGTGACAAAATTCAAAGTTAAATCATTCTTTGTTTTGATGTTGACTAACTAACACATGAAAAGTACTTGATTATAATTTTAACTGTTTTATTTAATATTATATTTGAAGATAATATATTTTAAATGTACTAATTTGCAACTTAATATTTATGTGTAAGTTTTATTGTAAAGTTTCAATAGAAATTACATTAAAGTATATTTTACATGCAATTAAGTGTCTGAAACATTAAATAATTAATAATTTTCATTTAAAGTATATTATTTCTGTAATAAGTATGTTGATGTTTACTTTTTCACAGGGGTATTTCTGACTTTAAATGCATCTGTATATAAATATGAATTCTGAACACATGCACTGTGCATATTTATTTCTTATTCATTCAAGGAGTCTAATTTACAGTTAGTGTTCTATTATTATAAAACAAGTATAACAAAACAGAAGAAAATTATTTAAATATTATTATAATAAAATATTTCACGTGTAGGTAACATCGCTGTATAATAAAGATGTAAGATACATACTAATCTTAAAGAGACAGTTTACAAAAAAAAAAAAAATTCTGTCATTATTTACTCGTCCTCATATTGTTCCAAACCTGAATTATTTTCTTTCTTCTATGGAGCACAAAGGGAGATATTTCATACTGATCCACACCTCCAAAAGCTTCAAATATGACAAGAAAAAGACCCATAAAAGTAGCCCAGTATGAGCTATACTCTGAGTCTTCTGAAGTCATATACATAAATTTTAATTTATTAACAAAATTATCACAGAAATGTACAGATATTCCCATCAACTACAGCTCTCAAATGTCATTCTGCATATTTGAACTGGTGCATTGTGTCCTGTTATTGCCAAACATTTGAAATCAAACCTGGCATGAGGCTTTCCATTTTTTTAATCTGGCTCTGGGGGTGTCAGGAGTTGCAGTAGTAAATCCAAAAATACATAAAATACACAGAGGATGATGATTAACCAAATGGAGAACAGGTGAAGATTAATCAAAAACCATAGTAACAAACGAAAACTCAGGCAGTGACAATGACAAAGATACTAAACAAGACTATAAAACTGAACATGAACGTGACAGTGGCTCCCCCTCTCAGAAGGCACATTCTTGCACCAATGAAAGTCCCAACTGAGGATGGAGGGAGGGCGGGGGCTTCAGAGGAGGACAAGGAGCAGACTGAGGAAGACACCATAGAGACAATGATCCTAGGAACGATGGAGGCAAAGAAGGTGGGAGGATGAGCAATGGTGGAGATTTGGCTGTAGACACCAGGGGGATGATGGATGGAGATGGAGCCGAAGAATGTGGATACCTTGATGCAGATGAAGAGCCACGAAGATCGGGCGACACCGATGGTCCTGGAAGCCGAGCCGCAGTAACGAGCATCCAAGGTGGAGCCGGTGTGACTGAGAATCAAGGCAGAGCTGGAGGGAAGGCAGAGAAAGACAGAGCCGAAGGGGTGGAGGGACAAAGCGTAGATGAAGACCCGTAAGTCTGTGGCGCAGGCAGAGTGACATCTGTCCAAGGTAAAGATGGAAGGACGAGGGAGTACAGTGGAGCCACAAGGACGATGGTCCCAGGTGAAGCCTAGGGAGGGAGGAGCCAAGGTGGAGCTGATAGATCAATGGGCCGACATGAAGTTATGGGATCGGCGGCTGGAGGCTGAGCCAGGGGATCCTCCTGACTAGGCGAAGCTGGAGACCGGAAAACCCAAGGCAAATCCACACAGTAGAGTGGCATCAGAAGAGGAGCCAAGGGACTAAAGGGAAACAGTGGAGGTGGGGCAGAGGAACTGGCTGACTTTGGAGGAGGAGGTGGGAGAGGGAGGCTGGGTGCAATCTCTGGAGACACAGGAGACAGAGCTGGGCGGGACCAGCGGTGATTGGAGACTTTGGGGATAATCCTCATTCAAATTTACAGAGGCCAGCTGCAGCTCACTTTCAGCAGTAGGACAGACTATGATGCTGGCTCACACACCTGGTCAGACTTCTTGTCAGGCTTGGGCTCCAGGGCGATGGTCGGCTCAGTCCATTCTTATGCCTCATTCATCACAGCAGGCTCGGGCTCCACATCTGCAGTGGGTGTTCACCACAGGATAACAGGAGTGGGTTAAATTGGGCCAGGGCCATCCGGGGCTGAGCCCCGGCACATAGGCTTATCATTAACGCTTAATTTTTTGAAGAGGCAAGAGAAAGAGAGTTTTACATCAATAACAAAAATAGCTAGGGAATCACCAAAACGCAAGCATGATTATATTACATTTAGTGTAAGTGGCGATTGATAATGGATAATAATAATATATAATGTATAATGTGCTGACAGTAACAAGGTTGCGCTGTTGAGGCTCGCACAGCCTCTCGAGGAGAAATCGAAACATGAGTGCAGCACAAAGAAAACATGCTGCTGTAAAAATTCAAAATGTGAAGTTTTTTTTTATATTTATAACATATGATACAGTTACGTAACATCACACGACCAAGACAGCTGTTTTCCATGTTATTGGAATCACGATTGAAAATGTGATACTACTTTTATACATTCAATAATAAGTTAATTAAGTAAATTTAATACAAGTTAACAAAGTCACTTACATTTTAGACGCATAACTGACTGTTTTTGTTCCATTTTAGCAGCGAATCACAGCAGAACCATAGCGCATCTCTCACAGCGACACTCAGCTGCGTTTTATTACTTAATGATTCAGCGTTTTGAACAAAACGGTTGAGTCAAATATTCAATGGCCCATTCCAAAACACCTGCCTCATTCTTGAATGAATCAGCCGTTTGAACTAATCGTTTGAATGAATGACTAGGACAGTCACTTGCCGCCACCTACTGGCGGTTCAGTTTCATGTTTAAATTTTCCCAACATTTCTTATTTGTATATTCAAAAATATTCAAAGAATATCAAAACATCATTTAATGCTGTAATTCTTCAGTGTAAATTATTTAATTTGATTCGTAAAAGTCATGCTTTATTTTGTTCTTGTTGAATTTATTGATCAAATGTAAAAAAAAAAAAAAAAAAAAAAAAAAATTAATAAAAGATGAAGCATGTAATAAGATTAGGGGGAAAATGCCCTTGGGGTAAATATCACAAATATGCAGATAATAATATGCAAAAGCTGATGGAACACTGTTGAGAATATAGCTTCAGAATAAATTATATTCACACCAAAAAAAATTTCAGGACAAGCTAAATTTTTGCTCGGACAAGTGACAAGCACATGACAAGGATTAATGTTGAACCCTGTATTTTCTATTGATATGCTCTCCTTTAGGCCTACAGAAAGATTTTATTGTTATCAGAAGTAGCTTTGCAATAAACAATAAACACAGTATTTATTAATCCAGTAAGGGTGGTAAAAAAAAACCCCACAATGAACATAACTTCAACACGAGACAAAAAAAAAGAGGAGAGCTCAGGGATTAAATACATAGGATGATGATTAACAGAATGGAGAACAGGTGAGGATTAATCAAAAACCATAGTAACAAACGAGAACTAGGGCAGTGACAATGACAAAGAAGCTAAACAAGACAATGAAACTGAGCATGAACATGACAGGGGGAAGATTTTCAGTGAATAATGACTTAAATTTCAGTCTCTCCCTGACTTTAGAAGAAAAAAAGAAGACTTGGAATATAGCGCACAAGACATATGGACATACTTTTATGGTGTTTTCATCCTTCTTTACATGGTGTTTTTGTGTTCCACTGAAAAAATACAGCAAATGAGTTTGAGACAACATGAGGGTGAGTTAATAATGACACCATTTTCATTTTTAGGTGAATTATTTTGTTCAAATCACTGTGTTTTGTTCCCTAGGGTTTGGTGATGTGGAACTAAGGATATTGGTTATCGGGAGCAGTGGTACATCTCAGTTCCTTCTCACCAACTTCATTTTGGGAAGGGAGGAGTTCTCCAAGGATGTTTATAGCATTTCAAGCAGCCAGAAAAATGTGGGAGAGTTTGTAGGAAGACGGGTAGCAGTAGTCAACAGACCGAACCTGTACAACAAAGACCTGTCCAAGTCCAAGATGAGGAAAGAGATGAGAAGATCAATGTGTTTGACGTCTCCTGGACCTCACGCCGTACTCATCGCATTCGACCTGGAGAAGATCTCCCCTAATGACATGAAGACTCCCAAACTGGTTACGAATAAATTTGGGGAGAATGTTCTGAATTACACAATGGTCCTCTTGGTTTACGACGGGCATCTGAGAGGCAGAGCACTCAACGACAAGGTCATGCGAACTGACTGGCACCTGCGGGAGCTTGTGGAGCAGTGCAACTGCCGCTATCACGTCTTCAGTAAGAACTGGAGGAACCGCGCCGGGAGTAGGGAGCTCCTACATAAGATTGAGCGGATGCTGCAGGCAATGGGCGGACACCATTACATTAACCGATCTTACAAAAGGGCAGAGGACAGCGTCAGAACCGAGGAGAGAAAGCTACGCAAGAAGAGACAGTCTGAGATCGAGAGGACACGCCGGGAACTGGAGGAACAATTTCAGGGGGATGAGCTGCGCTGGCAGATGGACAACTACAATGCGAGCGTTGGGGCAGAAATCAGGGCTAAGGCCGAGCTGCAGAATAGCTGGCTCAGGACTTCACTGGCTGTGGGACTGGGACTGGGGTTTATAGCTGGAGCAGCCATGGGAATGATCGTGGGCTCTGTGGAAGGGCCGGGAGGAATGGTATTGGGAGGGGCAGTGGGAGGGGTTGTGGGCGGGGCATCAGGTGCCGCTTCACAGCTGGCCATTCAACACTTGGATGAAAGAGTGGGATCACATACAGCCAACTTTAATACAGCTTTTATTAACCGCTTCTTTCGGGCACCTCCGGTCTGAATACAGGTTTTTTTTCTTTTTCTTTAAAGTGTCTCCTGAACTGCAAAAAATAATTCCTGCATCTAAATATGCCTACCTTCCTACTATATAGAAGGCAGATAACAGTATGTGAGATGCGTAGTATGTCCCAGTATTCATAAGTCATATTCAATAACATTCTTCAAGCGTCTTGGATACACGGCCAAAGTTCTTCTAGATTTAGTTTGTCTCAGTTTCATCACAGACAGACTCGATGATGGTGAGATCAGATCTCTGTGTGGAGCACCGGCTGTTGTCAGACTCCTTTTGCATATAAAAATGTCACTGGGATTATTAATGGCAAAATGAATGTTTGGAAATGTAAACTGATATTTCCTACTGCACACTACAGCAAAAGAAATAAACAACTGGCTTAAACCCATTTTGGGGGTGAAAATACTGGCGTGCCTAAGACTTTTGCACAGTACTGTATATGTATATTAGAGATGCACCGATATATTGGCCAATAATTGGTATTTACAGATAAAAGCTAATTTTCACACTGTCGGCTATCGGCCAATAGTTAAAAAACAGCCGATAGCCGATATCCTGTCAATCAAAAGAGGGCAGGAAAATGCACTTAATTTGTGCTTTGTGTAAAGAAAATGCTAAGAAACCAGTTTGATGTTCAATATTAATAGAAATTATATGAATTAATAACATTCAAAAAGTTAAGAAATATTAATTTAATCTTCAGAATTTAATGTGTTAATATTAATATTAACAAAACCCATTCAAAAATGTGGGGGAGATTCACAAAGAGTGGACTGAAGCTGGAGTCAGTGCTTCAAGAACCACTACGCACAGACGTATGCAAGACATGGGTTTCAGCTGTTGCATTCCTTGAACTCTTGAACAACAGACAGCGTCAGAAGTGTCTCGCCTGGGCTAAAGACAAAAAGCACTGGACTGCTGCTGAGTGGTCCAAAGTTATGTTCTCTGATGAAAGTAAATTTTGCATTTCCTTTGGAAATCAGGGTCCCAGAGTCTGGAGGAAGAGAGGAGAGGCACAAATTATATGAATTAATAACATTCAGAAAGTTAAGAAATATTCATTTAATCTTCAGAATTTAATGTGTTAATATTAATTTGAGTAATGTGTTTGTTCATAAAGTTGATGAAATAGAGAGTGAAGTCATTTATTTGCATTTCTTTCACTAATTCCATTCAAAAAGTGAAACTTGTATATTATATTCATTCATTACACACAGACTGATATATTTCAAATGTTTATTTCTTTTAATTTTGATGATTATAACTGACAACTAAGGAAAATCCCAAATTCAGTATCTCAGAAAATTAGAATATTGTGAAAAGGTTCAATATTGAAGACACCTGGTGCCACACTCTAATCAGCTAATTAACTCAAAACACCTGCAAAGGCCTTTAAATGGTCTCTCAGTCTAGTTCTCTAGGCTACACAATCATGGGGAAGACTGCTGACTTGACAGTTGTCCAAAAAACGACCATTGACACCTTGAACAAGGAGGGCAAGACACAAAAGGTCATTGCAAAAGAGACTGGCTGTTTACAGAGCTCTGTGTCCAAGCACATTAATAGAGAGGCGAAGGGAAGGAAAATATGTGGTAGAAAAAAGTGTACAAGCAATAGGGATAACCGCACCCTGGAGAGGATTGTGAAACAAAACCCATTCAAAAATGTGGGGGAGATTCACAAAGAGTGGACTGAAGCTGGAGTCAGTGCTTCAAGAACCACTACGCACAGACGTATGCAAGACATGGGTTTCAGCTGTCGCATTCCTTGTGTCAAGCCACTCTTGAACAACAGACAGTGTCAGAAGCGTCTCGCCTGGGCTAAAGACAAAAAGGACTGGACTGCTGCTGAGTGGTCCAAAGTTATATTCTCTGATGAAAGTAAATTTTGCATTTCCTTTAGAAATCAGGGTCCCAGAGTCTGGAGGAAGAGAGGAGAGGCACACAATCCACGTTGCTTGAGGTCCAGTGTAAAGTTTCCACAGTCAGTGATGGTTTAGGGTGCCATGGCATCTGTTGGTGTTGGTCCACTGTGTTTTCTGAGGTCCAAGGTCAACGCAGCCGTATACCAGGAAGTTTTAGAGCACTTCATGCTTCCTGCTGCTGACCAACTTTATGGAGATGCAGATTTCATTTTCCAACAGGACCACAATATGCCATTTTGCATTTTTTTCCTAATTTAATATATTTTTAATTACATGTTACAATAACAATTTACTGAAAAGCTGAATTGTTCAATTGTATTGAATTGTACATATTGTCTTTTGTGGTTTGTCCTCTTTTTGCTTTGCTTTTTTTGCTGATGAAATGTTATCCAATCCTTTTCTGTTTTTAATAAAGCTGTATCTTGCATAGCTGTGTGTTTCAAGAAATGATGGTAGATAGATTTAAGGCAGTATTTTGAATTCATATTTTGAACCACATTAGGGCTATGGAGAGACATTCTGAGGGGCAGCTGTAAGTGACACTACAGTGAAGCAAGGCAGCACACAATATTATTGAGAAATAGTCTATGTAGGCCTACAGTAGGGGAGACGGGGGATGATTGTAACATTTTTGACATTTCTGTCTGTATCTTGGAGTTCTTTTAAGCCAGTGTCTTTAAGTGTCAGCTATTAAATTATATAACTGATATCTTTGTGTCATGGTGCTCTGAGACTTGAGGATGAGATCCAAGTGCAGCATTTATTAAGGGAAATCCAAAATCGTAGTCACAGCCAGGCAAGAGTCAAAATCCATAGAAACAGTCAGAACGAGCATGTAACCGTAAATTAAACATTGATGACAAATGACTGAAACAACCTGGTATAAGTAGACAGACACTAATAACATAAGTGAGAACAGCTGAGAACAATGAGAGTAATGAGTCTGGGACAAGGGACTATGGGAAGTGAAGTCCGATATGGTGAGGCAATAGTCTGGGGGGGGAGTGCCCTCTGGTGGCTAACCAGGGCACTTCAACTGGTGATCATGACATTACCCCCTCTCTAGACAAACAGGGAACTCAGGGACTAGAACAGGCTCTGAAGCGGGCTCATGGTCTGAGGGCTCAGGCGTGGCAGCCATTTCGACTGAGGGCTCAGGCTTGGCAACCATCTCGGCTGAGGGCTCTGGAATGGACTCTTGGACTGGAGCAGACTCATTGGCTGGAGCGGACTCACCGGCTGGAGTGGGCTCTGGAACGGACTAACGGACTGGAGAGGGCTCTGGAACGGACTCACGAGGTGGAGCAGACACACTGGCTGGAGCAGACCCACGGGGTACTTGGGGTAGGCTGTAACATGCTTCATTGATGTTACAACTAACCCTGAGTCTTGTAGCCATGAACTAGTTCACCTTACAGCTAACATTAGCACTAACAGCTTGAATGAAAAATATCTACACAGACACACAATACACATAATTTAACTTTGGTGGGTTTAGCTACAAAGCAGGAATTGCCATAAAAAAAATAAATGAAGTAAAAAATAAAAAAATAAATAAATAAGTTACTTTCTTACATTAAAATTAGTTTTTCTCCTCTAAAATCTGCTGTGTCTGCCACAGACTTTCCCACATGTGGAATAAGGACTAAACCGAGAATGTGTCGAGTGAATCAGGTAATTTTTAACTTGTTTCTGATTGGAGAAATTTAAAGTGTTACAAACAACCTGTGTTAGAACCATCCCCTGTCTCCCCCTACTTTCATTCTCAAGCATTCTGTCATGTTTTTTCTCCAAACAACTTTTGTCGCACTTTCAGCAACTTGTACCATGGTGTAAACCACAGGAAATGGGTATGTACAAAAATCGATAATTTACTTAAGTAGCCTATGTTACAGAAGAAATTATTTGACGTGTTTAATGCTGCACTTTTTTTATCGTTATTCTGCTCTTGTGACACATCTATTCCGCTGTTATATATAAACACTTGCGTGCGCACAGCTAACGTTAAATGTATCTCTGATTATAATATCGTGAACTCATAGTAACCGAATAGTGAACCGGCAATTTAAAATAAAATTTTGAAAAGCTCTTTTGACTAAAGAATGCATATATATTCAAAACGAAAGCAGTAGAGAAAGACAGACAGGTGGTCTAACCAATCAAAAGTCAGAAAGAGGGTAAAGGCTTTTGTGAAACTTAGGCTACTCTAGTGTTTTGTTTGTCGCTGATTAAAGAGGGGTTGTTATAATCAGCACCGTTTTTTATGGAAGCTGTGTTGGCTTTTCCATATTTACACATTTTAAAAACAGTATCATCAAGTAGGCAATGCATTCGTTTTCCATTCAGAGCACACCGGATGAATCTTAATATATGCTTCCACTAGACCTATCTTAGCTACACGGCGCTGGTGCATAGGTAGCCTAATACACCAGTACTGGGAAATAATTAGTAAATTATTGATTATAGTAATTAGTTTAGTTGTTATATTACCACAACAACTTTAGAATTACCACAACAAATTAATTCAAGTACATTTACTATAGTTTCGTTTAAAAACACTATAGTATTTACTATAAATTACTTATAGTAATTTCTTAATCATAAAAGTGCTTATATGAAATCTACCTGCTTTGGAATGATTTTATATGTTATTTTTATGTCTTGTGTTGTTGTAATGGAGTGCTAAGCATACAATCTAATAGTTTAACCAAATAGCCATAGTTCACGAAAAATTCTGTCATTATTTACTTACACTTATGTAATTCCAAACCTGACCTTCTTTCTTCTAAAGAATAAAGAAGATGTTTTAAAGAATTTTGGTAAATAAAGTGTTATTTTAGGATCATTGAGAGGTAGCCTACTATTAATGTTTTGAATGTATTTATATATATATATAGATTTTGTTTTCATTTTTATTTTAAAGTTTTATTATAGAAAATTGTGTGTGTGTGTGTGTGTGTGATTTGTTTCTCTTTAGTAGGATAGCATATCCTAAATTCTTCAACCCCCGTCAGTGACTGCTCTTAAAATGGCAACAGTCAAAGGGAAAACACGGAGAAGAAAGAGTTTAGACATTCCACCTAACTGTGAGTTGACGAACAAATCAGAACATTTGACAAATTACAGTTAATATGATTAATAATTAAAAAATATTCTTCATCTCGCAGTGAGCATTGAATCCCCATTGAGGATGTTGGTCTTTGGCAGCTCAAGTCGTGATCAGATCGCACTGACGCAGTCTGTGTTGGGGCCAGATGTCTTTATGAGAGATGAAGTCAATATTTCAGCCACCAAGAAAAGTTCAGGCGTCGTGCAGGGCAGAAACATAACCCTGGTCAACACTCCAAATCTTCAGGATAATGACTTGCCGAACAGTGTGCTTCAAAAGGAGCTCAAAAAGGCAGTTTGTTTCTCTTGTCCAGGTCCTCATGCTGTAGTGTTTGTTCTAGACTCTTTTCATTTGAACCCTGACACTATGGACATACTGAAGCCTGTGGTCCACTACTTTGGAGAAAGTGTCTTGAAGCACACATTGATTGTTTTATACCATGAGAGAGGTCTGAAAACCCTGTCCATAGAGGACGAGGTTAAGAAGAACAAAAGCTTTAGAGAGCTTGCTGAGAAATGTGGCCAGAACTACCTGTTCTTCAATGAAGAAATGAACCAGGCCGAAGGCAGCCAGACACAAGCATTGATTGCCAAGGTAGATGAGATGGTCTTGGAACAAGGAATGTATTCAAATGTGGAATTTAAGGATGCAGAAAAAAGAATTCAGATAGAGGAGCATTTCATCAGAAAATCAAAGGAGAAGGAGATCAGGGAGACGGTGAAGATGCTGGAGAACAAACATTCAGGGGAGGCGCTTGTCAGCGAGATTGCGAAGTATGATGAAAAGGTACAGTTAGTGTGCAGAGAGAAAGCAGAGCTGGCTGTCGCAGAGAAGCTTGGCTTCATGCTCAGAGTTGTCGATTATGCTGTTGCAGTTGGAAAAGGAGCATTTGTAGGTGCACTTCTTGGATTTGCGATTGGATATGACGCTATGGCAGTAGGAGCTTCTATTGGTGCTGCTCTTGGTGGTGTACTTGGAGGTGCAGCTAATGCAGCAAGGAGCTACATTTCCAATTTCTTCACAGATGCCCACAAAGGGACTGCTTAGTGCATAGTGTCAGCCTCTGACACCGGTGGACCTGCCGCACACTTTTTACACTGGGCTTAACCTTGGGTTATCATCACTCTAAACCCTGCTTTTAATAATAATAATAATAATAAATACTTTATTCATCCCTTTTAGGGAAATTCAAACATCCAGTAGCTCACACTTAACAATTACAAACAAACACCCTACCAATAGTAAAAGTAATCACCACAACAACTAAAATTAAATAATACATAATAAAGAACATAAAGACATAACAGAATAGGCTTGCTGCAGCATGTATAAGACAGCATCATCCACTCCAATACGTTCTTGATAAGCAAACTGGAGGGGATCCTGTGCAGGTTCAATTGCTGGTCTTAAAAGGTGGAGGAGAAGCCTCTCCATAATTTTCATAATGTGCGAAGTGAGTGCAACTGGTCTAAAATCATTAATCTCCTTCGAGTGCCCTGCCTTAGGTGCTGGAACAAGACATGTTGTTTTCCACAGCAGCGGCACTTTCCCCGTCTGTAGGCTGAGATTGAAAATCCTCTGGAGAGGTACAGCTAATTGGGCTGCACACTCCTTGAGCAATCTCGGGCACACACCATCTGGGCCCACTGCTTTTGCTGGGCGCAGTCTTCTAAGCTCTGACCTCACCTCTTCTACTGTAAAGGTCAGGGAGGGAGGTTTATAAGTTTCTACACATACAATAGTAGTAGTAGTAGATTTGCAGCGCGAATGAGACGGTGATGACACTGATGATGGAATAGCAGGCAGGTTTACAGCTGCAGTACAGGTAACCCTAAAGGACCATTTCACACTTGTAATTTAGAAGCAGGGTTATAAAACCCTGCTCCAGAGCAGGATTAGAGCTGCTTTTGCGCCATTAACCCAGCATTGAGGTACCAAACGTGTGCCGTATGTAACGATGTGGCGTTACGACTAGATGCTTAGCAACCAACAACCAATCACGTGCCTCATGTTCACATGCTTTGGACATTCAAGGAAACAGCGCATTGTATAAACTATCGTTTTAGCATTTGAAGGGAAAAATATAAAATGGCAACAGAAAATGCAACACCTGGAGTGAGGAAGAGACCATTTCATTCTTTAGAGTCTGAAAAGTCCATTCAGATAAGTCCAGATAAGATAAATTCCATAAACGTAATAGTAGAGTCGACAATAAATAATATGAGGATATGCTACAGCCTTTATGTAAACATATCGTGTGCTGCGTTCACTCATGCAAATATGCAAAAAAGAATGTTAACCCAGGGTATAAGAGTGTACAGTGTGAAATGGCAGCTTATGAAACCCAGGATCAGTTTTTAACCCTGGGTAAATTATAGGCCTAAGCAGTGTAAAATGTGAAGCAAGATAACCCAGGACTCCGTTTACCCGGGTTTACAATGACCCATGTTGCTAATTCAGGGTGCATTTCCAGTACAACAATGTAATTTAGAAATTAAACAATTAGAAATTTAGAAATATCAGTCGTTCAACCACGTTGATGATGTCATGCAGGTAGTGGAGTAATAACTTCTGTTAATTAATATGTTTATTTATTACAATTAATGCCATATTTTGTGCTATAAATTGCGGATATGACATCTAAGGATTAATTCTCATTTTTCTCAATTATTTTGATTTATTTCCAGATTTAATCATAGGCTTATTCTTACGTACTAGAGCAGTGGTTCTCAAACTTGTCCTGGAGTACCTGCACATTTTGTATGTCTCCCTATATCTAACACTCCCATTTCAGGTCTTGCAGTCTCTACTAATGAGCTTATGAGTTGAATCAGGTGTGATAGATGTGATAGCAGAGCTGGTGGTACTCCAGGACAGGTATGAGAACAACTAGAGCATGTACGCACATGTGCACTCTTCAAAAACACGTCTCTTAACAAACTAAATGATGTAAATGACATTTGTACAGTATGTATTCCAAATGAAAAATATAAGATTACTGAATGTCAACTTACTTATTTTTCACAAGATAAGGATTTATTAAGTCCTCATGTCATGCAAACAAGAAACTATGCTTCTAACCACTGAATAAGTCTTAAAGTAAGAAAAGTATGTTTTAATCTAATACAGTGGGTGTTTTTGAGAATGAAAAAGTCACTAGATTTGCCACAGATAGTTTGCTTCATGTGACATGAGTTATAGAGATCCACAAAGGCATTAAACTGCAGCAAAAAAACCGGCCCATACCTGAGATAGTTTGACTGTGCTACAAACTTTAAAGATCTTGGGGAATAGAGCGTAATTTATGCTGATCTTGTCCTTTTGACAACTTTTGGAGGGCACTGTGTAAATATTTTTTTTTAATACATAAACTGTAAATACATGTATAAAAGACTATACAGTATATGAGATGTTGTTTATTTCTAACTATTCAGCTTTACTGAAATGTTTTGTACAATGTTGTACATTTGATATTTTGTCTAAATAATAATAAAATCTACTGCAACACTTTAAAACTGTTTGAGTGTTTAATCTCCTAATATGTGCATGACTCATTGTAAAGTCCAAGGCTCCTCCCCTTGCTGAAAACACACCTGTGTACTTTATGGTCTGGTTCACTTTATGAACCTCACCGTAAGAGACGTGAACGACTCTCTTCATATGCTGAAGTACAGGTAAGATCCAATGAAATTACTGTAACTTTTGACTTGTAACTTTAAATGTTAGCTCACAATGTAAAGTGCAACAGATACAATACAGATTTTAAATAATATCCAGCTGGCAGATATTTTAATGATGTAAATGTATAATACAGTTCTAGTTTGAACTATGCTGTTAATTTTTAAGTTCGACCAACTAAATGCTAAATGTTTATAACTACTTTTTGAGAAACATGTCTACATGTCTCTGCTATGAAACCTGCTAGATAAATATTTAGAGTTGTCTGATGATGACATGGGGTTTCTGGTTGAACTTGTTCTTCCTCATACCACACTGTGTTGACGCTGAATAGAGGTCTCCGGAGATCCATATTACACTGAATCGAATGCACATTATATAAGCATTGCAAATATTTACATAGGCACAATAGCTGAAGCTTTGCTCTATAAATGATAGTCATTGAAAGTCAAGTTAAGAGGACAGCATAATGTGATTTTTAACCTGGTATGTTGTGTTAAATGAGTGACGCATATCGACAAGAATTTTCTGATCTCTTATCTTAGCTAATGTTTTTCCCTTCTAACGTCAGACCATCACTGGTCCTTTGTTCATAAGTACTGGGATAAAGCAGGTTATACAAATGTCCTATTTGGTCACACTTTATATTAGGTGTGTTTAAGTACTATGTACATATAATAATTAGGTACAATGTACTTAATGTGTTCATGTTGTAGTGCAAAAGACTTGTGCTGCTATTGAGGTGGGATACAGGTAAGTTTTGGTGGTATTGGCAGGTTTAAAGGGTTAATTCACCCAAAAAATGAAAATTATGTCATTAATTGCTCACCCTCATGTCGTTCTACACCCGTAAGACCTTCGTTCATCTTCAGTACACAAATTTAGATAGTTTTGATATAATCCGATGGCTCAGTGAGGCCTGCATCGCCAGCAAGATAATTAACACTTTCAGATGCCCAGAAAGTTACTAAAGACATATTTAAAACAGTTCATGTGACTACAGTGGTTCAACCTTAATGTTTTAAAGCGACAAGAACACTTTTTGTGCACCAAAAAAACTAAATTATGACTTTATTCAACAATATCTAGTGATGGGCGATTTGCTATACACTGCTTCATGAAGCTTCGAAGCTTTACAACTCTTTTGTTTCAAATCAGTGGTTCGGAGATCCAAAGTCACATGATTTCAGTAAACAAGGCTTCGTTACATCATAAGTGTTTCGAAATCTCAATGGTTCACCGCTGGGCTGCATGACTTTGGCAGTTTGATACGCGCTCCGAACCACTGGTTCGAAACAAAAGATTCGTAAAGCTTCAAAGCTTCATGAAGCAGTGTTTTGAAATCACCCATCATATTGTTGAATAAAGTCGTTATTTTGTTGTTGTTTTTTTGGCGCACAAAAAGTATTCTCGTCGCTTCATAACATTAAGGTTGAACCACTGTAGTCACATTGACTGTTTTAACGATGTCTTTACTACATGGGCCTTTAAAGTGGTAATAATGTTGCAGTCTAGGGGAGAACAGAAAGCTCTTGGATTTCATAAAAAATATCTTTGTCTTCCAAATATGAATGAAGGTCTTACAGGTTTGGAACGACATGAGGGTGAGTAATTAATGACAGAAATTTCATTCATTTTTAACACTTAACACTTAATTAAAAGTGGGACCCAATTTTTTTTTATAAATGTTGTAATTAAATGTGATTTGCAATACAGAATAGTACTTTCAGTTTTTTTTCGCCGTTGTCATCTTTCAGGGATGGAATCTAGCATCAGTTTCCTGTCCGAGAAGCACTTCCTGTGCTCTCTGTGTGAGGACATCTTCAGCAACCCAGTGACAACACCCTGCGGACACAGCTTCTGCAAAACTTGTCTGCGCGTGCACTGGAGCCGCAGCGGGACAGACGAGTGTCCGCTCTGTAGGAGGGCCTTTGGCTCCAGACCACATATCAGTGTGAACCGAATACTGGCAGATGTCACTGAAAACTACAGGAAGACACGTTTGGCTGCTAAATCAAAGTTCTTTAGTATGGATGAACTTCAGGATGAACCTGTGAGTACATCATTTAAGTAGCTTAATCCTTTAATACTCTAATACAACATTCCTTAAAAGTAATTTAACAATTTTGTGGTTTTGTTCTTTACTCATGTACTGCAAACAGAAAACTGCTGGGGAGATGGATCAAATGATTCAGGAAAGAGTTCAGAAGATTGAGAAACTTCAGAGTTCCTTAAAGATCCTAAAGGTACGTGACCGAGCACGACACAGCGTTTAAAACCATAATAATTCAAATATCAATAAATGAAAAGCAGCTGTTTTATTTTTTTTTCAATTTGCTTGGTAATCTCATTTTTTTTAACCAGATTGTTTCTAAAAGAAAAACTTTTCTTCCAAAAAACAGAGCTCATGTCTCCGAGAGGTTCAGGAAAGTCAGAGGGTGTTTTCTTCTTTGTTGAGCGCCTTAGAGAAGAGCCATAAACTGGTAGTGGCAGCAGTTGAGCAGAAACAAAAAGAGGCGGAGAAAAGAGTTGAAAGACTTGTAAAAGACCTAGAGAAAGAAATCCTTGAACTGGAAAATGGACACACCAACCTAGAGCACTTGAATGACAAGGAGCGTCTCAAAAAGGTAATCACATTTCCTGTTTTGTTTGATATCCATATTCTTTCTTTTTGCTTTGTGTTACTTTGTCTAGTCTTTGAATTCATTATGTTAAGGGTAAAGGAATTTTGTTGTTCCAAAACCGTATATTCTAATTTTTTCAGTAGAACATTAATTTTTTTGAAGAATCTTTATGCTGCTTTCCACACAACTACAGTTTAGAGATCATGTCTGTTCCTAAAATAATCAACAATAATTACTTATTACGTAATTCAAAGATTACTGAATTCACGTAACAGCTTAAAGCGAAGAACAGACTGCAATTTACTTATCGTTAAATCTTCCCCTCTGCCATAACTCTCATGTCTCATTCACCATCCCATAAGTACATGTCTGATTCTCCATCCCATAAGTACATGTGCTAACATAATTAAGAAACCATCAATGCAATGGTACACACATAGTTACTGCTTTTAATGCACTGTAAAGCACCATGCTGTTTGTCTC
Organism: Elopichthys bambusa; assembly: GCA_037101425.1. Lineage (NCBI taxonomy): Eukaryota > Metazoa > Chordata > Actinopteri > Cypriniformes > Xenocyprididae > Elopichthys > Elopichthys bambusa. The sequence continues at coordinate 9,162,369 of CM074435.1, forward strand.
TTGGCCCTTCCTCAATCTATGCACAGGCTCTACTCTTCACCACAGACACACAATAATGTTCTTTACAATCTGTCCGTTAGTTAATAGTTATTAATGATGGTAATCTCAATAGGTAATTACTGATTAGCTAATAAGGAACTATCTTCTAAATTTGATATTACTTACTGATTAGTTAAGCTTGTTTCTATATTAGTTAATAGTAGTAGCTGAAGTGTTAATGTAGTACTAATCATTAGTCCTGCATTACTTCCTGCATAGTTACTTATTAATTAAGGACCATTATTCCAAAGTGTTACCCATAACAGAAACCCCTAGTACAAAATCCCAATAAAACAGAACATTAAACACCTCCTTTATTAATTTTGTGCAAAAACACACAAAATAACTGACAGGGTTAGTTTTCCCCAGTCCCATTTGCCTGAGTTCCCGATCCTTATTAGTTTCCATGGTTTTTGATTAGTCATGTACCTGTTTCTGTTCCAGTTAATTAGCTCACTCTGTGTATATAGCCCTCATTTTCTGTTCATTTCTGTTCGTTCTTTCGTTATTATTAAGTTGATTGTGTTTATTTCATTCTCCTGTGTTTATTCAGTGCTCCTGTGTTTCTGTTATCTTATTTGTACATTTAAATAAACAACTGCTGTATTAGATCCTGCCTCTCAACTCTCCTTGCTGCAACCACCCGTGACACAAGTATGGACCAACTACAAAGTGGATTAAAGAAAAATGCATCTGCCAGCAGTCCAGCGTTTCTGCTTAGAGCAGAAAGATCATGCCCTCGAGGACCACACGAGAGACTTTTTAGATCTGACGTGACTTACCAACTTTCCTGATCGATCCATATGCGTCTTTTTCTTAACAAGTTTAAACAAGCGAACTAAGGCATGCCTGCCCAGTGATGGTCCTTTTGGGACATTCACTGAGTTTGTGAAGTGGGTGCTGGTCAACTGCAGGTCCCCGTTTACCATCGGACTCGCAGAGGAAGACATCACCAGCCATACTCTGGACCCTGAGCCTGCGCCCACCACGGAGCCAGACCCAGAGCCTGAGCAAATGCCGAAGACCCTCTTCGTCCCGGAGCCCACGCACAAGATGAAGTCTGACCAGGTGCTTAAGCTGGCAACATCATCCATTCCTGTGGGTGTCCTCATTAGGTATCTTGGCTCCGCCTGGGTCTCCAACTCACCTGGCTACACTGTTGGTGGTCGGACTTCTGACTCCACCCTGGCTCCTCCCACCATTGGTTCCGCCATCCCGGCTGTGCTTTTGGTCACCTGTATCCTCTCTCTATCATCACCTTTCTGGCTCCTCCCTCCGTCATCTCCACCATGTTGTTTCCCTCTGCCAACTTCTCCCAAGCCCATTTGTCTCTTGTTCTACATCCACCTCCAAAACCCCCACTCTCCATCCTCTGTTGGACTATACTGTTACAGCGCGAGGATGCACCTTTAGGGAGAGGGATGTAATGTCAGGGTTACGTTTTGTTTCATTGTGTTTTGGTTTCGTTTTCTGTCCATGTCCAAAATTAACTGTTGGATTTTTAGGCATTTATTTTGGTATGCCTAATTTAAGAGATATTCCTAGATGTTCTTACAATAGCATAGTTATTCATTTTTGTGATATTTGCAAAGCAACTGAATACATTTTTTAGAGTGTTGATGGTCACTAGGTTTTAAACTTTCATTTTATGGAAAAGAGCAGTGTGAAGTTTTCCTTTGTGTTACATGGATACAATATGGATTTGAAACAACATGAGGGCAATGACATAATTTTCATGTTAGGTGAACTATTCCTTTAATCATGTATTGCATAGTAAAAAATAATTGATCTATTTTCATCTGCAGAGCTTCAGTCATATACCTCAAGCGATGAGAGACTGGTCCAAAGTCACACTGGAGACTGATCCTTGTGTTGGCTTCACCAGCCAGGCTATGGTTGACTTCATGGATACAGTGACAGTGGAAGCTAAAAGACTTTCTAAAGCTGGTATGATTGAAATGACATTATGCTTTTGCCTGTTAGTACTAAACATATTTCTCTCGGCTTCTTCTTCTATTTATGAAGCTTATGCTTTTTTAGCAGTTAAAGCATTTATACTTCTATACTCTGGGGTCTAAATCTGTACAATTTCAATGCATAATCACCTTTTGCTTCTAAAAGGGGCCAATAACAATTAAAAAATAAAAGAATAAAATAAAATAAAAAGAATAAAAATGATATTAAAAATTTAACTTTTTATTCCACAAGTCTGACTTTTTCCTCCCAATTGTGATTTTATATCTCACAATTGAGTTATAAACTTCGAATAGCAAGAAATAAAGTCAGAATTATAATATATAAACTCGCAATTGAGTTATAAAGTCCAGACTGTTGAAGATAACTAAATCTTAAACTAAACTGTGACCTTTGAGTGCAGCTTAAATGTAAGAATGTAATACTTTTAGCAAGCTAGCATACTTTTTATGCCATTTATGATTCATGTGCAACTTGTTACTTTTTCCAGAACTGAAGAGGCTGCAGAAATACTCAGGTGTGTTTTCATTGATGTTTTTTTATAGAATTGGTTTTCTGTCATTGCGAGATTCTCTAGAAAGTTAATCGTCTGTCTTCCTTTTCAGTTGATATTAATCTGAATCCCCGGACAGCTCACGCTTACCTCTACATCTCTGAGGACCGAAAGGAGGTTAGACACGCAAATAAGAGACAAGAAGTCCCAGAGAACCCCAAAAGGTTTGACCGGGTGGCCAATGTAATGTCTAAGGAAGCCTTCAGCTATGGAAGACACCTTTGGGAAGTGGATGTTGGAGACAAGACTGACTGGGATTTGGGCGTAGCCAAACAATCTGCCAACAGGAAGGGAAAATTCACAATATGTCCAGCCAATGGCTTCTGGACACTTAGCTTAAAGAATGGCACCCAGTATGTTGCTAACACATTCCCTCCAACCTCCTTTAGCCTCAGTCAAAAGCCCAAAAAAGTGTCTATTTACCTGGACTACGAGGAGGGACGTGTGTCTTTCTATTGTTTGGATACCGGGACTCATATCTACACTTTCAAAGATACTTTCACAGATAAGCTCCACCCCATCTTCAGCCCGGGACGACCCCATGGGGAAAAGAACACTGCTCCCCTTATCATCAGCAGCAGCTGTTGCAGCATCTGAAACAATATGCTAGCCATTACAGCTTTCACTTTCTTTACCACTGCCATTACAGGATTAACTGTTATTATTAGAATTATTATTACACATATTCCTTTTTATTTATTACCGATGCTTGATAAAGCTTTATTTCAACTGTTATTTTAATAATTACAGACATGAAGAATACCTCAAACTGTGCAACTTTTTCAGGAGAGGCGGATATTTTTTTTGAAGGCGATCAAACTTACCCTTGACCTGCATGGTGGACAATATAACAAGCAAAAAAATCCCATTGACTTGCATTAAAGGAGGGAGCAAAGCCATATCTAGAGACTAGAATATCGTAGAGACCTGGGGGTCGACACTTTTGACTTGGGTTAATAAGTACCCACCTAGCAACCGTCCAGAATATTCTAGTAACCCCTTGTGAAAAAGAAGTGCTCTTAATATTACTGAATGTACACTTGTACGTAAATTCTTTAAAGTATATATTTTTAAAACTGTACTTGCAGATAATATAATATTAATAAAACAAAAGTCCACAGTAAGTCAAAGTACACTTTTCACGACTGTTTCTTAACAGACTTTTAAAAAGTGTACTTTGTAGTAATGTAATTATTTTTTAGGGATTGCTTAGTAACATGCTTAGTATATTCTCTGGAAAATGTAAAAAATCTAGTTATTATGACAAATTAAAATAATCAAATGATGATGATCCATTTCTTTAAATGAACAAAATGATCTGATCCAAACTTTTGAAAATGTAAAAGTTTCTATAATCCAAAATGTACAATAGCTACAATTGTACTTTCTTATTTATTTATTCCTTAAATGTTATTTATAACTTATAATAATTTATAACTTATAATACACATATTCCATTGTCATACAGACATGAAAGTAAGATGTTAACATACTTGTGCTCGCGCTATGAACTTTTATGAAAGCGAAATGAAAGGTAGTAAGAAACGATGGAGTTCACTTCAAGGAACAAGAAGGCGAAGGATGAAAAAGAGGACTGGATGGATGGGTTGGGTTGGGGATCGAGGAGCGCGAGGGCGAGAGAACAGCGAGTCATTGTGCTGGTACACCAGGCACTGGGAGACACACTCAAGACACATTAACGCATTCACACAGTGACACGAACATAAGCGCATGCTTCTGCCCACCGCTACACAGACCCGAGCTGGCATCCTAGAAGGCAACACTTAACTCCTGTCCTTGCCTCTGAAACATACAACCCAAGTGACATTCACCCAGGCTGAGCCTCTCCAGAGCTCTGAAGGTTTCACCTCCATCACAGGTTTATGGCATTTCAGGTCAAGTTCTGTATCCAGATCGAAGGCACCCAACGCAAGAAGGTGGAGGATTAGCAGATGAGTGGCTGTGGAAGGAGTTAAACTTCAGGAACCTCCTTGTCAATCAGGTAACAACAATTTCAGTCATTTATCATGGAAATCAGAAGTTATTGGTTCAGTAAATAACTTGATATGTTACTAAAAGGCTATTTTTAAACAGCATTCGAGTGTTCTTCAAGGCTAAATGCTTATGCAGCAATGTTACAGCAGCATTCAGATCGGACATAAACAGACCCAAGTCTGCTTGGCCCACTCTGAGCGTTTCAAAGAAAGCTTCTTGTGTCCAGAGGCTCCTCATGTTTTTCTGAGATAATCCACTCACCCCACCAGGCGTAGCTCTACACCCACCACGGTGTGAAAAGGACCCATTCTCTCGGATGTATAGTGAATCCAGTAATGCTCACTGTACATAACAGTGCCTAAATATTTATGTGTGAAACCACATGAATATTTAAAGGAATGCTCTGGGTTACAAGTTAAAATGCATAAACAGCATTTGTGGGATAATATCGATTTCCACTGAAAATTATTTTCTTAAAAAAACAACAACAAAAAAAACACATGGCACAGTGCAATACAATACACTGTTAAAATAATTGTTGGTTTAACTTTAACAAAAGTGACCTGGTTGCCTTAAAATTGAGTTAACACAATGAAGATGATTGGTTTAATCAACAGAAACTCAAGATATTATGTTATCTGAACTACAATAATTACCTAAGGACATCAGAGATGACAGACAGTTATGCAGTGTGAAAAGAATCTTTAAAATCTTGAAAGTCATATAGTGTGTGGGTGGCACTAGACATTACGCTTGTTAGCATGTGACTAGTTTTGACATAACTACTTACTGATCTTGTCTTTCTGTAATATAATCTTTCATCTTCAACATCATAACCACATAACACCAGTAAACCAGACGAACGACACACGCATTAACACAAGATAGGCACCTGTTGACCTACTACTAACAGGAACGCATATCCTAAAGTTCATTTATCTAGAAAAGTAGTTCCACTTCAAGGTCGATTAAGACAACTGTACAGCTTACATAATAAACATGTTTACTGAGTAATACATAAGTACATTAACAAAAACCCAAGTTTCAAATTTAAACACTCTGGAATGCTAAAACCCATTTACTTATTTATTACTTTAACAGCAAATTTTTGCTCATTTTAAAATAAATTGAGAGATAATTCGAAATTATGTTCTACTATTGTTATTGACATTACTCTCAGAAAATAAATGTGGAAAAATTTTACCTTTTGCTTGACACTAGGGTAGTACTCTCAAATGGACATCTTTGTACCCCTAAACAGTTCACAGTTGTACCTTAAGGCTACATAAAACTATTCTAAGGTACTTATATGCACCTTTTAGGGGTAAATAAGGTACAAAGTCCCTTTGAGGTACAGATACTTTCTGGTAGTGTATACCACAAATTTGGTAGATAGAGCTTAACTCAGGAGTGTCTAATCCTGCTCCTGGAAGGCCACCTCCCAGCAAAACTTAATTCCAACCACACCTGAACCAGCTAATCAAGGTCTTCCAGATCAAGTGTGGGTATCTGCAGGTCGGAGTAATGGGCGAGCCAAAAGGTAGTGGGTGTCCCGAAAGGTCTTTACAATTGGTTGCAAAACCTGCCTATTAGGGAGTGGAGTAGGGTTAGGGGTTAGTTTCTGTTGTAGCATTTTGTACCTTTTGGCACACCCCTACCTTTTGGAAAACCATATTTCTCCAATCTGCAGCTATCCCAGTCTCTTCCAGCTTATGAGAAACTTTCAGGCTGGTGTTTTGGCATGTTGGAAATACATTTTGAAGGACACTGGCCCTCAAGAAGCAGGACTGGACATCCCTGGTTTAAATTGTGCCCATACCCTCTCTTCAAGACAAGGGCTTCCAGTTCTGATCAATGAGGGCCACTTTTCTGGAGTTTAGCTCCAAAACACCTGCCTGGAAGTTTCTAGTCATCCTGTTAAGCCTTCATTGGCTGGTTCAGATGTGCTTGATTGGAGATAGAGCTAAACTTTGCTGTAAGGTGGACCTCCAGGAGCAGGAATGGGCATGCCTGATTTAGGGATCTGAATGCTTAGTACGATTTTGAAGAGTTTAAAGAATTTTTAGGAATTCATGTCAAGATTGCAAGTTCTATCAGTATGTGTTCTCAGAGTAACAGTAACTTATACTCTTTCATCTGTTCCAATCTTTAGGTCCACTTGCCAGTCTACGCTGTTTCTTTTTTGGAACCTACTTACGAAGAAAGGGAAAGGACTTTGTCTTCGCGCTTTTGCTGACCTTGAAGTGTGTCGAAGGTTTTCTTCTGTGCCATCCACTGGACTCTTCCAAGTGATCATTCTTGGAAAAGATTCATTATGGCAACCACCGGCATGCAGCTGCTCGGCCTCATCCTGTCCATCATCGGCTGGGTGGGTGGGTTCCTGGTGTGCACGCTGCCCATGTGGAGGGTCACAGCCTTCATCGGGAACAACATTGTAACAGCGCAGATCACATGGGAGGGCCTGTGGATGAATTGCATCTGGCAGAGCACAGGGGAGATTCAGTGCAAAGTGTATGACAGCCTGCTGGCTCTTCCCAGTGACATGAAGGCCGCCCGGGGTCTTACGGTTCTCGCTTTGCTCATCTGCACCCTGTCGCTCACACTGGGTGTTCTGGGAATCAAGTGCACAGAGTGCGTGGGCCTCCCAAGCCTCAAGGCACGCTTGGCCCGCGTGTCCGGTGTGCTCTTTGTCATCGCGGGGTTCCTCATCCTCGTACCCGTCTGCTGGACGGCCCATTCCATCATCAGGGATTTCTATGACCCCTATGTGGCAGCCCCTCACAAACGTGAGCTTGGCCCCGCTCTCTACCTGGGCTGGGGAGGTTCGGCATTGCTGTTGATTGGTGGGTCTCTTCTCTATGCAGGGTCCAATCCTCCTGGGATTCCCTCCTCTCCTACATTTAGCAGCGGTGAGAGCAGCCCACGCCGAGCGGGTGGACCTGCCCAGGTCAAGGGTTATGTTTAATGACCAGCAGTGGCACACCGGTTCCCGAAAGCCTTCTCTGCTAGAGTTTCCCATTGTGATAGAGTCAAGTTAATTCTCATCTATTTTTTATCATTCAGAATATTTCTGTAGTATGATGGAGGTAGTGAATAGAAATGTGAAATCAAGTTTCCTTGCCACCTCTAATGTCCACTTATAAGTCTGTCTTTTTCTGTATTTGTCTGTTATGTTATTCAGTAATAAAACCTTAAATCCTTTATAGTGTCTTCTTTGAATTCTTTGGATGTCCGTCTGTTCAAGAAGAAGATGCTGATGATTCCACTTAGTATCCAACATTCTGTGTAGCACAGACACATTTACTCGTGTTAGGTACAATAAGATACTTAAAGGGACAGTTCAAATAAAAATTAAAATGTTCTCATCATTTATTCACTCTCATGTCATTCCAAACCTATATGAGTTTCTTTCATATTATTAACACAAATAAATTAAACATTTTTGTCCCTCCATTGAAAGTCCGTTGAAAGCTTAACCATGCATGCCTGATGCATGCAAACCTCAGCTTCCTACCATATTTGATGTGCTCTATATGTGTATGCATTGATTCATGTGAATAAAAGCCTACTAAATCAGATAAAGTGATCTTGTCTCTTAGGAAGACTTGTATTAAACCGCTTGATTCATATGGATAACTTTTGCGATGTCTTTATTAACTTTTTTTAAAAATTTCATGAAAAATATCTTTTTTTGTGTATTGAAGATGAACAAAAACTTATAAGTTTGGGATGAAATGAGGGTTAGTAAATGCTGACAGAATTGTATTTTTAGGTGAACTGTCCCTTTAAGGTGTTAACATTATTTAATGGAATACCACACATAAAATCTTCCTACTATCTAAGAGGTGTCAATCAAATTAGTTGTTCTTAAAGGAAAATTCACCTAATAATTAAGGGAAAAAATTGTTCCAACCCTTTCTTCACAAAATAGATATTCTGACATTTTTGTCCATACAATGAAGGTCGATGGGGCTCAAACAACATTATAATAGTCTACAACATACTAGTCTATTGATATGGTGTAGAATATCTAAAGACCAAGGTAACTTATGAGATGTGTTCATAATTTAATGATAGCAAATTAGATGTACAGATATAGTTGAATTTAAATGAACCCTTATTTTACTAATATTTATTCAAAAACATTAAAAAGTATTTGAAAATGTGCACTGTCCTTCAAGAAGCCTGTTGGTAAGTTTCATAACTTACTCTGAGTGGAAACACTTGTTATATTTGAGGTTTTTGGTGTTAATTCAGACTGACAGACCGATGAGTCTGCTAATGCTAACGCTAGCACAGCTTGAATAGTCACAGCTATCTTTATGTTTCCGCCGGACTTTCAACACACAAACTTTTAACATGACATTGTGACAATCCTTTTCAGTTCAGTTAAACCTGTTGTGTTGTTACTGTCTTAAATCAATTATCTTATATTAGCTTGTCAGCGCATCTGAGCTAAAGCTATTTTCAGGCCTCTTTTTCACAAGCTACAAGATGCATGAGCAAGTGTTTTAAAATAACACCTCTGTTAATCGGCCAAAGCAAACAATGTAAAATTAGGCCTGAATGATATATTGGTCTTTTACTAAACATGTCTATAAAACAGAAGGTTCTTTTGATAACAATGAAAGGCAAAATAATGAAAAGAACAGCTGGAATTATCCAGTTAACTTTTGATGAATTAAAAACTGGAATACAGAATGCAGATTCTCATTTAATCTGATTAAATCATGCAATAAGATCTTAAATTAGTCTTTTTAAGGTCATTAAGCTAACGATTATTCACAAAGTTTGAGATTTACAGAATCACTGATGTACATTTATGTTGCGTATAGTTGTATATAAACCTCTTCCCTATCTCATGTAAAGAGTCCAGCTGATGAAGACATTCTTGGCTCATGTTGTCTTGACTCTCTGAGCATCTCTGGCTGTTGTTATGGGGGCTGCTTCTATAGACAGCAGTACAATACCACTGTATGCTGCAGCACCAGCACAGCTTTTACAATAGCTGCATTGTTTACTGCGCCAGGTAGTGACTCATGTATGACCTAATGCTACGAATGAAAATCCGGGGTAGTAAAATATAGAAAAGTGCTTATTGTTGTCTTGACTGCTGGAATATAAGGGAAGAAGAAGCCTAAGGGGGGTGTGGTTGGCACAAGGGCTTATTTTTATATTTGGGACAACGTGTCTGCCAGGGTGACATAAGTTGTGCCCCAGTTGACCTACACTATGTACTTATTCTATGCACTCTTCTGTCAAGTATATAAAAGTTATTGAAAATATGAAGGTTATTTTGTCATCCAGCATCAGTTTCACTCCTACACTGCTACATAAGTAATGCTGTGACAGTTGAGTGCACAAAGTGTTCAACATTCTTGTTGGATGTAATTTTCAGTTGAATACACACTATTTATACAACAAAATAACTTAGAATAGTGCATAAGTACACAAATTGGGACGCACCAAATATACAAATGATGCAAAATACTGGCACACTGAAATGCTCTTATTCTCAATTACCACTATGATCAATAAAACATTTATTTGTTTTGTTGTTATAGCACAAAAATGGGCAAAAAAAACCCCCCAAAAACAAATAATAATAAATAAGGTGGGCTACATTTTCTATGTGCGCGCACACGAAAAAATGAAAACGCTACTATTTTATTATATTAATTAAAGAAACAGAAATGATAATGTACAAACTGCCAGATGAGGGATGAGGTGAGGACAACAGGCTTTTATTTAAGGTAAAAACAAACAAAACAAAATAAAACAAATAGTTATTACTAGATGTAGTCTATGGCAGACGACAGACATGAGTATATGTTTATAATTACGCTTTTTATTATAAATACTAATGCCATCTAATAACAAAGCAGACTCTTTTGTATCACTCTGGCTAAACAGTGAGTGACTATAATGTTTCTGTCACTTGGACTTTTATCTGCCATTTGCGTCTTTCTTGTGCGCATGCGAGTGTTACCCGGCAGTGAAACTCGCTTATTCACACAGGTGAACAACAGCAAAACAGACGCACAGATCGTCCCGACATCAGAGATTAGACATGGGCAAAGGCGGCGGAACATTTGAGAGACTGTTGGGTATGTATTATATTTGATGTTTTCGTTGTTAATTCAGACTGACAGACCGATGAGTGTGCTAATGCTAACGCTAGCACAGCTTGAATACCCACGGTAACTCAACATCTATTGTCTATATTTTTCCCACCGGACTTTAATACACAAGTGACACGAGCTTAAACGTGACATTGCGACTATCCTTTTCAGTTCAGTTCAACTTTATGGTGTTGTTATTGTCTTAAACGAATCAATTATCTTATATTAGCTTGTCAGCGCAGCTGAGCTAAAGCTATTTTCAGGCCTCTTTTTCACAAGCTACAAAAACATAAGTAAGTGTATTGAAATAACAAATCATGTATGCGTTTCTCCCTTTATGTACTCTGTCTTGTGTGTCTGAAGTCGTTGACAGTGAATTTTGCTTGTCTTTGTCAAAATTCGCTGTTAACCGGGCAATTATACTGCACATTTAATTAACTTAGACATATATTGGCGTTTCATATAAATACTTATGTTAGTAGTTGGTCACACCCATTGGAAAACTTGTCACTGGGGGATTTTGAAGGTGTATTTAATGTATACCCGTTAGTCACGTTTGGTTCTTCCTGTTCGCTCATGTAATCAATAGCTGCTGTAAAGATAGAGAGGATGTTTTGGCCCAGTTGCGTTAAGGTTCACCACATAACAGTAACTTCCTGTTTCAAACATCAGCTCCATTTCCAAGACTTCACAAAAATCGAATCTATATTTGTCTGTCTATCTATCATTATGAAATATTGACTAAATTTTGTACATTTCTTATTTTGATTTTGCATTAGGCAACTTTAATAATCAAAATAATAAGATTATTTAAATTAAAATGTTGGACGTCAGAAAATAATACAAAAAAAAATAATGAATTTTGTGTTAATATTGTGTAATTTGTGTTTTAAATATGTAGGTATATGCTGTTTGTATTTTTATATTGGTACATAAAAATGAAGAAGATTAAATATAGTTCTTTATTTATATTAAATGAAAACATGCTATCAAATAATTTAAGAAGAACATAATATAAAATATATATATATATATATATATAACATAAAAGCAACCCAAAGTGTGAAAAACATGATTTATAATTTTGAACTAGGCTCTTTACAGTTCAGATATACATTATATTAAACACAATATATTTTATTAAACATAATATATTTTCAATATATATATATTTTCAATCTTGTATTACCCAGCCATAAATTGGATATTGCTAAAAAAAAATTATATGGACTACATTATATTCATTTTCAGTATCATGTAGGTACAGATTTGTTACTATACTGTCAAACCTGAACATGGTCTTTTCCTCTTCCTTTTCCCATGTTTTCCATAAACAGACCTTGAATGAATTGATTCTGATCAGACATGTGCTCCTCCAATCCTTTACAGATAAGGCAACCAGCCAGCTGCTGCTGGAGACCGACTGGGAGTCCATTCTGCAGATATGTGACCTCATTCGGCAAGGCGATACGCAGTAAGAGCATAACACATTTTGTCACATTTGCATGTCAGTGGAAGAGCAGGAATCATAAACATTGTGATAAATATTGTCTTGACTTCTTTATATACTGTTTTGTTATTTCCCTCCACCAGGGCAAAATATGCAATTGGTGCCATCAAGAAAAAACTCAATGACAAAAATCCACATGTAGCGCTCTATGCTCTTGAGGTAAGTGTCATTCATCTATTATGTTGAGCACTGTAGACCAGGGGCTTTCAAACTGTGAAGTAAAAAAGTTTAGAGAAGCACATTGTTTAATGTAAAAAAAAAAATTAAAATAATAATTAAACTAAATGAATAAATAACAAATACACTAGAGTACCCCTCTTACAATAGGCTTACATGCATCCATGTTTAATTTCCTCATATGTGACCCTGTATTTTTGTAAGTAATATGCATTGATAAGGACTCCCGTTTGCGTGTCCCACTTTAAGAGCCAATAGTAACTGAAATGTAATAGGTAGCACAATAATTATTTTTGCATACAAAATCAGAGACTTTACACATTTAGATCATGCCTCCAACATGCTCCTGTTGCATTATTTTCACCCTCTAATGAGTCTGCACAAATTGAGTTTACAACAAAAACAGCACACAGGCGATAACTGTAAACAAATATGTCAATTTCACCTGGCGATTTGCTCATAACTTCGTGAAACTTGCACAGATCATAGATCATGTCACATCATCATTTACAGCAAATTCTTACGATTAAAATGAGCCCAAAAATAACATAATCCATTGTGGCGATCACAAGATATTATTCACGTAATGATGTAACATATTTGGCTAAAAATATGTCTCTCGTCTTTCCAGGATGCAATGTGTTATCCCATGTTCCCGGAACCATCCCAAAAACTCAGCTTTTTAATGCATCTAACCATTTTGATCAACGCTTAACAAGTGCTAAGTAGTCTGTACCGCCCGCCGGCACCACCTAGCAACGAAAACATTAATAATCATATTTTTCAAAACTACTGAATTGAATAGGTGTCATTTGAAAGTCTAAACTCTACAATGCATGTAGCTAAGTCGATTAACTCATAGTGTAGTGCTGAGTTATTTGCTGATAAGTAGAAAAAAAAATGTTTTCATAATTTATTTAACTAAAAAAAAAAAAAAAACATTAGGGGGTGTCAAAGGCTAGGAAAAAAAAGCCACCTTGGTTCCAAATGCTGTAACTTTTGATTACTTTATGCTTTTACCACAAAATTTGATTACGTGTAGGAGAATTTTCCTCCTATCTTATTACCCTTCTGAATTATTGCATGTCAAATAAGAAAGATATGTAAAATTATAATAAGTATATATACTTCTATCAGCAGTTTCAGCAGTTTCTCAGCATGAGAATGTCCAATTGTAATGTAATTTATATTTTCTAAAAATTTAAAGTGTTCTATCAAACGATACCTACCTTTTGACTCTCCTTGCTACAGTTTTGGAGTTAAGAGTCTTTACTTTTGTTTGTGACTCAGAAAAAAAAAAAGGCGATTTTTCTCAACATTTTGATTGTTTTTGCACCCTCAGATTCCAGATTTTAAAATAGTTGTATCTCGACCAAATAGTGTCCTATTCTAACAAACCATACATCAGTGGAAAGCTTAGTTATTCAGATTTCAGGTGCTGTGTAAATCTCAGGGTCACATATTATACGTTGCAGCATCACCTCATTTCTCACAGTGTCTGAAATGGTTGAGAAAGGATTAAGTCTCTCTAAACCCCTCCTCTCCAAGAGCCTGCTCTGCTATGATTGGTCAGATGACCCAATCACAACAGACTGAGTCATCTGAGCAATCAGAGCAGAGTAGAATGGAGGGGTTTAGAGAGACTGAATCTTCGAACTGTTTTCAGACTCTTTGAGAAATGAGGTTATGTTCAATGTATATAAAATATATATAAAAATGAAAGTGTTTTTTGACCTTGGATGCATGTAAACCCAAAAGAGACCTCAAAGCAAAATTATGAACCTTTGAAATAGCATAATAGGGGCACTTTAATGTTTGGTTCATACATAGTTTATACAAGAGATTATATTAAAAAACATTTTTTTTTATTATTATTGCCCTGATCAGTCAAGGTCATGTGTGTAAGTGAGCTTTTACTTGTCAACAGGTCCTGGAGTCAGTGGTAAAGAACTGTGGCCAGACGATTCATGATGAAGTGGCCTGTAAGCAGACAATGGAAGAGCTGAAGGAGCTGTTCAAGGTGATTGCTGCTAAACTCAACCTCTCTGTCCTGTAGACTGTTGCTTTAAGGGTCTATGGCCCTGCCTTTATGATCTTTCTAGTGACTCATGCTGCTCTGTACTTCTTGATTGTGTCATATTGTCACATGGTTACTTGGCTGAGGGGAGTTCCAGCAGAAATCGGAAACAAAAACGCTGCTGTTGGATTTCTTTTGTTGATTTTCTGTGATATTGACAACCACAGAGAAGGATTTAAAGGTGGCTTATTAGAGGCTTAATATTTAGTTGTTCTCTGTTTTTTTTTTTTTTTTTTTTTCTTTCTTTTTTTTTTTTTGAGCTGGTTAGACAACCTCTGAGTTCAGAACTCAGATGTTGTGTATTAAGCAATCACTGAGAGAATGTGACTCTTCTGTGTTTAGAAACAACCCGAACCGAACGTGAAGAACAAGATCCTTTACCTGATCCAGGCCTGGGCCCACGCTTTTCGCAACGAGCCCAAGTACAAAGTCGTCCAGGACACCTATCAGATCATGAAGGTGGAAGGTAAGATTCATAAACGTAAAATACATTTCTAAAGGGCATTCACACATACAGCAATTTATACTGCTGTAATTTATATACAAACACTTGCCAATGCAATATGTATACTTTAATAGCAAAATCAAATATTGTCCGATATATCAGCTGACCACTAGTTTTGAGCATTTGTACTGCCCACCAACAATGTAAGGGAATCCAATTGTACAAACGCCCACTACTTAATATTCATTAGTATTATTGATCTGACTGCACTGACACTATCAGATGATATATCAGACGATGACGTCCCTGTTTTCTGCAGAGCTGCTTTATAGATGAAATAATTTAATTATTGATGATCTTTACAATAGAAATGAATCAACACCGAACTGACTTCAGCTCAACATTAGCCAAGTTTCCATCCAGTTTTTGCGCTGTTTTTTTAACAACAAAGCAAATATGCGCAAAAAATATTTGCTGTCTTGAGGCTGTTTCCATCCAGTTGGCCTTTTACCGATAAAATGGTGTGATGTCATCCCTAAAAAATTGCATTGTCACATAAGTTTTGCTATATCGCTAAAAGAAATTTGCCCTTGAGCCGTTAACATACCTAATTCTTATCGTTTGCATCCCAAACATTTGTAAAATGTACAGAGTAATGACACAACTAATTCGCCAGTACTGCGTATTTTCACATATAATGTTATTAAATAGGAAATATAAGACGATGACGGTGAAGTGGAGCAGCTCGTCTGACAGGACTTTATTTGAAGAAGCATAGGTTTGGACACAGAGCAGCTCATTTGTTCTGTATGCAAAGGGTCCATAAAAAGACTGGTACAGTGAAATATTCTTTGCATATTGCAACAATCTTTAAAGCCTTGAACATGCAGTCAAGCCAGTCGCGGCCGGGACACGCTTTCGAAGCAAAAAATAATTTAAAGCAAAAGAGTTATTCGTTCTGGTTTCAGAGTTCATTAACATCAAACTGACCAAAAACACAAAATCACTTCTTTTTTTTCAGAGACAGATGCAGCTGTGACCTAAAACAACATTTAACCTGTTTTTTTTTTTTTTATTTTCAGTTTGGCATTAGCTAAACTGAGGCTTATTGTCACATAACATTTCTAAAATTCTATTAGAGCTTTGGAAGTCAACCACTTTATTTTTTTTTTCACTTTATTCAGATACAGTATTTTACCTTTCTTTTTGTCAGCGTTAAACTCCAACAGTCTTCCTTAATTTGACAGACACCCTGCTTATTTTCTCAAGCTGCAGAGATTTTCAAGACACTACTTTGAAATAGTGCTTAAACACGGATGCTGCATGTATAGGCTAATTCTGTCATGTGACACCACATTTATTTGCGTTAAAGCCCTTTTTCTCAACAAAAAGTGTTTCCAAAACTGCTTTTGTGACATTCCAAGTATCGACATAGAATTTATGCGCTAAAGATAAACTGAAAAATAGACATTTGTAGACATTTGAGGAATCTTATCGATAAATGGCATTTCCATCAGCTATATCACTAAACATTTTGAAGCAATAAACCTTTTTTTGCAAAAAAAAATCCTTGGATGGAAACTTGGCTATTGACATTGTTTTCTTTTAGAGCTGCTGTACAGCCGAAATGAACTCTGTTTGCGTCATTGAATCATTTTCCTGTTATTACTATAAGGTAGCTTTGAAACAATCTATATTATATAGGTCTGTGTAATGCTTCACAATTCAGTTTTCAGACCATGCAAATGCAAAATTAAAAATTGAAACCAGACGTTAATTTTTCTTGTTTTTTTCGTGTCCTTCATCAGTATACTTTTGCTAAATTATGACTTTAGAGACAATCATTTGAATAAATGAAATCTAACCTATTTTTCCATTTTTTTTGTCTTGTAATTTGCGCCGTGGGCTGTACCATTAGCACGGGGGTGTGGCCGCGGACTAGGCTACTATCATTTCATTGATTTAACTGCTTTATTTACACTGCATGAATGCTGAGTAGTTTTTTAAAAAAAAGCGCTTGCCAAGATCCTTTACGTCAATACAGCATGAAAGATAAAAAGACTACCAAGTGAAAATATACTAAAAATTAAGCATAAATGTTTTTTTTTAATTTTGTTAGGTTTAGCTCTCGTTTGTAATACAATATTTATACAGTAAAGATGTAGATGTTGTCTCTAGCGGGCATTCGTTACCACGGCAACCAGCTTGAGTTTCCGCACCTCACACGCTTCTTGTTCGCTTGTTCTCTGTTCATTACAGTAGAGGCAGTTCACCGGAGATGAGGTGAATCTGATATATCGAAAGTGCTGTAAGTCAAGAGCACTATGATTTATTTATTTTCAATGATAATTTTCAGTAAATAAATACAAATACCTGGATTATGATTTGGCACGTTGTCCATCTTGTTTGTATTTATTTATTGACTTATTCGTTATTACTTTATTTAATTCCATGCCTGGTGGTGTAGCCTACCTAAATAATTTGAATTCAGCATTCGATAATGAACCGAAATAAATCGTGCTCTTGACTTGCAGCACTATGAAATATTGTACTACAAATGAGAGCTAAAAACCTAACAATTTTTTTTAAAAATGATGCTTATTTTTTTGTATATTTTCGCTTGGTGGTCTTTTTATCTTTACTGCTAGACTGTCGTGAAGGATCTTGGCAAGCGCTGCTGCTCGTGAGGCCGCGAGCTGCCCTCCGTCTGCTGCCTATCCCACTGAAAATAAACTGGGATCTCATGGTTGTACTGTACCAAGTAAAATCCACAGACCAAGGGTATAAGGTATATTAACAAAATAAAGTAATAATGAATAATACAAACAAACTGGACAATGTGCCAAATCAGCCAGGCCACCAGGGATTTCACTTTTCCCGGCTTCTCGCGATCGCCAGTCCGGGACTGCCTTATATTTAGCACAGTTATTAGGCTATATTAATAATGAAAATGATGGCACTTCGGGTGAAAAAGGTCATCCTCTGTGTTCAGTCTTTTAAACTAACGTACTCCTCAACATGTATGCAGTGTAAATAAATGAGTTACATCAATAAAATGATAGTAGCCGCCTAGTCCGCAGCCACACCACTGTGCTAATGGTACAGTCCGTGGCGCAAATTACAAGAAAAAAATGTCATAATTTAGCAAAAGTAAAATTGAAAAAAGGGGAGAAAATGGCAAATATCCATTGATGATGTAACCGAAAACAAGAAAAATAAATGCCTGGTTTAAATTTTTCATTTTTGCATTTGCATTGTATGGTCTGAAAACTGAATTGTGAAGCGTTACACTGACTTATATAAAGCGCTATATAAAATAATAAAGGTGACTTGACTATGACAACAATGCAGAATGCTAAAAATGCTGTATGTGTGAATGTGGCATCACAACACCTGTAGTTGCCTACTGACTGCTGTGAAACTTTTTAAAGAAAAGAAACAATCACTTCTACTTGTTCAGGTCATGTCTTCCCAGAATTCAAGGAGAGTGATGCCATGTTTGCTGCGGAGAGGGTGAGAATAACTTGTTTGTTTTACTCAACAGTTCTGCACACTCTCTGGTGTTTGGTTTGTCATTGGTTTGTCATGTTTTTTTCATCCAGGCCCCTGATTGGGTGGATGCGGAGGAGTGTCACAGATGTAGGGTTCAGTTTGGTGTTATGACCCGAAAGGTACATACTGCTCCTTTGATAATCTACCATACTGAGTTATTTCATGTTTATGAAGTAGCCTTTATCAGTGTTTCTCAAATATGTCCTGGTGACCCCCAACTGCTGCACATTTTGTATGTCTCCCTCATCTAACACACCTGGTCAGCTCATTAGTAGAGACTGCAAGACTTTAGCTGTGTTCGAAATCGCCCCCTATACTCTTAAATAGGGCACTATTTGAGGCAACAGCCTTGTAGTGGTGTCTGAAACCATAGTGGATGTTATCGAGTGCACTCATTCAATCCCATAATGCACCGCATTAATAAATGTACAACTGATGTACACTCGACGGCTAGAGAATACCCATAATGCACTGTGAGAGTCGAGGCGAATGAGTTCCTGCATCTCGCCAGAAGATGGCGCCCGCAGCTGAATCATCCATCCATCCATTTTCCAAACTGCTGATCCAATGTGGGTACAGCGTAATATCATACAGGTTTACATTCCTTTTTAATTGGTTATTGTTTAAGGTTTATACATGCTAGCTTCCATGATAGAGTTCAAGATAAATCTTTTCTTTACTACTGGAGCTGCAAGTTTGCAAGTTTCAAATGATAAATCATTTTCCTTCACTCCCTCAAGTTAACTATATCAGTATTATATTAATGTAGGGAATAGTGATTGAGGGTATAGGGGGTGATTTCGAACACAGCTTAGAGTTGGGTGTGTCTGATGAGGGTGACATCCAAAATGTGCAGGGTCCCCAGGACCAGTTTGAGAAGCACTGGCCTATATAAACTGATCTTATGATGCATAATGGCTGGTGGCTCTTCATTCAGCACCACTGCAGGGCATGTGGGCAGATTTTCTGTGGGAAGTGTTCTTCGAAGTACTCTACCATTCCCAAGTTTGGCATTGAGAAGGAGGTGCGAGTGTGTGAGCCCTGCTTTGAGCTTCTCAACAAGTGAGTATATGTGAAGACGGATATCTATAAGTAGCTATGTTTCCATCCATCCATCCATTTAATTTATGTGCAAAATTGGAATATCACATTAAACATTTGTGAATAAAGCAGCATTTCCATCCCATGTGTTCAAGATAGCAAAGTTGTCGCTTTTCTATGATTTGGCACAAAATATCAGGAAGTTGCTGCAATCAGGGAAGCCACTGTGGCTCTTTTATCCTTCATCATAAATGACTTGCGTCTCTTAGAGCGTGTCGGAAACTCAGTAAACGCTCTCATGTTATCTTGCGTTCGGAACATTTGAGATGATGCAATGCGATTGATCTGCTGGTTAGTCCAGTTGTCAAAACTGTTGTCAAAAGTACCAAGTCAGTACTGAAATTTAAAAAATGTGACGATACGAGCATTTCCCCCTACCATTTTGAGTGCTGTTGAGTGGATTCGTAAACACCTCTGGTTAGTCCTTGTGTTCATATGCTCAACATAGATGTCTGTGATTGGCTATAACTTCCAAATGCACAGGAGCATTTGAAAGCACACTCAAGTGTTTGAAAGTGTTTTGAAAGCGGAAGCATTTGAAAGCAGGCGTCTATCAGCAGACCGCTCCTGTGTGTATCTGTGTAAACACTCATAGAAGAGCGTCAAAGATGTCTATTTACCACATGTTTTTAAAGTGTTGATCATTGTAGAAAATCACAGACATATCTGTTGAGTGCGTGAACACAAGGGCCAATCAGAAGTGTTTAAGTTAGTCAGAATCCGCTCATCAGTGCTCAAAATGCTAGGGGGAAATGCCGGTATCGTCACATTTTTTTAAAATTCAGTACCGACTTTTGACAATACTATTTAGTTATCAAATCACATCCTCTGTTGAGGCAACGTCATGTGAGTTTGTTGTAGCACATTGATGGATTTATTTGGTAAATGCGTTTCCATCGTATTTTATGCGCACGTATTTTTAGTTTTATCTTATAAAAACAAAAATCCACGCATTTTTAGAATTTACTCACATCTTGACGTTTCCCTTATACGATATCCCAAAATTCTTATAAAAATGGGTGGATAAAAACATAGTTACTGTGCTGTTAATTTTTTGTTTTTTGAAGTAGAGCTGTCATGATGCCTTATAATTGTTCAAACAAAAATGAAATCTCTCATTTGTTATTCACCCAAAGCCATAATTTGTTCAAATTCGACTTTCTTCTGTGTACCACAAAATAAGAATCTTTTTTGTAAGAATCTGCCAAATTTTGAAATCAGTTGTGAGTCCAGTATCATGCTTGGGGTGGGAAGTGTTATTAGTTTGACTTTGAATGTTTTGAATGCCCCCCACCCTTGGTAATTTCTGTCTGTGTAATATAATCTATTGAGTTGTTCCTCATGTTCATAAGCCTGCTGACTTCCAGAAATTTACCAGGTTGATTGTGTCTCCTAAACCCTCCTCTTCACCAGCAACCCCTCCCTCTCTCCCCCTCCTAGAAAAGCTGAAGGGAAGGCCGCCAGCACTGGGCAGTCCGAGCTTCCCCCTGAGTACCTGACCAGCCCTCTGTCCCAGCAGTCTCAGGTAGTGCCCACCGAAGCAGTAAGTAGTTACATTTCATAGAGGGCTCACACTCATGGGCGTCACAATTATGAAGCATACCACCAAAATTTATTGACACGGACAATAAAACGAGTTTAATCATCATCACCTGTTGATTTGGAACTGAAATGCAAAGCAATTTTGAGGCTCATGAGTGAAAGCACGTATTACTGTCTAGTTTGTGTGCTTACTGTCAATCTCACTCCAATCAGTAATGAACGCAATATTTAAAAGTGAATTGTGTCATTTCTGCGCCACTAGTTTAATCAAACAGAATTGCTAAATTATCATAGCTGTTTTTGGAATATTTAATTTATTTGCTATTATAATTACACTACTGTTCAAAAGTCTCTTCTGCTCACCAAGGCTGCAATTATTTTATCAAAAATACAGTAAAAACAGTATTGTGAAATATTATAATTATCATTTTAAATAGTTATTTTTTTATTGTAATATATTATCGAAAGGTAATTTATTCCTGTGATCAAAGCTGAATTGTCAGCATCATTAATTCAGTCTTCGAGAAATGAACACCAAATCAGCTTTGATTTAGCCTGATTTTCTTCGAAATGATGTCACACTAGTTCTTCTATTTCACTTGAAGTATATTGGGTCCTTAAATGTCTTTACTGTCACTTTTGATCAATTTAATGCATCCTTACTGAATAAAAGTATTAATTTCTTTAAAAAAAATAAAACTTTTTAATGGTAGTGTATATTCACCATTTAACCAGATTTACACCAAAGGTAGAGCCAATGTTATGTCGGGCAAACAGACAGATTGCAGTTTCTTTTGGTGCTGTTAATAGTGTAGAAATTACACTCTTCACCTTTAATATAGATGTACAGTATATCAGTGATCATATCAGTGTTGGTGTTTTTACTTTATTATTTTTTCAACTTGTCCGAATCAGTGAAAGGCAGTGATTTGACCCCTTGTTAATTACTAAGTATTATTCATTCCAATTTTAACTGTAAAATCTTTTTGAAATATTCTCATTCTCACCTTTTTTTTTTTTTTTTTTGTAGACTAGTATAGTATAGGATTATATACTGGCCAATATTGTTATTAATAAAATCTGTCAGCCAAAATTTCTATATTTGTGCATTGCTAATATTTAAATTAAAACAAATTTGAGTGAAAATGTGTCCAGCTCCCTTTCCCCACATGCTTGTTGTTTCGTCCTGACCATCTCTGGCTGCTCTGCTCCTCAGATGCCGCCGAAGAGAGATGAGGCCGCGCTGCAGGAGGAAGAGGAGCTGCAGCTGGCCATCGCGCTGTCTCAGAGTGAAGCGGAGGAGAAGGAGAGGATGGTGAGACGTCTACAAGCTAACACTGCTGTCAGCATAAATGAAGGGTCACATGATGATTGTGTTTGTTTACAGAGACAGAAGAACCCTTACTCTGCATACCCCAAAGCAGATCCCACCCCTGTGACTTCCTCTGCCCCTCCTGTCAGCAATCTCTACTCCTCACCTGTGGTAAGAGACCTTAATTTAAGTAATGAATTGAAGATAACATTTATCTTTAGTGGGTAAATTGTTCCTCTTTTTATATTTCAGAACTCATCGGCTCCATCAGCCGAAGATGTGGATCCAGAGGTAAAAACAATCATTTTAAAGGAATAGTTACATTTACATTTATTTATTTAGCTGATGCTTTTATCCAAAGTGATTTATAATTGAGGAATACAACGAACGATTTGAGGACACGAGAAATGAATAGTTCATCCAAAAATGAAAATCCTCATTTATTTACCCTCACATTAAGACTATGAATGTGTATTAGTAAAGTAAATATGCTCAATACTGTAGTAGGATTGAGTTATTCAAACTACCGTTCAAAAGTTTGGGCTTTGTAAGATTTAAAAAAAAAAATTTTTTTTTGAAAAAAGTCTCTCAAAGATACAGTAATTTTGTCAAATATTGCAACTTAAAATAGCTGTTTTCTATTTTAAAATGTAATTTATTACTGTGATCAAAGCTGAATTTTCAGCATCATTACTCCACTCTTCAGTGTCACATGATCCTTCAGAAATCATTCTGATTTGCTGTTCAAGAAACATTTATTATTAATGTTGAAAACAGTATATTTGTGGATTTTGTAGCATTATAAATGTTTTTTACTGTCATTTTTGATCAATTAAATGCACCCCTGTTGAAAAAAAAGTATTTCTTTCAAATATTATTTTAAATAAATATATTTAAATAATATCTTGATGATTTTCAGCTGGCCCGTTACCTGAACAGAACTTACTGGGAGAAGAAACAGGAGGAGGTTCGCAAGAGTCCCACCCCCTCTGCTCCGGCTCCTGTTTCACTGGCTGAGCCCGTGCCAATCAGCCAACCAGTGGAAAGCCACACTCCAGTCCAACCCATCAACATAGTGGAGGTACTTGGAGCACTAAAATAGATAGTCTTTTTTTTTTTTTTTTTTTATATTAATCATGTTCTCCACTGAATGTCTTGCGTCTGTTTCTTCAGCAGCAGTATCAGAATGGAGAATCCGAGGAGAACCATGAGCAGTTCCTGAAGGCGTTGCAGAATGCCGTCACCACTTTCCTTAACCGCATGAAAAGCAACCACATGCGTGGCCGCAGCATCACCAATGACAGCTCTGTGCTCTCCCTCTTCCAGTCCATCAACAACATGCACCCACAGCTGCTGGAAATACTCAACCAGCTGGATGAAAAGAGAAGTGAGTCATGTGTGCATGTGTGTTTCAGGCACATTTTCATCTGGTATCAACGTTCATCAACAGTGCTAAATATAGGTGCAAAGCTGCATTTACTATTCAATAAAACCGTTAATTATTCAGAATAAAAATAATATAAATATGATTTTATAATCAGTTAGTGAGGTCTTTTCTGTGTGCTCAGAAAACCACCTTAACATTAATGAGTGAAACATTTGATTTTTACTGTTAAATTCTTTTAAATTCAATTTACATTTTGTAAAATGGTGCAATCATTTAGTTAAAAAAAACAATATTCAGATAGGTTGGTAGGTAGGAAGTTAAGTAGGTAGGATGGAGTGGTTGGTTGGAAGGTAGATTGGTCGTAGGGCTGAACGATTTTGGAAAATAATCTAATTGCGATTATTTTTACCAATATTGCAATGTAATATGCAATTTTATTTTTTTAAGCTCTTTATCTTCTGTATTATTTAACAAAGACAAGCAATAAATCATTGTAGGAGTGGGAATCTTTAGGCACCACGATTCGATTCTGATTCTGGGAGTCACGGTCCGATTCCAAAACTATTCTTCTTTTCCAAATAAACAAACAGTGCTTTCAGTATCTCAGTATCTGAGATCTAATAAGCTGCATTCACACTAATGTACATATCTCTTTTGAAATAGATGTGGTTTGTCCTGTCTGTTTGATCCCTTAAGACATAACTGACTGTGTTTACATTAATTTTGCGTCATAAAAGCATTTTGAGATGCAAGTACATTTAACCACTTAAACGGAATCGCGCAACCTTTTCGAACTTTATTAAAGATTATTTTATGGATGGTTCGAGTGGTGTGTGTGTGTGTGTGTGAGCAATTGGAAGCGAGCAGAATAAGTTTATAAAGCACACGCAGCGCCATCGCAAATCTGTGGTTAAAAACTAAGCTCAAAATCGTTGCAGTGTGAGAAAATCTTTTCTGCCATCTCTATTGTATAGTATGACCAACACAACATTAGATAGATTAAACATAAACTGTGCTTTCCTGTAGGCCAGACATATGCGTAGCATGCCACGATGATGCTTCCTCTACAGACTGCTTTACTCTCTCGTGTCACGTGACGAGCTTGTAATCGCAGCCTTTGCGGTTAAAAAAAAAATTGTCACATCGCGATATAATCGCAAATGCGATTAATCGTTCAGCTCTAATTGGTTGGTTGGTAGGTAGGTAGGTAGGTAGACTGGTTCATTGGTAGGTAGGAGGGTAGTTTAGCTGCTTGCTTGGTAGGTTTTAGGTAGGTATATTGGTATGTAGGTTAGTTGGTTGGTAGACTGGTTAGTTGGTAGTTTAGTTGCTTGCTTGGTAGGTTTGTAGGTAGATATATTGGAAGGTTGGTTGGTTGGTTGGTAGACTGGTAGACTGGTTGGTTGGTAGACTGGTAGACTGGTTGGTTGGTAGACTGGTAGACTGGTTGGTTGGTAGACTGCTAGACTGGTTGGTTGGTAGACTGGTAGACTGGTTGGTTGGTTGGTTGGTTGGTTGTTAGGTAGGTAGTTTACTTTGTAGGTTGGTTGTTTGGTAGGTTTGTTGGTTGGTAGACTGGTTAGTTGGTAGTTTAGTTGCTTGCTTGGTAGGTTTGTAGATAGGTATATTGGTTGGTAGGCTGGTAGGTAGGTAGTTTAGTTTGTAGGTTGGTTGTTAGGTAGGTAGGTTTGTTGGTTGGTAGACTGGTTATTTGTTGGGTAGGTTGTTTAGTTTGTAGGTTGGTTGGTTGGTAGACTGGTTAGTTGGTAGTTTAGTTGCTTACTTGGTAGGTTTGTAGGTGGGTATATTTAAAGGTTATTTGGTTGATAGGTTGGTTAGTAGGTTGGTTGGTTGGTTGGTTATTAGGTAGACTGGTTAGTTAGTTGGTAGGTAGTTTGGTTGTTTGGTAGACTGGCTAGTTGGTATGTAGGTAGTTTGGCTGGTTGATAGACTGGTTAGTTGGTAGTTTAGTTGCTTTTGCTTGGTAGGTTTGTAGGTAGGTATAATGGTAGGTAGGTAGGCAGGTTGGTTGGTTGGTAGGTAGACTGATTAGTTGGTAAGTAGGTAGTTTGGTTGGTAGGTACACTGGTTAGTTGGTAGTTTAGTTGCTTGCTTATTACGTTTGTAAATAGGTATATTGGCTGGCTGGTTGGTAGGTAGGTTGGTTGGTTGATTGATTGGTAGGTAGGAGGGTAGTTTAATTGCTTTCTTGCTTGATAGGTGATAGGGCTGCTGTATTATGGCAAAATCATAATCTCTAAAGGTGTGACGATACACTTAGCTCATGAGATGAGACACAAAGCACGTCAGACTATTTGTGTTCCCAAATGCATGTTATTGGAAACCCAAACAAACAGCACATGCAAAGACTGAGTTAGTGTGGAACAACATTTACTGTAAACTGAGATGTGAGAAGAAACACATTACCTCCACGCATGTAAATTAAAGTGTCGCTTCAGTTCTACTTCCTAAGAATTATCATATGCTGTAAAAGACAAAACAATATAATCCAAGCACAAGGTTTTGCCACAAACTCAACTCCATTATGCTGATATCGCAAGATAGCTTTTCACCTTGACGAGAAAGGCCCCAAGCTGTTTAACTGATCTTTTTGTTAGTAGCTTTCAGTGTAGATAAAATTTTCAAAATTAGCTTTTACTAGTGTATTGTAGCTTGTGGTTAGGTGATTTTAAAGTATTGTCCCTCTTGAGATGCTGAATGTTGTCTTCTCTCTCTGACAGTGTACTATGAGGGTCTTCAGGACAAACTGGCACAGGTACGTGACGCGCGGGCGGCACTGAACGCTCTGAGAGAGGAGCACCGGGAGAAGCTGCGACGGGCTGCTGAGGAGGCAGAGAGACAGAGACAAATCCAGCTTGCCCAGAAACTGGAGATCATGAGGCAGAAGAAACAGGCAGGTTGCTTTTCTTTTTACAGCTGAATCACGTGATGAGGGAAAACTGACAGTGATTTGGTTACTGCAGGAGTATCTGGAGATGCAAAGGCAGCTGGCGATTCAGCGCCTGCAGGAACAGGAGAAGGAGAGACAGATGCGCCTGGAGCAGCAGAAACATACTATTCAGATGAGAGCACATATGCCTGCCTTCTCTCTGCCTTACACACAGGTGCGCACTACTACATCTACACTTTTGACACAGTCAGTCTGCCATACTGTGCAGAAGATATAATCAGTCATGATAAATTTTAAACAGTTGAAGCGCAATTAGCAGCGAAAGACAACTCATTTCAGTATGAAAAATTTGATATCATATCCTTATTTAAAGCAAAAATAACTATATTGTGATATATCTTTATCATGATATAAAATTACTTATTGGTGGAAAAAAGATCTTTGTAGATATCTTAGTTTGCTTTAACTGAGAATTGTATTTGAGTTACTTTTTATCAATTAGTTTTTGTAGCCTTGTTTGTAATGTTCTGTTTGCAGATGCAGTCGTTGCCTCCTAACGTGGCCGGAGGGGTGGTGTATCCCCCCACTGGCCCTCCCAGTTATCCAGGCACGTTCAGTCCTGCTGGTTCAGTGGAGGGTTCACCCATGCATGGAGTCTACATGAACCAGCCT
The DNA here is from genome assembly GCA_037101425.1 of Elopichthys bambusa. Classification (NCBI taxonomy): domain Eukaryota; kingdom Metazoa; phylum Chordata; class Actinopteri; order Cypriniformes; family Xenocyprididae; genus Elopichthys; species Elopichthys bambusa. Next base: position 9,189,738 of record CM074435.1, read on the forward strand.
GGACAGACCGCTGCTGGTGGCCCGTACCAGGCCATGCCTGTGTCAGCTACAGGTCACCCAAACATCCTCTGCCACTACCTTTTTTTTTTTTAATGATTAAACCAGATAAACTTGTGTGGTACAATTTTTTTTTTTTTTTTTAATGGATTCTCTAATCACTCCTTTTTTAGATCCCAACATGGTGAACGCTTACATGTATCAGCCTGCAGGCACCAGTGGGCAGCCAGCTGCCCCTGGACAAGCCCCTCCCACAACCACCCCTGCCTACACTAACTACCAGCCCACACCCACACAGGGATACCAGGTCAGGAGATCCCTTTCAGAATCAAAGCCTAACATTTACATCTTTGCATTCACTGAAAACAATCATATTCTTTTACTGCTTTACAAGTATTTGGTCTGGGTTGAAAATATCGATTTTTCTATTTTAATCTATTCTAATTTTGATTAACCGATTAGATTCTTAAATCCCAAGAATAGACATGTGCCGATATTCGTTAATGCGATATATCACGATAATGAATATGCACGATATTGTTATCGTGAGCACTTCAAAATACCATAAATAATAATTTAATAACAATTATTAATTTTTATAATGTATTTAAGAATACTTTCCCCATCAACCGTATAAAATGCACAACACCACTGTATTCTGCATCAAAGGGACACGCACTCAGATATAAACAAGTCCAACGTGCACGAGAAGCACATGGCGTATTTTTTGTGTATTGTATTATTGTATTTAAACATTCAGAGTTCTTTTTGTTATTACAAAAAGAGTTCTTAAACCTGATATATTATGACAACACTTTTTTTTTGCAACTTATTTCAATTTCGTGATTATACCGTGATAAAAGCTTAAGTCTTTTAGTCTATGCTGTTTTCAGTTGTTGCGTGAACAAAATTTCACTAAACATTATTTGTATTGTGCCTCCCATACAGTATTCACAAGAAGCTTTGTGCTTTTTGTGATTTCTGAGAAACAGCTTTTAAATTATGTCAATTTTATTACGCGATTTAAAACAATAAATGCAGATTGCTACTAGTTATAGCACAAAATAAACATGAATGAACATTAGAAGGTATGTTGAAACATAAAGTACAACTTAAATGTAATGGTTCAGTCAGTGTTTCAAACATGGGAATGCATCAATAAAACGGTTTGTTACATTTACCTCAGAAAAGCCATTCAATATGCATAACTCAATAGGTAGGAAAAAAATAACTCTAAAGGGTGCATTTTGCCAAATATATGCACTATAGTACATATTCATATATATTTTTACTTAACCTGTACTTCAATATTCAATGTATTTTTGAATAAATCTGTCATGAAAGGTTTTTGACAGCCACCATAATGTTTCAAAAATGAATTGTATAAACATAATTATCATCAAATGTTTATTAGTATAAAAACTACATTAATTATAATTTAAATATTTGTATACAAATCAGTTTAATTTTAACCTTTAGTAGTATAGTAATGTACCAACTGACAGGCTTCCTGTATAGATTACAGCATTAGTTGAGGTTTTTTTTTTTTTTTTCCTTGAAGAAAAATTGACAAGTACTGTACCTGATATATATCCAAATGAATCTATATCAAATTGAAATTAAACAAGATCAGAATTGAATCGAATTGCAAGATCAATCGAAACCGAATCATGAAATGTGTGTCAATACCCAGCCCTAACAAGTACTGTTATTTCCTTCAGGAAGTTCAAGTCTACTTCATGTAGTTTACAATGCATATGAAAGTTGGACATGAATGTTTTCATGTTGTTTCTGTAGAATGTGGTGTCCCAAGCTCAGAGTTTGCCCCCTATGTCCCAGGCTGCCCCCACCAATGGTATTGCCTACATGGGCTACCAACCATACAACATGCAGGTATGTTTTACTGTATCAGAGCACAATCATGGCTTGCATTAAACTTGTATATCTCAGATCAGATTTTTTTCCTTACTTCACAAAAACCATATGGTATTTTACATTCTGTTGCAGAATATGATGAGTGCTCTTCCAGGACAAGACCCTAACATGCCTCCCCAGCAACCCTACATGCCCGGGCAGCAGCCTATGTACCAGCAGGTCAGCAGATTTATGGATAAACATTTCATTGTGTGGAATAGCATACTCGTATACTAATTCCATACCATTTTGACAGCGTATATATTTTAATGCATCTTAGACATACTATACCTTATGGTCACATTTACAAAAAGTAAAAAGCCGTATACACTCACCAGCCACTTTATTAGGTACACCTGTTCAATTGCTTGTTAACGCAAATATCTAATCAGCCAATCACATGGCAGCAACTCAGTGCATTTAGGCATGTAGACCTGGTCAAGACAATGTGCTAAATTTCAAACTTCCACAGAATGAGGAAGAAATGTGATTTTAAGTGACGTTGTTGGTGCCAGATGGGCTGGTCTGAGTATTTTGGAAAATGCTTATTTACTTGGATTTTCATGCACAACCATCTCTAGGGTTTACAGAGAATGGTCCAAAAAAGAGAAAATATCCAGTGAGCGATAGTTCTGTGGACGAAAATGTCTTGTTGATGCCAGAGGTCAGAGGAGAATGACCAGACTGATTCAAGCTGATAGAAAGGCAATAGTAACTCTAACTAATCGTTACAAACAAGGTCTGCAGAAGAGTATCTCTGAACGCACAACACGTCAAACCTTGAAGCAGATAGGCTACAGCAGCAGAAGAACACACTGGGTGCCATTCCTGTAAGCGAAGAACAGGAAGCTGAGGCTACATTTCACATGGGCTCACCAAAATAGAAGATTGGAAAAAAGTTGCCTGGTCTGATGAGTCTCAATTTCTGCTGCCACATTCAGATAGTAGGGTCAGAATTTGGCATAAACAACATGAAAGCATGGATCCATCCTGCCTTATATCAACTGTTCAGGCGTCTGCTGGCAGTGTAGTGGTGTGGGGGATATTTTTTGGCACACTTTGGACCCCTTCGGTAGGCTGTGGTGTTTAAACAATGTTCAGTTGGTACTGAGTATTGTTGCTAACCATGTCAATCACTTTATGACACAGTGTACCCATCTTCTGATAGTTACTTCCAGCAGGATAATGTGCCATATCACAAAGCTCAAAGCATCTCAAACTGGGTTCTTGAACATTCCCTGAAGAGTGCAACAGGAAGTAAAAATTCAATTTTCTCAACAGGGGAATTGATTTTTAACTTATAAACCTTAAAGACAGACCTACTGTAAGCGCAAGGTTGTTTATTGATGGTATATGCTTTTGTTGAAGCCATCAGTCCACATGACTTTAATTACTTTTGCAAAAAATCGTGTTGAACAGCTTAATTCCTGGTGGAAAACTACATTACCCATGATTCTATAAAGAAATACCCACCAATCAGAGAATTGCAAAAAGCAAATCGCTCTAAAAATGCACTCTTCCATGAAGCACTGTAAATGATGTAATAGTATTTTAAACAAAGTAAAACTACTTTTTTGTGTGTACACACACACATGCATATGCACGCATTTGCAGAAAACGTAAATATATTCTCAAACCTGATTTTCAACCAGGTTTTTTGCTTTTAATTATTATACTTTTTTGCTTCAAATCAAAGTTTGTAATGTTGTGATTCAACTTGTAGCTGGTTGGTTTGATTCATGGCTTATAACAGCATTTTAATGATGACTTTTTAAAATCCCTATGGGAAAACTTTATGGAAAAAATACTTCCAGAAGCAAGGGTGCTGAAAAGTGTGGGCACTAATGCACTATTAATCTAAATCATGTTGTTTGTTCATGTTTTTAAACAGATGGCTCCCCCTGGTGGTCCGCAGCAGCAATCACAACAGCAGCCCCCGCAGGCTCCTCCAGGCAGTGCAGAGGCTCAGCTCATTTCATTTGACTGATAGCTCATCATATGCCTTTACCCACCAGGTCCAGCACACTACATTCAACCCTCCCTCCCGCACCCTGCCGGTTCTGGGTTCATTACCCTCCACCTGCTCTCGCTTCACAATGTTCCACAAGTATTGAAGGTGTACAAATATAGTAAAAGCATCTGGCTGTCTGAGTCCCCCTCCCTTCCCGGTCTCTTTAAATGAAGGAGGAGAGGCTACAGATGGAGCTGGTGGGGAACCTTTTGTCTCTCAACTAGATGAATCTCACAAAACTCAATGTCTGGACCATATTTTACCCTCAAAACAAAAAGAAACACTTTTTTTTTTTTTTTTTTTCTCCGTAAAGAAAAAAGCCTTTTTTAGATCTTTTGTGACATTAGTTGTGGCAATTAAACCTGTTTTCTCACCCTATTCTCATTATAGTAATGCACAAAATTGGTGTATTATTTCAACTGTAAAGTAGGAATACATGATGGTAATATTTGTTGTACTGCCTTTATACTGATTTCACTATTTTTTTTTTTTTTTTTTTTTAAACGGCTAATGGTAATGAGACTCAATATTGACAATTATGGGAATTACAAAAAAAACTCCTTGACACATTGATATGAATTTGGGGGGAAATGTGCTTAATTGTCATGAAAATAATGCAAAAAATTCTTAATGGTAAAGCCCATGGAAGCCTATTTCTGCCACAGATAGTGTCTCATAATTCAAATTTTCATGTCATAATTATGATTTTCCAAAGCATGACTAAGTCATAATTGAGATTAATATTCACAATTATGACATAAATTGAAATTGACAAGTCAAAATTATGATACTAAGTATTGTAACTGACTTTACATCATAATTTTGACTGTTTATCTTGTAATTATGACTATATCAATTTATCTCAATTTATCAATATCTCAGAAGTTGATATGACAGTCATTGAGTTGAAAAAGTTTTTCATATTGAACTTATCTCAAAGTCAGTTATGTTAAAAAGTTGCAATTGTTAAATAATTGACAAAAATATAATTTGATGTAAATTGACTTCTCATAATTATTACTTAGTATATCATAATTTCTCAATATATCTCAAAAGTTATGACATTTATAATTGAGTTAAAAAGTTGAATTTGTTATAATTGACAAATTTGACTTTTTACATAATTTAAACTTTTTATCTCATAATTATGACTTCGTATTTCAATTTCTCAATATCTCATCTCAGAAGTCTGTATTATGACTGTCATAATTGAGTTAAAAAGTTGAAATTGTTGTTATAATTATAATTCTAATTAGATTTTTTTTTTTTTAACAGCAATTTTAACTTTTTATCATAATTATGACTTGGTATCATAATTTCTCAGTATCTCAGAAGTTGATATTATGACAGTCATTTGGTTTAAAAAGTTGAAATTGGTATAATTAACAAATTTAATTCGACTTTTTACATAATTTGAATTTATCTCATAATTACTACTTAGTATCTCATAATTTCTCTCTCGTTTCAAAAGTCGATACTATGACATTCATAATTGAGTTCAGTTGAAATTGTCATAATTGACAAATTTGACGTTTTACATAATTTAAACTTTTTATATTATGACTTAGTATCTCATAATTAAAGTCATAATTATGATTTTCCAAAGCGTGATTATTTATTTATTTTTTTTACTTTTTTTTTTTTTTTAAGTCTCATGTGGCAGAAATGAGCTTCCATAACAATGTGACCTGGACATGTTTGTGAGATTCACTCTACTGCTAACTTTCCTCTAGATTTTTTCAAATTTAGTTTTTCCTTATAAAACCGAGCTTGTGCGAAGTTAGTCATTCGTACTATAGAGAAACAAACACGTTATGATTTAAAAAGACAATACTGTATAACCATCTTTTGTCTCATATTTTCTTAAAATGTGTTTGCATGAGTGGATATGTAACAGCCATTTTTTTTCTTCAGTTACGAGGCTTACTGGCTTTAGCAGAGGTCACTGAGGCATCACACACCATTTTTCAGCACCGATCTGCTCTAAAAAGATCATGTGACATTCCAGTGCTGGTTTCCATGTGACAACCATCCTCTGCAATTCTAGAAATATTTGAGAAGCTCTGCGTTTAGGATCAGTTTTGTGGAATCCTCGCTAATGATTTATGCGGTAGATGGTGCACACGTTGGCTTCTGTCGTGTAATTAACAGCCAATGAGATGTCAACTGCCATTTGCATATCACCAATCTATTAAAATGGGCTGGTGTTTCCAAGTACTGCATGTAAGTTTGCCAGACGTCACATGCGTTTGTCTTTGCTCTATGTGGATCTTCACAGAATGGCATAGCCAGGGGTTCAGAACCAGATGAATCAATCAATTTCAAAGCTGCAGTTTCATTACTAATTAATTGCAGTGTAAAATTGAACATCAAATCAATGGCAGACAAAGGACGTTAATTTTTAACAGTGGTTGTGGGTGGTTTTGAAAAGAGATGGACAGCTTTTGGCTGACATGAACGCTGCATGTTTGTAACACACTCACAAAACCGGTGATGTCTGTAACTTCTTTATATTCATCTTAGTTCCATACTGATCTGCCTCACCTTAAAAAGAAGTAATTTTAAAATCATATTTAATAAATATCTTGTTCTTTTATTGGTCATACGTTAGTGGAAATGTTTCTTTTCTTGTCTCTGAAAGTATGTGCACAATAAAACAATGTAAATCTGTTGAATTTGTGTGTTTGATGTACAGACGTAATGTGAAACTGAGTGATTGATAGAAGGTGAAGCATTGTGGCTGTTTTATCCTGAAAACTGAATCCATGTTCGCTGAATGAACGGATTTCCTACAGTCTTCTGAAGACAAGGCATTTGTTGCTCTCAGGCATCTCAATCTGTTGAATAATGAAGTAAATAACAGAATATTAATAACAGGTTTTCAAACTTTTTCAGTCAACAGGAATAAGTGAATCTCATGAAACCTGTCAAGAACGTCCTGCTCGTCTTTCTAATATCATCATAAGAAATTATATTTGGCTTAAGGAAAATGAAGCCTGTATTTAAGACCAAGATCAAGGCTTAGTGCGTTGAGATTATTTTCATGATCATTTAGTAATTAAAAGCCTCCACCCCCTAAATCCTGTTACATACACACAAAATGTATATATTGTATTATATTACGATGTGAATAAAAAAAGAAAATCATCACTGAGAACGCTCAGATGTATTATGATAATGAAAATTATTGGAGAAAATGTGCTTAAAAGATTTGTTCACTTTAAAATGAAAATTAGCCCAAGCTTTACTCACCCCCAAGCCATCCTAGGTGTTTATGACTACCTTCTTTCTGATGAACAAAATCAGAGTTATATTATTAAATATCTTGACGCATCCAAGCTTTATAATGGCAGTGAGCGATACCAACGAGTATGAAGCTCTAGTAAGTGCATCCATCCATCATAAACGTACTCCACACGGCTCCGGGGGGTTAATAATGGCCTTCTGAAGCGATGCATTTGTGTGCAGTCTGGCTGAAGCTAGATATTTTATAACTTGTTAAATATGGATATTTTCCTTACACAAACACATTGCTTCGCTTCAGAAGGCCTTTATTAACCCCCGGATCGTTTGGAGTATGTTTATGATGGATGGATGCACTTTTTTGAGTTTCAGACAGGTGGTTTCCGTTCACTGCCATTATAAAGCTTGGACACGTCAAGATATTTATTAATATATCTCAGATTGTGTTCATCAGAAAGAAGAAAGTCATATACACCTAGGATGGCTTGAGGGTGCGTAATTTTCATTTTAAAGTGAATTAATCCTTTTTATTGTTTTAAGGTTCAAAATAAAAAATAGGCATCATGAAAATAAAAAAATAAAAAAAACATTTTAAGGTACTGTACATTATTGCAGCACCTCTATTGCCAGTCTGTCTGAAACACCAGTCTGTCTGTCTAAAGCCCCACCTCCTGAAAAGCCCAGAGTGCTCTGATTGGCCAGCTGACCCATGTGTTTGTGATTGGCTGAAAACCAGAAGTGTGTATCGGAAATGTAACTCCCCTTACCATAATCGTGAGCTTCAACTTCCAAGGCTTCTAAAGCAGTTGTAAACACGAACGGTTAATAATGTCGTCAGCTTTTCAGATTCTGAAAATGTGGATGATTAATCAGGGGTGCGTTTCCCGTACAACGACGTAACTCGCTACTTAACTACCATAGTACAATACAAATCAACTAGCTGGTCACGACTGTTTCCCAAAACCGTATTGTCTCAAATTTGTCATTAATGATGTCACGTGGGTGGTGGAGTAATAACTTCTTTTAATGAATCTGTTTGAGATTTAATTAATGCCAGATTTTTTGCTATAAATTACGGACGTGTCATCTGAGGACTAATTCTCATTTTATTTCCAGATTCAGTAGGCTCGTTCTTACGTACTCTTCAAAAATTGAGTTTTAATTCTCTTGACAAACTAAAAGACGTAAATTACATTTGTATACATTCGAAATTTAAAAAAAAATACACACAAAAAAAGTTAAAATATGGCACAATTTGCTGTATTAATTTGATGGAATTTATGCTTCTAACCACACATTGTGAGCTGTCGTTATAACCCCACAACTTTGCAATGCTGTTTGCGAATGTTCGTTGGAACTATGGTTTCGGGAAACACCGACTCGTTGAACTATGCTGATAACCACGGAACTTGCGACCATAGTTGGCTAACGGTGGTTTTCGGGATTAATCCTGATCGATTGGAAACCAATATCGGAATGCCACAACATTACAATTCACTCACCAATTACCCCTTTAAGGCTCCAAAAATTGCATAAATGAGCGTCCCTCACCATTCGTTCCATTCTCATTCCATTACTGAAGGCCAGCTGTCTGAGCACATCAATGTCTGGAAGACCCCACTCCGGATTCCTAGTGACAATTGGTGTAAAACCAAGCAAGTAAGACAGTAGGTTTGTAAACAGTGCACCTGAAACATGTGTCTACATATTTCATATTTATGCATTAATAAATACCAGTATATTGAATCTTGAAATAAAGAGGAAAAAGTAGTCTCAGTTTGAAAACCCACATCTGGCGTAACGTCTGGTCCAGTTGTTCATTGCAGATGGGAGTGATGGTGCCATTGATAGCATACGGCTGAGAGACAATCATTCCATGAGGTTATGATGTTTAGTGAGATTTCTCTTATGATAAATGTTGTTATATTGTTGATCAAAAACATATTGGACATCATGTAGAAATGAGACTAATCAAACTCACTCCGTAAGTCATTAGAAGGCCGTTCTGTTTCAGTATCTGCCCAGATCCTTTAAACACACCCTGTGGATAAATTTTTTTTTTTTTTTTTTAATTCATGTGCCCTCATAATCTTTAATCAAAATAACTTTACCCTTGCAGCTCATCTCTTCTGAAATCATTTAAGTTCATTTTTTTCCCTCATTAACGTACACACAGCACCCCATATTGACAGAAAAACACAGAATTGTTGACATTTTTGCAGATTTATTAAAAAAGAAAAACTGAAATATCACATGGTCCTAAGTATTCAGACCCTTTGCTCAGTATTTAGTAGAAGCAACTTTTTGATCTAATACAGCCATGAGTCTTTTTGGGAAAGATGCAACAAGTTTTTCACACCTGGATTTGGGGATCCTCTGCCATTCCTCCTTGCAGATCCTCTCCAGTTCTGTCAGGTTGGATGGTAAACGTTGGTGGACAGCCATTTTTAGGTGTCTCCAGAGATGCTCAATTGGGTTTAAGTCAGGGCTCTGGCTGGGCCATTCAAGAACAGTCACGGAGTTGTTGTGAAGCCACTCCTTCGTTATTTTAGCTGTGTGCTTAGGGTCATTGTCTTGTTGGAAGGTAAACCTTCGGCCCAGTCTGAGGTCCTGAGCACTCTGGAGAAGGTTTTCGTCCAGGATATCCCTGTACTTGGCCGCATTCATCTTTCCCTCGATTGCAACCAGTCGTCCTGTCCCTGCAGCTGAAAAACACCCCCACAGCATGATGCTGCCACCACCATGCTTCACTGTTGGGACTGTATTGGACAGGTGATGAGCAGTGCCTGGTTTTCTCCACACATACCGCTTAGAATTAAGGCCAAAAATTTATATCTTGGTCTCATCAGACCAGAGTCCTTCAGGTGTTTTTTTTAGCAAACTCCATGCAGGCTTTCATGTGTCTTGCACTGAGGAGAGGCGTCCGTCGGGCCACTCTGCCATAAAGCCCGACTGGTGGAGGGCTGCAGTGATGGTTAACTTTCTACAACTTTCTCCCATCTCCCGACTGCATCTCTGGAGCTCAGCCACAGTGATCTTTGGGTTCTTCTTTACCTCTCTCACCAAGGCTCTTCTCCCCCGATAGCTCAGTTTGGCCGGATGGCCAGCTCTAGGAAGGGTTCTGGTCGTCCCAAACATCTTCCATTTAAGGATTATGGAGGCCACTGTGCTCTTAGGAACCTTAAGTGCAGCAGAAATTTTTTTGTAACCTTGGCCAGATCTGTGCCTTGCCACAGTTCTGTCTCTGAGCTCTTCAGGCAGTTCCTTTGACCTCATGATTCTCATTTGCTCTGACATGCACTGTGAGCTGTAAGGTCTTATATAGACAGGTGTGTGGCTTTCCTAATCAAGTCCAATCAGTATAATCAAACACAGCTGGACTCAAATGAAGGTATAGAACCATCTCAAGGATGATCAGAAGAAGTGGACAGCACCTGAGTTAAATATATGAGTGTCACAGCAAAGGGTCTGAATACTTAGGACCATGTGATATTTCAGTTTTTCTTTTTTTAATAAATCTGCAAAAATGTCAACACTTCTGTGTTTTTCTGTCAATATAGGGTGCTGTGTGTACATTAATGAGGAAAAAAAAATGAACTTAAATGATTTTAGCAAATGGCTGCAATATAACAAAGAGTGAAAAATGTAAGGGGGTCTGAATACTTTCCGTAATAGGGAAGAAAAGATTATTGCAATTTCTGTTTCTGCTATAGTCATATCTCGCAATTCTGACTTTTCTCAGAATTGTTTATTTCTCATAATTCTGTCTTTATAACGATTGTGAGTTATAAAGTCAGAATTATTGTCACCCTTGGTAAATATGATCAAAAATGACTATAAAAATAAAGCTGCATTGTTTATCCTTTTGATCTTTAATTCATAAAATTAGCAAAAATCTAACCTTTCATTGAAGGAAAAGAAAGTGGGGGGAAAATCACATTATGAAATAAATGTTTTTCTCCAAAACACATTGGCCACAATTATTGGCATCCCTAGAATTATTTATGAGTAAAATATCTCTGAAGTATATTTCCATTCATATTTCCATTTTTTTAGCACACCAGGGTGATCATGAACATGAAATTGTCCAGCCATGACTCCTGTTCCACAGGAGTATAAACATGAGGAAACACAAAGGCCAAATTCCCTCAATCATTCATCATAATGAGTAAAACCAAAGAATATAGTTCTGATGTGCAGCAAAAGATTGTTGAGCTTCACAAAATAGAAAGCGGCTGTAAGAAAAAAGCTAAAGCATTGAAAATCCCCATTTCCACTATCAGGGCAATAATTCAGAAGTTCCAATCAACTAAAGATGTTAAAGATCTGCCTGGAAGAGCAGAAGAGCACTGGAAGTGTGTCTAAATCATCCTAATGTGCGGTGAGGAGGAGAGTTTGAGTGGCCAAAGACTCTCCAAGGATCACAGCTGGAGAATTGCAGAGATTAGTTGAGTCTTGAGTCTCAGAAAGCTGAAAAAACAGCACCTACATCCCCGCAAGTTGTTTGGGAGGATTGCAAGAAAAATCCTCTGCTCTTATTCAGAAACAATCTCCAACATATTCAGTTGTCAGACAAGACTGGAACTTCAAATGGGACTGGCTTCTATGGTCTGATGAAACTAAAAAAAAAAAAAGAGCTTTTTGGCAGCAAACCCACCAGATGGTTTTGGTGCACACATGGACAAAAAGTACCCCATGCCCACAGTTAAATATACTGCTGGATCTTTAATGTTGTAGGCCTATTTTTCTGCTGGAGGTCCTGGACATCTTGTTCAGATACATAGTATCATGGATTCTATCAAATACCAACAGATAAAAATCAAAACCTGACCGCTTCTGCTAGAAATCCAATAATGGGCCGTGGTTGGATCTTCCATAAGGACAATGATCCAAAACAAACATCAAAACCAACACAAAAATGTGTCACTGAGCACAAAATGAAGCCTCTGCCATGGCCGTCCCAGTTCTCTGACCTGAAGCCTAAAAAAATGAGTGGAGTGAACTGAAGAGAAGAAGCACCAACATGGAGCTGGGAATCTGAAGGATCTGGAGAGATTCTGCATGAAGGAATGGTTTCTGATCTCTTGTCCAATGCTCTCCAAACTCATCAGGCATTATAGGTGAAGACTCAGAGCTGTTATCTTGGGAAAAGGAGGTTGCAAAAAGTTTCATAATGTGATCTTCCCCCCACTTTCAATTCTTTTCCTTCAATGAAAGGTTAGATTTTTGCTAATTTTATGAATTAAAGATCAAAAGAATAAACAATGTAGATTTATTTTTACAGTCATCTTTGATCATATTTATCAAGGGTGCCAATAATTTTGACCACCACTGTATATACTCGCAATTCTGAGAAAAAAATATTTTTTTCCTCAGAATTGGACTCGCAACTGCGAGTTTATATCTTGCAATTCTGACTTTATTTCTCGCAACTGTGTTTATATCTCACAATTCTGAGAAAAGAAGTAAGAATTGCAAGATGTAAACTAGCAATTGTGCGAAAAAAAGTCAGATAAATTGTCAGATAAAAAGTCGCAATTATTTTTTATTTAGTCGCGGAAACAAGCTTCCATAAAAAGCAGATCAGTATGTGTATATACGTAGGTGTCATACCTCTGCAGTGCTAAAGGCGCTGTACTGAAGCAGGTTGATTGCTATGATAATGTCACAGGAGCTTTGTGGCAGTCCTGCCCAGTTCTCCCAGGGTTCACTGGCATCCAGATGCACCGGCTCCAGCACTGTTTTCACCTTGGTGGCCCCAATGTAAGCTCTGATACTGCAGCAGAGACATTACGCCACAAACCCAGATCATTCCATAATACACACTTAAATATACAGGTTTTAGAACTGGGTTTTCATAGTGACAATTTAAAGAATAATTTTTGTTTCCCCAAAGAACCTTTCAGTGATCAGTTCTTAATAGAACCATTTTTTTCTTTAGTGTGAAGAACATTAAAAAAATAAAATCTAACAAGCCTTTTTCCACTATAAAGTACCTTTTGTGGAATGTAAAGATGGAATGTTAACATCCATGGAATCTTTCCATTCCACAAAATGGATGTTAGAGGTTCTTTAATTTCATTAAAACCTTTAATGGACGTTAAAGAAAAATGCCAATAAAAAATGTTTTTTTAAGAGTGTATCCCTCCTAGTAATGACATTTACAATAACAGTAACAAAGAAAACACTCTGTGTACCTGTTTTGCGATTCCTCCTTGATGTCCGACGGTTGCCATGTGACGAAGGGCATTTCTTGAGCGAAGTGTACCACATGCTGCCCTGTGCCAGATCCTAACTCAAGGCCAAACAGCTCATGATGAGACTGATCCTCCAGTATCTCCCACAGTACCGACAGTAAGCTGTCCTGACTCCGCTCGGCCGCCGGCGAGAGTAGCATGGTCTGCAACAGACAAGAATAATTACTGTACTTTTACTAAATATTGAAAATGTATTTTTATATACAGTAAGTGGTTGATCAAGGCCATTGCCACTAGGCGGTAAATACAACCCAATCACATGTGAAACCAGTTCGCAAAATCACCACAAAGGCGCCCCAGACAGCAACATAGGAAAATGGACCAGATGTGGGCCGGATCTGGGCCACACTATGTTGCTGTCAGGGGCAAAGGAACGGTTGGCACCACTGATCAGTAAGGCTGGAATTGTGATATTTTCATTTGTAAATGAAAATTAAAGTCACCACAAAATCAAAATGGACAATTCTTATTTATTTATTTATTTATTTTTTATTATAAATGAGTTACCCGTGCACATCATTTTTTTTTTTTTTTGTTAATTCACGTCCTCATAATCTTTAATCAAAATAACTTCCCCTCCCTCTTACAGTGACACCTCTTCTCTGATGATGTGTTTACTGGCGTGAAGGCGGGGCAACCTGTCACTCACATGAAATCGACCAATAGCAAACCACAACCATCCAATTAATTCCCAAGTGGCGAAATCAAGTCCTGCCCTGCATTTTTTCTTGTTTGGGAAGCTGTTTCTTTCAGATATATGTAACAATAGGCAAGAAAGGACTATAGCAACTTCCGTTTCATGCAGACTTTAAAGTAATTAAATGTTGTTACAGTGAAATAATACAGTGATGGCAGTGCTTGAAGTCTGCTTACTTTTTGTAGTCTGTATTTAGATTATTACACATGAGGTGTGAATTATGCCATGAAATAAAAATGATAAATGGGGACATTGTGACAGCCTATATTTTTTTAATAGATATATATTTGCTCTATGTCAATACTGTAATCACATTATTTAATGTCACACATAAAACGTTTTAAGCTTAGGCTACATCTGATGCATTTTAAGTTACGCACCTACTTTAATATTTGTTATCTGTCCTTTTCTGAGACATCTATTCCATACTACAGCCCTCCAGACTATATGTCATGCCACAAATATAGGATAATTTCCATGAATTAAGAAATGGTTGGCCACCTTTAATTAATTGGTAATTCATTTTTAGGTAAAACAAAGAACATTATAGCTTATCATTTTAGGAACAGAATTCAGCGACACGTGATAAATATGTTGCTGATACTCACGCTGCGCTGTTGTTCGGTCGGTGCAGTGAGTCCAGTGGAAGAGCTCAGTGACCGCTGATAAACAGCAGATAGGTCAGGAGATTACCTGGGTAAGAAGCTTCTGTCTGCTCCTCCCCTTTAAGTTCTGCACAACCATATGGAAAATGTTTTCCCTCAAGATAATTATAACAAAGAAATAATCAGAGAATGCAAATAACATTTATACCTTTAAATAACCTAACCTTTTTGTTGAGCTACACAAGTGAACTATGTATCTATCAGATTCCATCAAATTCAATAATCAGTTAAAAGGATAGTTCATCCAAAGAAGAAAATCCTGCCATCATTTACTCACCCTTGTTGTTCCGAACCTGTATACATTTATATGTTCTGCTGAACACAAATAGATATTTGGAAGAATGTTTGTAATCTCGCCCCCCATTGACTACCATAGTATTTTTTTCCCCTACAATGGAAGTCAATGGGAACCAGAAACTGTTTGGTTACTGACATTCTTCAAAATATCTTCTTTTGTGTTCAACAGAGGAGAGAAACCTATACAGGTTTAGAACAACTTAGGGTGAGTAAATAATGACATGATTTTCACTTTTGGCTGAACTATCCCTTTATGAAAAAGCTTTTGTGACAGGAGGATTTTAAATAAAGTTTTGTCCCTCCTTCGCAATGCATTGTGGGTAGGTCAGGAAGCACCGGTGGAGGACGCCATGTGCTTCTGTTAGAGGAGGATTGTCACACAGAGAGTTGTGTTGCGGGCACTGCTCGGACGTTCACTGAATCGGTCAGTCGCGCACTCGGGTCATGATGTACTGCAGCAGACACTGCGTTCGGATCGCGCTGCGGGTCGCGGCCCACACACACCGGTAAGGGCCAGAGACAAAACCCCCTGCTTTTCTCAAGGACAAACAACTGACACATTATACAAGCATCACTCTTAACAAAACTCACACACTGATCTTATTAAGATCATAACTGTGTGTGCGCTGAGATGAGCAGCATCTTTATTATTCTGCACCAGATCTGATCCATCTGAACGTCAGAAATCAGGGACGTCTGTACTTGTGTAAATCATGCACTTTTAATATTTACTTGATATTGTATCTAATAACTAAACAAGAATGACCGTGTATCAATGTAGAAGGTCACGTGACTTCTGTTAATAAATCATAAGCATATATAATTTTCTCTTGTGCATGTCTGGCAGTGGTCAACCGATGTTGCTAACATAAAAAGAAAGCACATGTGGTTTGTGCTTGCATTTACAGCTGGATACTATTTTGAAATGTAAAAAGAATGAATGTTTAATATGTTCTGTTACTGGGTCACTAATCAAATATAAGTAAATATGTGACATTGACCGTGGAATCTCTTTTGTAGTAAAGGTCAGCAGTGGGTACACTAGCAGCACCCTTAGTTAAAAAAACCCCTTAGTTTTAACTGAGGATTTGCTTGAGGTTTGATGCAACAATTTCTTTCATTGAAACTCAAGATGCTCTTGATCCTCACAAATCATGCCGGAGAACGTGATTCTCAGGCTTTATGCAGCTGTTGACTCAAATTGTTATGCTGCTAATATATTGTGTAATAAAAAAAGATGCAAAATGGCAGCTTTTTCACTAGTTTATGATAGTTTACTGAATCCATAAAAGACATTTTGTGTATCCATTTTAGTACAATCAAAAATATATATTATGTAATATACAGATTTTATAATTTATATAATATTGATGTTTCCGAAAGAAGTCTGTAATGCTCAAACGCTGTTTATTTGATCAAAAATACAGTAAAAACAGTAATACAGTGAAATATGATTACTAATTAAAACAGCGGTTTTCTATTTGATTATATTTTAAAATGTAACTTATTCCTGTGATCAAAGCTGAATTTTCAGCATCATTATTCAAGTCTTCAGTGTCACATGATCCTTCAGAAATCATTCTAATATGATTTGATGCTCAATAAATATTTATTATTTTCAATTTTGGTAACAGTTGTGCAGTTTCATATTTTTGTGGAAACCACAAATTTTTTTTCAGGATTCCTTGATGAATAGATACAGCTAAATTATGTCTTTACTGTCAATCAATTGAATGCATCTTTGCTTGCTTTAGAAAATATTGTTGCCCCAAACCTTTGAATGGTAAAATCATAATTATTAGTAAAGACAGACGTTATTTGGAGTATTAACAGTGTTACAGCCACGCATTTTTGCTAACAGAGATTCAGAATAGTATGATGTTGATGCTCATTATTGTTGTCTGAATGAACACATTTGACAGACACAAGCTACAGATGACAGCACTGTGTGCCTTGCGAACACTCAAGACCAGCCCTGTCAGGCCATTAGATGCCATTGCTACACCTCTTCTTGATGGGGCACCCAAGCAGTACTCACCCAAAATCCAACAGCTCGTCAGTGACATCGCCAACCTCACGCTCCTAGAAGTGTCCGACCTCAATGAGTTACTAAAGGTACAGGACACTGTAACAATGTTTAATACAGGAAATTAAATATAGTACAAATCTAGTTAAAAATTATCAAGATGTTTCCCTCTAAATTAACATAAGGAAGAAGAATATTTAATCGTTTGAATTAAGACACAAAAGACTCCATTATGACAATCACACTACACCGTGTTTACCTTACCTACATATATTTTAAAAGAAGTGCACTTAATTTGTATTGAATGTACACTTGTAGTGTACTTCAGATCTTAAAAGTATTACAAAACTTTTCCTGCAGATCATATTAATGAGAAAGTGCACTTAAAGAGAGCACACTTTCATGACTGTTCATTAACATACTTAAGTTACTATGTTATGTTATGCTATGTTATTCAGTGTTACATTTAAAGTAACTAAATTCAAACATTGTCACTGCAAATGTGTCATTACAAATGTTTTAAATACATTTCCATATAAATTACATTGAAAAATAATTTAGTTTACCATAAATGCTTTTTGTCAGAACTTTCAACAGTAACTTTCACCGACAATAAAACTAATTATGATAACTGAAGGACACTAAAGCTAATTGAATTTAATATAAATTTAAACTAATACATTTTAATTTAATTTTAATTAACATTCAGCTATGTGTCTGGAAACATTACATTCAGTTCACCCAAAAATGAAAATTGTGTCATTAATTACTCACCCTCATGTCGTTCCACACCCGTAAGACCTTCAGTCATCTTCAGGACACAAATTAAGATGTTTTTGACGAAATCCGATGGCTCAGTGAGGCCTCCATTGCGAGCTTGAAGCTACTAAAGACATATTTAAAACAGTTCATGTGACTACAGTGGTTCAACCAAAAAACAACAACAAAATGACAACTTTATTCAACAATATCTAGTGATGGGCGATTTCAAAACGCTGCTTCATGAAGCTTTGAAGCTTTACGAATCTTTTGTTTCGAGTCAGTGGTTCAGGGCGCATATCAAATTGCCAAAGTCACGCGATTTCAGTAAACGAGGCTTCGTTATGTCATAAGTGTTTCCAAATTTCAGTGGTTCACCACTGGGGGGTGTGACTCTGGAAGTTTGATACACACTCCAAACCAGTGATTACAAACAAAAGATTCGTAAAGCTTTGAAGCTTTACGAAGCAGTGTTTTGAAATCGCCCGTCATAGATATTGTTGAATAAAGTCGTTATTTTGTTTTTTTTGGTCACAAAAAGTATTCTTGTCACTTCATAACATTAAGGTTGAACCACTGTAGTCACATGAACTGTTTTAAAAATGTCTTTAACACATTTTTAGATGCCCAGAAAGCTACTAATTATCTTGCTGTCAATGGAGGCCTCACTGAGCCATCTGATTATATAAAAAATATCTTAATTTGTGTTCTGAAGATGAACGAACATCTTACGGGTGTAGAACGACATGAGGGTGTGTAATTAATGACAGAATTTTCATTTTTGGGTGAACTAACCCTTTAAGTATATTCTTTTAAAGTATATGATTCTGTAATAAGTATCTTTTAGTATATGGGCTGTTTGAACTGATTCACAGAAAAGAATCAAACTCAAAAGAATCAAAGTTTTAACTCTGTAATACTTGTAAGACAAGAAGGGATTGCAAAATTAGTCTTTTTAGTGACATCATCTTGTGTAAACTTATTGGTCAAATAAAATTCTTTGCTATATTCATGATGTTGCTGAATTGGAAATCACCAGCAAAATCATTGTGAACATTGACTAAACTGCCCAGTTCTAACAGTGTGTAATTTTATTCTTTAACTGAAAACATTGATGTAAATATGTTTTTGTCCCCATCAGAAAACTCTGAACATCCAGGATGTTGGAATGATGTCGATGGGCTCAATGGCGGCAATGCCTGCTGCTGCTACTGCTGTGGTAAACTTTACTAGACCTGTACTGTATGTGGGACAATCCATATGATACACTCCCGTGTCCCATGAATTTCTAAAAAATATTTTTTGTGGAGTCAACTATTAAATACAGTATGTTTTATAAGCTGTAATCTAACATAACCTAGTGTGGACAGTAGTTTTAAATGCATAAAATGACAGTATGCAAAATGGGTTTTGTATTTTGTATGAGGTCTTGACTTTCCCAACTTTCTTTATTGTTTTGATTTTAATTGTAATTAAAAGTTAAATTTTAATAACCAAAAATAATTAGCTGTGTCCCACATTTAGTGCACAATTGTTACTATTTCAAATTTGTAAAATTCTTATTTGTAAATTGTATGTTCATGTAATTTTAACAGTTATTGCTTAAAGGTTATATATTGCACAAATCTGGGTTTTAAGCTGTATTTGGATTTTTGGTAAATTGATTGTAAAAATTGAAAAACCCTTAGAAAATGGATAGAAAATAAATCATCTCATATTTTTACTGACCATTTGTTGAAAAAGAACTCAGTTTTAAGAGTTTAAAGTCATATTTTGTGTCCTTTTTGTGGAAAAAGTGCCATGTAATGGTTTTGTTTGTGAGGTTTTTGCTGTAATGTTTTAACTGAATTTGCAGGCGGTGGAGGAGGACATGGAACCTGCAAAGAAAGAGAAAACCCATTTTACAGTCAAACTGACAGATCTAAAGGCGGCTGATAAAATAAAACTCATTAAAGAAGTGAAGAACTGCATGGAGGGCCTGAATCTTGTACAGGTAAGGTGTTTTACATGAACTCAAAGGTGAATGATATGAGGAATGTTTTTTTATACACTGTAACAGGAAGACTAATGTAAATTAGTCTCTTGTTGCTGCACATCAGTTAGTTGCTGTCTATTTACAGCGGTAGACAAAAGTATTGGCAGTGACATACATTTTATGTTTCGCAAAGTTTGCTTCTGCAGTTGTTGTGCTGTTGATACACATTGTTTCTAGATTTTTGTGCAGACTGATCAGATGCATTTTAAATAATTGTAAATGTCATTGTCCAAAAAAATGAACTTGATTACAAAAAAAAAAACCCCACACATTTCACTGTTTTTTTTGGCCCTGGTACAAAATGACCGGCTAACATGTGATCAAGTACTAGTCAGGTGAAATCCAATCGTTTTGATTGGAATATAACAGCAGACTGATTGTTATAAAATAAGAGAAGAAGTGCTTCCAATCATTGTGTTCTTGTGTTAGCAATGGTTACCTCCAAAAAAAGAAGTGCAGCCATCATTGCTTTGCATCAAAATGGCCTAGCATGCAAGGAAATAGCTACAAAGAATATCACACCTGAAAGAACCAGTGCTTGCTCAATCTTGGCAGCAGGTGGTTTTGAGTGCATCTGCATGCCAAGACACTTGGACAATGGCCTTTTGTCAGGAATGGTAGCAAAGACGCCACTTCTCTCCAAGAAAGACATCAAGAACAGACTGAAAATCTGCAGGAAGTACTACGATTGGACAGCAGAAGACTGGTGCAAAGTTAATTTCTCTGATTAAGCCCCCTTCCAGCTGTTTGGGACATCTTTTCTTCTCCGGACAATCGATTTTCTAGGTGAACGCAACCATGAGTTCCGTGTCGTGCCAACAGTGAAGCATCCTGAGATCATCCATGTGTGGGCTGAGATCATCTAAGGGAGGCTCTCTCACAATTCTGCCCCAAAAAACTGCCATGAATAAAGAATGGTATAAAAACGCCCTACAAAAGCAACTTCTCTCAATAATCCAAGAGCAATTTAATGATGATCCATGCATTTTTCAGCATGATGGAGCACCATGTCACAAGGCAAGAGTGAAAATGAAGTGGCTCGGAGATCATTACATTGACATTTTGGATTCAAGGCCAGGTAACTCCCCGGATCTGAATCCTATAGAGAACATGTAGCTTGTGGTCAATCCTCAAAAGGCGAGTGGAAAAGCACTAATAAGATAAGAATGGATCACTATCGGTCAGGATATACATATACAAAATTTGTCACTACCAATACTTTTGTCCATGGCTGTAGTTAGTGTGTTCTTAATCTGTCAAAAAGCTACAGACAGCAATGCATTTCACTAGATTCAGCAACCCATTAATGGATTTTCTTGTCTGACAGGGCTTGGATCATGATGTAATGTCCTTCATTAATGTTTTTTTTTTCTCCAAATTACAGGCTAAGAAGCTTGTGGAGTCCCTACCTCAGGAGATCCGGGCTAATGTGTTTAAAGAGGAGGCAGAAAAACTGAAAGCAGCACTTGAAGCAGCAGGAGGCACTGTGGTGCTGGAGTGAATATCTGCGCTGGCTCTTTACTTCTTCAGTTGTTACCTGTCAGTCATTGTTTTGTTTGTTTTTTATATATATATAAAAAAAATGAAAGGAATTTAAAGAACACAATGCCTTTAAAATGACCACAAGAGACTGAACTCTTAACAGGCTCCGCCTGCAAACACACCACCGGTCACCGACTCGTCCATTTGTCATTTAACTACACGTGCTGGTCTGTCTCCTTGAGGCTGTCTCTCAGGAAGCTGGGGCTGCCCTGACAAAGGGATGTGATGGCCGTTGCTTGTTGTTAAATAAACGTTATACTGTACTGTGTATTGTAATCAATACATTATAAAAGACCGAAAGTATATAATTGGTGATGACTTGCATCTTTTACCATGATTCAGGCATAACATGCTGTTCTAAAGTTAACACAAGTTTTTTCTGCGCAGAACACATTCTGTGTGAATGACCACTAAACGTTCTGCTAAATTCTTGTGTTCAACTGAATAAAATACAGGTTGGGTACAACATGAGTCAATAAATGAGGACTTTTTATTTTAGTGTGGACTATACAGTTAAATGTAATACGTCAAGCATTTTATCTCAATTTTGGTAGTGGTGAGAGTGAGCTTTATTTCAGTTGAGTGTGCTGCCTAAAAGAGTGAAATCAATATGACATGCAAATATATAATTATTGAAAACATTCTCTACATCAAAGAACTTGTATTAAAAAAAAAAAAAAAGATTAATGTCTTGCTAGTTAAGTGTACCATATGAGGTGTTAAAGTGAGGGGACTACAGAGGAATTCGTATTGAAGGTATGGATAAAGAGGAAGGAATTTCCACTAAACAGCATTTTATTAAACAGAACCCTCAGCATATCACAGGAACCCGTATAAGAAGCAAAGCACTCTACATACAAATGCAAATGAGAACCGATAAAACTCAAATGGGCTATATGGACAAAAGTATTGGGACACATCTTTTAATTATTTAATTCAGGCGTTTTAAACATTTGTTCTGAGGAGCTCTGGATTCAAGCGTGGTACTGTGATAGGATGCCACCTTTGCAATAAGTCAGTCTGTGAAATTTCATTCCTGCTAGATATTCTACAGTCAACTATAAGTGGTAGTATTAGAAAAGTGGAAGCGTTTAGGAACAGCAGCAACTCAGCCATGAAGCAAAAGACCACCTAAAGTCACAGAGCGTTAAGGAGCATGGTGTGTAAAAGTCGTTAATGCTCTGCTGATTCCATAGCTGAAGAGTTCCAAACTTCCACTGGCATTAATATCAGCACAAAAACTGCTGTGAGAGAGTCATGGAATGGGTTTCCATGGCCGAGTACACCTCACCAAGTACAATGCCAAGCATTGGATTAAGTGGTGTAAAGCATGCTGCCACTGGACTCTGGGGCAGTGGAAACATTCTGTGGAGTGACAAATCACGCTTCTCTGTTTGGCAGTCTGATGGGTTAGTCTGGGTTTGGTGGATACCAGGATAACGTTATCTGCCTGACTGCATTGTGCCAACTTTAAAATTTGGCGAAGGAGGGATAATGCTATGGGGCTGTTTTTCAGGGCTAGGCTCCTTATTTCTAGAGAAGGGAAATTTTAATGTTTCAGCATACCAAGTCATTTCGGACAGTTCTATGTTTCCAACTTACTGGGAACTGTTTAGGAAGGCCCTTTCCTATTCCAGCATTACTGTGCCCCAGGACACAAAGCCAGGTTGATAAAGACATGGTTGGATGAGTTTGGTGTGGAAGAACTTGACTGGCCTGCACAGAGCCCTGACCTCAACCCCATCAAACACCTTTGGGTTTAACTGGCATGGAGATCATGAGGCACAGTCATGGGCCTGGATGCCTGAGCCGGGGAATCGGGCCGCCAAAGGCTGAGCGAGATGGATCCAGCGGAGAAGGCAAAGCTGAAGCCGAGGAGCTAAACTGTATCAGTGGAGACGGCTGAACCAGCGAACTGGACAGGAGACAAGACCAGGGAGCAGGATGGGACTGTTTGACATGGAACTAGGAGGCTGACTGGGATCATCGGGGGCGGAAGGACTTCAGATGGAACCTGCAGCCAGATGGGACAGGCAGAGGAGGAGAAAGTTCAGGGGTGAGGATATGGATGGGAACTAGCTCCATGGACCACAAATCAATGAGCCAGTAATCTGCTCCTGCCTTGGGGATGAATTGTGCAGTAGGCGCTGACTCAGTGATGAACCTGGCATAGGTTCTGGCCTTAGGACAGACTTGGTGGCTGGCTCCATAGCGGGAGTGGGCTCTAGCTCAGGGTCCGTGGTAGATGTAGGCTTAGGCTTTGGATCTTTGGCGGGCGCAGGGCTGACAGGGTCTTCATCTTTGGCTCCACAGAAAGTGAAGGGGAACCACAATGATTGATCACCCACTCCACATATTCAGCAAAGGTCCCTCAAGCACATACACCAGACAGGCATGCCTTGGACTGCTCATAGAGGTTGGTTACGGAACATTGGGTCTGAAAAATGTGTGGTTCTCGAGAGAACAATCCTCTTGATTGGTGAGTCAGTGCACTGCTGATACTGTATGTCCATACCTTTTGTATCACTTCACTTTTTTTAAGGTGGTTCGTCTGTTAGGTGTGGTAGCATGCATGAAGATGAGACAGAGTTCCAAAAATATTCTTTTAAATAGTCTTTTATTCACTAAAGTATTTTGATTTAGTGAATAAAAGACTATTTAAAAGAATATTTAGATCTTTTAGAAAATGTAGGAGAGAAGTAAACCACACAAAAGGTCAAATTAAATGCCAGCTCAACCAAACCGACAAACTCAGGGCTATATATACAAGGTACAAACAAGGGAAACAAGACATAGGTGAAATGAAAAACAAACGAGGGCATTAATAACTAAGGAAACAGACAGGAGAGGGGGTGCCAGGGGGCCTAGAAACCCCATGCATTTAAGTCAGAAGCATACCATGGAGGTAGAAAAAATATACATATTGTAACCCAAAGTAAATCTGAATGCAACAGTTAGTAGATCAGGGAAGAAGGAGACGGGAGCCAGTGAACGTTCAACAACTTTTTAATGATATAAAATAAGAAACAAAATGAAAGTAAAAGGCAGTCCCTTACGGATGACTGCCGCACACACATAAACAAAACATAACATATAGGCCTGGTCTTTTCTCGTCCTTCACTCTGGTCGCTCACCCTCCTCGGCACCTCCTCAGCACTGCGATTCCTCTCAGCAGCGAGGGCTCTTCGACAGTATGTCCCTCCTTTCTTCCCAGGTTTCGGCACCAAGGCAACAAAGTTTGTAGATCAGGGAAGGAAGATGTGGGAACCAGAAAACGTTCAACAACTTTTTAATCATGTAAAATAAACAAACAAAAAAACAAAGGTAAAAGCGGCAGTCCCAATGGACAACTGCCACACACACATAAATAAAACTATGAGTTACAACACCGGTATGAGCAATCATTAGCAATCACGCCACTGGCCTCGTGCCATTCTCATCCTGCTTGCCACACTAAAAAAAAAAAAATTCTATCACTTATTTATAAATGGTATTACAACCTGTTTATAAATAGAAACAAATTGTGTAAGTTGAGAGATTCACACTATTCACTACAGAACGCTCACTGATCTCTCTATGTAAATACAAATACAGTTGCAAGAAAAAGTATGTGAACCACTTACAGAAAATGTGGAAGAGTTTAACAAAATAAGAGAGATAATACAAAATGCATGTTATTTTTTATTTATTACTGTCCTGAGTAAGATATTTTACATAAAAGATGTTTAAATATAATCTATAAGACCAAAAAATAGCTGAATTTATTAAAATGACCCAGTTCAAAAGTTTGTGAACCATTGATTCTTAATACTGTTTTTTTTTTTTTTTTTTTTTTTGTGTGATGGTTGTTCATGAGTCCCTTGTTTATTCTGAACAGTTAAACTGAGCTCTGTTCTTCAGAAAATATCTCCAGGTCCCAAAAATTCTTCAGTTTTCCACCATCTTTTGCATATTTGAACCCTTTACAGCAGTGACTGAATGATTTTGAGATCCATCTTTTCACATGAAGGACAACTGAGAGACTCAAACACAACTATTAAAAAA
The DNA here is from genome assembly GCA_037101425.1 of Elopichthys bambusa. NCBI lineage: Eukaryota > Metazoa > Chordata > Actinopteri > Cypriniformes > Xenocyprididae > Elopichthys > Elopichthys bambusa. The sequence goes on from CM074435.1 coordinate 9,215,225, forward strand.
GGTTCAAACATTCACTGATGCTTCAGAAGGAAACACGATGTATTGAGAGTCAGGGGGTGAAAACTTTTGAACAGGATGGAGAGGTCCAAATTTTTCGTAATTCGCTTGAATATCATTTTTTTTTTTTTGATTTAGTACTGCCCTTCGGAAGCAACAGAAGATACTTGCATGTTTCCTGGAAGACAAATTAAATACAATTTACCTTGATTTTCAAATTCCACTATCTATTAATGCGTCATGTTTTTTTCTGGAGCATCAGTGAATGTTTGAACCTTTTTTAAAAGTCCCTCAGTTGTCCTCAGAGTGAAAAGACGGATCTCAAAATGATTTAGTCACTGCTGTAAAGGGTTCAAATATGCAAAAAAATGCTGGAAAACTGAAGAATCTGCAGGACCTGGAGATTTTTTCTGAAGAACAGAGCTCGGTTTAACTGTTCAGAACAAACAAGAGACTCATGAAGAACCATCACAAAACAAACAAACAAACAGTCGTAGATCACACAGTATTAAGAATCAATGGTTCACATACTTATGAATGGGGTTATTTGAATAAATTCAGCTATTTTTTATTTTATTTTTTTTGTCTTGTGTATTATATGTAAACATCTTTTATGTAAAATATTTTACTCAGGAGAGTACTAAATAAAAAATAACATGCATTTTGTATTATCTCCCTTATTTTGTTAAAATTATTCACATTTTCACAGATTCTGCAAGTGGTTCACATACTTTTTCTTGCAACTGTAGATAACACATAACACTTACAGATCTATATTTTCTCACCTATCAGTGTCACAACTCGGCAACACATTTATCATCTAGTGTCTCATTCGTATTTACGACTTTGCTTGGTCATTCATGTGCTCGAAACTCATAACTACAATATTTTCAACTCTACTTGAAGGGCACATAAACACAGCAGGAAAGTGACTCTCCTTGACCAGGAAAGAAGCTGCTTTACAGACACGCCTGTTTTCCACACGTCACTCAAACACAGAAGCAGGAAACTATTTCAAATCCTCAGTTCAGAGAAACAGAAACGGAAGTTTTGTTGCGCTGTTGTGTCTCTCTCTAGTAAAATGGCAGAAGCCAGAATTTCTCAGGATCAGTTCACATGTCCAGTGTGTCTGGATCTCCTGAAGGATCCTGTGGCTATTCCCTGCGGACACAGTTATTGTAAGATCTGTATTACAGGCTGCTGGGATCAGGAGGATGAGAAGAGAGTCTACAGCTGCCCTCAGTGCAGACAGACCTTCAGTACAAGACCTGCTTTAGCTAAAAACACCATTCTGGCTGAAGTGGTGGAGAAACTGAAGAAGACTAAACTTGCTGCTGACTGTTACGCTGCAGCTGGAGACGTGCAGTGTGACGTCTGTACTGGAGGACAATACAAAGCCGTCAAGTCCTGTCTGGTGTGTCAGGAATCTTACTGTCAAACTCATTTTGACCGTCATGAGGAGTTTCACTCTCGTAAACCACACAAAGTGACTGATGCCACTGGACGACTGCAGGACATGATCTGCCGTAAACATGATAAAGAGCTAGAAATGTTCTGTGTCACTGATCAACAATGCATCTGTGTGCTGTGTAAGGAATATGAACATAAAAACCACAAAACTGTATCAACTGCAGCACAGAGGAAAGAGAACCAGGTATGAACTGAGAGGAATTGTTCACGCAAAAATGAAAATTCGGTCTTCATTTACTCGTCACGCTGTTTTAAACTGATTTGACTTACTTTCTTTAGCAGATATTTTGAAGAATGTCTCATCTATTTTAGCCTAAGCATTAAAAGTTGTAGTTTACTTTAAATATTAAAAGTATATTTTAAGCACAAATTTTGATTAACAAATCAATAAAATAATTGATAAACTCATGTATATAGTGCCCAAATCAAATATGATGACATCAGAAACATCAAACATCACTGATGTGTGTGTCATGACATCATGATGTTTAGTCATGTGATTTAGACACATGAGGTTTGATGTTATTGACACATTACCATATTTATAGCTGATACATTCATCAAAATATCTTATTAGGGTGATTTATGAATATAAAACTGATGAAATAACGCTGGCACTTTTATATTAATTCATAATCTCATTTCAGGAAACTATGAATCTATAGCCTTGCCATGCTTGATCTTTAACAACTCAACCAATTCTGGATCGAGTTAACTTTAATTTTCTTTTGTGATAGTAATTTTGTGTCATTGTCTGTTATTGGTTTGTCCTCCAGAAACAGCTGAAGGTGACGCAGATAAAGATCCGTCAGAAAATCCAACAGAGACAAAAAGATCTTCAGCAGCTGAGAGAAGCTGTGGAGTCTCATAAGGTGAGTCTGGAGAAGAAGACAAGTTTGAGACGTCTCAGTTTGGACTCTGTCAGTCCCACTGAAGCCACTGTGTTTGTGATGTGTGTCCTAACAGCGCTCACAGACAGCAGTGGAGGACAGTGAGAGGATCTTTACTGAGCTCATCCGCTCCATTGAGAAAAGCTGCTCTGAGGTCACACAGCTGATCAGAGATCAGGAAGAGGCTGCAGTGAGTCGAGCTGAAGGACGACTGGAGAGACTGGAGCAGGAGATCAGTGATCTGAGGAGGAGAGACACTGAGCTGAAGCAGCTTTCACACACACATGATCACATCCATTTCCTGCAGGTAACAGAGATCTAGAAGAAAAGGGTCATAGTGGACTTGAGCAAGAGAAACATTTCATGAGAGCAGAATGACAACAAAAACAGGACAAAAAAGTACTCTAAAATTCAGCTAAATACATTTAATAAAAATCATTCATGTAATTGCAAATAACATGACATTTTAAAAACATTACATCCAAATGTAGCTGATCATGTGAAAGTTCTGGACTGAAGTGAGTTACTGAAGATAACTCAAGTCAACAAGAGCCGCACAGATCTGATGTAGTGCAGGTTATTGGCTGAAGTGTGGAGCTGATGAGTTATGATTTGTTTTTTCTGTAGAGTTTCCAGTCTTTCTCAGCACCTCCTGAATCTACAGACAAATCCAACGATCCCTTCAGTTCTCTCTTCTCTTTTGATGGCATGAGAGAATCTGTCCATCAGCTGAGAGAAAAACTGGAGGATTTCTGCAAAGAGGAGATCAAGAAGATCTCTGACAGAGGTAAAGTCCTGGACCTCGTTTATTCAGATAAGATCCTAAATGTGAATGTAAAACAATTTCTGAAGTGTTCCAATGATTCATAAAATGTCCATACACACAAATAAATACATCCCAATTTATACAGTAAATCACAGTTTATTTTTAAGTCAAGAACAATGTGAGCAAGCTCTTCAACTCTACAGAATGGCCACAAATATCCATCTATGGATCAAAGGTCTGGCACATATGATGTAGGACAAAATCCGTGGAATTTAGGATCAAATCTGATATGTGTGTTTTATAAATGATGCATCTAGAGATTCATCTGCTCTCAGAAATGAGTCCTCCATCATCTAGAAATGTCTTAGAAACGGATGCATTTAATCTGGTCATTTCTCTTCACACTGTTTATGTCTGTTTATTTCCACAGTCACATTCACCAACATGAATCCCAAGACGAGGAACGACTTCCTACAATGTAAGTCACTAAGAAAACAAGCAGAAAAACTCACTGAATGCGTTCATGTTCTTCCTGTAGAAGGTGAAAGAAATCATGATAGAAGAGTTTTATAATTGATCATGTAAATGATGATTTGCACAGGATATCTGATCAGCTGTATGGAGACACCGATGATACATTGAGCCATGAAGAATTCAGATACATTAAAGGCCCGCTGAAGTGTCTTGGAAAGTGCAGCATTATTTAATGTGTTGACGTAATTTCAACTGAAACAGGAAGACAGGGCGGGACATATCGAACAGCTCCGCCCCTTTTTAAAAATAGCCAATAGCTAATAGCCAATAGCGAGAGCATGAGTCTCGCCTCTCTGTGCTCGCGGATAGCTTTCTTTTCAGAGAGCGACTCAGTCCTTCGCGCCCTCCTGTTTTCTTCCTCCCAGGAGCCTGTGAGGGGAAAAAACAGCAGGGTAGAGGATTACAGCACTCGGATACGAGTGAGCTCACGTCGGCTCAGGTCCCACGTGCCTCACTCTCTCCACAAAGAGAGGTTTCCCCTGTCTCGTTCTCCCGCCCAGACCAACACCCCTCTGCCATCGCGAGCGACCTGGTCTCGTTCCCGGAGGTCCTGGACGAGCTGATGCGTTTCTGCGGTGTGATCCCCACCTTAGTAGGGAACACGAACGCTTGCGTTCTGCGTTCCGAGGTGGCTGTCTTGCTGGCGAAAGGCCATAGAAGTGGTCCCACTAGCTCAGAGCGAGTCAGGCTTTTACAGCCAGTACTTTTACAGGCTTTTACAGCCAGTACGAGTGAAGTATTGAAAGGGAACGTTCCCTGAGATACGGGAACGAGTACTGCGTAACTAACCATGCTATGATGCTGCACGACTCTGTTGTCACTTCAGTCGATATGAACCAGTGATCCTATGCTGAGCACCTGCTTATATAGCCAGATGCCCTGCCCAATTTGGCGGGCTCTGGTGTACTGCGTCGCCATAGGCTCGCGCAGCTCCGCCACACCCTCATTGGTTCATTTAATTACATTTATTAAACCAATGGCAGTGCAGATGCACTGTTGTGATTGAAAAAGGCTTCAGTAATCGGAGAAAAGGAGTTTTCCCCACTGTGTCTTAGCAGTATCTCTTTCCCGTATCTCAGGGAACCGAGGTTACGTCAGTAACAGAGTACGTTTATACCACAGCTTGACCAGAGCCGGTAAAACCTCCGTTTCCTTCTAATATCTAACCGTTTCTCCTCATAATCTCCTCTATATCACTTTAAAACACAGCATTCTGTGCAGTATTCAAATGGATCCAATACCTTTTGTGGTCTGAGCCGACTCGCGGTTCGTAGATATGATCCGCTCTGTGCTCTCGTGTCTCTGGACCAGAGCAGACTGTGCTCGTGCTGCGGTGGTTCACGTGACACTAATGCAAAAACTGACTTCATTTGCGTCAATGGAAAGCATTTTTATACTGTCTGAATCATTCACTATCCTCTATATAGTGCACTCTGTGCCATTCACCATGTAGGAAATAGTAAATGTGTGAACAAGTTGAAATTAGTTATTTTGGCATTTTTCAGAGCGATCTGTCTTCCGGTTTAAAAAGCAAAGTTGGAGCAACGTCACAAAATCTTACGTCATCGTGTAATACCGGCAAGATCCGGAGTGCCGATTGGCTCCATGGGCTGGTCGAACATGCTGACGTCAACCGTTTCTGCATTTATTCATGACAAAAAGCTCATTCAATCCAATCATTGCGCTGTAGTATGCATAACATTATAATTGCGGTATTATGCAGGAGGAATCACTTGTCTTGCCTCTGTCTCTATTATTAATTCAGAGACATGGTGTCGTAGGTGCAGTGCTACAACACACAAATGCGTTTTCCTGCGACGCGATCAGAGCAGAAGTTTGGGTGCATGTTGTTTGTTTTGCTGTAATCTACCAGCACAAATGGAAAATGTGTTCGCATGAGATCGCATTAGAGCGGATAATTCAAATGTCACAAAAGCGCTGTTCATTCACATCTGCGTTTGGACACGCGTGCCGTGTGTATGTTTCCCTCAGCACAACAGCACATGAGTGTTGTTTGTATTTTGCCCGCGATGCGGTCCGAGCTGGAGTTTGAATACGAACACATGAAAAATACAATTGTTACACGCGCTCCGCGGTAACAATTCGGAAACGGTTCGGTTTCAGCGCGGAGCTCCGCGATGAGTTTAACAACACTTATGTATATGATCTATGATCCACGTGGCTAAAGTATCCGTGTTTAAAGTTTTTATAGACATTATTTCACACATTCTCCTGCACCAAACATGAACCAGCACGGTGCATGAACACATATTTTATCAAGTCTTCTTCAAATGAAATATATGTGCAAACTGGACACAGTGGTGTATCTGAACGCAATGACAAGATTTAGAGAATTGACAAACATTAAACTATGTCTTTATTCTTTCTGTGTTAAACTTGTCCTCTTTTGTCCAAGCTCTTGTTCTATCTAGACTGGACTATTGTAATGCTCCTCCTTCCAGCATGCACTGTCAAGCCCCTACAACTGATCCAGAATGCTGCAGCAAGACTGGTCTTTAACGAACATGTCACACCTCTCTTCATCAGTTTGCATTGGCTGCCAATAGCTGCTCGCATCCAATTCAAGGCTCTGATGTGAACAACCACTGGCTTTGCACCACTATACCTAAACTCACTACTTCAGACTTATGTGCCCTTCAGAAGCTTGTGTTCTGCAAGTGAACGGCGTCTTGTGGTGCCATCCCAAAGCGGCACAAAATCACTCTCACAGACCTTCTCCTGGTCTGTTCCTGGTTGGTGGAATGACCTACCACACTCTATCAGTTTTTTGAAAATGGCTAAAGACTCAGCTGCACGGATAAAGGCATCTTTTTCGTCAACACTTGACCCAGTAATATAGCACTTTCTTTTTTCAATTTTCTATTCTTTCTCCATCTATTTGCGTATATATTAAAAAAAAAAAAAAAAAAAAAACTTGCTACGAGCACTTTACTGATGAAACTGTGACTTGACACGGCACTTCCATACTTTTGTACTCATGTTGATTTGACTGCTTCTACTATTCTCATTTGTAAGTCGCTTTGGAGAAAAGCGTTGGCTAAATGTAAATGTAAACTGTGTCGTTTATCATGAGACCGTAGTGCTCGTAAAGCTCTTTTAAATATTCTTTCGCATTTCTCCCTTGTGCTTGGGAGTTTGTTGTCAGTTTTCTCCGTATACATTATTCTATATAATGAGTGTGTTGTATGTCTGTGTTTCATTGGTTGTTCTCTCCCCTCTTCCCCCACCTCTACACTCCCACTTTTTCCAGAGCTTTACACACCCATTTTTACAGAGTTTTTCCATCTCAGAGGTGTGAACGGCCAGGCTAAAACGGGGATTTTATGACCCTTTAAGGCTAACATATTCATACTAAAAGCTAAAAAACTTAAATTTTGATTTCAGGGGACTTTAAAAGATCAGACAGATTCATAATTCCTGATTCTGATATGTTTTCTCTCCATCAGATTCCCATCAGCTCACTCTGGATCTGAACACAGTGTATAAACACCTCCGTCTGTCTGAGAGGAACAGAGTGATTACTGACACTGACACAGTCCAGCCGTATCCTGATCATCCAGACAGATTTGATCATTACTGGCAGGTGTTGTGTAGAGAGAGTGTGTGGGGACGCTGTTACTGGGAGATTGAGTGGAGTGGGAATTATGTGTTTATATCAGTGTCATATAAGAGCATCAGCAGGAAGGGATCAGGTAATGATTGTGCCTTTGGATATAACGATCAGTCCTGGAGTTTGCACTGCACCCCCTCCAGTTACTCATTCAGGCACAATAATATAGAGACTGTTCTCTCTGCAGTGTCCATCAGCAGTAGAATAGGAGTGTATGTGGATCACAGTGCAGGAACTCTGTCCTTCTACAGCGTCTCTGACACAATGAGCCTCATCCACACAGTCCAGACCACATTCACTCAGCCGCTCTATCCTGGGTTTAATGTTTGGTCTGGATCATCAATAAAACTGTGTTAATGTATCAGAATAGATGGAGAGAGATTTTACCCATAATATTTTGAGCTGATAAATCAGTAACAGTGAGATGTTACAGAGTCTCTTATTTTCTCTTCATTACATTTTCACATGATTTTTGGAAACCTCAAGATGTGAGTAAACAAGATGCAACAATGTTATAATTGCATTATCTACTCTTTTATTGGACTAATAAGCAAACTGAAAAGGATTGAATAAGCATTAAGTATTTGACATTGCACACCTTTTAACAAGCCTTTCAAAGCATTTAGACACAAGAGAGGTTAATGTGATTGGTTGGTAGTCATTAAGCTCTTGTGGTTTGTTGATTTTAGGAACAGGTAGTTGAAGTTTTCTATATATACTGCTGATCTAAAGATGTTTGGAATAGCAAAGTAAAAACTGGAGACAGTTGCTCAAGAGATATTTTAGCTTCACCTTTTTGTTTATACAGGGCCTTATCTAGTTTAATTTGTCTTTTGATTTCTCTTTGATAACCCATTTAGCTAGAACATCATTATGGAAATAAGGTAATCTCCTCTTGTTTAATAGATGTTTGAATTTCTTTGATACCCATGGCTTATTATTTGGGAATAATTTGTACGTTTTCAGCCGTAAAACTGACTTCACACAAAAATGTATATGGTCTGAAACCATATTAGTTTGTGTATCCAAATCTGGGGAATTAAATATTTCCCACAAAGTCTTTGATATTTGGGTCAGATTAACGTTATGATCAGATCATCCCAATGGAGACAACGTTGAGGCAGAGAAAGCGCCTTTAACATTGCCATAACACTTGTCAAATGTCTTATTTTTCCTGGTGCGACCATTTTGATTTGATTTGAATTTTACAGGTTTACAAATTGTACAAAATAACAAGTTTCCCATACACTTTTTGTAAAAAAAGAAAGAAAACACAATAAAGCCAATGGCTTATTTCCATTGTGGTCCTCGTTGTTATTTAAAAAGGATGGAGGCATATACAAACGTGACAGAGGCAATATTTCCTAAAAAAAAACAAAAAAAAAAAACACAAATAAATCACATTAAACATACAACAAACCTAATGTACAAATATTGTAATTCCTACCCCTATAGTGTCATAGGTATGTTGCTCGCTCACAATCAAAAAAATTATTTCTTAAAGGGTTAGTTCACCCAAAAATGAAAATTCAGTCATTCATTACTCACCCTCATGTCGTTCTACACCCGTAAGACTTTCATTCATCTTCAGAACACAAATTAAGATATTTTTGATAAAATCCGATGGCTTAATTAGGCCTCCATGGCCAGCAAGATAATTAACACTTTCAGATGCCCAGAAAGCTACTAAAAACATTTAAAACTGTTCACGTGACTACAGTGGTTCAACCTTAATGTTATGAGAATACTTTTTGTGCGGCAAAAAAACAAAATAATGACTCTATTCAACAATATCTAGTGATTTCAAAGCACTGCTTCATGAAGCTTTGAAGCTTTACAAATCTTTTGTTTTAAATCAGTGGTTCGGAGCGCGTATCAAACTGCCAGAGTCACGTGAACTATTGAAATTTCGAAACACTTATGATGTAATGAAGCCTCGTTTACTGAAATCACGTAACTTTGGCGCTCCGAACCACTGATTCGAAACAAAAGATTCGTAAAGCTTCGAAGCTTCATGAAGCAGTGTTTTGAAATCACCCATCACTAGATATTGTTGAATAAAGTCGTTATTTGTTTTTTTTGGTGCACAAAAAGTATTCTTGTCATTTCATAACATTAAGGTTGAACCACTGTAGTCACATGAACTGTTTTAAATATGTCTTTAGTAGCTTTCTGGGCATCTTAAAAAGTGTGAATTATCTTGCTGCCAATGGAGGCCTCACTGAGCCATCAGATTTAATCAAAAACATCTTAATTTGTTTTCTGAAGATGAACGAAGGTCTTATGGAACGACATGATGGTGAGTAATTAATGACAGAAGTTTCATTTTGGGGTGAACTAACCCTTTAAATAACTTGGAACCATATTATTAAAATAATAATAATAATAATAAAATAATAAAAAAACTGTGTGTGGAAAACTGGAAAAACCTCAAACTTTTTTTTAAAGAACAGTTGTTAAAATCTCCAAAAATAAATGTAGAAGCATCAGGAGACAGAGTATCAATCAAACCTTTGTAAAAATGTGTTTTCTCAAGCTCTGTTTGTGTTTATGGAGATGTGTTTAGTTTTTATTGTAGTGTCACATAAATACATAAATCATAATTTTTATTATTACTATAAGTAATAATAATAAGTAATCACTATTTCGGCTGAAATGATCACACACAGTATTCATTACAAATGATTTATCCCACATTTCCATTGAATGCTTGATTCAGATTGAGTGACAGACGTTTTAAGGTGTTGATTAATTTTTCTATTATTAAAATTAAAATAAAAATAAAAATTCAATTTTGTTCCTAAATATTACACTTTATATAAATGTAAAGCATGTCTCTCTCTCTCATAATTCACTATTGATGAAAGTACAAAATGTGTTAGACAGGGGTTTTCAGACTGGGGTCTGGGGACACACAGGGGCCCGCAAGGGAGTGACAGGGGTGTGTGGAAAAGAGAAAACCCGTAAAAATAAATAAATAATAAGACTAAAATAAATAATTGACTAAATTTGATTCAAATAAATAAATACATAAATGAAAGTTTCATTATAAATAATTACAAATATTAGTTATTAATCTACTAAAATGATTCAAATAAATATAAATAATACATGATTTACATTAAAAAATACATTAAACTTAATTAAATATTTTTTACAGTACATTAATATAGTGAGTTGAAAATTGGTATAATAAATATAACTTAATAGGAACTCATTTTAGAATTATAATATACATTTTTCAGTGTATAAAATTTATAAAAGATAGACGCCTTTTATATGTTAGGATGGGGGTCCCTCACAAGAGGGTGTTCATATGGCATCTAAAATACTGAAAAACCCCATATCAGACAAATTTGCACACCGTCACTGATAACATACTATTTATTTATTTTTAAATTAACTTATTTTCAAAACTGTAAAGTCAGGGCTAGCATGAGCACTGATGTTGTTAATAAATGCCTTTTCTGACCCATTAAAGAGGATCAAAAATGAAGAGCTGCCAGATATTTTCCTCATGGTGGTCTCTGGCGCCCTCTGCTGGTCTGATGTCACTATGACCTCATTTCCTGCAATCTGTGTTGCCCTGCTTATCAAATCTGATCATTAATCAAATCTGCCAGTGGATCTTCCTTCCTACTGGGCATCAACATGCTTGTGGTTTATATTCATTCAGTTAAATATTATTTCTTTTTGTAAACCACTAGGTGCCCTCACCACTAAGCAGCATTATTTATTATTATATGGAATTTCAGAATTAATACTAGAATGGACAAACCAGTCATATGACAGTGTTTGTCATTGCTATATAATTATTATTAGTAACAAAATTTATAATTAAAGGGTTAGTTTACCCAAAAATGAAATTCCTGTCATTAATTACTCACCCTCATGTTGTTCCAAACTCGTAAGACTTTCGTTCATCTTCAGAACACAAATTAAGATATTTTGATGAAATCTGAGTTTTTTTAACCCCCCATAGAAAGAAAAACTGCTTTGAAACATAATTAATAATCTAATCATTCTAACTAAATATTTCAGATTTCACATTCTATGAAATTTGTCCACACTGTTACATTTTACAATGCAAAGTGAAAGACAGTGGATATATATAATGATATATATATAATGTATTTTTAAAAAATTGCTTTGATAAATTGCTTTGAAAAAACTGCTTTTCCTTTAAAAGGAAAAGAGAAAAAGTTTATTATTGATTCTTTGTTCTTCTAGTTGCTTTCCCTCCAAGGAAATGATGTCACGTCTAGCAAATCATGTGATTTTAAAGGGCAAATAGCACTAATGTAACAGGACTGGACTGGAGTTTGAGGGACATAAACTAATGTAATGTTTTACACATTAAAAAATAGCCTAGGCATCACAAAACGTATTTTATGTAAAAGAGAATCAGTAAATACTAATACTCAAAATTGATCATATATATATATATATATATATATATATATATATATATATATATATATATATATATATATATATATATATATATAGGCTAACTTTATTTCAAAGTGAAGTTGAGGAAACATGATTGGCGACATGAATTTGGCTGTCAAGTGCTTTGAAGGTTTCTTTTTTTTTTTTCTTTTTTTTTTTAAGGTACTCATTATGAATTAGTCTTAATTCCTACATCTATGCATTTTACATAAACATTTATTAACATTATGCAGTAGTTTCATGGGGACAAAAAATCACCAAACTGTAGGAATGACCCAAATTTGACTCGATGTGACTAAGACTTCTGCACAGTAGCCTACTGTTTATACATGGAAGTGTTCGAAATTATGACCAATAGTTTGAATAGAAAACTAAATATAAAATAAAATTGAAAAAAAAATTAGCAGCAACGACTTCAAGGTAGACTTTATTTGACGCACAACCTTTAACAAACCCAACAGAGGCAAACCATTTCTAGATTCTATTTATATATATGTCACGTACACACTGAAACCAGCTGAAAGCACGCTTGACATCTTATGAAACGTTATCAGTGCAAATAGGCTATCTTTACGGTAAGCAAAAGTAAGCCTATTTCATTGTTTTGATGAACTGACTGGCTAAATAGTACACTTAGCAACGCTCAATAATTCCTCGATAAATGCAAAAGACGCCAGAAACATAGATTTGAACAATAAAAATGCAAATAAAGAAGAATTTCTGAATTAACACTTGCCGTGCCATGTGAGTACTGGCAACTGAGTGTCCCCTTAAAGCAACGTTGCTGTGGCACATGATAGCCTACTTTCCTCTGACAGATGCTCTCTCTTGTGATCTGGAGTGTGCAAGACGGCAGCGTGACGCTCGACTACAGTGCGCGACGCACTCCGCTTTAACCCACGCGCTTCATCCGCTATATCGGTAAATGCTGTTATTGTTTACAAATGAGCGACTTTCTGCGCATTTGTAATGCTACGTATAGCGGGTTAAGTAATACTGGCAGCTTACTTTTGACAGTACAGGGTTTCCGGCAGCATTAAATCATCAGCTGCACTGTAGAGGATTATCACTGAGACTTTATCACAGACCCGACCGGTTAATGTCGCGTGTGAATCGCGTTATTCCACTTTATTCGTTCATCGTGTCCTCACGGAATAAACCGAGATTCTGTCATGACAGAGACGCGTGTTTCGCGCTGGTACTTCGGAGGAATTGCCTCGTGTGCGGCCGCCTGTTGCACTCACCCACTGGACTTGATCAAGGTACGAGTGAGGGGGGTTTACACGAGCTGTTCTAAAGCCTACCTGCAGTCTTAATCTTCAATGTATAACAACTTTATGTGTGTTTAGTATAGTATAGTATAGTATAGGCCTAAAGTATTAGCCTATGGCTCTCAATCTTTTTAACTCCAAGGACCCCCACTGTCCAGAACAAAATTCGAAAATTCTACCCCATAACATTTTTAGAGCTCGGAATAACTAGAAAACTTTAGGCTACACGGAGTTTTATGATTTTATTAATTGTCTAGCGCTAGAAATAACACTTAAAATTAGGCTATTTTAGGCACATATCCAGGTTTTTTTAAAGACAGTTGTTGAGGAGGTGAATTAAAATAATACATATCTTGATTTTTAGTTGTTTTGGTTTATTTAATAATTGTTTTATTTTAAAATATTTTAGGTCGTCTTGAGACCCCATTGGAAGTATGCTGAGGCCCCTTGTGGGCCCCTGGCTTTCTGGTTGTGAGCCAATGTAGTAGGCTATATTATATCACAAATGTTACTGTATTTATGTAACAGTATAGCGCATCATAATGTTTTATTATGATATAGATTAGTACAGTGGATCTCAACCAGGGGGCCAGGGCCCACTGGGAGGCTTCAGCAAACTTTTTTTCAGAAAAAACGGTAATGCTAAAATGCTACACACACACACACACACACACAATATCAAGATGTAAACTGAAAATATATCTTTTTTCCCCCCTAAAAAGCTATTGTTTTTATTAAAGAACATACCGAATCAGAATCTTGAATATTCTGGAGCCAAATTGAATTGTGGATATATAATATATCGTTGACAATCCAAGCTTCTGTTAACAAAAATAATCATTCAAAATGTCATATAATTATAGCAGAAATACCAGAAAAATATCTTAGCCAATCTGCGGGTCATTAAGAGTCAAACATGTTGAGAACCCCTGGTTTCATAGACTGTAATGGGTTTGACAGACAGGTGCCATAAACCAAAATCATTTTTACACAATTTTTTTTCCAAAAACATATTTTTAAACTGTTTGAAAGTGACACAAGGGGGCTTCTTTTACCTTCAATTTATTGGCGTACAGCCAGTATTTTTTTTTAAAAAAATGGTGAAATATTGTCTTATTATTCTGCCTGACAATAAAACAGCCTATTGTGTCCTTAAAATATGTCCTCTTTTTTTTTGGATTAAGCATTTTAAAGACACTCAAGGCCTTGATATATTGTGAATATAGTGACTCCACTGATAGTTACTGTATTCACAATATACAGCACAGTCTCTTATGTACAGTATAGTATTGTGTATAGTACAGTAAATGTATAATAAAATAGTCTACAGTATAATCTATGCTGCATTTTGCCTTGGTTCTCTCCTCCACCTGCAGGTTCATCTGCAAACCCAGCAGGAGGTGAAGATGAGGATGACTAGCATGGCCACGCAGGTGGTGCGCAGTGATGGGCTGTTAGCGCTCTACAACGGGCTCAGTGCCTCCCTCTGCAGGCAGGTTAGTGCCTCTGAAGAGGATTTGGATTTTTCTGTGTTCTTCAATGCTTGAATGATACAGATACTTTTGACAGTGTGGTGCCGTGTTCACTCTTCTAGATGACTTACTCAATGACCCGCTTTGCCATTTATGAAACTGTGAGAGACAAGATCTCCAGTCGAAACCAGGGGCCTATGCCCTTCTACCAGAAGATCTTACTGGCTGCTTTTGGAGGTAAAAGCATCACAGCACTCTTTCTGTTGCAATTCAATAACTGTCTTAATTTGCCAGTGAAGCAAAAGATGGCTCACTTTATTTGGCATCTTTTAAAGCAGTGGTTCTCAACCTTTTGGACTCCAAGGCCCTCCATTGACCATAACAATTTTTAAGGCCTCCATGTAGGCTAATAGTGAGTTTTATATTCAAAACTATTTTTTTGCTTAATTTACAGAAACTAGGAGTCTATAAATTAAATGAACTTACTACAATAATTGAAATTAAAATAAGTTTCAAAATTCCAGAAGTTTTAATTGTGGAATGTTCTTCAGGGATTTAAACCATGTTTTACTCACAATTTATATATAGCCTATATAGTAAATAGTTTAGAGCTCAGGATAACTAGAAAAAATGTATTTTTAATCTTTATTAAAATCCCCATGGCGTTTTAGGATCTGATTAATTTACAGGGCTAGAACATTTTTTTCAGGGCTAGAAATCACACTTTTAAAATTAGGCTACCACATGTATTAAACGTTGGGAACTCCAGTTCTTCAAAATAAACAAACAGCTCTTGATTTTTATTGTTTTAGCTTATTTTAAAGCTTGTATTGTTTTTGCTTATTTTAAGTAATTTTAAGTCACCTTGAGACCATCTTGGAAGTTTGCTGAGGCCCCCTAGTTAAGAACCTCTGGTTTAAATGGACAGTTCACCCCAAAATAGGTATGTTTACATGCACTCATTTTTGTCAATCATACTAAATCCAGCCCAGATTCTCAAAGTTCTGTTTATATGAACCCTATACCTTGGAATCCAATTCCTATTTTCATTTTATGTGTGTATTTATCTGCTCTAAACAAAATTTAAGTCACTGCTTTCAGAACCAAAGAAAGCCATCGCTACAATTTCACCGTGAGTATAATTTTTGCCTTGGTGAAATACCTAAAATGATAATATTCTTTTTTATAAAACAAATATTTAAATATTCAGTCTCCTCCACTGACCAGCTCATAAGACATTAATAAACATATGCATGTTCGTATATAATCAGAGCTCTAATTATGAAAGGCCACTGGTAAACGTGCAAGTACACTGTAAAAATGAACTGTTGGTGTAAAAAAGTAAGCTACCTGGTTGCCTTAAATTTTTGAGTTCATTGAAATAAAAAATTTCAGTTAAAGGTGCAATGTGTAAAATTTAGGAGGATCTATTGACAGAAATGCAAAATATACATAGCTATGTTTTCAGTGCTGTATAAAGACCTTACATAATGAACCTTTATGTTTTTATTACATTAGAATGAGCCACTTCTATCTACATACACCGCGGATACCCCCTCCATGTTATGTCATCATTTTGCGGCAGCATGTTTCTACAGTAGCCCTAAACAAACAAACTGCTCTACAGAGCGCGTTTTATCACTATGTTGTTCTTCTTCTAAATCATTCATGTTTTTTAGAGGCAGCTTGAATCGTCACTACGTTCAGTATGCACAAAGAAGTAGTAGTAGTAGTAGTAGTAGTAGTCGCCTGTTTTTTTTAGAAGTAGAGACTGTCCTTTGTTAGAAGTAAGAAGAAACCTCATTGCTGGACTGGCTAACGGTACTCTCTGCTGTCTCAGACGACAACATCATCTTTGTCTTGTGTCGGCCAGACGGCCACCGTAGCTTCTGTGTGTGCTTCGAAAGGGGGGGGTGAGCGCCGTTGGTTGTAGTTCGCAACCTCACCACTAGATGCCACTATAATTCACACACTGCAACTTTAATATAATGAATGCGATTGGTTTACTCAACAGAAACTTAAAATATTGTGTTATCTGAACCACATTGTCTAAGTTGATTTGACAAAAGAAAAAATGTGATTAAATCATGAAAATATTTTTTTTTTAATCTGCATATTCACCTAATGCTTACATGCTTAGTTTTTTCCCTGTTGATTGGATTATTTCAAGTTTCCACCTTCGCTTTCATCTGGATCAGGCTCAATCAGATCAATTGAGTCTTCGTCAATTCTATTCAACAGATTTGGGTGCATGTAAACATAGCTAATGAAAATTATATGTCATTTTTACCATGTGTTAAAATTTCTTTCCATTAAACACAAAATGAGAAAGCAGAGTATCTGAGAGGTTCTGTTTTCGTACAGTAAAATATGCTTCTTGAAGGAAAGAAAACAATTTAATTTAATTTCCTAATCTGTAGGTCTTACTGGAGGGTTTATTGGGACGCCCGCCGACATGGTTAATGTCAGGTGAGTGTTTTTGTGGTGGAGCAACTGTAAGTGGTTTATTTTGGTCCTTTTTTGTAAATAATAAAAAAACTGCTGTGAGGTTGAATGATTTTCTTCTACCTTGTGTTTTATAACAGAATGCAGAATGATGTGAAGTTGCCACCTGAGCTTAGAAGAAAGTGAGTCCCAAAGATTATAAACCATACACCCAAACAGAATGATCTGTCATGACAGCATATGGTGTTTTGCAGCTATGCACACGCTCTTGATGGATTGTTACGCGTCTGGAATGAAGGTGAGAACGAGCAAATCCTTTCACAATAAAAAAATGAGACATATTTTGGCTTAGGACTAGAAGAAATCTGATGAATGGACTGTCTGAAAATATATAGTCACGAAATTTAGTATAGAATGAACTGCAGCCACTGATGCCAGAGAAGTATGCATGCCAAAGTCTGCACTTTAAAACCTTCCCACAGCAATGTAGAAATGTGTAATGACAGAATGTGGGGCTGTGCTACTTACTCGTTCATCGGGAAAGAGAGGATCAGACAAGGGTTGGGGTCATTTGCATTATTCATAGAGCTCTGTTTGTAAGATCCCTGCCTCACGAACTGCCATCCTTTCTCACAGAAGGAATAAGGAAGCTGTTCTCTGGAGCCTCAATGGCAGCTAGTAGAGGGGCCATGGTCACTGTGGGGCAGGTAATAAAAACTGTTTGGTGGTCTGTCATTTGGCCCTTAAATGAGCAGGATAGTCTCAGTCTCCTCACTAGAGTTCTGTGGTTTTTCTAGCTCTCCTGTTATGATCAGGCCAAGCAGATGCTTCTGGGAACTGGTCTGATGACTGATAACGTTTTCACTCACATTTTTGCCAGCCTCATTGCGGTGAGTTGCCTTCAGAAACACATTGAAAACTAACCTTTACCTCTTTAAAGGTTACATTTTTTGTCATTTTATTTTTCCCTCAGGTCCACTTATAATGTTGGTCAAGTAGTACTTTGATTACATTTACATGATCATTTTCCGCCCTCTCTCTCACCCTTGGAATTGTAAAGGCTTCTTTTCTACTGTGATTTAGGACGTGTTTGAGTGTTGTCTCTTTAAAAATGTAAAAAGTGTGTTTTGATTCCATTAAGTAAATTATCTTAGTTCACATAGAAACATTTTAATGTTGTCTTCTTCACAGGGAGGCTGTGCTACTGTTCTCTGTCAGCCCATGGATGTGGTGAAAACCAGACTGATGAATTCAAAGGGGGAATACAGGGTAAGTTTATCTTCCAATTCCTTAATTTAAAAAAAAAAAAAAAAAAAATCATATTTAAGGTAAGATTTTTAAGGTTTTGTCTGCTCACCAAGGCTGCATTTATTTAATTAAAAATACAGTAAAAACGGTAATATTGTGAAATATTATTACAATTTAAAATCGATCAAAAGTGACAGTAAAAACCTTTATAATGTTACAAAAGATTATATTTTAAATAAAATTTTCTATTCATCAAAGAATTCTAAAAAAAAAAAAAAAAATATTGTACACAAATATTTTGTACAATTGTACACAATAAATGTTTCTTGAGCAGCAAATCAGCATATTATGGTTTCTGAAGGATCATGTGACACTGAAGACTGGAATAATGATGCTGAAAATTCAGCTTTGAATCACAAAAATAAATTACATTGTAAACTATATTCAAATAGAAAACAGTTATTTTAAATTGTAATAATATTTCACAATATTACTGTATTTACTGTATTTTTAATTAAATAAACTACTTTTAAATACATAAAAAATCTTACCGATCTCAAACTTTTGAAGTGTGTGTGTGTGTATATATGTATGTATATATATATATATATATTTAGCAAAGATGCATTAAATCAAAAGTGACAGTAAAGACATTTATCATGTTACAAAAGGTTTCTATAAAGAAATGCTGTTCTTTTGAACTTTCCATTCATCAAAAAATCCTGGGGAGTATAAGAAAAAAACGTGGGATATTTCATGGTTTTCACGAAAATTTTAAGCAGCATAACTGTTTTCAACATTGATAATAATAGTAAATGTTTCTTGAGCATCAAATCATCATATTTCAATGATTTCTGAAAGATCATGTAACATTGAAGACTGGGGTAATGATGCTGAAAGTTCAAAATTCACAGGAATAAATTATATTTTAATATATATTCCAATAGAAACATCTATTTTAAATTGTAATAATATTTCACAAATTCTCACAATATTTCACAAAAATGTTAAAAAAAAAAAAAAAGCTTACCAACTTAGTGTATATTCTTCAGTTGTGACACTATAGTTTCTGTGGTAGGGCGTGATTCATTGTCTGACCGACACTGGAAAACTTGGACCTAAAGCTTTCTACAAGGTGAAACATTCTTTCATTGCATGAAAAATGGTTATTAAAAATTCTGAGACTGTGTTACTCTAGTAGTAACCATGTGTTTTTGTCACCTCAGGGTCTTGTCCCAGCTGGAATCCGTCTGATTCCTCACACTGTACTAACTTTCATCTTTCTGGAGCAGCTCCGATTGTACTTTGGCATTAGAGTTGTCACCTCTACATGAACTCTGACCCACAGGCTCCTGGTATTAACATCAGTTTCAGGTGATCCGTTCACAAGTAGTTAGCACTACATCTAGGTGTTAATGGGGTCCAAAACATTCTGTGATCAAATCACTGAAACGACAGAAAAGCATGTGAACACTTTGCTTTTGTAGTGTAAACCAATTTGGACATCCATGAAAGACCACCTATTCACCTGACAGTCATTCATTGTGCTAAAACAGTGGTAAAAGAAAATAACTGATTCGAAATACTTGGAAAAGTCCATAAACGTACATGCACAAGGACTTTTCTTGTGTTTAATCAGCATGGTGACCACATGTGACTGAATCAACCAAGATGGATGTTACTACCAGGTGTAAATAGGACAGAAATGCCTCTGACTGCTACAGCGTCTCGAGAGACAATACAGAGAGTGTGACGCTCTCCAGAATAGGACGTAGAGCAATGGGCAGTAGATGGAGTGAAGTACTGGCCAAGAGATTTGATTCAGGAGGAGAAAAGGCACAAAGTGCTGTTGACAACTTCTTTAGCTGAGTGTCTTTTTTGTGCTAATACATTTTTGCAGTGCCATTAATATTGACTTTCAAGTTGCCTGCATGTGATAATGTATTTCCATATCATGTTATATACTCAATTTGTCATTTGTGTGATTTAGACCTTGACCATGATGTTTGTTTCTTTGTGATAATAATAAAAAAAAAATACTACCTTTTTCAATTTACCTGAAATGATCTCAAACAGGAATTGACAGAAAGCATAATTTCAGAATCTCAATATCTTAATGTTTGACCTTCTGTGTGTTCTATTATTTGAGGACCCATCATAAACCATAAATAGGCTGGTGTCATCACTTTTGTTGCAATGAATAATGTAATATATGTAATGTCCGACAGGTGGCAGTGCTGCTTTATCACTGTAGCTCAATGGCTTGAGCGTTAACTCGCATTGTCATGAAGGGGGAAAGTGTCTGCATATAATAACCATGCTTTTGAGATATGATGACATAATTACAGCAATCAGCTTTCTTGTCTGTATTCATTCTATACTCATGTTACAAGGTGGAGTTTGTTTTTGCAAAGATGTTTATGAAAGTAAGTTGATAGGTCAAAGAGTCGAACTGTTTCGTGAAGAAGAAAAAAAACCTTCATTGAACACAAATGCTTTTCTGATAAATACTGTGTATAAAAATTAACATTTCATCTCTCTCTCTCTCTCTCTCTCTCTCTCTCTATATATATATATATATATTTTTTTTTTTTCCCCCTGTACGCCACCACCCAAGATTGGGGTCACAGCATCACACTTTCATCATGGTGTTGATGTCCAATGATGTGAGTTTCAGGACAGGGTTCTGGTCTACTAGCTAATAGAGTGCTGCAACCCGGAAACAAGTTCACATTAGCATACTTCCATCTTCAGAAGTCAATCAGATTTTTAATGAGTTTTTGGTGAAAAGCCTAAAATAAGGTCTTTGATGAACACAAGCTCAAGATAGGTCTATTCTATGACATCAGTAACACCCCTTTGTGATTTTTTTTTTTTTTTTTTTTAAAGCTTTTACTTGTCTTGGGATGTTGCTAAAAAGAGGTTGTCAGGGACATTAATGTCATCACGCAGAGCAGATAAACTCATCTACTCACTAGTCCACTTTCACAATCTCACCGTTTATAATCATGCTATAAGAAAGCTAAATGGTGATGTGACCGTGGTGTAGTTCATTTAGCCTTTTACTTCTGACGATTGTATTTAGGATTCATATTTCAATTTGTGCTTCTTTTCTGCAATACAAAAGCCAATGTAAAATCTTATTGGGTTTTTGTCAAGGAAACCAGGGTGATGCGAACTTATAGGTTGGCCTACAAAAATAGCCTACATAGGGCCTCATTTTCAAAATGTTGCATAGTAATCATCCTACATTTGATCTTACCATCATTTCTCAAATGTGTGCACATGTGATTCAAAAAACGAACGTATGCACAAAAAATGTGCTCCTTCCCAGAAAGGACATTCATAAATCGCGAATGATCTTGAAATTGTGCGCAGCTGAATGGTTCCAGATCTCCACCTTGTTGATCTCCAACGCTGCCTAATGTCATTAAAAAGAGCAACATCCAAATCATTGACTGTAAAAAAAGATGGACGACTCCCCTTCATTCTCTTCCACTGTAGTAAGTGAAGCCGCCAGTGTGGCAATATGGCGCTGACATCTTGAGTCTCGAGTCTGCGCATAGTGAACTTGTAGCCTGAGCCTGCGCAGTATTGAGCGCAAAGTAGCGCTGCGATATCAAGGTCCCGCCCACACTCACGCAGAATCGGTTAATACGGCAGAACAACTCGTTACAAACAGTTCTGGAAATCTAGAAATCAAAGCTCCAATCTCCTCTTGAAGATCCAGAAAAAAGTCCATTGGTGCTTCAGTGACTACTTCACTCAGAAAAGCTGTCAATCTCAGCTATCAATCATAATGTCAAAACTTGCGTTTTTATAGCATTGAATAACTAACTTAAAACAAACTTATTTAAAGAAGGAACACTTTAACTAACATCAGCGTTATAAAAACTGCCTTAAATGACAGAAACCATCTTTGGAGAGAAAAAAAAATTGATGTGTAATTTGAATGTTTAGTTTGTCTCACGTCCCATTACATTACATGGAGAGGGCGGGGTTTATGATCTATACTGCATCCAGCCACCTGGTGGCGATCGAGGTGCGTTAGCTTCACTTTTCAGGATTCGTGTGGTACGCTTGGTCCAAGTCCTTTACTTGAGAATGACAAGCGGCAAGAATTGCTAAGATTTCCTGCGATTTCCAAATACCTGCATTACTCCCACTATCTGCCACAAGGAAAAGTACATAGGCTACGTCTGCTTAGACCCTGACGTGGCGCTATAAAGACTTTTCCACGTCAGACTTTTTTATAGATATGATCGATTGCGTGGATTTTAGTGTACACACTAAGTTCAAATCTGTGCGTATGCACCTTTTATAAATGAGACAAGCTAACAAAACATTTTAATCAAGGACCTGACATTTAAAATAAAATACAAATGTATTTATTTACCTGCCACAAATACCAAGTGGTACAGTTGTTGGGAATTTGTTTTCTTTTGTGGTTTTGGTGTTTGACCAGGCCATTAGTGCTCCACACAGTATTAACTCACAGAAAAGAATGGAAAGAAATGCTTGGAGATATACGGGCCATAAGAAGATATTCACGGGACTTCATTGCGAACAGCAGTCAAGATAATCCCTACTACTTAAATCAATGTTGAACATGCGCTCATACTATGTGGTGACATGATCCCAAGAGGCCTGTTCATGTGTTTTGTTTGCATTTTCCATTCCCAGATCTTTGCCAAAGTATGGGAATTCTATCGTTTCCCTTCAGAGTTACATGTGTGGGATCTTTCTGTATTGTTTTCACATTCGAGGCAATTGTGTGGAACACTGAGATGTACATCGAGACATGTGCTCTGCTGTGAGAGAGATATGAGATACTGTGAAAGAAGGTCTAATCTCAGTTCCAATCTGTCTGGCTTTTGTGCCATCCATTTTTTTTTTTTTTTTTTTTGCTGTTTTAAAGTTCTTACATAACTTGGCTGAAAAACAACATACATGTATATAAGCTCAGTATCAGATTTTTACTAGGAGCCCAAAGCTTTTGATGTCTACAGACATCATCTCTCTGGTGGTGGGGATGCATTTCTGTTTTAACTGTTTAAATATTATAATCTAATTGCATTTGCTGTATTTTCTACACATACCACTAAACCTAACCTATAGAAACATTGGAAACACTTTATTTCGGGGTCTTTTAACTAGTTGCTTATCAGCATGCATATTACTAGAATATTGGCTATTTATTAGTACTTATTAAACACATATTAATGCCTTATTAATGACCTTATTCTACATTCTTAATCCTACCCAATAACTACATTACTAACTATTAATAAGCAGTTAATTAGGAGTTCATTGAGGGAAAAGTGGTAGTTAATAGTTTATATGTGTTCCCTATACTAAAGTGTTACCGAAACATTTTGCCTAACGTTTAAATATTTTAACCATTTACTCACACTAATGTTGTTCCAATCTCATATCTTCAGTGGAACTTTAAAGACGTTTGACAGATGAACTGCTTGTAATCCCTGTGAATAGCCTAGGTGGTTACACCAATATTTAATCGATTTGCAAAATAATTCCTTGTTTTATAATATTTTCAACATTGATAGGTTTCAGACATTTAAAAGTATCAGACATTCTGCATTCTTCAGCCAATCAGAACACTTGTTGAAGCACATTCATATATGGGAAGTCAGAAGCTGAGAGTGCAATTGATGAACAAAGTTCTTAGGTGTTTGCTATTTCTCATCTTATAAACGTGATAAAATTAATAAGAAGACAAAAGGAAATAAAGAGACTGGTCTTTTTTTTTGTCGCTGGAGGGAGCTAAGAGCTTCTATGTGCATCAAAACAGACAGCTTTCTGACTGACATAAATATTGCTTTATAAAGAAGGGAGTGTGTCTAATTCGGGTCCTAATTCAGAGATTGATATTTGCTCATCCTCGCAGGTTTACAAATGGCTTGGCATCATTTACAGCACTTTTAAAGACACAATGAAATCAAAATCGACAATTCTTATTTTTATTGGAATATTCCAGTATTTATTATAAATGATTTATCCGTGCAAACCATTGTTTTATTTTATAAATTCACTGTAATCTTTTATCAAAATTATCAGAATAACTTCCCCTTGCAGCGCCATCTCTTCTCTGATGATGTGTTTACTGGCGTGAGGGCGGGACAACCTGCCACTCACATGAGATCCACCAATAGCAAACCACAACCATCCAACATCACAATAGGGAAGAAAAACTATTGCAACTATCATTTCATGCCAACTTTAATGGGATAATCATTATTTTGAGTCTGCTTTTTTTTTTTTTTTTTTGGCTTCTTTTGTTGTGCATGGAACAGACAAAGTTGTGAGGGTCAAAATAACACAAGTAAATTATATGACAACATTTTTTTTTTTTTTTAGTATTCTTATAAGCTGGTGTCTTTGTGTCAACTGTTGACTGCTCCTGTCACTGCTGGGGATTTCAGGTTTTGTCCTTGTTGGGAATTTGGTCATAACAAAGATAGCACAACCTGGCCCACACATACAAAATAAAAAAAACAAAACAAAACAAAAAAAACACGCAGCTAGAACTGCTCATTTTCTTTATCATGCTATATATAGTTATGAAGAAACATTATTAACTCCCATATTTAGAAATCGATGTTATTCTCAAGACTTCCTTCCGCATTTATCTTATCTTATCTCTTTCTCTCTTGCCTGGAACACTTAAGCATAAATTCTTGCCAAACTACAAAAACAAACCTTGTCCCAGTCATTCAGTCGTAGTACTGATGGCTCTACTCACCAGCATATGTTGTGTTTACTTGCTGGTGTCTCTGCTAGGATTCTTAACTATCTTCAGCAGCAAAATGTCCTGGCCGACCATCTAAAATGTTTTGCTGGTGAACATCAGAGCCAGCCTGCCTTGACCAGCATGGAATCATACTTGTCTATGTTGGTCTTTTTAAATAAGGGTCAGGAGACTTAAATTCATCATGAAATCAAAATGGACCAAACCTCTGTGACTTTCTTTCTTCCATATAATGAAAGTCAACATTGGACAAAAACATTTTCTTTTCTTCTTCTTTTTTTTTTTTTTTGTTCCATGGAGAAAAGAAAGCCATATAGGTTTGAAATAACATGAGTGAGAGTAAAAGATGACAGAATGATTATTTTGGGGTGAACTATCCCTTTATCTGACTTGCTCGTTGTTCAATGATATATTGAACAGGGTTTTTCCTGGGTCAAAAATGGTCTTCCGTGGTGGCCGACTAAGGTGAGGAGAGCGAATCAACTGCATGAATGTTTTATTCACGCCAATCACACTTTGTGTAATTAACTATAAATTTACTCTGTTCTTCTCTTGGTTCTTCAACTTTGTCTTGGGTTTTTCTCCTAATATTCCTTTGGACAAATCAGAAAGCTATAGTAGATGTGTAGAGCTGTAAAATGAATGTGGAAAGCATTACTCTCAGCTGAAATACAGTAACACCCGTGACATCTCAGTTCTCAGTGTCTCTGGCTCTTGTGTCTGACTGTGTTCCAGGGGAACTCTGGCAACACTTCACAGCTCTGCTGAAAGATGACTCTACAGCAGACATGCAAAACTGTTCGAGTCAGAGGAGCCAATAGAGGCCTGGATGTGGCTCTGCGCACATTTCTGCTTTGTCCCTGTCCCATTTCAGCTGGCCAAATGACCCTTACACCCTGGTAAGCTACCAGAGGTAACATGAAAAGGCTGTTAGCTTTTAGGTTATAGCCAGTGACCTGCGATAGGAACTCATACAAATTACCTTTGATTGGTGACAGTGTGTACAGTGGGTTCCAAATGTCTGAGACCACTTCGTCATTCTGGCATTTATGTGCCATTTAAACCTAGAAATAAAAAGACATTTTTATAAATGTTAAACAAAGAAATGTTTTAATTAAAAATATTTAAGATTTTGCACTATTTCTAGGTCATTCGTCAAATTAGCAAATGTATGATTTTCTAATTTGTGGTATTTCAACTCAAGATGCTCGTTGTGTAATGTGTAGCCTAATCTCAGTTTCTTTTTCCATGGACTTTTATGTTAGTTTGTTCCTGTTTCCCCATATCTTAGTTTCTGTTTCAGTTAGTTTCCATGTTTATTAATAAAACGGCTACAATTAGATGCACATCTCCTTCTCCTCTTCCTTTGCCTCCCTTACCTGACATAACAGAATACAGGACCTAGAGAAGATATTGCAATGGATCTTCCAGCCGTTCACCTCCTCCTCTTCAAACAGGAAGATCGCTCCCTTGTGGACCACGCTAATGAGTTCTTGGACCTCGCATACCAAACTCACTACCCTGACCACTCACTAATCACTTTTTGTTGGACTGGTTTAATGATCACATTAAACAACTAGATCCCCTGTCTGTTGGGATGGTCCTTGGGGAAGTTTAGAGATTAGGATTTGGATTAGGACAAGGATTACTCTTTCACTGTGGGTGAGCTGGAGGAGGACGGTGCTTGCCCCTCGCCCACCAAGAGCCTGAAACGATGCCTGCCACAGACCAGTCCATGCCCACAGTGAACCTCTTACTAGTGGAAAGTTCCACCTCTGAGCTAGAGCCTGTGGCCGATTACATCCCAGAGTTAGAGCCAGTTGACAGATTAATCACGGAGCTATAGCCAGCTGTCATGTCCGTTCCAGTAGGAGCACCAATACAACTGGACTTCCTGGAGTTAAGTCCCACCCATAACACCACCCCTGAGATAGATTTGTTCCCACTGACCTCATTTGATATATTTGACTTATTGGTCCCCTCCAGTGGACAAGCCCTTCCTTCTCTTTTGGCTCCATCTTGTCTCAATTGGTTCCATCCAGTCTCCTGGCTCCTTTGTCTCTGTTGGTTCTGCTGTCTCTTGGCTTCTTTGTTTCCACTGGTTCTGCCCAGTCTCCTCGCTCCTTTGTCTTTGTTGATCCTACTCAGCTCCCTGGCTCCGCCTCCTCTGCCTGGCTTCCTATCTCCTCTTCTTTGGTTCATCCTGGCTTCCTGGCTTCATTCCTCCGCTGGCTCCATCTGTTTCTTTGGCTCCGCCCTTTCACTGGCTTTCCTCCAGCTCCACCAGAGTGACCACGGCCATCGGTCCAGCCCATCTAACCTTGGTCAAGGGACCCAGGGCTTCACTATCATCAGGCTCTGCCACTGTTTTCTGGGACCATTGCTCCAACCTGGCTTGTTGACCCATTGACTCCACCATGACTCGTCACACCATCGACTCCGCCATGGTCCATCTTCCCTTTGACTCCGCAAAGGTCCATCATCCCTACGGCTACGCCTTGGTCAGACATCACCCTGGTTTTACCACAGACTTCCGGGCCTCCTGCTTCACATCAGCCCTCCACCCCTTCTGCTCCACCGGGCTCCTCCTTCCCCAGGCTCTGCCTCTGTCTTCGGAGTCCCTGGCAACACTTGGTCCTCCAAGCCTGTGGCGTCACCCTGGGTTCTTCATCCCTCCAACTTTGCCTTAGTCTCCTGCCCACGTGACTTAACACTCAGGGGTCGGCTGGTCGCGTGGGCGATACCGCCTTGCTTTTTTCTTATCAGTATGAAAGAGACTCAAAATACTCTGTCAGTTTTGCACATACAATTAAGAGTTATACACCATTTTAATCTGTGAAATATCTTCTTTTATTTGTGTACACTCAGAGTAAAAACAAAATGTTGTGCTTTTTGCAAAATAAAGAAAACTAACATGATGCGTGATCTTTCGTCTCCCTCTGAAGTCCAATCTGATAGTTCTCAGAAAATGAACTGTAACTTAGTGAATACTAATCACAAAAAAATGAGACTTATGTCTAAAGAAACATTGAAATGTCAGGTTTTAAATCGTGTAAGTTAAATCGAAAACAAAAAACTCTGTTTATGTAATTTGTATGAAAAGAGAGATATGTCAGACGTCCGTGAGTCAGCTCATTATCCACTAATGCGGCCATTCCCATGGAGCGAGCGCTCTATTCAGACGCAAATTCTGAGGCAATACATGTATACATCGTTGCAATTGTGTATTTATTATCTTCAAAAGTGTTTATCTGCATGTTATAGCCATGGTTAGCGATCTCTGGAAGCCTCTGTTAGTTCCTGGAATGTCACATGGTATGCCTGTTTTAGGAGTCATTTGTGGACTAAATGTGCACAAAGCGCCCTCCGGCTGCAAGTATGAATGGAAAACACAGTATTCAGCGCTCATAGTGATGACAATAAATACTGAATAAATATTACTCCTCTGTACAGAAAATTGACATAAACATATGAGAATCCATCAATATTTCTCCAAATGTGTATGCTTTTAAGCTAAAAGCCCTAATGGATGTTGTTTTGTCAAACAAACGTTTTTCATAGTCATAACTCCTGACGTATAGGCAATTAACAAATTACGGCCACAATAAGAGTAAAATAGAGGTCAAAATGTGAAGCTTGAGTCTTAGATCTTTTTAATTATGTATAGTTTGTCAACTGCACATTAACAAAGTATATTAAAATAGAAAACCATTATTTGGTTAGAGACTTGAGACTTCTTTTAAAAACATTATAATAGTAGGCTAATGCGTCCAATCTTTTGACTGGTACTGTAATTTAAACTATAATAGGCCTATACAAAATTTTCTTCACATGTGCAATAATACGTGCATGCATGAGATCACAAAAATCATGTTTTTTTTTTTGTCAAGAGTGGACATTGTATTTACGTTAATACAGCTGATATGATCCTGTTATCAGAGGGTTTTTTCACATAGCCTACTTGACTGAAAGGGCTCATTATGCGGGTCGTAATGCAGGTCATTATGCGGGTCTTTGTCTTCTCAGGTGTGAATCACAGCATTATTCATGAAGATTCACGCCTCCACACATACTGTGTTTCTTGACAAAAGGTGTCTTACAAAATTTAAATCAATATATTGTTTTATATGAACGAGTAGGCAGGATAATTTTTACATTATTATGAAGCAAAGACTCTAGTCTACAACCTCCAATACCCAGAAGTCTCGTGAACACATACAGTGGGTACGGAAAGTATTCAGACCCCCTTAAATTTTTCACTCTGTTATATTGCAGCCATTTGCTAAAATCATTTAAGTTAATTTTTTTCCTCATTAATGTATACACAGCACCCCATATTGACAGAAAAACACAGAATTGTTGACATTTTTGCAGATTTATTAAAAAAGAAAAACTGAAATATCACATGGTCCTAAGTATTCAGACCCTTTGCTCAGTATTTAGTAGAAGCAACCTTTTGATCTAATACAGCCATGAGTCTTTTTGGGAAAGATGCAACAAGTTTTTCACACCTGGATTTGGGGATCCTCTGCCATTCCTCCTTGCAGATCCTCTCCAGTTCTGTCAGGTTGGATGGTAAACGTTGGTGGACAGCCATTTTTAGGTGTCTCCAGAGATGCTCAATTGGGTTTAAGTCAGGGCTCTGGCTGGGCCATTCAAGAACAGTCATGGAGTTCTTGTGAAGCCACTCCTTCATTATTTTAGCTGTGTGCTTAGGGTCATTGTCTTGTTGGAAGGTAAACCTTCAGCCCAGTCTGAGGTCCTTCATCCAGGATATCCCTGTACTTGGCCGCATTCATCTTTCCCTCGATTGCAACCAGTCGTCCTGTCCCTGCAGCTGAAAAACACACCCACAGCATGATGCTGCCACCACCATGCTTCACTGTTGGGACTGTATTGGACAGGTGATGAGCAGTGCCTGGTTTTCTCCACACATACCGCTTAGAATTAAGGCCAAAAAGTTCCATCTTGGTCTCATCAGACCAGAGAATCTTATTTCTCACCATCTTGGAGTCCATCAGGTGTTTTTTTAGCAAACTCCATGCAGGCTTTCATGTGTCTTGCACTGAAGAGAGGCTTCCGTCGGGCCACTCTGCCATAAAGCCCCGACTGGTAGAGGGCTGCGGTGATGGTTGACTTTCTACAACTTTCTCCCATCTCCCGACTGCATCTCTGGAGCTCAGCCACAGTGATCTTTGGGTTCTTCTTTACCTCTCTCACCAAGGCTCTTCTGCCTTGCCACAATTCTGTCTCTGAGCTCTTCAGGCAGTTCATTTGACCTCATGATTCTCATTTGCTCTGACATGCACTGTGAGCTGTAAGGTCTTATATAGACAGGTGTGTGGCTTTCTTAATCAAGTCCAATCAGTATAATCAAACACAGCTGGACTCAAATGAAGGTATAGAACCATCTCAAGGATGATCAGAAGAAGTGGACAGCACCTGAGTTAAATATATGAGTGTCACAGCAAAGGGTCTGAATACTTAGGACCACGTGATATTTCAGTTTTCTTTTTTAATAAATCTGCAAAAATGTCAACAATTCTGTGTTTTTCTGTCAATATGGGGTGCTGTGTGTACATTAATGAGGAAAAAAAAAAGAACTAAAATGACTTTAGCAAATAGCTGCAATATAACAAAGAGTGAAAAATTTAAGGCGGTCTGAATACTTTCCGTACCCACTGTATATAATATTAGTTTTGTGGCCTTATTTCAGTGACTTAAGTTTTTTCAATAACCACGCATAAACGTTATTCCTTCAAAAATACAAACATGTACATACATGTTGCTCACATATTACGGTAGCCAAGTTCGTGCTGAATACAGTGTATTAATTCCATTAATATGTTTATGAACAACTGAAAAAAGCACAGATGTCAGGGCATGTCAAAACTTCTCCAGGGCCCCAAAAATCCTCAGACCCCAGAGGGTTAACCTTGGACTTTAGGTCCCCTGACTGTGCCCTGTCCACACCTTTCAAGGCTCCGTTGGGGACTTTCAGCACATTGGTGTCATCAGGGATTGGTAGTCCACCGGTTCCACTGTGGCCTCCTCCGCCGGCTCCTCCATGGACTCTTCCTCCCAGGAGTCTAGGCCTTCTTTCACACCCCTGTTGATTATGTCATCCCCTCCCACCACTTTGGTGTTGATTGTGTTTATGGTGCCAGGAGGCACTTACCTGAAGGGGGTGTTATGTAACATGTAGCCTGATCTCAGCTTCCTCTTCCAAGGAATTTTATGTTAGTTCCTGTTTCCTGTGTTTCCTCATTTCTTTTTATTTTAGTTTCCATGGTTACTGATTAAGTTAATCTGTATTTTAAGTTCATTGTCCTGTTTTTCTTTATGCTAGCTGTTATGTTCCCTCCTGCACCCTAGTTTGGTTTCTTTTTTTTGTTATTAATGTTTATTAATATTAAGCGGCTTCAAATAGATCCACCTCTCCTTCTCTTCCTTTGCCTGCTTTGCATGACATAACACTTTGGACCTTCTCAAATCATTCTGGAGAACAAAATTATTAGGTTTTACACAAACTTGTGGAGTTCATGCAGCTTGCTGATGTCATTAAAGCAAAACATAGAAAAACAAATAGTAAGGTATTCTTATATATATATATATATATATATATATACATTAACGTTTATATTAAATTTAAATTTTCATTTAAATTATGATGACAATATCATTTGTGATGAAAAAATGCCCACCCAAATAACAGCACAATGCAAAATCATTTCCAGCAGTGTAGAACTCTCTCTCAAAGCCTTCAGTTTTGAAACGATAAAAAGAAACACCCTAAAATAAATTTGCTGTGTTTTGATGTTTAGTCGTCTTTCTAGAAGTTCAAAATAAGCATTTCTTACACATCACCTTGCTTCATAAAAATAAAAATGCTTACAATTTATTGAAAAGGAAATGGAAACTTTATGGATGATCAAGCAGCAAAGCTGCACAGCATTTATATTGCCATCAGCTGAATTCAGTGACTTACAAGCCTCTAAAGAATGAATTTTTAGAAGACTAAATAGTTAGTGGTGCTTTCAGCATGTGCTCAAGCTTGCATGAAGTCCAAGTGGCAGCCACCCAAAACACACTTGCATTGTTCTAGTGAGTTTAGATGACAGAGCCTGTGTATTTTTAAAATAGAGGAATAAACATTAACTGAGGTGGCTAAATCACTTTTACCATTACTTTGGCTGTGTAGAGAGGGAAAAAAATAAATTTTTATTATAGGACCCAAAAGTGTCTTTAACTTGTATGTACTGACATTTAAATGAATCATTTGATACAAAGCACTTATTGTGTACATACATGATTTTATAGTGTATACCCATACCACCAAACGTTTCCCTAACCTTACCCATATCCCACCTCAAAGTAGCAAAGTCTAGTCAAGAAACTCAAATATTCACTGATTCAACACAAACAAAGTTTCTCACATAAATTTCCATAATCACTATTAAGTATTTTAGATCGTCTGTATGGTTTGCAGTTCAACCATGTCCTATTAATTTAGTCGAGGCCTGCTTATTTAGCTGGGAACCAGGTGTGCACATTGGGAGCTTGTAAAACTGCACATCACCAGTTCTAATTCAACTTTCATGTTTTTTATTTTAATCATATACCCCAACTGAAGCTAATTTTAGCCAAAACCAAGTATCCTACCATATGAATATTTGTGAACTTTGAAAAAGAGCAGTATTAGTGTGTAAATGAATTTTAATGTTGTTTGCTAAGGCACAAATCTCTATTACTATTGAACAAACTACTACTCTAAGTATTAAAATTGGCTGCATAACCTTTCCGGTACCGTTTGTGCTGTGGACATGAATGATACCTTAAATCATATGGTGTTTTGAGGAGATATAACTTTTCTATGTGAACAGAACTAACTTTACTGTTCAAAAAGTTTGGGGTCAGTAAGATATTTTAAATGTTTTAAACGAGCTATGTAATTACAATTTGACATTTTAAGATATTCAGAACATGAACTCTTGACCTGCCAACATCCAGCTAATTTTCTCATTTGTAATAATCTGATTAATTGTGTGAGAAAGAGATAAACAGATCACTAGAGCTCAATTAGAATGATAAGTGACCCACACAATTTCATAGAGATAGCTTGTATCACTTAAGATACTTCAAAAATGACCCCAAAGGACTCAGCAACCCATTA
The DNA here is from genome assembly GCA_037101425.1 of Elopichthys bambusa. Classification (NCBI taxonomy): domain Eukaryota; kingdom Metazoa; phylum Chordata; class Actinopteri; order Cypriniformes; family Xenocyprididae; genus Elopichthys; species Elopichthys bambusa. The sequence continues at coordinate 9,248,343 of CM074435.1, forward strand.
AAATCTCTGAATAACCTAGCAAAGCAAGCAGATGAGTCAGTGCCACTCAATGCCACATATGACCCCTCAGAAACCTAGATGAGCTATGAAAATTATAAATCTTTTCATGCTACAGTAGACACGTTTAGTAGCCAAGAATTGAGGAAATCCAGATACTGCATAATAACCTTTGGAGTCAAGCCGTCTGCTAATCTGAGTCACAAATATTTACATGATTACCCCTGAGGAGAATGCAGGAAGACTGGGAAAATTATACTGGTCCAGTTCCTTAAAGATGTACAACACTTTGTCAAGAATGTTTGTTGGAATTTTGTTTCACACAGACTTTTCCAGTATCTATATGTAATTTAAAAACATTTATCTTTTCAGTTGTCTTAGATGTATTAAAAGACAATGTCTATTAATGAATTTGGGCAAAATGACAGAGTTTGGACTAGAAAATAATATTTTACAGACAAAATTCTCAGACACACACAGAATTAAAAGATTAGTTCACTCAAAAATGAAAATCATTCTTTAGTCATTATTTACTCATCCTCATGTCCAGACTCGTACACTGTTAGGCTTTCTTTTTTTTTTTTTTTTTCAGTTGAAAACAAGCGGAATTTTTTTAGCACCAATTTTTTAGCACCGCAGAGTAATTTCAATTTGATAATGAAGATGAAGATGAATTCTATTTTGCATTATTCTTCTGTTTGTACTAAACCAAAGAAAATTCTAAAAATAAGACCAGGTTTGTGCTTTTTCTGGGAGTAAACTAGGTGCTACTGCTAATAGAGTCACACAAACAAACACATTGTGTAGCCGTGCACTAAAGACAAGCAGCCAAGGTCAGAATTTTTGTTAAATAATACATTAAATTTCATATTGTATACGCCCAGAACACTTGGAATATTCAACACGAGTCACATACGATCTTTCTATGATACTTTTGTGTCTTTTTTAAAAAGCTTGATGCTGGTGGACGAGCGTGAGCCGGACATTTTATTTTATTTTTTCTCCTTTTGTGGTCTGAAATAGAAAGAAGGGCATATGGGATTAGAACAACACCAGGGTGAGTAATTTATAGGGCTGGGACAATACAGCAATGCATCGCAAATCGAGAAATGATTCTGGATCGATTCTGATATTTTCCGTATGTATCGCGACTCTCTCTCGAATCGATTCTGAGCTTAGTTTTCAACAGCAGATGGCACTGCGTGCTTTAGAAACAGACATACACTGCTTCCTTCCAATTCCTTACACACAACACTTGAACCTTCTATAAACTAATCATTCATAAAGTTTGAAAAGGTTGAAGTGAATTACAAGGGTGTTTGCAGTGGGCTGTTTACATTAATCTTGCGTCATAAAAGCATTCTGAGGTACAAATACATTCTCAAACTCAGCCAAGTGCACGAGCACTCTTCTTCATGAGCATTTAAGCGTGCGGTTAAAAACTAGCCTAGAGCGCCATCTGCTGTTAAAAACTAAGCTCAGAATCGATTTGCGATGCATTTGGAAAATATCAGAAATGATCCAAGAATCACAATGCATCAATAGTCAAGTCAAGTCAAGTCACCTTTATTTATATAGCGCTTTTTACAATGTAGATTGTGTCAAAGCAGCTTTACATTGATTGATATTTTGGCTGCACAGCAGCTCTTAAAGAATAGTGTCAATGCAGGCAGATCAAAGCACTGTTGAATATTGAATGTCAATTGTCAAGTGTCCCCAACTAAGCAAGCCAAAGGCGACAGCGGCAAGGAGCCCAAACTCCAACAGGTGACATCAGGTGGCAAATAGGTGTTAAAATGGAGGAAAAATAAAACCTTGGGAGAAACCAGGCTTAGTCGGGGGGCCAGTTCTCCTTTGTTTGGACTCAGGTTGCTATCATAAGTCAGATAGGATCGCAACATTCAAAGTATTTAATTCAGTTCCATCCAGCTGAGGATCGTATTCATCACACCGGTATGGACGGTTGTTGAGGAGCTGCGCCACTGGTTGTCATGTTGATGAGGCCTTCACAGTGGATGATCTAGTTGACTCAATCTCTGCTGATACTTCAGGGCTACTAATATGGTCATACTTCCTAGTTCTAGTAAGAACTCTAGCTGCTGCATTTTGTACGAGCTGTAGTTTATTTATCAGGCGAGCAGAACAACCACCCAGTAAAGCGTTACAGTAATCTAGCCTTGAGGTCATGAATGCATGAACTAACTGTTCCGCATTTGTCATCGAGAGCATATGTCGTAGTTTAGATATGTTTTTTAAGATGCAAGAATGCAGTTTTACAGATGCAAATTACTGGTCATCCAATTTTTTATATCAGCTATGCATTCCGTTAATTTTGTGAACTGGTAAGTTTTGCCAGGGTGCGAAGAAATATAAAGCTGAGTATCATCAGCGTAACAGTGAAAACTAACACCATGCTTCCTAATGATATCTCCCGAGGGTAGCATGTACAGAGTGAAAAGCAATGGTCCTAGTACTGAGCCTTGCGGTACTCCATATTCAACTTGTGATTGATATGACCTCTCTTCATTTACTACTACAAACTGATAACGGTCAGATAAGTATGATTTGAACTATGACAATGCAATTCCACTAATGCCAACATAATTTTCGAGTCTATTTAAAAGAATATTGTGATCAATAGTGTCAAATGCAGCACTAAGATCCAGTAACACTAATAGAGAGATACAACCCCGATCTGATGATAAGAGCAAATCATTAGTGACTCTAATGAGAGCAGTCTCAGTACTATGGTACGGTTTAAATCCTGACTGGAAATCCTCATAGATACTATTTCTTTCTAAAAAGGAACATAGTTGTGATGATACTGCCTTTTCAAGTATTTTTGACAGAAAAGTGAGATTTGAGATCGGCCTGTAATTGACTAATTCTCTAGGATCAAGTTGTGGTTTTTTAATAAGAGGTTTAATAATAGCCAGCTTAAAAGTTTTTGGTACGTATCCTAGTGATAAAGATGAATTTACGATATTAAGAAGAGGATCTATGACCTCTGGAAGCATCTCTTTCAATAGCTTAGTCGGTATAGGGTCTAACATACATGTTGTTGATTTTGACAATTTAACAAGTTTAGACAATTCTTCCTCTCTTAAAGGAGTAAATGAATTGAATTTTTCCTCAGGGACACTACAATGCACTGTCTGACGCAATACTGTAGTAGACGGTTGCATGGTTATAATTTTTTTTCTAATATTATCAATCTTGCAAGTAAAGAAGTTCATAAAGTCATTACTGCTGTGCTCTTTAGAAACATCAGAAGTTGAAGCTTTATTTATTGTTAATTTATCCACTGTATCAAATAAATACTTAGGGTTTTGTTTATTTTCTTCTAAAAGTTTTGAAAAATAGGCAGATCTAGCAGATTTCAAGGCCTTTCTGTACTCAATCATTCTCTCTCTCCACAAAATGCGAAATACTTCTAGTTTTGTCTTCTTCCAGCTGCGCTCCATTTTTTTTTTCAATATATATTGTCCCAGCCCTAGTAATTTATGACTTAATTTTCATTTTAGGGTGAACTTTAACTCAAACTCTCCCACCATTTAGCTGTAAAATCGTGAGGATTCGCCACCCTGTCTCAGATGACCATGAATCATAAAATTACTTGTTACTGTTACATGTACCCTTCGCTAACAGCCTTGTGGAAGGGCCCTTTGTGGAGGGATTCAGGTGTTCACTTTTGTTTTGGAATGACCCTTCAAATGGGTTCCCCTTCCCTTCAAGGGCACAAAAACGGCATTTGGAATTCATCCTTAATATAATATACATCAATCAGTCATGCAAATAATGTTCATTTTGATTTCATGTTGAGTATAAACCAAAATCTGTAAAATTAAATGACTCTTCTTTTTTTTTATAAACATACAGTTCCTCTGGGTCTTTCTCTTTGAAGTACATATACGCTCCTCCTGCTTTAGGGATTTCACAGAGCTCTGCTCTCATTTGTAACTTGTCCAGGCCCTACCGTATACTACAATCTGTTGTACAATTTTAGGTTATGCCTAATTTGGTAAATGCATGTGGTTATTTTCTTTCTGATTTTGCCATCCATCCATTTCTCATCTCCCTAAAGATTAATTCTGGTGCTCTTCCAGTTTTACAGTTAATGCTTTCATTTCTCTACTCCTCCAGTTTTAGAGCTAAAGCAATCAAACATTAATCGTCGGTCACTTAGATAGATGAATTGTTATTTTTTACACACTCCTAGTTCATTATCTCTTGATTTTAAAGTGGATTATTTCATTTGTTATTGCTTATACCATCACATGGATATTGAATGTTAGACTACTTAAGGTTTAAATTATATTTATGTAAGTCCTTTTTCAAGGCAGGGTCATTTTTAGCAAGTGCTTTTTAATCTTGTATCAATTTTGTGCTCCCTGATTCAATTGAGTGCTTAAGCAACGGTTTTGCACTCTGAATGTGTAGTGTTCCTATTTTCAGGGTTTAATTTTAATTTAGAAAAAAATACAACAGATGCCTGAAAATTGCATTTCTTATTTATCTGTGCCTCCAATGCCACTCTCTAGAAATGCTCTCATGGAGCAGGTGGCCAGTTTTGTGTGTGTGTGTGTGTGAGTGTGTGAAGGAGAGAGAATGCTCTTCGGAAATGTATTTTCCAGTTTTGTGGCTCAGCATCCCATGGGCTGAGGCGGGACAGTTTTGATATATGAAAAATATCTAGCGTGTCTGGGGGAGTATATGCTCTGTCCTATTACATAATGCTGTGAAAGCCTTTGGGGAATAGCCAGTCGACCCTCAAAAGTTGTTGTTTTTTATGTTTTTGATAGATATCTTATGCTAACCCAAAATACAGTAAAATACTAATTGTGAAATACTATTAGAATTTATATTAACAATATAATATTGAATATATTGTAAAATAATGTATCATGTAATGCATGTAATTACTCTTCAGTGTCACATGATCCTTCAGAAATCATTCTGATATACTGATTTGATGCTCAAGAAACATTTCTATTGAAGCTTGTTTCCGCCATGAAATTTTTCTCACAATTCTGACATTTATAGTTATATAGTCAGAATTGTGTGATATAAGCTGTTATGTCCAATTGTGAGGGACATTTTTTTTTTTAGTTTACATTATCTCACAATTCTGACTTTATAACTTGCAATTTATAGAGTTAGAATTGCGAGATATAAACACAATTCTGAGAAAAAAAAACTTTAAAACTCACAATTCTGACTTTATATCAAGCAAATGTGAGAAAAAAAGTCAGAATTGTGAGATAAAAAGTCGCAATTACCTTTTTTATTTTTTATTTAGTGGTGGAAACAAGCTTCCATACGCTTCTTATTATTATCAATGCTGAAAACATCATTATTATCAGTACTGAAAACGGTTGTGCTACTTCATATTTTTGTGGAAACCATGATACATTTTTCAGGATTCTTTGATAAATAGAAAGTTAAAAAAAAAAATGCATCCTTGCTAAAAATATATATTAAAAGTCATATAATAAAATACATTTTTGTTACTTTTGTAAAACAAATTTCTTTGTCCCGTGTAAAATTACTTGTTGTCCAGTGTAAAATCATAAGCATAAACAATTAAGAACCACTTATGTAGTGGCCTTAAACCAGCAAAACTCTAAATGGGCAAAGTCAGCCAATAGCCATTCATTTTTTCCATTTTGCTTCCTTCAACATGATGTCCTTACTGCTGTTAGAGATGTGGCGGAGCCATCTGTCACTCTGTTCTCTCTCCACAGCCCTCAGCTCCAGAGCCCTGAGGTACGTGCCTGCGGACTGACCTCTGTCTATTACTACATTCAATGACTGTGTGATGTTTGTATTCAGACACATTAGGAGGTCATTTCTTTCATATAGTAGGTTTCCTTTTTATGTCCAGGGGCCAATTGTTAGTGTCATTTGGGAGGGGGAAATTAATCTGCCATACGAGCAGGAAAACATCGCATTCATATGTATGAATACATAGGTTGGTAGATCATAATAACTGTGGGGACCGAGCCATCTCCAATAAAGTCTGTAGTGCCAAAACGGTCCTACTGGTCGCATCTGATTAGGCGGGGACAGAACAGCTCTGACGTCTGAAACCCGGTCATTACTTTCACAATATGTTCTCTCATGTTAGACGGAAGGCGATTGTTACGCTGAAATTGTTTTCCACGTACTCTGGCCCCCACAAATATGGGCAATCATGGCTGCAGTTAGCATTAGTCATTGCCGAATGGCAGCATGGGGACTGCTTACCTCCTCATTACTATAAGAACAGGTCAGGAGGTCACTTCCCTCTCCGAACCGAAACAGGGACAGGCACATAATCACTTCCTATTTCAATTACGCGCTTAATTCCCCGGCTCCACTCGGGAAAAGCTACAAGAAGTCAATCAGCACTATCTAGCACAATGTCCTGGTTAGGTTTCTGCAAAATAACATGCTGGAGAAAATGACATTAAGCTAAGACTGTGTTTGAAAATGTATATCCAGAATATGTTCAGACCATATCAGAGCATTTTTAATGGTTAGTATACAGTTATGAGGAATGAGACTTTTGACCAGTGGGTGGGCGGGGCTACCCAGCACTTCAGAAATAGCAACATAATGTCAGGATTTGACTAGTTACTGTAGCTGTAGCAGTTAGTCTCTGCTGGTAGATAAACCATTATGGAGGTAAATGCATCCTTCTACACAGCCATTCAAAAGTAGCCATGTATTTTTTGGGGGGGAACTAATGGACAGTGTGAAATAGATTTGAAAATGAAGCATAATGACACCCAGATTGTGCTCTTCCTTTCATGAGTTAGCTGGCATTTTGGTTAAACCTCCATATGGGTCAGTTTTGACCCATAATAAGTACATAAAAAAATCCATAGTTTTTAGTATGGGGATCAAACTTTGGAAGATACTAAAAACGATCAAAATACACAATGAATTTTATATTAATATTTTTAAGTGTTTTTTTAAAAGATATGACCATTTTAAAAAAAATTACATTGTTACACTTTTTGTGTTCTGGGTCAAAGTTATTTATTTTATTTTATTTTATTTTCAATCTATGCATTAGATTTGACTCAAAAATACTATTGTAAATTATATTTATGCTTTCCCCCATATCTCACACATACTATTAGGACTGAGTTTTGTTGGTAAACATGAATATGCATGCAAAAACTAAAAACAGACTAAAGATGTAACTGACAACTAGGCTATATCAAATGAACTGCAGCCAAAAGGTGTGTACAGCAAAAGTTTAAAGACCAAATAGACTACATTTGAAGAAGTAAAGAAGTTTTGAAAAAGTCCACATTTCACTCCACTACCACCTATTGATGAAGTATTGCAATTGAAAGGAGTGAAAGATCATAAAATGAAAGTAAAACGAATATATTTTGTTTGAAAACATTCTAGAGTTATATTATGTTGTTTTTTGTTAGTTTGCTTTTTGGAAAAGAATTAAAAGTTCAATGGAATTTAATTAAACCCATGTATTTCAGTTATTTTAGTTAATACTAGTACAAGCAGACAGACTGGCTAAACCAACCGTCTGCTAGCTGCCTCACGTTACAGAAGTCAGATAATTCCCAACACATAGAAACTCTTACACCTAGATATTATCACATAGAGACTGTGTCTGTACCCCGAATTAGTAAAAACAAAAAACTTCCAAACCCATTTAATGGTAAAAATGTAATTGATGTTCAACAAATAAAAAATAGAGATAATACTGATAAACAAATGATAAAGCTTGGGTTGTTAAATATTAGATCCCTTTCTTCAAAAGCACTTATTGTAATTGATATTATCACAGACAATAATCTAGATTTGCTGTGTTTGACAGAAACCTGGCTAAAATCAGACGATAACATTACTTTAAATGAGTCTAGCCTTCAAGGTTACGATTATCGACACAATCCTCGTCAGAAAGGCAAAGGTGGAGGTGTTGCTGTAATTTATAGTAATATTTACAGTATTAGTCAAAAGTCTTTCAAATATAATTCCTTCGAAGTGATGGTACTTTATGTAACATTATGTAATCTGACATTTGTGTGACATTTACAGACATTCTAAACTCTGTTGGTGTTAGACAACACGTGTCAGGACCCACTCATAGTCGTAATCATACTTTAGATCTAATATTGTCACATGGAATCGATATTGATGCCGTTGAAATTCTGCAGCAGAGCGATGACATCTCAGATCATTATCTAGTCTCGTGTATACTACATTTAGTCAAGGATGCTAAACTGCCTCCCTGCCATAAATATGGTAGAACCATCACTTCTACCACTAAAGATTGCTTTATAAATAATCTTCCTGATCAGTTTCATCGCCTTAGCATACCAGACAGCTTACAAGACCTTGATGTTGCAACAGAAACTACTGACTCTGTGTTTTCCAGCACATTAGACTCAGTTGCTCCTTTGCGCTTAAAAAAGATTAAGGAAATTAATCCAACGCCATGGTACAATGACCACACTCGGGCCCTAAAGGTAGCAGCCAGAAAAATGGAGCGCAGCTGGAAGAAAACAAAACTAGAAGTATTTCGTATTTCGAGAGAGAGAATGATTGAGTATAGAAAGGCCTTAAAATCTGCTAGATCTGCCTATTTTTCAAAACTTTTAGAAGAAAATAAGCACAACCCTAGGTATTTATTTGATACAGTGGCTAAATTAACCAGAAATAAAGCTTCAACTTCTGATGTTTCCAAAGAGCACAGCAGTAATGACTTTATGAACTTCTTAACTTGCAAGACTGACAATATTAGAGAGAAAATTATAACCATGCAACCGTCTACTACAGTATTGCGTCAGACAGTGCATTGTAGTGTCCCTGAGGAAAAATTCAATTCATTTACTGCTTTAGGAGAGGAAGAATTGTCTAAACTTGTTAAATCATCAAAATCAACAACATGTATGTTAGACCCTATACCGACTAAGCTATTGAAAGAGATGCTTCCAGAGTTCATAGATCCTCTTCTTAATATCGTTAATTCATCTTTATCACTAGAAAACTTTTAAGCTGGCTATTATTAAACCTCTTATTAAAAAACCACAACTTGATCCTAGAAAATTAGTCAATTACAGGCCGATCTCAAATCTCACTTTTCTGTCAAAAATACTAGAAAAGGCAGTATCATCACAACTATGTTCCTTTTTAGAAAGAAATGGTATCTGTGAGAATTTCCAGTCAGGATTTAGACTGTACCATAGTACTAAGATTATGACATATGCTCTCAATGACAAATGCGGAACAGTTAGTTCATGCATTCATGACCTCAAGGCTAGATTACTGTAACGCTTTACTGGGTGGTTGTTCTGCTCGCCTGATAAATAAACTACAGCTCGTACAAAATGCAGCAGCTAGAGTTCTTACTGGAACTAGGAAGTATGACCGTATTAGCCCAGTTCTGTCAACACTGCATTGGCATCCTGTTGAACATCGTATAGATTTTAAAATCTTGCTAATTACTTACAAAGCACTAAATGGTTTAGCTCCCCAGTACCTGAACGAGCTCTTAATGCATTATAATCCTTCACGTCTATTGGGAATTCAGGCCAGCTGATAATATCTAGAATATCAGAATCAACCGCAGGCGGTAGATCCTTCTCCTATTTGGCACCTAAACTCTGGAACAATCTTCCTAGCATTGTTCGGGAAGCAGACACACTCTGTCAGTTTAAATCTAAACTAAAAACGCATCTCTTTAACCTGGCATACACATAACACATTATCAATTTATTTTTTCTTATTATTTTTTTATTATTAGGCTGCATAATTTAGGTCAGCCGGAACCAGGAACACTTCCTATAACACCAGATGTACTCGTTACATCAGAAGAAGAATGGCATCTACGCCAGTATTAGTCTTTCTGTTTATCCCGAGGTTTACCGTAGTCAACCGGATCCGGGCCGTATCCAGGTGAGATTGAGGACCTATGCCTTGACACGACCATAACACACCCCTGAAGTATCAGCCGAAATTGAGTCAACTAGATCCATTGTGAAGGCCTCAAGTTCCTCAACAAACCGTTCATACCGGCGTGATGAATACGATCCTCAACTGGATTAAATACTTTGAATGTTGCGATCCTATCAGGCTTATGATAGCTACCTGAATCGTAACAAAGCACTGTTTGCCAGAGGAGAACTGGCCCCCCGACTAAGCCTGGTTTTTCCAAGGTTTTTTTCTCCACTTTAACACTTATTTGCCACCTGATGTCACCTGTTGGAGTTTGGGTTCCTTGCCTCTGTCGCCTTTGGCTTGCTTAGTTGCTGACTGCGAAAATTTGCTTTTGCAATTTCTCCTCTTGGTCTTTCATTCAAAATATTCACAAAAATCTAACGTTTAATTGAAGTCAGATAGTTCAAAGACAAAAAAAAAATCATATAATAACCCCCCACCACCACCACAATTATTGGCACCCCTTCATTTAATACTGTGTGCAACCTCCCTTTGTCAAGATAACAGCTCTGGATCTTCTGCTATAATGAGTTGGTTGATGAACAAATGACAAGAGATCTGAGACTGTTCCTCCATACAGAATCTCTCCAGATCTTCAGATTTAGAGGTCCACTCTTTTCTTCAGCTCATATGAATGGGAATAGGTTAGAGGTTCTTTATTTGTCACATACATATTACATACATGTGATGTAATGTAGTGAAATGTTTATATACTTCAGTTGGGTTTTAACTTCAGTTGAGTTTTAATTTCTCAGATTAAATATTTGTTATAAATTTCATATAATTGTAACGAGGCTGTTTTAGAAGATAGCACGTTGGATCCCAATGCAGTTTAACAGTTTATTTAAACAAAACAACAGAGGGAAATCCAGGTAGAGAACACAAGAGTCCAGGCAACAAACAGGTTAATCCATAACAGGGAACAACAAGAACTAAAACAAATGCACACAATACATCCAAGAAGGACAACACCAGACCAAGAACATGAGAAACACTGGGGTATATAAGGGGTGATTGGCAAACAAGAAACACCTGGGAGCAGTCAGAGAACTAATCAACTAGAAAAACTACAAAAGACTACAAAACATGGCACTAATACAACAAAAGTTCACAAGACAGGGGAACACGGGTTGGGATCATGACAATAATGATATATTTTTCAATTTTATTTTTTTCATTGAGATCTCAAAGCATGATATGAATGTTAGAGGGTAAAGCCAAAATACCCGAAAACTGTTAAAGGACATGATATTGCAATAGAGAAAAAACTAAATAGAAAGAGAGCATGTAAGAGGGGGCTGATATATTCACAAATGACATTTCCAAAGATTATTTTGGTTCAACAAATATTTCAGTAACATTAATGGAAAAATACTACTTGCATTTCTAAGCATGCACAAGTACAAGAGCTGAAATGTAATATATCCTGAACTTTCCATGTCTTTCAGACAGTAATTACTCTAATGGCGAAGCTTCGGGTCAGTGTGTGCTGAAACACAATGGGGATCATGATACTTCTGGGCAATTTTAAGTTGGATAGAAGTTGACACTGCTGAAGCAAATCCATTAGATTACTTTTCCTGTCACATAGCAATGCAGATACTCCAGTCCACCAATTCCATTTTTTAAAGCATATTTTCTTCCTCGCTCAAAGTAAGAACAGCTGCTCTGATGTGGAACAGCGGTGTGGGTTTCCACTCAGCTGAACTTCATCATTCACTTTATCATGGACGGGCAGAGAGCAGCGCACCCACATATATCACCAATGATATTCAGACACTACAGTCAAAGGCTTTTATCTGGTGACAGGAAACTACTCATCCCATGTTTCTAGAGTTTGACGGATATGTCCTCAATATCTGCTAGCTTTTCTAGCATACAGTAGATTCTGACTTAAGGCCCGTTCACACCAAAAACGATAACTGTATATGCATCCACACCAACAAATGATAGCGGTCTGTTTATTGTAAGCTCACATACTGCGGTTTTTAAAGTGTGTACAACATGTTTTTGCTGTTCTTGTTGCATTTACACGCCTTTAACCAGCAGATGTCCTCAGCATGCAATGTTTCGAGTGAATAGCTAGTGTAATCGATCTGATCTAACAGTAAATTTAGCTGACAAACTCAATATAGTGGAATAAAAACAAAGCCTAGTCTTTTTCACTGCAACTTCAAAGGAAGCAAGACAATGTTGTCGAAGCTAGCACTGGATACCTAATTTTATGTTACACTGTTCGCTAGCCTGGCATAATGATCTTAATACTTCTCACTATTTATTCCGAGGGTATGACAGATTGTTTTCCATATATTCATTTTCATTAAAGTATCCTTGAAAACTGACTTGTCTAACAGTGGTGGCTCGTTCTGATAGTGATCCCAATGATATTGTTTCTCTATATCGTTATCGTTATAGCTGTGGTGTGGACAGTACTATTCTTTTATATTTAGAATGATTTTTAAAACTATATCTTCATCATTATCTTTATAGTTATTTTTCTCAAGAATGATAAAACACATTTATTCAGTTACACCTATAACACACATTATTTGCCCTTCAGTTTATTGCAATAGTGCTAAAAAAGCTCCCTGTTTTGTTGAGAAAAAGAAATCTATGGACCAAAATCACTTGAATGCACATCACATCGTAATTGCGACTACATAATTAGTCAAGGAGGATTAGTTATAAATAAAGAGAATCAAAATCCTGTGGTTTGTCTTTACATTTTGTGTATCCTCAAACATCTCTTGTATATAAAATTACGCAACAGCAATTAACATATCTATCATTATGTTATAAGCTTGTTGCTGAAACATTTTCTTGTAGATTCCAAATATCTGAAATTAATCCTCCCTGTTTTGTTCACCTTTCTCCAGTGCTGGGAAATTGCTTTCATTTCCATGCAGTCATTTATCTCATGGGCTGCATTTTAATTATGATGCATGGTGAATTTGGGCATTATGAACATTATGCTAAATATGGCCTATGTATAGCATAATGAAATCAAACAAGCTAAAGGTCTGAGAGAGAGAGGTAGAAATTCATGAACAAAAACTCTGAAAACAGACCAAATAAGGCAATAAGACACAAGAGATGTGTTACTGATGTAACCATGGTAAAATCATTAAAATACTAGCTACATATATACATGCTATACAGTTTTCTGAAGACATTAAGGCTATTGTGACCTTATACATTTAGGGTTTATGTAGTAGTTCTAAAATATAATGCTTGTTCACAATGTCCTCAAGCTGCCTGTTAAAGGGAAATAGTCAAATTTATAACACCAGACAAAATGGGTGAAAGCAGATAGTATGTGCGTTTGCCTGTGGCTAAATTGACTTCTGAGAAAGCAACATTTATTATAATTTAACATATAATTTAGATGGCGAAGCAGTTCAGTCAGCGGAAAAAAAAAATCATTGGAACTGCTTACAAGTTTCATAATATTGAGAATTTATTGCAATTATGAACGGAGCAGTTAATCCTGGAATGCATTGCCCGGTTTTCATTAATTACTCACAAATAATGACAAACATTATTTGTATTCATCTAAATATTATGGTTATGTAAAAGATCATTTCAACCCCTGCGCCACTTTACTGCATGTTTAAAATATTGCTCATTCTTTGTATTATTTGGTGTTCATTATTACAATTATTGTTGGTTTCATCAAGATCCTGCTGAGTAACTGGGGGGAAATTTAGGCTATTTAATTCAGTCTCTCATATGTCTCTGTGCGGAGTGAAGGGGGTGTTATTAATTTAGCTGTTTGAAGCTAATTTTATTTGTTAGTCTATAAATGTGCTGCATGCCACGCACACACACACACACACACACACACACACACACACACACACACACACACATCCTTGTTTATACTACTTTGTGGTCCAAATGACCCCAATAAGATAGTGGTCGGACCCCACAAAGACAACATCTTAAAAGTCATATATAACCCTCTATGGTACGATGTTCCCTCCAGGCAACATGGTCTATTTTAGTTTGTTTTTCAATAAAATAAGGCACCAATTGATTGATAAAACGTATCTCAGGACAGAATAACTCAAATACTAATCAATAAAAGTGCAAAAAAGACCAAAACATGACCAACAGGGGTTCATTTTGTGTCCTGTTTCAGCACATGTGCACATGTCACATGGCTCCATATTTTCTCCAATGAAAAGTGCTTTTTTCACTTGTTTGTATCCATTTAATCACCCACAAAAATACGAGTTACCTTCACTGGCAAGTAAAGAAATATTTTCAAGAACTTTACATTATATATCATCAAATGTTTTAGAGACAATAATAATAAACTGTGTGTTGCCTCAAGGCAACATTGTACCATAATGGAATCACATAAGGCCATACAGGCATAATAGCTTTGAATACAAATGTATTATATTTGTAAGGAAAAGAGTTAGAATTATCTAAATATATTTGCATTTTCACATGATTTTGTAATGCACTTATAAGAATAGTAATTCACATACTATATCTGCATATATTATGATCTGCACATTTTCTATAGCACTTCAAAAAGATATAAAACACAGGTAGCACAGCCAGTTGATGAGGGTGATGATGAAGGGTCATACTATGATGAGGAAGATGAAATCATAGTGACAATCCGTCAGGGAGAGAGTGAGAGTGAGAGAGAAGATAGAGATGAGGATGAAGATGGATATGATAACTTGATATAATAACATAATAATATGATGGTTTGATAATACTTGTGTTCCACTATGGTACAATGTTGCCTGAGGGCAACAGCTGGATATAAAATGTTACTTTTTATTAAATATGAAACTTTTAATACATTAAACACTGGATAAATTTGTTTGTTCAAGTGTCTAGTTAAAGAAATTGATGTTTTCCATAGATATATTTCTTTTTTTCTACATCAAAATGCCAAATGTTTCAATTTCAACGAGGCAACAAACGTATAAAAAATAAATGAATTAAAAATGTATGAAAATGTTTATTGATTTTGTTAAAGTGTTAAAACATTCTTATATATACAAGCATGTTAAAATTATGTTAGGTTCCTGTGACGGGTAGGTTTAGGTATAGTGAAGGGAAGGACGATAGTAAATTGAGTCAACATTTAGTCTCATATAAAATAATTTGTATATCACACACACACACACACATGAAAGTACTTATTAATGATGATTTAGATTGCAGGTATGTGGGTGTGTGTACCATAACTTCAGTTTGTTAATTACTTTATTACTAAATATGAACACGAAGGTTATATTTATCAGTAAATGCCTATATGTAATTAAAATATAGATGAGAGATGGAAAATGAAATAAATAAATAAATAAATAAATAAAATAAAAAATTGAGTGACATAGATTAGGGGTATTAATACAAACTTTCTTTAATAAAAAAAAATATTAAATTTAAATATATCAATATTTGCTGAGATAAGCGCAGATATCATGGTTTAAAATTACATTAATGTGGCAGATTAGAAAAGAAGAAAACCTCAGTGGCTTATACAGTATTATGTGTTTTCCATATCATCCTACACTCCAATCTATTTTAGAAATCAAATTTTCTGTCTTTCCATGTGCAATATTTTTTTTTAAATTGGTGGTCTGTGCACAGCACACATGCATTAGAGGACATATTTGGCATTGCACTGTTTCTTATTGTTACTGCTTTTTAGCACAGTCATGAGTGCCATTTTAAGACACTGTGTCCCTCATGTTGTGTTTGGGTCATTTTGACCTGGAGAGGATTTTCTTTTTCCTGAAAATGTCAGTTAAAGGGTTCTTCATTCATCTTCAGAACACAAATTTAGATATTTTTGATGAAATCCGAGAGTTATATGATTCGTTCATAGGCAGCAACCTCCACTTTCAAGGTCCAGAAAGGTACTAAAGACATTGTTAAAACAGTCCACGTGACTGCAGTGGTTAAACCTTCATTTTATGAAGTGATGAGAATTCATTCTCATAGCGCTTCCAGGTTCTACGTCAGAACTCCGACTCATTATTGGCCGGCTCCTGCTTCAGCATCACACTCATGCATCGTGCTGCTCACGTGAACAGCGTCGGCCAATACTGAGCCGGCATTCGGACGTAAACACGGAAGCCTTCACTGTGTTTACTGCGTCACCTGTGCAAGGATACTGACAGGGAAGAGATTGTTGAATAAAGTCATTATTTTTGTTTTGTTTTTGTGCACAAAAAGTATTCTCATAGGTTGGACCACTGTAGTCACGTTGACTATTTTAACGATGTCTTTAGTACCTTTCTGGACCTTGAAAGCGGTGGTTAAATTGCTGTCTATGGACAAGTCATATACCTCTTGAATTTCATCAAAAATATCTTCATTTGTGATCAGAAGATGAACGGGTCTTATGGGTTTGAGGGTGAGTAATTAATGACAGAATTTTCTTTTTTGGGGGGTGAACTAACTCTTTAAAGCCCTTTGAAAATTTCAAGCATCTTAAGACCTTTGTTTTCTTTTTTATTGAACTGCAATATATCTAACTGTGTTTGATGTAGGACCAAGTCCTGTGTAAGCAATTCCTGACTCATTCTGTGCATCTGCTCTCGACGTGTACGGTTTGGTGAGGCATGATGCCTGTAGTAGCAGAACTGTGAACTGTGGTGATTGCGCATTTGAAGAAACATGAACATGGCACTTTAAGCTTGAAGAGCTCAGATGGCAAGAGAATACCTTATTATTATGGAGTATACGTATAGTTTAGAGAGCATGATTGAGTTTTATATATATATATATATATATATATATATATTGTGTAGTCTAGATTATTTCAGGTAATACAAATGTTTTTCCTGTTGATGACAGAAACTATTAAATAGCAAAATATAAAAATATATACAAGCAAGAGATTTACAGAACATGCATT
Source organism: Elopichthys bambusa (assembly GCA_037101425.1). Classification (NCBI taxonomy): domain Eukaryota; kingdom Metazoa; phylum Chordata; class Actinopteri; order Cypriniformes; family Xenocyprididae; genus Elopichthys; species Elopichthys bambusa. The sequence goes on from CM074435.1 coordinate 9,265,189, forward strand.
TATTTTTATAATGAATAAAGTGCATTACCGTTGAGCTGTAGAAAAACAAGTATAAGTAGTCGGATAATGGAAAAGGCGGGGAATGTGGGCATATGAGTACATGTGAGAGTGAGCTCTTGTCATTCTAGCGTGTTGTGACAGATGACAGGAGACGTGCACTGGAGCCGCAGGTTATTTTTACTTCCAGGCATGTGGGCCAGGGCCAAGACCTCAACCACTGGCCAAGATGGGATAGCATTGTCCCTCAGCTGTCTCTTAACATAAACACCTGCCTAGTCTCTCAAAATGATTAGACACTGCACTGTTTGAGAGCTTCCTGTCAGAGCGAACACATATTCTTTTCCTCTGTTACCACTGTCGATTTCAAAATGAAACCGGCTCTTTATCTGTACCGCAATCTTAAACATTAATAATGCAGAGTTGTTGGACAAACACTTCAGCCTGTGACCTTCAGCTCATGGAGGGTTTTGTTTGTGCACAATTATTTTAACTCTATCATAACCAATGCCAAAATTCTTTAGGACAAAAATTGGGAAATTTTAGCCTTCTCTCACCTGAATGCATTTGGTGAAGTCTCATTCATTAATAATTGCATGGATTATTCATATTTATACGCACAGGAGAACTTCTCACGTAAAATTTCCACCTAATTCACAGCATGTGCGTCACCACATGAATTTGTTCCTAACCTTGTTCTAATGTTAATGAATCTGGAGTTTTGTAAATGAGCAACAGCACCCAATCTCCATATAAGAGTTTTGTGAAACCTTTCCTTTACAACCTTTTGCCCTTCACACCAAACATATGACGCTCTCTACCAATGTTGGGGAAAGTTACGTTTAAAAATAATGCGTTACAATATTGCGTTACTCCCTAAAAAAGTAACTAATTGTGTTACTTAGTTACTTTTTGTGAAAAGTAATGTGTTACTGTAACCCCTCCTGTTCGAGCCGCCCACTCTAAGTTGGACTCGAACCCTTGTCTGCTGGCAATGGAGTTGGGCACTCTAACAAGGAGGCTAAAGACCGCAGTCTCTAATGTCAGTCTCTAGAGAGCCTCTTGAGTTCAGGGGAGTGAGGTTTACACACACAGCTCTTACTAGCCTACAACTGTTACACACACACCCCTAAACCTCACTCCCATCCGGAGCATGGCGTCAATGTAACCCCTTCTGTTCAAGCTGCCTGCTCTAAGCGGGACTCGAACCCGGGCTTGCCGGCATGGGAGTCGGGCGCTCTAACAAGGAGGCTAAAGACCAGAGTCTTTAGTATCAGTCGCTAGAGTGTTTCTTGAGATCAGGGGAGTGAGGTTTACATGCACAGCTCTTATCGGCCTACGTCCATCACATTCACCCCCCAAACCTCACTCCCTCCTGGGTCATGGCACCAATGTAACTCCTTCTGTTCGAACTGCCTGCTCTAAGTGGGACTCGAACCCTGGTTCGCCGGCATGGGAGTCGGGTGCTCTAACAAGGAGGCTAAACACTGCAGTCTCTAGCATCAGTCATTAGAGCGCTTACGTCTGTTACATTACTTTTGCATTACTTTTTATCACCTGCGCTGGGCTTAATTGTTTTTTATAACAACAAACAAACAAAAACTAGAGGGCGCAGCTCAGTCAAACCTTATAGCTGTGCTGCCATTCTGGATTGCAGAAGAATAGGATGTAGGAGAAGAAAGTTCAACACTCTTACTTCAGCAATAAAAAACAAACAAAAAACAAAACAAAACAAATGTAATGTTTAACTAAAGTCATTCATTGGAATGGTTGAATTGGATTATCAACCAATGTGCACTTAGTAGCAAGTAAACTACATTTCTTCTGTGAATTCCTTTCATTTTCTGTACAGCCACAGGAAGACAAAGTGGGTCAGAAGACACAATCTGCCATATTTTCTCATCCCTATGTGTCTTGCTAAGCGTGACTGAAGACTGAAATAAATGGGGGGTGTGAGTGACATACTAGTACCCTATTGCTATTTGATGGCATGTGATGGATTTGTCTAGTTTTGTACAACAATGGTATCTGTCTAGACTGATTTCAGGAGCACAGAAGTGTGAATAACTTGAGATTTGAATCATTCATAGGAACTCTGGTGGTTTCATGCCATTAAACACGTTCTGTATGAATCTCATCAGCGACTCACACTTTGAGGCCTGAAACTCTTAAAAGTTTTTTTTTTTTAAATATTTTTCAGCATAGGGTCAAGGAGGTGCACCTTTAGGAACACTAAATATTTTAAGACCTTTTATTGCTCTATGTATTTTATATGAGGTTTAAATTAAATTGAGAAAAAAAAATATTAAGAAAAAATGCATGTTCTGCGTAACAAGGTTGCTGTCACACCCTCACCACATGGACTTTCAGTTTGTTTGTTTTCATTAGTCACATGTGCTCCTTTGTTCTGTTTTCCCGCCACAATCAGTCACCATGGACACTGCACTAATCATCACAGCTGTCTGTGTATATAAATTACTGTCTTTCTCAGTTCGGTGTTGGGTCTCATATGTTACTTGTGTTGTGTTGTGTTCTATTCCTGCCTTTTATCTGTGTTTGCCTGTTGGCAAACACAGGCAAATTATTAAGTCTTTACTTAATAAGTAAAGACTTATTAAGATTTATCTTCTTCGTCATGTGAGTACCTACACAGCCACCACGTTACAGTGTTGTAGATTTTGATTAAACTGTCATGCGCTAGATCAAATATTGGATTTCTCATGAATTAAAATGATGTTTGTTTATATTTTTATATATTTTATTTATAATGTGGGTAACATGATTGAATAGGTTAGCTTGATGTATGTACAGCTGAATAGTAGTTTTTACTACAATGAATTGGATATGAATTTAAAAGATTTGGTCAAAATTATGATCATGTCATTATGATAAGGTCATGAATTCTGAAGTGGGACATGCCAAAATCATGATTTTGAAGTGATTCAGACATTTTATGTCCTAGCTACTTTTCATTATATGATAAGTTTATAGTAGGTAATAATTTATCTAATCTACTGATCTGTTCATGGAATTTGTGCTTACACTTCTTTAGTAAAACAAAATTTTCACTATTTTGGTAATGTACATTTTCATTACATTTTCAAAAAAAAAAAAAAAAAAAAAAAAAAAAAACTAATATACAACCCAAATTCCGGAAATGTTGGGACATTTTTTTTTTTTTTTTTTTTTTTTTAAATTTGAATAAAATAAAAACAAAAAGACTTTCAATTCACATAAGCCAATATTTTATTCACAATAGAACATAGATAACATAACACATGTTTAAACAGAGAAATTTTACAACTTTATGCATAAAAAGATCCAAATTTGGACTCGTCTGATCATAGAGCACTTTTCCACTTTGAAACATTTTAAATGAGCCTTGGCCCACTGGACACTACAGCGCTTCTGGACCATTTTCACATATGGCTTCCTTTTTGCATGATGAGCTTTAGTTGGCATCTGCAGATGGCACGGTGGATTGTGTTTACCGACAGTGGTTTCTGGAAGTATTCCAAGGCCCATTTAGTAATGTCATTGACACAATCATGCCGATGAGTGATGCAGTGTCGTCTGAGGGCCCGAAGACCACGGGCATCCAATAAAAGTCTTCGGTATTCCACAATCTTTTTATGCACTCTTTCACAGATTGGAAAGCCTCTGCCCATCTTTACTTCTGAGAGACTCTGCCTCTCTAAGACATCCCTTTTTATAGCTAATCATGTTACAGACCTGATATTAATTAACTTAATTAGTTGCTAGATGATCTCCCAGCTGAATCTTTTCAAAATTTCTTGCTTTTTCAGCCATTTGTTGCCCCTGTGCCAACTTTTTTGAGACCTGTAGCAGGCATCAAATTTGAAATGAGCTCAAATAGTGGATAAAAGAAAAATGTCTCCCTTTAAACATTTGTTATGTTATCTATGTTTTATTGTGAATAAAATATTGGCTCATGTGATTTAAAGGTCTTTTAGTTTTCATTTTATTCAAATTTAAAAATTGTCCCAACATTTCCAGAATTCTGGTTGTAGTTATATACAAATGAATTTCTAAATTATGAAATTGCTAAACAGTAAATGACCTAAGAGGATTAAGAGGATTCAGTGAGGCTGATTATAGTTGCACATAACATTAAATCAGTCTCATGTTGATCCACGTAAAGTCATCTAGGCTGTTTGCACTGACAGTGATTTACAGTGACAAATCCACATTACACTGTGTATTTTTAATGAGAGTTGGTAATTTCTTTCAATTTTTAAGTTAGCATAAAAATATAATAAATATAAAAAATACACAGCACACACAGATAAAGGGTCAAATGGCCCATTTGCTTTAATGTTGCACACTCATCTCCTTGATGCAGACATATGAAAGTTTTTTCTGTGTCCCCCCACCACCTCCGCCCAAAAGAGACGTGCCAAAAAACCACTGATCTAATAAATGAAATTAATCTAAAAACAGCGCTTAATGCTTTCTTGTACTGACTAATGTTGCTTTATGAATATCAACACAGCGAATCTCTTTAGTTGAACTAATTGTTCCCTTTAGATTGTATGACAGGTTGCGCTGAGGCTCGCAGAGAACGCGGAAAACTGAGAGGCAGAGAAATCACTTAGAATTGCAGTGCTGTGAAAACATGATAATTAGAGCAAAAAGCCCTGATGTCCTCTTCTAGCCAAGCCATCCAGAACACTCAGTGTTTATCTATCATATTTAGAAACCATGTTGATGCTCATTTGCACCAGCCGTGCCCATTTATGAATGCACATCCTTATTCTGACATGACCTCAGTTCAAGGATTCCTGATGGTTTGGCTGTTGGTTACAAAAAAAAAAAAAGGCTTCAGTGTTTAGGTTTATTTAATCTAGTAGCTGTGGTTTTGATGTTTTTTTTAATTATTATTATATAGGTGCTATATAATGTACATAATGTAAATCATAAAACTAAAATATGTGTTTTTGAAAAAATTAAAATTAAAATATATATAGCATCAAAAACTTTTTTTTAAAACTCTCAAATATTCATGTGCTCACTGTTCAAGACTTTTAATTTTTCTAAAATCTTTCGAGTTTGGAAGGTTTTTAATAAAAATGTTAATTCCACAATTAAAATTCTATTGTTTTCATGGGACCGCTGCCATTGCAGTTTGCATCACTTATATGCTTAAATTACTGTGTTAAAATAAAAGCTTAAATTAAATTTGTTCACTGTATAAAGCGATCGTGTCTCTTCAAAAAATTTGGACTAAACCAATTCAAACTCAATTCATATGGATTAGTTTTTTGATCTCTTTATGAACTTCTTGAAGCATCAAAGTGGTAGTTGTGTGGACTGTCAATGGAGGAACAGAAATCTCTCAGATTTCATAAAATTATACTAATTTATGCTGAAGATGAACAAAAGTCTTATAGGTTTGGAACGACATGAGGGTGAGTCATTGATGACATCCCCCCCCCCCCCCCCCCCATTTTTGGGTAAACTGACCCTTTAATTAATTGCATGAATAAAAAAAAAGAGTCCTGGTTTTCGTTTCATAGTGTGTAAGTTGATCTCAGTTGTTGGGTTGCTCATCTGCCAACATTTTAAATGAAAGACACATTTTTTGGCCAGGATTCAGAGTGGAGAATTATTTCCAGAAAACATGTCATGAGATAAATGCATTTGTAAATGATCTGTTACAATCTGGTAAAGTTTGTTTAGTAAATGTATTATTTGGCCTTTGATACAAATTCATTTTAATTTAATCCTATTCTGCCAAGACTCCTTTTTTTATGAACTTTCAACTGGCATTGATAAAATTACTCCGGGTTCCTTGAGGTATTAAAAACTGATGTCTGGCCAACACTTGGCTTTTCTCTTTATTGGCATTCTCAAGGCAACAAGACGAGGAAATGCTTGAATGCTTGTAGAGGAACAAATGCTGCCTTCCAGCCATATTTTACAGCCTCAAAGGTGTTTTAAATGACTTCCCCCTCATGTAATCCCCACGTACCAGACAGAAATCACTGAAATGTGTGTCCTAAGAACTCAAACCTGGACAGAAACAGAAATTCTCTGTCTGTCAGGTTGGCAAGCGTCATTGAGGGGTTTTGAAGAGAGAGTTTGTTAGCAAAACATCTGAAAGCGCATGTTAGACTTCATTTTGTAACTCTTTGGCCCATTGGTCAATAAATTTGTGTAGTTTCTAAACATTTTAGTAACATATACAGCAACATATGTGTGAGTGGATGGCATTTGCACTGGCTCTGAACAGTAGCTCCCCCTGGCAGCACCTTTCTGAATTGCAGTTTTGATAAAGGACATTTTATCCTGTTATCTTTCTCACCACAGGAGATGAAATTCTCTGGGGAGAAACTCTCTAATTCTGCTTTATAAACACATCTCTACAGTCACTGAGTTTCAGCACTTAGTCACTTAACAGAATTCACTTATTTTTCACTCTTATCTGTTTATTTTACCATCTGTTTGGACAATCTGAGCTGCTTACACTTCCATTACAGTGCCAAAACTAAAAAGTTCATTGTGACTATTCATCCTTTCCTATTGCAATTTCCATAGCATTTTGAGATTCTGAAGGGCCTGTTCATTTGAGGTTTCCAATGAACTCCACATGACAAAATAGCTCGGGAATAATGGGATGTCCTTAACGGCCACAGTTTGATTTTGGTTTCTTTGCTGTGGAGTCATTTAAGGACAATGTTCAGTAGACTTTAGAAAACACATTTAGCATCTGTATGGATGAGACTGCAAGACTGCAAATGTTAGGAATCAAAGGGTAAATGTATGTACGACAAATTTAATTTACTTGTTGCTGTGCTGATTTGAAACTGCCTTTAAACAGATTGAAATTAGCTTATCTTACCTAAGTACTCTAATGCACTTTAAAATCCAGACGCTATTTATGCATTTGGCAGGATAACACTTTGTTTTTGACATGCAAACATTCTGGCACATGAAAGCAAAACAGAAAAATGTACTTGCATTGCAAACCCCAGCTTTATTTATCAGGTGGCACTTTTACTACAATTCGTAATGTGTACAACAAAGGACATAAGGGCAATGTTAATGTATTCAGTACCAATGCCTCTGAAAATTACATTTATATAATTTACCTGGCTGCTATTGTAACACGCTTTCAACAGAAATGAGAGAGCCTTTTTCAAAGAACATTGTAGATTAATCAGTCTATTCCAGCGAATGACTCAAAAGCCCAAAGCAATTTGATACACTGATCTTTGGAAGACTTTGGAAGAAGCATTTATCCAATTCAAAAAGCTCTTCTTTCAGAACTGAGCATAATATCCTTAATGGCTCAGGCCTGATGATGGATTTTCACAGAAAACTGCCGCGGTTCTGGATCTTTAGCTCAGACTCTGGAAGTACTCAGCACCATTTATAAGGAATCTCGTACTTTAACACCCACTGTCAGTTCGGAGAACACTGTAATCCTTTAAAAAACAGAAGACATTCATTTACTGACGCCTTGATCTGAAAGTGGCTTGCCAGTCGTAGTCGGTCAATGTCACATTCAGTTTTATGGCTCCTGTAGCTTTTTATCAGGCCTGAGAGAAGTCAGATTTTTTCACAGTTCACTGCCGGCTTTGGTGTGCATGGGAATCTGGACAGCTGGACCTGCCAGGAAATACACCTCAGGGAATAGTCAATTCCCATTCAACTACTGTTCACGCTGGCTGAAGGTCAGCGTTTATTCAAAACATTGGACGAGAAAGAAATATTATCAGCTTTATTGAGTAATAATAGATTAATTTGCCAGTATTCGTTTTTTTTTTTTTTGGTGGGGGAATTTTGCCTGCTTGGCCGATTAGCAGAAGTGCCCTGTTAAAAATATCCTGTTAAATTTACGGTGAAAAATTGGCAGCTGTGGTGGCCAGAAATCCAGGTATTATTGGATGTTTTGGATATTTTAGAACATATAACTGTATATTTCATTAAGTTACTGTTAAATACCAATCTATGTGAACTACCAAAATCTACTTGTAACCACCATGATAATAACAATGGAAAACCATAAAACATGGTGCGTACTTTTATGTAGATGGTGCATATACACACATAGACAAAACATTATGGTATCAAACATGACACTAAAATTATGTAATAAAAGTTAGCTAAACAACAGAAAATACAGTAACACTTTATTTAAGGATCTTTTAACTATTTGTTTATTAGCATGCATATTACTAGAATACTGGCTGTTTATTAGTACTTATTAAGCACATTTTACTGCCTTATTCTGCATGACCTTATTCTACATTCTTAATCCTACCCACTACCTAAACTTAACAACTAACTTACTATTAATAAGCAGTAAATTAGGAGTTTATTGAAGGAAAAGTCATAGTTAATAGTGAATATGTGTTCCCTATACTAAAGTGTTACTAAAAATGTAACACAAAACACATTGCTGATAACAAAAATAAGAAGGAACAAAATATAAAATTTATATAAAATCATATGTGATTGTCACGCAGGGACTGGGATTGTACTTTGAGTGTTTTTCACTGTAAATTATATGGCAATTTATAGATTTTATGGTCACACTTTATAGATAGGGTTTATAGGGTCCAATTCTCAGTATTAACTAACTATTAACCACGACTTTTGCCTCAGTAAATGCTTAATTACTGCTTATTAATGGTTAGTAATGTAGTTGTTAAGTTTAGGTATTGGGTAGGATTAAGAATGTAGAATAAGGTCATGCAGAATAAGGCATTAATATGTGCTTTATAAGTACTAATAAATAACCAATATCCTAGTAATATGCATGCTAATAAACAACTAGTTCATAGTGAGAATTGGACCCTAAACTAAAATGTTACCAATTTTACTTGCTAAACCCATTATTGTGACAGTACAGTGAAATTACATTTAATGCAATGTTAAACCATTTGCATTTTTCTCTGTATATATGGTCAGGTAACTTACAGGTAACCACATGTCCTGATTTTGCTGAGTTAGACGCATTCCTGGGTCAGCATATTTAGAACAACATTCCTGTCTGAAAATGTAACCATAACCCTACCCATAATTTATCCCTAAAAGCAGAGGGAAATGATAGGTGAATATCACTGATGTAGAAGTACCTAACCCTGGTTTTAAATATAAGCTTGACTGTAAACTTGTCCCTCAAATCTGATTGGTTGATTGGAATGTTGTCCCAGGATCAACAAAGATGTTGATCCAGGAACATGTTGCACTTGGTGAAATCACGTTCAGCCAGTTAACCAATAAACAGGTTTTTACTGTAGGTTTTCTGTAACAAAGACATTTTTACAGTGTGCCTAGTGCCAGTTTAATGTTTTAAAATTTTTTGCTTAAATTTAAAAGCAATTTGAAGACTTTTACTATATTATACTGTATTACTAGCTTACTTGCAATCATTATATTTACTAGCTCTCATGCTGTTTCTTAGGGTAGGTACCTTTTTGAAAACTTGGCTATAATTGACTATAAAACTACTGAACTTCTCATTAAACACACTCTGAACTTTTGTGACAATAAACCCCAATGCTGGGCATGAAACCAAATCTACTACTAGAGAAAAACAAACATTTGTGTTATTGGACTTTTGACTAAGAACTTTGTAGTTGCTGAAATGTTGACAACTTCTCCATGTAACAACTAGCAGCACCCCAATATATAAGGGCATATATTATAGATTTTTAACTAAATTTTTGTTGTAATTTAATTTGTTTTGCAATTACATTAAAAATCATTCCTGCTCTTTAAAGTTTGATCTGAAAACTGCCTTTATTCGTATAGGGTGAAACACTGAAAGAATAAACAGTGGCCTGTGTTGTTCACTCAGAGTAGTTTGACTCACCAAAGCTTATCTTCAAAATGAGGCAATGAACTTTGTATTGGGACAGAGTTCGCCGTAAACAGGGGCATGTAGGACCTGGGGAGGAATACTATGTCTTTTGAAGTTTTGCGATGTTGTTTTTTATCCTTCAGTGCATGAGTGTCACTTTGTTTTAAGAAGCGGTGGGGACAGGCCAGGCAATGTCACAGCAATGCAAAAGCTTAGCTCATGAATATTAATTAGGTTAGGTTGTATACCATCAAACTTTCCATTGTGATGCAATATCAGACGGACCAAATTAACGCTCCTCAAATATGACATGATGTAACAAGTTTTGATAAATAGTCATGTGATGATTTCGTTTTTGTTATTTGTATGAAGATCAGGCTTTAGGTAGATAATTTGTTCATTCAACAAACAAACAAATAACAATAATTGCAATGACATCCTGAATTTTTCGACATTAAATATGTTTAAACATTGAGTTTTGGATGCCAGCATTCTTTTTCATCATCAGTTCAATGACTCAAACATGTGTTTTATTTGATAACATCATACGGTAACGCTTTATTTTTGGGTCTTTTAACTAGTTGCTTATTAGCATGCATATTACTAGAATATTGGCTGTTTATTAGTAATTATTAAGCACATATTAATGCCTTATTCTGCATGACCCAATACCTAAACTTAACAACTAACTTACTAACTATTAGTAAGCAGTAAATTAGGAGTTTATTGAGGGAAAAGTCGTAGTTAATATTGAATACATGTTCCCTATACTAAAGTGTTACCCATCATACTTACATCTGTCTCAGTATTTTGTGGATCAGTGGATAAATGCTTGGATCAGATGAGCAATAAAAAAATGGATGTGCATGTCTGGGAACATTGCCGCTTTATAAAGTCTGATGCTTATGACAACCACAGCGAACACTCAGAAAAGTAATAAAAGATTCCAGAAGATTTCCCATTGTACTACATACTAAGAAAAGAAAGAAATGTAGACTCTGAATTATAAACAGCAATTCTTTCCTCATAAACAGAAGGCTTTTAGAAAGTGTCACCATATGTTTCAGCATCATTTTTGGGCATATGAAACAAATATTAAGTACTTCAACATTTAAATCTGCAATCTTCCCCAAAACCCAGACCCTTGGATCATAATGAATCCAAGTGAAAAATCATTGTTTGAATTTAATCACTTGAACTGAGACACAGCCTCTCCTCTCAAATTAACATGCTTGCTTGGTAATAATTAATACTTCCCTATAGGCTAGTCACTCATCATGGGGTCAATAACCCATGACATCGGTATTTATTTATGCTTGGCATTTCAGTGGCACTCACTAACAGATGCATCCGTGGGCCTGATGACTCCCACACAGCAGCAATTACTGCAGTGTCACCGTAAGCAGGGAATCACGATTCTACACGTGAATGGCTTGAAGCTGAAGGACAGTGTTCAGGTTGAGTGGAGTCAGGCGAGCTTTATGAGGCTGTTAGTCAGGGCAGTGGGGTTAAAGGAAGAACTGTTGGAGGGAAGTGTCCAGCTGAACATTCTTCAGTAATCCTTTAAAAGGACAGTATACCCAGAAACAAATATTCTGTCATTATTTACTCACCTTACTGTCATTCCCAAGCTGTATGCTGTTATTTTTTTCCACAGAACACAAAAAGAGAATTGTTGAAGAATCTTCATGAAGCTCTTTTCCATTTACACTGTATAATGCCTATTGCTAAATTCTGCATACTATTATACTACTATTTTTATCATATCTTTTAATGGCAGAAATAGTTATAGTAGAATGTTATATGCAGTACTGAATTCAACATGTCACTAGTGTCAACAAATAAAATTGTTTCCTGAACCTTCAACAATCTGCTATTTGCCCACAATTCATGCCATTGTTTGAGAAACTGGTGTTACTTCAAAAATCACACACACACACACACATATATATATATACACTACCAGTCAAAAGTTTGGAAACTAAGATTTTTCATGTTTTTAAAAGAAGTTTCGTCTGCTCACCAAGGCTGCATTTATTTAATTACAAAAATACAATAAAAACAGTAATATTGTGAAATATTATTACAATTTAAAATAACTGTTTTCTGTTTGAATATATTTTAATTCATTATATTTTAATAAAGTAATTGATTACTGTGATGCAAAGCTGAATTTTCAGCATCATTACTCCAGTCTTTAGTGTCACATGATCCTTCAGAAATCATTCTAATAGAATGATCTTCTGCTCAAGAAACATATGATTATCAACAGTTGTGTACTGTTTTTTTTTTTTTTTTTTTCCAGGATTCCTTGATGAATAGAAAGTTCAAAAGAACAGCATTTATCTGAAATACAACAGATACAACATTATACACTACTGTTCAAAAGTTTGGGGTCAGTAAGAATTTATTTATTTATTTATTTATTTTTGAAAAGAAATTAATACTTTTATTCAGCAAGGATTAAATCAATCAAAAGTGACAGTAAAGACATGTATAATGTTACAAAAGATTTTGTTATGTTCTTTTGAACTTTCTATTCATCAGAGAATCCTGAAAAAAAAAAATATTGTACACAAATATTTTCTACAATTGTACACAAATGTTTCCTGATCATCAAATCATCATATCAGAATGATTTCTGAAGGATCATGTGACACTGAAAACTGAAAACTAATGATGCTGAAATTTTAGCTTTGATCACAGGAATAAATTGCTTTATAAAATATATTCAAACAAAAAACAGTTATTTTAAATTGTAATAATATTTCACAATATTACTGTTTTTACTGTATTTTTAATTAAATAAATGCAGCCTTGGTGAGCAGACGAAACTTCTTTTAAAAACATTAAAAATCTTACCGTTTCCAAACTTTTGACTGGTAGTGTATATATATATATATATATATATAATGGGGTTTGAATAACCTCTGAAGAAACAATGTTGATGTTGTAATAACATTTAATAGTGCGACAAAGCAAACATTACAGTTGCTCGGTGTGAAGCTTTCACTGTAATGATGGACCTCCCAGCGGTTCTTCACACACAGCAATGGATCTCATTCACAGCGTGTTTTCAACATGATGACTTTGTGATGGTGCATGTTTGTTTCCATTTCCTTTAGGTTGACAAACACGATGTTTACATGCAGAGGACATTATGGGATTATATATGTGCTGTGACACTGTATGTATGACGAGTGAGAAACAGCACTGCCTGGATTTTCTTTAGGGCCCTGTATAGAGAGTTTCTTTGTGTGTATTCAGTCCCTTTGTAATATTTAAAACAGAGACCATTCAGTTGCATTAAAGTTCTAGTGTGCAGAGTTGTCAAATGTAGTTTGATATAGCTGTTGGATAAACCCATACTGACATTCAGATAACAGTCATCTATATCACATATAAACATTATAAAAGTCAGGTGGTCACATATATTTTGTTTTCATTTTATACAATGTATTATTTACAGTGTTAGCTTCTGTTGGCCAAAACAATAGTTTGATATTTTTGTTACTTTTTACACTCATGCAGGTGAAATTTTGCAGGGGGAAAAATGTCCTGGTATTGGGGCATGTTGTCACAAATAGTAATGTGTGTTCAGTGACCTGTATCTTTTTTTTCTTGGCCAATATTGGTGCTTTACGGTGTTTTTTTTTTTTTTTTTTTTTTAGTCTGTTTTTTTTTTTTTGCCAGACTTTAAAGTGTGTGCATTTACATAAATTACCTTAAATAAACCTAGCCTGAGAATTAAAGCGTGACATCTGTACACCGTACGTTTTTCTTAAGTTGTAAATAAAATCGAATTATTGGAGTATGAGTATTTTATAAGAAAATATATTTCAGTTTTTCTACTTCAAAATTTCATACTTCAAATGTCCAAGTGAAAATTGGTCCCCAGTAGTAAACATATTACTTGGCAGAGGATATAGTATAATATAAATAAAAGTGTCACATTCCGTATCATATTTGCAGAAGTTGGACGTTATTGTCTTACATTAGTCTCATTGTGTTGACTGTAATTCGTGCCGTCCTTTAGTTAACTGTATAATTTAGTTAGCAGTGGTCGCCGGGCTGAGTGTTGACGTCAGGCTGATGATGCAGACACGCGCTCCGCAGCTTCACTTTGAGCGCTTCATTCTGTTCGCGCGCTTGAACTCGTGTGTGTGTGTGTGTGTGTGTCACCACAGACCAGTCACACCAAACCTGAAGAGCAGATTGATATTCTCCGAAGGATTCATCTTGCATCAATCCATTCAGGATTGGATTACGTGTTTAATCCTGCACTGGGATTCAGTTTTGTTCCTCTGAAGATGCCCGCTTGTGGAACGCAGATTGGGGACTTTCGCGGAATTAAACGAGCTAAAGGTAAAACACTCTTGATTTATTCCTCAACTGTGACCTTTGCGAGTAGTTTTAAGTTTTGCCCTGGATAGTTAAACTACACAAAGTTGCTTCTTTTGCTTTGTGTTTCAGAGCAAAATGTGAAGTTAAGTTAAAGCGACATTTATTCTAAGGGGTCTAATATCAATACCATATGCGCATATTTTAACCTATCAAACTGTTATTTTTGGTGGAGAAAAATAAACAGCTAAAGTAAAATATCGGTTTATGTAGGTTACTCTTGCGAAAGACAACTCTTAAAAACAAGTTGTCTGATTGCTTAACCTCATTCTTATCAATCCAGGAGACTGTGATAGGACAAAACAGTACGTTATGTAAACATATACCAAGAGAAAACTTTAAAATATTTACTGAATGATTAGGCTATTTATTTATTATTTTTATTATTTTTAGGCGTAGCATGCGAACACAAAGAAAAGCTTTTACACGTCTATTTTGTATTCTGCATATATTCTCCAAATGAAAGTCATTTAATTTTAAAGTTGTTTATATGTAGATAGCCATTTTGTCTCGGTATCATACTTATTAAACAATATTATCTTCCACAGTTTGAATTGAATGCACGTGCACAGGACTACAAGCCAGTTGATGACATTTTATTTATCCAAAATTGAGTTGGCCATGTAATCGTATTTTAATAACATGTTTGCTCATCGTAAAATTAGAATAATATTGTCTCCAGAGCTGCTTCTTTTTTTCCCGTCGGTTTAACGTTGGTCTGTTTATAGACTTTAACAAATAATCAGCAAAGACGCGAAGCGCGAGCTGTAATAACTGAGGGACCACTTGTAGTTTATATGTAGCGATATATTTTAGCTGGTTATTTACTCGAATATGCTTGCTTTTTGTAACCTTTATTCTAGCTCAGGATTAGGCAATCAGGTAACTTCAACGAGGTTGGTAATAATTTGGCAGGAATTCGGCACAACACCGGAAACGGTAGGCTGTCTGTCACTACGTAAGTTTTCACAGTTCTGGTTGTGTTATATTGGTATTTGTTTTTATGTTCTCTTCTGTCAATTGGTGAAGCAGTATTCAAACACCTGCAATTCAACACGAACTGTCTAGAAGTGTTCTAATTGCAATGAATTTGAAGCACCACTATTTAGCCTAAAATATGGTTCAGCCGCATATAATCACATCTGAGCAGCTTTTCGGTACCACAACTTGCTTTTATACAACAGTTTCATTAACAAGTCTTTTACTTTTAAGACATTTTTGGCCATTTTATATATCGGTCAATGAAAATAGTTGCAAAAGAAGTCAAAGCATCAACTTTGCATGTCACCAATCAATGCAGAGACTCCACACGCCTTCAGATTCCCCCCTTGAATATGAATCACCTTTTTGAAACAGTGTGAGATGGACTTGAGGACAATTCAGAACTGACAATTCGAAACCATTGTTTTCTGTGTATCCACTCAGGTGCTGTCCCTCAGTGTCTGTTATCTGTGCCCAGCTAAGACTTCAAAGGCCTCCTAAAAAACCTGCTACACCACACCTATTTCCCCAAATAGTTTACTTTTTCAGTTTGTGCTGTTACACTTTTATTTCAACTTGGAAACTTATTGACATGCTTGAAATGCAAAAATGTTTGTATGTAACTTTTGTCTGTAGAGTGAGTAGATTTACTGTTTTGAACTTGAGCTCACCCGAACAGAACAACACATTCTATGTGCGATAACTGCACGTTGTCCTACCTGTGACACAATGCGAATGGTGCTTCCTGTCCATTGTGCGACCCCCTTTAAAGGAACAAAAGAACAAAAATACAAAGTTCTGTCGTGAAACTCTAGATGGCACAGGCTGATAGGTACTTAACTCAATCTGCTTGCAATCTCATCATTTTCTATAGAGCACAGCTGATTTGTTCCTGCTGTATCAGTAGCCAATGAGCTCGCTGCTTAACCTTCAAATACTTGGTCAGCATTGGCTGTAGCAGTTGCAGTGTGCTTTCAGAAACCCACCTCCTTCCCCATCTCCACATGTATAGATCTATTATACGGGTAATTCATGTATGCTATATTGTACAGCAGCAGCATGTCTTGCTTGCTCACAGCAGTGTGCCGTGTATGTATCGGCTGTAGGAAGTCTCATACTTGCTCTGCAGCACCAGCAACAGTGTAGCAGATCTATTCCACTAAGACCAAACATTGTCATGCAGAACACAAAATATGACTGAAAGGCCTGTGAAAATACTGTATGTACTGTATGGACCAAAAAAACAAAAAACAAAAAAAAACACTTATGACTCCTCGAACTGAAAGCACATGAAGAAAAAATGGAAGCATCCAGGTTAAGTTCTTCCTGGGCTTCATGCGCCAGCCAAGCAAATGCCACTGAGATGAATGAGAATGATAATGGATAGCTCTCTCCAGGTATTATATACTTCCTTGTTCAAAACCAGCCTAATTGAGCGGATAACCAGTGAAGCTGGCAACACTTGTTGCTTCTACGTCATATCTGGACTCAACATCTGCTTTTTCCTGGTACCTTAAGAAAAAAAAAAATCTAAATTATCTATGAGGAGTGTACACATGTTTACTATGTTTGCAATGCAAACATAAACTCATCCAGACTGTTTTAATGCTTGAGGAGACCTGAAGTGGCCATGAACCATTTGATGCACTTAGACATTTACAGGTTTTTCTACCGGCTACAGCATCACACAGAAGCTATTACAAGACAAGATAGCATTTCATAATAAGCAATTAAGTTCTAGAGAAAATGTTCATAGGGTATAAACCTCAAGGCATGCTATACTTGAATAATCTTCAGTAATTTACATCTTATTTAAATTTACATGCTGGGATAGTGACCGTATATGACAACGATTTTGTGTTGTTTCACTCTCATTTTCTCTTCTCATTGAGAACCAGACCTCAACAGTCCTCGTCTCTCATGAATTTTGCTTATTATATAGACCTTCAGGACAAGTTATATCTCGCATATGCATTACTTGTTGTTGCTGAACATGAAGGCTGAATCTCCATAATGATGACGACATTTGTAACTGGGGACCTTTTCGGTTGTTCTTTATATGGAAACCTCAAGAGACAACAGCCATAAATTTCTTCAAATGCCCTGATGGCGCCATCCTTTTTCATGTGCATAGGAGTCATTTTTAATTTCTTGGCTTTGCCTAATTGAGTGAACAAATGCTTCTTTATCTAATGACGTCCAAAAAAGTTTCAAAAGCCAAATCGTCACCTTGGAATTAAAAGGTTATATCTGACATTTTTTGTCAAAATTGAGTTATTCACATATTCTGTGAAAACGTATTTACATCATGTGATGTTTTGTTTTTAAGTTGTGTACATTTTTGGGACTTTTTTTTTTTTTTTAGAAAACAAAAAGATTCTATCTACAAAGGAGTATGGAATGCAAAAACTTTGAAGCTCAATATTTCAAAACTGCTCAGAATGCAGACAGAACCGTATAATTCCAAGGTGCCGAAATGTAAACCCAGGGCTTCAGACTAAGACGTGATAGCAATGGCATCAGTGCATCTAAGTTCTACAGACAGGAGCAGGAGAACCATTATGATGAAGTACAATCAAATTATTTATGCTTGTAGGTTGCTTTGCATTAATGTACTAAATCCCAGATGTCATTCATGTCTAGCAACCCCCCTGGCCAAAATAAATAAATTATGAATTTCAGTAATGTAGAAAGTGTAAGCTTGTCCAATCAATGAAATGCTTATTCAGAGCTCACATTATAAAGTGATTTGCTTGTGCTTTATTTAGCTTCTTTTTTTCTCTCAAATTTTTAAGTAAGAACTTAAGAGTCAGTGCATGGACATGAGAGAATAAATAATTTATTAATTTAGCCTATTAATTTATTATAGGTTTTGTTCACAATGAGTCTGAAGGCATGGATGCAAATTGTGAAAACCACAGTACTTGTTGGAACTACAAGAATAGTTCATGTTTTAATCAATATCTCTGCCTCTATTCCTGGAGTAGAGATGCTTTAAGCCGGACTCACACTGTAAGATCTTAGCCACAATTTGGCCGTCTGAGACAAATTTTGTGAATCCTAAAGATTCCTCAGATCCTATAGGTCACTGTTCACTGACAGCCGATTAATGACATTGCGATCAAATTGTCAGTGTCAGAAGATTTGACGCACAGTCCTGCAGTGTGGCTTCTCTTACGACAACCATCAAATCAAAAACCAATAGGAGTGACGCATTTAGTGAGAAAACAACAAACCACACACATCGTCTTTGTTTTTTTCCAGTCTTCTTTTCAAGTGAAGCCATGGTCATAATTAACGCTAGAGATTTGTTTTTGATTTGTTTTAGCCATCATTTCTATTCTGCATATAAATGCAGCTCACATCTCTGAAAGTGTCACGAATTGATGATGTAAAACTCTGGACGAGTCTTCTTGTGTGCGTCTGTTTTTAACACGTCTTGATTGCCGTATGTACAGTCTGACATTAATGACAAATGTGACATGGCTTACAACAGGGATCGTACAGTCTGACAAACAACAGTCGTAAAGGACTATTATAAATCGTACAGTGTGCACCCGGCTTTAGGCTGATATATCACACTGTGAGGTGGGAAGCATCACATTAAACCTGTGATGTTTATTGTTGTTTTTCACCTTTCTGAAGGCAGTTTTCTCATTGCTACCAGTCTATGCCTAATAGGATATTTATAGTTCTCCCATTTAAGGCAGCAAAGAGGATATTTTAAAAAGATCTTTTCCTCTGTGAATCATAGGACCAAATCAGGTAACACAGCAAAGAGGAAGATAGATGGGAAGATTTTATCCTCTGTGCCATGCATTCTGTCCAGACACTGCTCATTTTCCTATTACAGTATGTCAAACAGACAGAGGGGAGTATTTGAGGCAAAGAAAAATGTCATAGTGGAGTTCACTTCAGATTGCACCCAGTTGCGAATGACTGTAACTGAATAACTGTATCTGTTTGTTCAGACAGTGTAGTCCAACGTGATCTCATGTGTATTCATGTCTGTTTACATAAAGTGTGTTTCTACCACACATACATTTACTTACGTTTTCATTCACAATGAAACATACAAAACGAACGTATTGACAGCACTAAAACGTAAATTAATCGCAAATCTTTATATATCAGTATTAAAATTGTGGCATTAATACTTTGATTCTATTGTATTCATTTGTCATATCAATGACATTATGTTTTCTGAATTAATATATATATACGTTTTATATATTCTTTTTATATTATAATTAATATAATTTATAATTATAAAATGGTTATGTTTGGGGGTAGGTTTGAGGGATCTACAATTTATCTATAAAAAGGTAAAAGGGTTAGGGTTAACCCGATTATACAAATATCTTTATGATTTAAAAGATTTGTCAATATTTTACGTTTCTTTAGCTGTAAATACGAAATAATGTTTACGTTTAAATGTTGTCAATACGTCCATATTGTAAGTTTAGTTTCTATCCAAATGTACAAAAATGTACGTTTTGCACCTGAAAATGTTAAGTATTGATACCTGTATGTATTAACAATGAGACCAGGCTGTGTAGTCAGTATCTGCTTTATAAATATTTAGAGTTTACAGTTGCCATAGTAATGACCATCATGAGTTAATCATGAGCTCTTGTTGTAGTGCTAAAATGTCTGAAATAGTTTACTTCTTTACTGATCTGAACTTTTAGACTGAAACTCATTTTACACTCCAATTTTAATCAGATTTAAATTTAAAAACTATGGTTTTAGATTGGAATGGCTTGTGTGTGTGTGTGTGTGTGTGTGTGTGTGCGCGTGTGCGTGCATGTGTGTGTAAACCAAATGGAATAAGTAAAATGCAAAAAAAAAAAAAAAAAAAAAACCTTCTGTTTGTCTGAGCAAAGCCTAAAACAGAAGAGACTGCACCAAATTTAGACATGACTCAGTACTTAATTTAGTCTCAGATTTTCTACCCAGGCTTATTGGAAAAACAATCAGATTCAAGCTTGCCAGATAGAAAAAGGGTTTGTCATTTTGCATGAAGTATGTTTGTGGCATTGAGACAAACGTTACTAACTAGGGTGGACCCCACTGCTATTAAAACAGTTTAATCACTCAATTGGAATTGGGTGTAACACGGTGTTGCGAGAGGTTGTTAGCACCAGTTGTCCTATGGGATCTACAGCATAGGGGTTACACAGGGGTCCACAAGTTCACCTAGAGTTTCATTACAAGTTCAGTGATCACACGTGCTGCAGCACACATAACCCGAGATAATTACAACCTCTTGTATCCCAGTGTTCATGTGTGCTGTATGTGCACTTACAGGTGTTCAACAAGTACAAACAGTGCCTGAGAGCTGTAGGAAACAATAACCCTTCGCTTACTGAATTAGCATTGACTTCTCTGTTTTTAACCAGCTCAAATTTTATTGCCAATCATTCCTGCTTTCCTTCTTGTGGTGTGTTAAACGGATCAGCTCTGAGTTTATTAAATCTGTCCAAGTACATGAAACACTGCGCATAAAGCTGGATGCTGGTCAGGGCTCATTTAATAAAACGTTCTCAAATACACATGCTCTTTATCTCCCTGTGAAATCACATTACCGCTGTCATTTGTCCTGTGGAGGGACAGACACTCATGACGTTAACGCAATCTGCCTCTGTCATCTGTAGCTTAATCGGTCTTACCAGGCGTAATGCGACAAGTGTCCAGCAACAAGTGATTCATCCATCCAAACTGAAGCGAGTATGCAGTGTGATGACACTATTACAGCTGAACAGAACTTGTTTGATGTTCAGTGTACAGTTATGTGGAGTTGGATTTTAGATCTAATAATAATAATAATAATAATACTATGCAGTTGTATGTTTTTTTATATTCTGCCTCTATTGACTTGGCGAATTAAAGGATTAGTTCACTTTCACATAAAAATTAGACAAAGATTTACTCACCCTCAAGCCTTCCTAGGTGTATATGACTTTCTTCTTTCTGATGAACATAATCTGAGAAATATTAATAAATATCCTGATGCATCTGAGCTTTATAATGGCAGGACGGACCAATGAGTATGAGCTGAAGAAAGTGTCTCCATCCACATCTATCCATCATAAACGTGTACTCCACACAGCTCCAGAGGGTTACTAACTGCCTTCTGAAGCGAAGCGTTTGTGTAAAAAAAAAAATCCATATTTAACGAGTTATGAAGTAAAAAATCTAGCTTCCGCCAGACTGCCTTCTGTATTCAAGTTACGAATAATACAAAGAAAGTGTAAACTGCCGTCGCGTCAGTTACACTCTTTCCGTAAGTTGAATAGGGAAGGCATAGGGTATAGTGTAAGCTTTGTGAACTGCAAGAGTTTTACACTTACTTCGTACGTTGAATACAGAAGGCGGTCTGACGGAAGCTAGATATTTTACTTCATAACTTGTTTAAATATGGATATTTTTTTACACGAATGCATCGCTTTACTTCAGAAGGCCTTTATTAACCCCCCCGGAGCCGTGTGGAGTATGTTTATGATGGATGGATGAGGATGGAAGCACTTTCTTCAGCTTCATACTCATTGGTCCCATTCACTGTCATTATAAAGCTCGGATGCGTCAGGATATTTATTAATATTTCTCCGATTATGTTGATCAGAAAGAAGAAAGTCATATACACCTAGGATGGCTTGAGAGTGAGTAAAGCTTGGGCTAATTTTCATTTGAAAGTGAACTAATCCTTCAAGGATTTTTTTCCAGGATTCCATGTGGCAAATGCATGTATGGAAAATCTAAAAATATTTGTCTTTAAGTTCACATAGAGATTGAGGCTCATTATGTATGTAATGGTGCGAGTTTGAAGTGCCACTATTATGCTTTTACGGATATTACCTTTAATGTAATGTGTAATATAAATGTATATGAATGGAAAATGTCTGCAAAGTTTCAAAGATCAAAGTGCAGGATAAATGGAATTACTTCCCCTAAAAGAAAGAACTGATTCTAAACTGCCTGAAATGAGTCATCAATAATTCCAGTCATATTTTCTGCTCGAACCTACGTAAATAAGAACCTATGTGGTAACACATTTGCATAATGCCAGCCTTCATTGGCTTCCCACGAACAATGTCTACTTTGACCCTCAAACACTGTAGTTGTAGCTGAGTCCTGGAAGAGTTCGGTTTGTGTTGTCGGCATGTCAAGAAAATGCTGTTTTCTGCACTGTGAAAGCAAATTCACTCTGATGCACTTCCAAGGAATGAGGACTCAGGCTTGAATTGATACAGTGAAACCGTTGGCATCAATACTGTTTATATCACTGTGTTGTGCTGAGGAAGATCCAGAGCTGAAATTCAGACATGGGGTGATGGGAGTTTTGTTTCCATTGGTCCGCCTGACTAATAAGAGCAGAGTATACCAATTACAGCAGACTGGGTCAGCTGTTTTTTTGACCTTGGATGCACATAAACCTATTGTAGGAGACCTCCAAAACAAAATTAGGAAACTTTAAAATAGCATAATAGGGGCACTTTAAGGAACACAGCTGAAAGCCCATTATCATACAACAAAATGTATTTTTTAATAAAAAAATATCCAAATTTATACAGTAAAGCACATGGAAAAGTTAACTCACGATTGCTTTCATCAGAGCTGTGCATAGAGACTCAGGAAGTGTTGGCTCAGAAGGTTTGAGTCTGACAAGTCAAGTCACCTTTATTTATATAGCACTTTTTACAATGTAGATTGTGTCAAAGCAGCTTTACATTGATAACTGGTACATTATTTTGGCTGCACAGCAGCTCTTAAAGAATAGTGTCAATGCAGGTAGATTAAAGCACTGTTGAATATCAAATATCAATTGTCAAGTGTCCCCAACTAAGCAAGCCAAAGGCGACAGCGGCAAGGAACCCAAACTCCAACAGGTGACATCAGGTGGCAAACAGGTGTTAAAATGGAGAAAAAAAACGGGGGCCAGTTCTCCTCTGGCAAAAAGTGCTTTGTTACGACTCAGGTTGCTATCATAAGTCAGATAAGGATCGCAACATTCAAAGTATTTAATTCAGTTCCATCCAGTTGAGGATCGTATTCATCACACCGGTATGACCTGGGTCACGTCCTGATATCTCACTCCAATTTCCTATAAATAAAATAAAAATCCCCAATAATAAAAAGGTCAGTTTATTTAAAAAGAAATATAGAGTTTAGCTAAGCTAACAACACTTTGTAATAAACATAAAAATACATAGCTCCAGTGGTTGATCCCGAAAGTATAGGCTCAAATATCGTTCATCATCATTTGCATCAGTTTCAGTAGATTATCCTGCTCTTTTGCTTGCTGCAGCCTCCCGTCTCTGTGAAAACTGTGTATTAATTGCATACATAAGGTAAATTAACCATGTCATGGTAATCATCTACTCCCAAAATACAACATGTATTGGCTAGAAGCGACTGCGGCAGCTTGCTGTACATTTCAGTGAAATCATTAACAACGTGCAAAAAAATTTGGTCCTCGTTCTTGATCCACTGACATACCGCTGCAATTTTGACTTAAATAAAATAAAAGATATATGAGGGTGGACTACAACTCGAGAAATCTAATTAATGTTGTACTATAAAGTCATCAAATGACATTAAAAACATTAAAAAATAAGATATTACCTCTGGCTTCTAACCGAGAGAAACTTAATTGTTTCTATTATGAATCTAAACCTGTTTAAGCATCCCTTTCATGCTAAAACAAATGGGCATGATGAGACAAATCCTCTGGACACAATAACTTATGACACAGTCCTACAGCGTCACATATTTTAGGCTCTACAGGAGTACATTGACAGCAGTTACTCTCTCATCTGTCCTCAGGACACATAACATCTGTCATCATTGCTGCTAACATTTTCAAACACCTTTAATTTGTAAAGAGATTGTTGTTGCAGCAATTAACTCATGCCTTATGTTGTACAATCAAGGCGAACTTCTGATGTAACCAAAGAGTGAAACTTTCCAGTCCTTACTACAAAACAAACTCCGTCAGTGTATCAGTTTTGCCAGCAATATCACATTCGCAGTCATTAAGTTGTGTTGAATATCAGTATGACAGTGATTCGGCTGCAGATAATCTAAACCATGATGACATCCAGAACAGCGTCACTGTTGCAAGTGTGATATTACTCTTGTATAGAAGTTTTATCAACTCTGGCGTTTTGCATTTTGCAGCATCTGCTGAATGAAAGTGTCAGTGGTACAAAGTAATCTTTGGCTAGCACACTCATGCACCAACGCCCGCCGTTCAGTAAATCAGTGTAAACATCACATAACCTAATTAATATTCATGACCCCAACTTCTCCTGACATGGTTTGTTAATGAAGAACCACTGGCACCAAAGTCTGTTTCAAAGAAAGTCAATTCACCCATATTTACCACGCCTCCGTAAACAGGAAAATCCAGAAATCTCAAAAACTGCTAAAAAAAAAAAAAACATATGTAAATAACATATCAAATCAGCAATAAAATCTGACATGAACTGACCCATAAATGTTTACATATCAGAAAACGCAGTACCAAACTACAAACAACAATGTGTTGCATTCAAAGTACTCTCTGGTGGCATACATGAATATCTTAAACGGATTCACTCCACATAAATCATTTAAAGGGATAGTTCACCCAAAAATGAAAATTCTGCCATCCTTTACTCATGCTCAAGTAGTTCCAAACCTGGAATATATTTAGAAAAATGTCAGTAGCATTTACTATCATAGTAGGAAAAATAAATACTATGATAGTCAATGGGGGGGGTTTGGTCTGTTTGGTTACTGACATTCTTCCAAATATCTTCCTTTGTGTTCAGCAGAACAATGAAATTCATACAGGTTTGGAACAACTTGGGGGTGAATAAATGATGACAGAATTTTCATTTTTGGGTGAACTAACCCTTTAAAACATGGCATGTTGCAGTTAGGGATGAAGAAATTGATAGCCAGTGAGCACTGATATCCCTAAAGTGAAACCAGTGCTTCTTGAGGCGGTCAATTTTGACGATTATTGTTGCTACTGAAGATGTAGACGAAGATTGTTGAATAAAGGCATGAATGTGGTTGTGTTCCTCACAAAATGCAGTCATATGATTACAGCATAAGTATAAAATAGATTACTTTTGTGATCAATTTATAGTGCATTTATGGTGTATTTTATGGTCATTTTTGTCATGGTTAAACAATTTCATACAATTTATTAAATTTAAGATTTTAAAGTAGTCTTGTAAAATGATGTAATTCCTTCTGTAGCCAGACAGAATAGGATGAAATGTTATCATTTCAAATAAAGTGAATAAGGCAACTTTATCAAACTCATTGATCATAAATACAAAAGAATCAACCAATTAATTCTGTAAATGAAATATTCATAAACTAAATAAGGATTTGTTCATCTGTAAAGTTGTTCATATAACCCTGACAGCAACATAGTGTCAGCCCAGATCCGGCCCACATCTGGTCCACGTGTAATCCACATGTACCGGATGTGGGCTGGATCTGGGCCACGTTGCTGCCTGGGAAATGATTTACATTTAAGATGCTTTCTCTAAAGGATTAGTTCACTTAAGAATTAAGATTTCCTGATGATTTATTCACCCCCATGCCATCCAAGATGTTAATGCCTTTCTTTCCTCAGTCAAAAAAAAATTAAGGTTTTTGAGGAAAACATTCCAGGATTTTTCTCCATAATAGTGGACTTCACTGGGGTCCAAACTGCAGTTTAAATGCAGCTTCAAAGAGCTCTACACAATCCCAGACGAGGAACAAGGGTCTTATCTAGTGAAATGATTGATCATCTTCTAAAGAAAATAAAAATTATATACTTTTTAACCACAAATGCTTGTCTTGCACTGCTCTGCGATTTTACATAATCGTGTTGAAAAGGTCACGCGTGACATAGGCGAAAGGGCCGAGCAAGTGTTTACAAAGGGTGTTAAAAGGGCAAGTGTTGTTTAATTAGAATCAGATCTTGCCTTTAGGGAGTGACTGAACCATATGATACAGCTGCTATAATGATTTGGCTTTTATTTTTTAGGTCACACTTTATGTTAGGTGTCTTTAAGGTAACACTTTAGTATAGGGAACATGTATTCACTATTAACTACAACTTTTCCCTCAATAAACTCCTAATTTACTGCATATTAATAGTTAGTAAGTTAGTTGTTAAGTTTAGGTATTGGGTAGGATTAAGAATGTAGAATAAGGTCATGCAGAATAAGGCATTAATATGTGCTTAATAAGTACTAATAAACAGCCAGTATTCTAGTAATATGCATGCCAATAAGCAACTAGTTAAAAGACCCTAAAATAAAGTGTTACCGTCTTTAACTATGTGCTTATTGTGTTGATGTTGTATTGCAAAATACTTTTGCTGCTATTGAGGTGGGATACGGGTAAGGTTAGGACAGGTTTGGTGGCATGGGTAGGTTTAAGGGTGTGTTAAGATGTAAGGGAAGAGTCAATAGTGCTATTATAGATGTAATTACAGAAATTAATTACAGCTGCAATTACATGCAGGTATTTTTTTTTAAATATAAGGAAAATGTAAAATCATGTATGTCATGTATGCACTTAATATAAAGTGGGACCATTCTTTCTGTAGAACACAAGATGTTTTGATGAGTCTTCATGCAGCTCCATAAAACAACAGTTCATAGTAAACGCAGGCTATCGAGCTCCAAAAAGAACAAAAACAACCATTATAGCATCGTAAAAGTATTCCATATGACTCGTATGATAGGCTGAGATTTAAGTCATTATTTAATTTTGGGTAAACTATTACTTTAGGCATGAGTTCATCCTGCCAATTTATTTATTTATTTATTTTTTAATAAAATGCTTAAAACTGAATTAACTGAACGTGTTGAAGCCATGGTATTGTAGTGAGTGCATGTACGCTGCACTATGGCACTTTTCCAAAATGCCAAAATACTTGATAAATTGTATGCCTTTTTTTATTTTTTTATTTTTATTTTATTTTTTTGAATAATTGAACCTATTATTCATAAACAGCTTGATGAATAACAGTCATCCCATCTTTGGCTCCAATTAATTACATGTGCGTTTAATTGTGTGAGAACCTGTCAATGCACCGGAGCTCTTGCACAGACTGAAGTGTTTCTGTCAGCGCGCGTAGCATTTATTCAGTTAAATTGGACTTCCATGAGTGGCACTCAGCAAGAGGCTGAAAAACATCACGGTGACTTGCGTCATCGGAGTGGGCTCCTGATGTCCGTGATGTGTTTAGCGTGTTCTGTGTTATTGTGTAAACAAACAGGAAGAGCTGACCTTGATCTATGCCCTACATGCTGATGGCTGAACCCTGATCTACTGGACTCAAACACACACTTTATGTAAAGTATGTGCCCTCTGCTATACTAGTTCACATTAAGAATTTCATAGAGTTGCACACCTACACCAAACGTGTTTGAAATGTGTTATGAAAGTACAAGACCATCTATTCATTTTAATTGTCAAATAAGTAATTGTCTTTAAGGCCATGATATGAATTTATTATTATTATTATTATTATATGTTCCTTGAGGTTCACTTATAACGTTAAGGCACAATATGTATATTTTCGTCAATAGAGGTCGCTTATTCAAAACAAAAGCATAGCTTGATGATGCCTTGATTTCGCGGAATCATGGGAGGTGTTGTCTTCATATCTACAGCTGGTGGAAATCGAGGGTAACGCATGTATTATGTCATTGATAGGCGATGCACGGACACAATCCGTGTCCTGGTTAAAATCGCTTATTTCTCTGGATTTAAACATTCTTGGAAACATTTGGGATAATGTAAGTACACAACTCAGCAAAATATGCACTGTTCTAGTGGTTTTTGGATATTTTAATCCAAAAGTCTTACACATTGTGCCTTTAAGCTATGAAACTTGCAGAATGTTTTAATGGTACTCTTATATGTATGTCAAAAGATCAAGGCTAATATAATTTCTCATGCCATGTCCCCTATAATAGGCATCAAATGTAAAATAAAGCTCAGCAGGACAAAAAAGTTTTACTTAAGCATTCATAAAACTCGCAAAACTCCTTAAGTCAAATAAAAGTATTAAACAATACATAACCACAACAATAATAATAAATTATTATTATTATTATTAATATTTGGGAGATGATCAATCCTTGGTACGTCCCCTCCACTTTTCAAGTTGTATGTACACGTCTGCACAGAGCAAACAAATCTAGGGCATCTGCATTAAACAGCATGGTGAGAATGAGACATGTTGGTACAGTTGTCATTCTTTGTTGAATTATTCTAGTGAAATAAACATTAGGATAATTCAACTAGGTGCAAATTTGCTAAATGAAAATTTAAATCCTGTCAAAAAAGATTTAAGCTTTCATTCAGGAGCAAGTTTAATAAACAGTATTTGTTAGACATGCAGTTCCTTCAGTCTAGCCTCTCTGAATGCACTAAAATAGGTTAAGTTTTTAAAATTGACCATAAGATGTCAAACAAAATGTTAGTTTATTGCGTAAGGGTTTTAAAGCTGCAGGTTTTCTGAACTAAAATAAAAAAAGAATAAATATCACACATGAATAAGGCACAGTTTTGCTCAGTGCACACTGTAAAGCAGAACCCTGTCCTGACACACACATCACTGGAGAACAACACCAGGATGATGTGTGCTGCTGTGACCTGGATCTTAAATCTGATGGCTTGGGTGGTGGCTTAGGGAAAAAAGCAAATGAGAGAAAAGGTTGATTTTTTTTCTTCTTCTTTTTCTTTTTTGGTGTGTGTGTGTGTGTGTGCGCGTTTTTTGTGACTTATGAGGATGCAAATTTGTGTAACGACATGGTATTACACTGGTATTATGACGTAAACGAAATATGAGGACATTTCATGAGTCCTCACAGGGCAGCGTCATGCAGGAGGGCAAGGAATATGGTCAAGATGATTGACAGAGAGCACTGAGATAATAACTGAGTTATATTCAGCTCTTCAGATCACATAATTCACTGGGAAATGAATAGAAATGGTATACCGTATGACAAAATATTTTTCAAACATGTAAGAATAAATCAATACTCCTTCAAATATGTGCACGTTTGGATTAAGAGCCCTAACGGATGCTGTTCAGTGAACCTTTGTGAACACAAATAAACCAGAGCACATGTGACTGAATTTGTACAGTATGAGTGTTAATATTCTATTCAAAATATATATATATTAAAAAATTACAAATCGATTATTTTGCACTCCTGACATAAATTAAGAAATTTATGTCACCGCAACCTAGTTTTATCATAAACAATGGCCAAAATACAGTTGCTGTCCCCCAAAACAAACAAAGACCCAGAGTACTGGACACAGCAATGTTAAGGATAGGTCTGCCTTCACTCTCCCTGGAGTGTCACTTGTCGTGACAGTGCTTCTGCTGCATGGTTGAGCTTGGCTGGGATGTAAGTGGCCCGCAGCGACTTCAGTCGGGCGAGTTGCGACATGCGACGTGAAGGTAAACCAACCTGACAATTAATGTATGCAATCGTCGCCATGTTGTCCTTCCAGACCAACACATGCTTGCCCTGGATCAAAGGCCAAAACCTCCACAGGGACAGCAGTACCACTAGCAACTCAAGGCAATTGATTTGCTAACGTAGTCAAGGTCCTGTCCTACATGCCCTTTTGCAAAAAGCCCCCAGCCTGACTTCGACACCTATTTTGTGACAACAACATGCTTAGACACTAATTCTAGGGGATCCCTGGAAGCAAACCGAAGAAACGGTCTGTGTTGAGGTAAAATCGAGACATGGAAGTATGCGTCCTTCGTGTCTATTGCTGCAAACCAATCCTGAATGCATGTCAAAATGCTCCTCTGTGTCAACATCTTAAACAGGAGCCTGTGCAGGGCCAGGTTCACAACGTATAGGTCTAAGATTCACCGTAACCCATGCCTTTCTTTGGTATGATGAAGTAAGGGCTGTAAAATCCCTTCTTCGTCTCAGCTGGAGGGATAGGCTCTATTGCGTTCTTCGCCAAGAGGACTGCAGTTTCTATATGCAGGACAGGGGTGTCTTTGCCTGCCACTGAAAAGGATGCCATTGAACATACGTGGGCGTCTGGTGAACTGAATGGCATAGCCGAGTCTTACTGTCCCGAAGAGCCAGTGTGACACAAACACTGAACCAGCTAATTAATATCCTCAGGAGCACTTGATAATTACAGACAGGTGTGTTGGATCAGGGTTGGATCTGAACTCAGCAGGTAGGTAGATCTCCAAGAACAGGATTGGGCACCCCTAGTGAAGATGATTTTGCTTAAGTTCAAACTGAGCATCAGAATGTGGAAGAAATTTAAGAGACTTTGAACTTGGCATGGTTTTTGGTGCCAGACGGGCTGGTCTGAGTATTTCAGAAACTGCTGATCTACTGGGATTTTCTCGGACTACCATTTTTAGGGTTTACTGAAAAATGTTTTATTAACAAAGTTCGATGTTTAAATGATCTATCCAATCAGCACGAGAGGAGGCGACGTAGTCGTATACGTAGCCATATGCGTAACCGACTCACCTAAGTTCCTCTGTGGGCAAAAATGCCTTGATGATGTCAGAGGATAGTGGCCAGACTGGTTTGAGCTGATAGAAAGGCAATAGTAACTCATATAACCACTTGTTACATCCGAGATCTGCAGAAGAGCATCTCTGAACACACAACACGTCGAACCTTGAAGCAGATAGGCTACAGCAGCACAAGACTAAACCGGGTGACACTTTTGTCAGCCAAGAACAGAAAACTGAAGCTACAATCAATCACCAAGTTTGGACAACAGAAGATTGGAAAAAAGTTGCCTGGTTTGGGGAGTCTCAATTTCTGCTGCCACATTCAGATAGTAGGGTCAGAATTTGGCATAAACAACATGAAAGCATGGATCCATGAACCGTTCAGGCTGGTGGTGTAATGGTGTGGGGGATATTTCCTTGGCACACTTTGGGCCCTTTAGTACCAATTGAGCATTGTTTAAACACCACAGCCTACCTGAGTTTTGTTGCTGACCATCTCTATCCCTTTATGACCATTGTGTACCCATCTTCTGATGGCTACTTCCAGCAGGATAACGTGCCAAATCACAAAGCTCAAATCATGTCAGACTGGTTTAACTATACTCAAAGGGACTCCACAGTCACCAGATCTCAATCCAATAGAGCACCTTTGGGATGTGGTGGAACGGGAGTATCATGGATGTGCAGCTGACAAATCTGCAGCTACTGCATGATGCTATCATGTCAATAAGGACCAAAATCTCTGAGGAATGTTTCTAGCACCTTTTTGAATCTATGCCACTAAGAATTAAGGCAGTTCTGAAGGCAAAAGGGGGTCTAACCCGGTACTAGCAAGGTGTACCTTATAAAGTTATCAAAAGTACAGACTTTGGTACCTAGTTGGTACAGAAATTTAAAAAATGTGACGCTTTGAGCGCTGTTAAGTCAAACAACTCTGATTACCCATTGTGTTCACTCATCGGATATGTCTGTGATTGGCTTCAATGATCAACGCTATAAAAACGTTGTAAATAGTCATCAATGAAGCTCTTCACCAAGCGCTTACACAGATACACACGGGAGCATTTGAAAGCAGACGTCAATTGTGGACCAGTCTGCTGATAGATGCCTGCTTTCAAATTCAATGAGCGTGTCAACACAATGGCCAATCAGAGGTGTTTACGAATCAAAAGCTTCACATTTTTAAATTTTCAGGACCGCTGGGTACCGAAGATGGTACTTTTGACAACTCTAGTACCTTATAACATGGCTGGTGAGTGTATATGTATGTTTTTGTAGTTTTGCAAAAATATTGGTAGAGGCATATTTTGTCCAATGAGCCTATGTTGAAAATGACCATATCAAACAGTCTTGTTTGCTTAAAATAGGGGCAGCATTTCCTATACCATCTTTCTGTTTACCACACGTTTCTGAGATTCCTGAAAAAATGAGTGAAGAACTTTTTTATGGTTGATTGCATTCACCTGTCCTTTCTGCCTTCTCTCATTCTTACTCTGTGTGTCTCTAGCTCTGTCATATTTTTCCCAGACTTGCTCTGGAATATATCCCAGCTAATTAGCATGAATGAATGCAACCGCCTTTCACTGTCACTCACACTAGCTTACACCCTTTACATTTCATGTCAAACTGGCCATCTTTGAACTGTCGCCCCTAGTGGAAATGTGCTCATCCATCTGTGTGAAGGATGGTCGGCTCACCTTGGCATTAGTTTTGCCATCAGCAATCTTTCTTGTTGAAGTCAAATGCAATCGCAGTTCTCTTTGAGAAGCTGAATCTATCCTCACAAGCAACGTCATGCCAATAGGATAAAAGTAATTATACATTAAAAAAAATAAATGTTAAAAAAAATAGACAAAGACTATAATGATGCTGAAAATTCAGTGTTGCCATCAGTAATGGAATAAATTACATTTTAAGATACATCACAATAGAAAAAGTTATTTTAAATGGTAGTAATATTTCACAGTATTACTGTTTTTTACTGAATTTTTGATCGAATAAATGCAGCCTTGGTGAGCATAAGAAACCCCAAACTTTTTAACGTTAGTGCGTTCCCATGTAGTTGAACTTGTGACATTGGTGTTGCTATCATCCTGCTTTACCAGTGAGCCGTAAGCACACATTTCAAGCGTCCTTGTATATAACCAAGTGGGATAGTAAATAAACAATCATTGGAAGCTAAGCGGGTAAGAATCTAACCTGATCTGACATGTCACCCCCTTCTTTCTTTTTTTTCAGATCTTATCACCATTTATTTCTTAAATTCATCAATGTCCTTCAAGCTCAGACTTTCAAGTTGCACACAGATTTAGGTGCAATGAATAAGAAATACTGGTTGACTTCAGTGGTGGAGTGATTCTGTTTAGTCCCAGTAAAGTACAGCAGATATGATGAGTCATATGCATGATTATATCCCTAGATGTATTAGTTATTTGAATTTAGCATTGTTTTTCCTTGCATTGCGTGACCTTCTCAGAAAATACCACCATTTTTTGGAGGTATTTTGGAGGTTTTTCACAACCCCTCAAGAAACATTAGTTTAAAGGAGGAATAAGTTGCTCTGCCATAGTCCTCTACCTTTACTAAAGGAAAATTCCACTAGTTTGTGCTGAGGGGAGATAAATGATATGGTTACTGGGAAGATAGCATTGCTTGGTATGTACAGCTGCATAGCTGGCTGCTTAACTTGATAAATCCATTATTTATGTTCTGAGGCGCTTGTATGCCAGCTTCTGAAAACTTCATTGGAGAGACACGGCACAGTGTCACCCTAAACTATGCTTCTCTCCAAAACATTTGGGAACAAATGAGACCTTCCTCACTGCCCAAAATAAGAATGGAAGTTCAAGAGCCCCCAGGCAATTTGTCGTGGTTTACATAAGTGTATGTGAGAGCATCTGGCAGGGCATATGGGAGCATGTCTCTAATAAAGTGGAAGTGTGATTCAGGGAAACACAAAATGAGAAAGACAGGAGAGGAGAAACCACTTACAAAGAAAAGACCAAATGAAACAAAACAGTAGAGAAAGTTGTATTGTATTCACCCAGAAGCGGAAGTGAGAGATCCATATGGGAATTTCCAGCCGATGCTACAGGAGCACTGGGCATGTCAGAGAGTTTAAAGCCCTGAAAACTCCTCCTTACATGTCACAATGCAGGGTGATTTACTTCTGGATCACAAGGAGTGCATATACAGAACCTTTAGCCTAGTAAAAGGTTGTTGATTAGGGATGTGCTATTACAGTTATGATCTGGTGGACAAAACATAGACTTACATTGGAGGGGAGACCAAAGCCATGCAGTGTACAAGGGTAACCTGCAATTGTTACCTTAAAGTGTGATTTCTACCTGATTTATCTTATTAAAAATTGTTTTGTTGCTTTAAATTAACATATATAGATTGGTTCAGTGATGTTTTGACTTGATAACCATTAAGTTTTGAATTTATTACCATTTTTAGGTTACCACTTTTTTCAGTATTATACCTTTGTAAAAAAGTACACTTTACTACAGTACATATTCACTATAGAAATTGATACTTTAAAAGAATATACTGAAGTGTGAACCGAACATCATGTTTTCAGACAATTAATTGAATGTTAAATTGCAATTAAATGAGAATGTTATAGTTAAAATTTATATTAAATGCAATTAGCTGCTGAACTTTAGAGTGCTTTTTTTGAACCACTTAAGTAAGAGTTAAGTACATATTTATATGTAATTTCATAATTACTTCTATTTAAATATGGTTAAAATGTACTGACAAGCATTTTGTAATGTAGTCATTTTTGTTGACAATTGAAAAGCTTATGTCGTATTTAAATACATGTAATTTGTACTTACACATTTATAATGATGAAGTTGCAATTTAGTACATTTAAAATTTATAAACTTTACATTTAATACAGAATAACACTACAGTTGAAATATAATCAAGTACTTTACATGTGCTTTAGTATGTTAGTCAAAACATCAAAATAACTATAAAGCATAAAGTAATACTTTTAATTTGACATTAGTAAAACTTTTAAAAAAGACTAAGAAACAGTCATGAACATGTACACTTTTTTAAATACACTCATGATTCATTGATATTATATAATCAGCAAGTACAGTTTTTTTTTTTTAAATAAACTTTAAAGATTTAAAGTACACTGCACATACAGTAAAATTAGGCATACTTTTTTTTCACAAATCCTAGAGACAGAATATCATAGTTCTTTTGAAAAGAAAAAAAAAAAACTGGAAACTGGAAAATAAGATGTGCTTCACCTAACACCTACTGTAAGTGCTATCTCTCTCTCTCTCTCTCTCTTTCTCTCTCTCTCTGTGTGTGTGTGTGTGTGTACATACTGTGGCTCTGTTTCTCCAGCTGCAGAATGCAAAACACATGGTTCCACACTGATATGGCCACATAATTGGAGTCAGTTGGCTTCAAACATGCTACCTTTTGCTAACCAGCCCAGCTCTTTAACCGTTATTGTCAGCATCCTTTTTTCTGTTTCTCGTTCCACTGGTCAGTCAGGGCGATTTCTTTGGGTCCTTGTCATTCCAGCAGATCCTGCTTTTAACCCTTGTTCGTGGTCTTACATTATTCCATAAATAATGTATATGAAGTGTAAAAGCTATATAGTAAAAAGCTATTTCTTGTTCCTGACATCCAGTATAGTGTAAATATAAAAGACTGAGCTTTATTCACTGATAATTTCCAAACCTTTGTTAACTGCATGCATATTAATTAGTGATGTCAATGTATTAATAAACACATATTGGTCAATCTCATTGAAACAGGTTACATTTCACCAAGGTGAAAGCTTTTTTGTACTTTGCACAATGAAAATGAGGCCTGTTGTTTGCATGGCCACATCATTTTAATAACAATTAGACTAATTTGAATCTTGCTAACATATTGTGTATAGATTTTTGTATAGATGTATAGATCTTTTCACATTCAAGGCTCTAGGTCTATAGCGTAGATGGAAAAAAGCTGCAGGGAACTGACTTTCCTTAAAGGGATTTTGTTCATACGCACAGTCACAGTCCAGGCAAGTCACACCATGTTTGATGAAGACCAGCATCATCAGACACTGGAACATGGGATTACTATGGTATTTTGTTTAAAACAAGCACTGTTTAAAAAAATGATGTGTCATCTGACACAGACACAGGCTGCTAACAGCTCTGGAGATTTGCTGTTCAATAAGAGTGAGATTAGTGATGTTTTACTCTCTACATACAGACAGAGGAAATAAACAAGGCACTATTAATGGGAACAGTTTGTTTTTCCAGGGAATGCACATACTGGATAAATGTGTACATTAAATACACTAGTGCTGCATCTGAATATGCCTGCTTCCATACTAGTAGATGAAAAAAGATGTCCAAATTCATAGTATTCATAAGACAGTAATCAAAAAGAGATTCTAAAGTGCACATCTGATGGATACTTTACTATCCCATGAGGCCACCGGGAGAGTACGTTTCAAACTAAATGTAGTACCTACTGGACAGTATGCGATTTCGGACAGATTTTGGACAATGCCTCTGCCAAATGCAGGGACAGAGGTTCAGATCCCAAACGTAATATGTGATTTTTATTTAAAATAATCCAAGCAAAACTGCATCCAAACTTAACAGCCTGTGACAGCCCAAGTGACGCAAGAGGTATCAACCTGTATTACTTCTAGCTTCTTTTCCAGTAATGTTGGCTGAACGTTGTTGAAGGCACTGGAGAAATCAAAGAACATTATTCTCATAGCACTGCCATGCTGACCAGATGTGAACTGACGCTCTGCAGTATGTAGATGATCACATCAATTTTAAAGCTTTTTTAGCATTGTAATTCAGTTTGAAGTTGGAATATAATGTATTATAATTATTTGATATCACAGTTTACTTGTGAGCTTATCAGTGTTGGGGAAAGTTACTTTTAAAAGTAATGTGTTGGGCTTCTACTACTCTCATTTGTAAGTCGCTTTGGAGAAAAGCGTCGGCTAAATGACTAAATGTAAATGTAATGTAAATTAAGTAATTTTTGCTTATTAGTATGGCTGAATTAGATCATTGAAGGTCAGCAGTAAGGACTTTCGTTAATAAAGTGAGATTAAATACATAAAGTATATTTGTGTAATTTAATATTGTTAATTATTACAGGTTTGCGTGAAATTCTGTGAATGCATCTCACTGTTTTTATTCATTTTGAGGAATATTGAATGTTTTCGTGCAAGTGACATGAGTAAATGCATGTTCACATTTAGTCTAGAACTACAATAACCATCATGTTCACACACAACGCCTCTGCGCTTTATTTCTCTCAACATGGGGACAGGAGAGCTGTCAGTCAATAAATGTGAAAAAAAGTAACTTGCATTACTTATTTGAAAAAGTCACCTATTTTGGTGTAAATTGAAAAAAATAATGTGTTACTTTGCTAGTTACTTTTAAAAGTAATCTGATTACATAACTCAAGTTACTTGTAATGCGTTACCCCCACCACTGGAGCTTATTTGTTTGGGTTTTTGCAGGCCACTTCATTTTGGAAGCCACTTTTTAATTTTGAAACACTGTTCAGTAAAAATTCTGGGGGAGATGAAACACTGTACCCTGTACATTTTAATCTTTTTTTATCTGATAGTCTACCCAGTAAATGCTAGAAAGCATGTGCACACTTCCCTCCTGTCACTATCATTGTGCATTTGGTGTCCTGAAATCCTCTCTTCCTGGCACATTCCTGGAGTGATTAGGATGATTTGATAGCGCTTCAGTACTGTGATACTCTTACCACATTCTGTACTGCTGTTTCTGTGTGAAATTTAAAGCTGGAGTGTGTCATTTTTAATGTTAAAATACTGTATCTCAGCATATTGTAAATCTTCCATTCAGAGGTTATTTTTTCCGAAAAGTATAAACACTCACTGTCTCTATAAAAAACACTTTGCTTGTTTGATTGAACATCAGGCTCAACCAATAGTGTGAGTTTGAGGCAAGACTACCTGTTTGTTCAACCTGCTTGAAAATAATAATTTTTCACCTTTAACTTTTCTTTTACAATAGATCCTTTCCATATTCTCAGAAGCAAAATCCAAGATGAGATGTTTCCATTGGCTTTTGGATTATTGCAGAAAATAAGCTCTGTGACCAACAAAAGTTTATGAGAGGTTTTGTCCATTATGATAATCAATTTCTGTATAATGTTTGCAAGGCAGTGTCATATTAATAATCCTCAAATATTCAGGTTAGGAATTGTTCTGAACAGCTCCATAAACTTTTGCAATTAAATTTAGCTATTTGCTGGAATAGGCCACCAAAGCAGTCAGGCATGTCAAAAGAGAGAGACCTGGAAGTCAGTGCATGAAAGTGAATAAGAATGATTTGTTAAAAAGTCTAAAACCTATACCTAAAACTTTAACACCTTGCATGCACTGGTACAGTATTCCCCTCATGAAATGCAAATCTAGTTTAACATGCCGCTGTGAGGAAAAGAGCAACTGAGGCTAGATTAATTCAGAAAGGTCTTACAGAGTTACACTTTATCCTCACAAGCCCTGGACCTTTGTAATATAGACACTATTTTAACAGCCCCACGGTTTACCTTTAGCACTGCAGCCTATCTGTTCTTATAAGGCCGTAAGCTTGTACAATATGTTTTTGAAGCTTCTCCTGTTGGTAACCCCAGAGGACATCTGAGTTCACCCTTATAATCCACAGCCACGTAGATTTCTCTGCTGGATACAGAAAAACCTTTAGACAACATGCTGTGTGCCTGATAATCTGTTTTTTTTTTTTTTTTTTTTGTCTCTGTAGTGGATCACTGGGATAAAACACCCTGTCGTCCCTTATTTCTTGTCAATTTAAGTGTAGTAAAAGTCACAACATGCATGCAATGACAGAGTGACCTGGACAGAAGCGCTAGCAGATCAGAGTTGCAGGTGTAAACAGGTGCTCTCTGGATCAATGTGTTTCTTATGTATATTCAACAATCTCAGATCAGCATGTGTCCGTGTCATTTGAGGTTTTGTGATGAGTAATCAGCAGGTGAAGAACGACTCAAGTTTAGAGAAGAAACGGGAGCGCCTGGGAGTCTGAGCTGAGCTCAAAAGGTCACAAGAGCCGTCGGGGCTGCAGGTCTTGTTCCCTGTTTTCATTACCAGATCGACTGCCGAAGGCTTTTTTCTGGCACTCTGTCCAGGGCACGACTGAATTAAAGTCACTAAATCCAAGGAGACCAGAGGGGAATGATTTTTTAGACCACTGAAGAAACACACACACACAGCTTATTCCTCTAAGCTGTATACTATTGCCATCCAATTGCCATTCTGCACATTTTTTCTTCTTTCGCGCCTATACACTACCGAACAAAAGTCTATAATCATTTAGATTTTTTTATGTTTTTGAAAGTCTCTTATGTTCACCAAGGCATGTTCATCATTCATCATATTAGAGTGATTTCTGAAAGATCATGTGACACTGAAGACTGGAGTAATGATGCTGGAAATTCAGCTTTGACATCACAGGAATAAATTACATTTTAAAATATATTCAAATAGAAAAAAATGTATTTTAAATTATAATAATATTTCACAATATTACTGTTTTTACTGTAATTTTGATTAAAAAAAAGCAGCCTTGGTGAGCAGATGAGACTTCTTTCAAAAACTATATTTATAAGTCTGAGTTTGGTTAATTATTGTCATTAAGTATTCCCACTGTTTAGTAGTAGTTTGAGAAACAACTTTTGGGAGCTACATTGAAAAAAAATAGAAACACAGGTCAAATGAGAATGTGGAAGATCAGATTTGACAAATCAGAACAGGATGCAAACTATGTGCCCAAAGCCAAGAAGTCTCTATGAAGTTGAAATTTTGGCTGCTTCTGAAAGCTTAAGACAAGCTCACACTACAGGACTGTCTGATTCACTGTGGTGCTCACACAGCAAGGTTTTGTGTCATCTGTCATTGTCTCGTCGTAGCAGCGCACATACTATACACAAATCAATGCTGACGAGCAGGGTAACACATTACAAGTAACTTGAGTTACGTAATCAGATGACTTTTTCAAGTAACTAGTAAAGTAACACATTACTTTTTCAATTTACAACAAAATATCTAAGTTACTTTTTCAAATAAGTAACTCAAGTTACTTTTTTTCACATTTATTGACTGACAGCTCTCCTGTGCCCATGTTGAGAGAAATAAAGCGCAGAGGCGTTGTGTGTGAACATGATGGTTATTGTAGATCCAGACTAAATGTGAACATGCATTTACTCATGTCACTTGCACGAAAACATTCAGTATTCCACAAAATGAATAAAAACAGTGAAATGGAATCTCAGAATTTTATGCAAACCTGTAATAATTAACTATATTAAATTACACCAATATACTTAATGTATTTAATCTCACATTAACTAATGTCTTTGCTGCTGACCTTCAGTAATCTAATTTGACTATACTAATAAGCAAAATTAATGTATATTAGATTTAGAAATAAGAGTGTTGAACTTCCTTCTGCTGTATCCTATTCTTCTTCAGTCCAGAATGGCGGCACAGCTGAAAGGTTTGGTTGAGCTGCGCACTCAACTGTACAGGTGTAAATATGCTTTTCCTTCAGCCTGAGGCTTTTTCATTTAACTTCTGGTGTGAAAGGGTCTTTATATTTGCCAAAAATAGAACTTTTTGTTGTTTTTAAAAAACAAACAAGCAAGCCCAGCCCAGATGAGAAAAAAGTAATGCAAAAGTAATGCACTTAGTTACTTTTCAGGGAGTAACCCAATATTGTAATGCATTACTTTTAAAAGTAACTTTCCCCAACACTGCTGATGAGACATTTGGAAAAAAGTGGAAATTGTTGGTCAAAAACATACATTTATACATTTTAACATTTAAACATACATTTAACTGACCACCAACTGCAACCTTTTTATGCCATTTTATTTTTTTATTTTTTTTTAGTTAAACTGTCACTGAATCAAACAGGATTGAATGAAAGCTTCTTTTCGCCAATAAATATAAAATTTAATAAAAGGTAATTGCGACTTTTTATCTAAATTCTGACAATTGCAAGAGAAATTCTGACTTTTTTTCACAGAAATGTGTGATATAAACTCTCAATTGCAAGTTAAAAAGTCACAAGAACTGCAAGACATGAGAAATAAATTCTGAGAAATAAAGTTAGAATTGTGAGACATAAACTTACAATTCTGACTCATTTTCTCAGAACTGTGAGAAATAAACTCCAGTTCAGTTCTGAAGAAAAAAAAAAAAGATTTTTTTCTTAGAATTGTGAGT
The DNA here is from genome assembly GCA_037101425.1 of Elopichthys bambusa. Lineage (NCBI taxonomy): Eukaryota > Metazoa > Chordata > Actinopteri > Cypriniformes > Xenocyprididae > Elopichthys > Elopichthys bambusa. Next base: position 9,306,208 of record CM074435.1, read on the forward strand.
TTATATAGATCAGAATTGTGAGATAAAATTTATTTATTTTAATCTGTGGCAGAAACAAGTTCACATACGATTGTGGGATATCATAGGCAGCAAAGGATAAATCTATGCTGCCTTCAAAAAACAGTCAGCTGAAGGTGTCTCAATAGACAGGATGTGACACGATCATTGGATTCAGACGTGCCTTGATGCCTTCCTACCTCTGTAAAGATGACTCAGTATGCTACCCTTTCCTGTGGTTCTGGAAAATCTTCCTGGCATTTGACAAGGGACCTGTAACCTTTGAGTAAATCCAGCCCTGCTTGCTCTGAATGTTGAGTGTAACTGTGCGCTCCTATGTGCTTTTTGGGGAGGATATTGTTAAGCGAGCTTGTAGAGAACTTTCTTCCACTCAGAACCTTATTGTGACTCTGATGTGCCCTTAAAAACTAACAACAACTTCTTGTGTCTGTTTGCTGCTTTCTCTTTTGAGTAATGTTAATGTTAACTAAATGTGCCATTTTCACATCATTTGTCATTTCTTATGAAGAACTGGGAGTTAACTGTCACATCACAAATTCTCAGTAAAGTATCTCTCTATATGAATTGACACCAAAACAATTATTTCGCTCTCTCTCTTTTCCCATCTGTTCTCCTTGCTCTTTGTCAGACTCTTTAATTCACATTTCATGCATCCATATTTTACTTAATTGTGCACAAAAATCACCAGAGACTGTTAAGTGAGGATAATGGAGGCTATGTTAAATATTGATGACTTCGGCTAAATACAGCCTTATGCAAACCCTCTGTGTGTCTGCCTAATGCAATTACATTGTTGAAAATATAGAAATATTGAATAATAAATGGTCTCTTTATCATATAGCATTCATTCAGGGCATTAGTAAGCACATTACATATTATCAGCGCTATTTGTACACAATTTGTATGGAAGAACTAATTCTGTTTCTCAACAAGATGCTTTGATGTTTCGCCTGTGTCTGTATATCCTATGAAACAAGTCACAGAGATTCATCATAATATTAAAGGAACATTCTGGCTTATTTTTGAACTCAATGCCTGTAGAATATTTCTAATGAACAATATGAATTCAATTTAAAGCTTCAGAAAAATACTTTATACCTCCAGATGTTCAGCATATGGGATGATGTGAAAGGTAAAACCCTTTGAAGCATCTGCAGGCAGACAGAAATCCCAGAAAATCACTACAAATGGGCTGTTAATGGATTCTTGCAGACAAATGACAGAGCTTTTCCAAATCTTAAGAACATACCTTCATATAAAAGCATTTATTACATGTAGCTACATTGTCTGACGCCAAGCCTTTTGTACATTCTCAACTTTGGCACTTTGTATTGCAGCATTTTTTCATGTTATTGTTATGAACAAAAAAAAAAAAAAAAGTTTTAAAGAATGTTTTGACTGTTTTTGTCCATACAATGAAAGTGAATCGGGACCAAAACAACATTTAGACCCCATTGAGTCTCATTTTAAAACATTTTTACAATTTTTTTTGTGTTCATCAGAAGAAAAGCCAAGTCAAGGCAGTTTATATGGTCAGTTATGATCAGTTTTCATGCAAATTTGATGAATGTGCTGATCTTAATTACTTGATATTAATCCCTGATGTGACATGCAATTGAATAAGGGTATCCCAGACATTTACTCAGTATTCAAACATTTATTAGCTTAGGAAATCAAAGTATGAGGCATGAATATGAATATATGAATGTGTGGCAGGCTCAAACGACAGTCCTCTGTCTGCTGCTAATGATTTATGAAACACTATTGTTGTGTAGTTGTTGAAGGGTGACACATTGCAGAGGTGAATGTCAGGCGAATTCGGCTGTCCTGGTCGTCATCCAGACACTCGTAAACAGCAGGGTAAGGGTCTCTAAAAATGTATTAACTGTCTCTGTGTTATGTATGGGTGGTTTGCTCGTGTTTTATTGCTTTGTTTGAATTAAAGGTGCAACATAATTTTGACCATACAAGTATGTAAAAACCTTTTCTTTGTTGAACTAAATATGAAATATATCAAATTTACTATATATTAAAACATACAGTACAAATTTTTAAATGTACAGCACTGAAGAAAAAAAATAGAATAACCCAATTAAACAACATCACGATGTATCTAAAAATATGCGTGTTTACCATCAGTTAGATGCCCATGGAAAATAAATTCATATTGTCTAACTAAATAGATGCATGCATTTAGCCATAGGCCTTTTAAAGATGCACTATGCAGAAAATTTCAGTTGAACTTGGCCCCTATATAGTGTCTTATTATTCTAATGGTAATTATTGATTAAAAATAAGACATTTCTTATATTTCATAAGATTTCATAAGACATTTCATAAGACTTGACTGACTTGACTCAGGAAGTAGATTTGGATTTTTCAGATGAATTTGAGGAGTGCCAGTCTGGTCTTGGTCCTGAGTCAGTCTCAAACCCCCAAAGTCTTGGTTTTGTCTTGGTCTCAACACACACTGGTCTTTAACTCGACTTGGTCTTGGTTTAGGTGGTCTTTACTACAACACTACTTTGTAGCTAGTCTGGGAACTTTTACTTTCGGTGTGTTCTGGCAGCAGTGCAGTGAAAAAAAGAACAGCTGACCCAAATTGGCATGAAACAGCATGGTTCCACAATGAAAATCATTCGGCACGATGATGGAAAAGCAGCTATTAATTCAGTTTGCACATTGTGTGAAATATTGATGACTCGTTTTAACACAAGTAGTTTCATGGGATTTTTAATGGTGTTTCCTCTGCCCTCTAAATCATGCCTCCATGCCATGCCTTCAGATGGTATTCAGACAATGCATGTTGTCAGTTTGTTGACAGGGCTGTCGATGTGGATTAAAGTGTTGATATTACTATTTTAGGATATACAACAATGATGCCTTATAGGTAGGTGTTTTGAGGCTAAGGCCAACACACCAGTCACGTTAGTAACCCAGTCATTTAACAAACACACACAATTTGTTTGTCTATCATGGTGAGGACTTTACATTGACCTCTATTGTGTTATACTGAGCTAGTAATATCTTTTTTTATCCCATACTTCTAACAGTAACCCTTTACAGTGGCTTTTCTGCATTTTACATTTTCATTAAGATATTATTTTTATGTTTATTAAGCTGTTTTCTTTATGGGGACCTCTGGCAACTCCAAAAATGTAGGTGGTTTCAAGTTTTACTATCCCTGTGGGGACATTTTAGTCCTTCCAGTGTAGGGAAAACCTGAGCCACACACACACAGAGTGCCTGCATCTATAAGCAAGCTCACTCACCCAGTAAATTGGTTGTTGTTCAGGTACAGTAATTGAAACCTAGGAAGATTTATTTCAGTCATTATCCTTGTGAACAGCTATATAAAATACCTGAGTCTTACCTTTGGGGAATATAATGTTATCTAGAGATTTCAGAGGCATAGGTTTGCTATTTGGAAAGGAGTTATTTGTTCGTCTGTCACAAGCATGTCTTCTCTGGCTTCTTCTTTAGTATGGGATACTATTAAATGAAGCATTGACCGATACAAGGTTTCTAAGAACTTACAACAGGATTGCTGAAATGAATAAGAAACATTCATGCAATTATTGTTTAGAGTTATTACACACAATTTAAATACTATCATGTAAAATAAAACATTTTCTCATTCATCATCCATATGCAAACATACCAAACACTTTGATTTACAAATTTAGTTCGCAAAGCAATACATTTTGTGTACGGCTATATAGCTACTAGTTGTTGAAAATGAAGAAAAAATGTTTTACTGTTTCTTTTTAATGTTCAAGGTTGGATAAAACTCCCTGTAACATTTTATTATTTAGTTTGATTTCATGAGCATATTGCTCAACTCAATTTGTTTCCTCATTAAAAGGTGAAATCACATTCAGAGCTACCATAACACCCCTTGTGAAAAAGAAGTGCGCTTATTTGTTTTGAATGTGCACTTGTAGTGTACGTCAAATCATAAAAGTATATTTTTAAAAAACTGTACTTGCAGATAATATATTATTAATGAAATAAAAGGCCACTTAAGTGTACTTAAAGAGAATACACTTTCATGACTGTTTAGCACACTTAAGTACACTTTTAAGTGCACTTTGTAACTTTGTAAAAATTTTACTTTAAGTACATTTGAAAGCAATATGTTTTAATAATCTTTTATGGTTCTTTAAATTAAAGTACCCTTAATTTGAAGTGTTGAATAACACACTAAAACACATGTAAAGTACTTGATTATAATTTAAACTGTAGTGTGTTATTTGATATAACAAATATTATGTATTATTTCTGTAAAAAGTACTATTTTTAAAAGTATGCTAAAGTGATTTTTGTGACATTTGCTGGTGCAAAACTTGCGCTAACAATGATAGGGTGTTGGTGGAGGTTTTATCACATTGCTAAGATGATTTTGTAAAAAAGTAAAAAGAAATATGACTAATGATTAAAAAAATTTTTATAAAAGTTACAGCACACCTTTTCTCAACAACCTGCATGATTTATCATTCATGCTTGTAGCTCAATCGCTCCACAGGATGAGTTTAATACTTAGCGCTAGTGGTTTTGGAAACCCCTTTATTTTTACAGCAGAAATTGAAGTCCACCTACACAACTGCTGAGCTGTTTTCAAGCTAAAGCTGTTGTGTAGGCGTACTACAATATTGACTTCTATTGTAAAAATGTTCGCAGTTGATGCTCAAGCTAACATAAGCGATGAATCATATAAACATTTTTTTTTTTTCTATATTCTAAACAAGGCATACTTTTCACATCTGAAGTTGTTTCAGCATGAAGCAATCATACATGTGCCTGCTTGTCCACTACAAACTCAGAGATCTGTAAAGATAGCATGAGGTAGTGGAAGAAATGTGACGGATGAAGATCATATATCAAGACTTTGTTCCAAAACCTAGTGTGCTGCCTACATAGGAACCATTTAAGCATCATACCCACACTGCTGAAGCAAAGGCTGTTGCAAAAGTATGTAAACATTTGTTTTGTCCAAAACATCTCTGTCTAATTCTCATTTCATTGTTAAAAAAAAAAAAAGTTTAACCATCCAGCTTTTAACATCCTACAGACAATCAAAGAAAGAATTTAAAGTGCCATCATCCCCTGACTTCACAGGAAGGTACATTTTGGTATCATCCACATAGCAGTGATACAAGATGCCGTGTTTTTGAAAAAATGGAACTGAGGAATATATTAAATATAGCAAATAAACGCTGTCCCAGTACAGAACCTTGTGGGACACCACATTCAAAAGGTGCAGAGGGTGATGTAAAACTCCCAGTTCTCACAGAGACTGTTCTGTCCTGTAAATATGAGATTAACCACCTTAGGGCAGCATCATGAATATCATTGTCCTGTTTAAGTTGTTCAATAAGAATGGCGTAATCAATTGTGTCGAAAGCTGCATTAAAGGGTTAGTTCACCCAAAAATGAAAATTATGTCATTTATTACTCACCCACATGTTCCACACCCGTAAGACCTTCGTTCATCTTCGGAACACAAATTAAGATACTTTTTGATGAAATCAGATGACTCAGTAAGGCCTCCATTGACAGCAATAACACTCCCTTTTTCAGTGCCCAGAAAGCTATTAAAAACATATTTAAAACAGTTTATGTGGCTACAGTGGTTCAACTTTAATATTATAAAGCGATGAGAATACTTTTTGTACGCCAAAAATAACAAAATAGCGACTTTATTTAACAATATCTAGTGATGGCCAATTTCAAAACACTGCTTCATGAAGCTTCGAAGTTTATCGAATCTTTTGTTTCGATTCAGTTGTTCGGAGCACGTATCAAACTGCCAAAGTCACGTGAACTATTGAAGTTTCAAAACACTTACGACATAAAAAAAGCCTCATTTACTGAAATCATGTGATTTTGGCACTCTGAACCACTGATTTAAAACAAATGATTCGTAAATCTTCGAAGCTTCATGAAACAGTGTTTTGAAATTGGCCATCACTAGATATTGTGGAATAAAATCACTATTTTGTTATTTTTGGCACACAAAAAGTATTCTCGTCACTTTATAATATTAAAGTTGAACCACTGGAGTCACATGAACTGTTTTAAATATGTTTTTAGTAGCTTTAGTAGTAGTAGTGTTATTGCTGGTGATTTTATCAAAAATATCTTAATTTGTGTTCTGAAGATGAACGAAGGCCTTACGGGTGTGGAACGACATGAGGATAAGTAAATGATGACGTAATTTTCATTTTTGGGTGAACTAGCCCTTTAATATCCAATAAAATCAGACCTATGCAGCTGCACTACAACATTAAAGAGAATATAATTTTCTATCATATTTGTACTCATCATAATATATCATATTTATCCAATAAAGTGGATGAAGTGAGAAAAATGTCAGTTATAAATAATGGTAATGCAAATAATTCATTCTTATTGAAATTGATGTGTCTATCGATGTGAAATCAAGCAATATTTTTGTAACACACAAGAGTTGCTTCCTATGTAGAGTATTTTCAAACCAGCTACTTGATGTAGGATGCTGCCTATGTAGACAGCAGACAGTAAGTCAGCTCAGAGTCTCATCTGTGGCTTATCAGACATGGTGTTGATGGAAGTGACCTAGTACAGTTGTAGACAGAGTCAGCGGTAGTCAGTGAGTATCGCTGCTGACACAGGCACAGAAGCAGTGACATTAATCTGAACTTCGATGAAGTGACAGCATGTGGGGTGTGATGTGACAGGGCTGTGCAGCACTGGCACTCTCAGACATTTCCCATCACGTTCCTTACTGGCATACAACCATGCTGGTTCATGACACTGGTATCTCTGAAGCCTTTGTGATCTCATAATCAGATCATGGGCTCCTAATTGTCACGTCCCAGTGGGGAACAGGTGCTCTTACCCCTCTTGTCCAAGTTTAAAGGGGTAAAAAGGCAGTATTTTGGGGTCACACTGTCTGGCTGGCTGTTAATGTCTACATGCTAATAAACTTATTGAACTTGACCTACTGTATTTACTTGTACATTTTCAACATAAACCTTTTCTCTAATTTAAATGCAATTTTCTTCTTTTTCTTCTTTTATGTCTTCTTAATTTTTATCAAAATGTAATAATTTCACCTATGAAATGACTTTCTGACTTTCTGACATCACTGTTCCGGTACAGTATGTAGCATGCTTTGTTCACAATCTAATCAATTCCTGATAGATTATAATGCCCTATCCTACATTTTGTCTTTTGTTTCACTCAGAAATTACTAAAATGGGTTTTATGTTGACCTTTAAAAAAGTTGTGAAGACTCATAAAAATGCAATGCACAGTTTGTTTGCGTGCAGATAAAAGTAGTAACATATAGTCATGTCATTGTTTTGCTCTAAAGTCTATGGAAACTTCAGATAGATATTTACCAGCCTCATTTCCCTGGAAAAGCTTATTGTGTGTCTGTGTATATATTTTATATCTAATTCAGTTTGACCATCGCTGTTGTATGAAATGTTTCACTGATGGATCTGCTCAGGTTTGGGTCACTCTGCCCAGACCACATGACAATGGCATGGCTGTAATTACACACTGCCCGCGTGTCCACTAAACTCTCCCTGCACTCTTCAGAGGGGCACGAGAGCAGCCCTGCATTGTGCACTTTTGTCAGAGAGGTTTGTTTTCTCTTTCATGACAGTCAGTGTTCCTGTTTTGCAAAATGCCAGAATAAAAGTGAGCCCTTAAATACAAATAGTCAATGGTTGTTGTGTGGCACTTGTAAATTATAAGTGAATGCTCAATGCGTTGCCGCTTTGTTTGTTAAGAGATATTCACATTCTCCTCTGTAATTACATTCTGTAGTGAATTTAAACTCAGTGACAATTGTTACTAAATTATTGTTATTATTTAAAATGAACTAACACTAGTATTATACAGTACCGTTCAAAGTTTTTATTTTAGGAAATTAATACTTTTATTCAGCAAGGATGCATTAAATTGATCAAAAGTGAGAGTAAAGACATTTGTATATTGTAAAATAATAATTATATTTCAAATACATGCTGTTCTTTTGGTGTGTGTGTGTGTGTGTATATATATTTATAAAACAGTTCGTTCTTGTCCTTGATTCTGATTGGTCAATAGCTGTTTTATTCATGATAAAACACGGCTATGACTGCTTCACCCAACGGTTCTGTGTATCACTACACAACACCCTCAGCCACCACTCTTAGCAGCGTAAACTGTTTGTTCTCAATTTATATTGTTCATTGAAGCTTACTGTATAATGTAGAAGAGTATTGTGAGAAAAAGATTGAGTGAGCGAGTTTATTACCTGCATCCAGATTTAGCATTTTCCTTCAGGTCAGTCCTATGTTCATAATAAAAAAATCTGTTTAAATGTCCGATGTATTATCTTGTCCTTTTAACAGTTAAGGGGTTTTCCCATGACTGACAGCGCTAGTCAAAGCATTTGTCAGTTGCGTCTTGTTCCGTGTTCACAACAATTCAGTATTTTCAATGTAAAAGTCTTCGCTACTGACTGACTCACTCACTTTGCCACCATCTAATGGCGTAATAATGTAACTTCTGTTGCTGTTCACGGTCAGGGACTATTTTTTCCTGCGGAAGGAAGGCTTTAGTGACAGTTTACTTCATGAAAGTTGCATTGATACATATTTTTGGCTTTAATATTTGTATTGTGTGGTAACCATTTTATAAAAGCAATAAGGTACTCGAAACTTCGCTTCACGTTGTGCCTAACAACGGCCTTCAGCCGTGGCTTATTCATGATACAGCACTGCTTCGAGTACCTTATTGCTTACATATATCACATTATTTTCTCGGTCTCTCTCTTTCTCTCTCTCTCTCTCTATATATATATAGAAAATAATGTGATATATATATATATATATATATATATATATATATTGATTCCATTATTTTTCCAAAAGTTTACAATTATATATGTACCACATGCATAACCTTTGAAACTGGTCAAATGCTTGTTACTAAATTATATCAACCAGTCAATGTATAATGTATATCATACATTATTTCATAACTAGTGGTACATTTGCTTGAATAGCTACTGCTACTAAAAAAATTATCTTCTGTAATTCATGTTAGTCAACAATATATATAGATTTTAATGCATCGAGAGAGATTTATACGCTGACAGATTGTAAGAGCAGCTGAGGTGGAAAGAAAGCTGAGGCTGCATGCATTCAGCTCACATGCTGCTAATTGTGTGTTTTGTCTTTATACAGTATCTCATTACCTACGGCCTCTGAGCCACTAGTCATTATTTTGCAATTTTCAAAACCAATTTTAAGCATGGCCTCATCAAATTAGGTAATACCACATCTGTGTCCATGTTACTTTTTTAGCTATTGTTGCCAGAAATTGGCTTAAAGATGTGATATGAGAGTTGGCTAAAGTTGCAGCTTTAAGCAGGTAGGCTTAAAGATATCCCTTTGTCTTTTTTTTTTCTTCTTTTCAGTCTTGTTAAGCGAGATTAGCCTAATAGGACTCAAGTGTTATTCCTAGGCAATATTCCCCATCTGCAACAAACTCCTACTAAAAGCATTGCAGAATGTGTGAGAGGCGAGGTCTCAGGTGTTGAAACTGTCACTCAGTATTAGTGCTGTCTTAGGCAACAGTGTGGGGAATGATTTTTAAAAGTGCCTCTGGTGTACATAGACTTTCCTGACTCACTGCCTGATTTTAAATTTGCTTAAACAGCATGTAACAAAATGGAGCTGTGGTTTGCTGCTTCACATGTTGGTCAGGCAGACAGTAGGAAATTATTGCCAGAATTGTGGATCAAACACTTTAAAGTCAGCTTAACAGAAGCTGCGATAGTCTTTTCCCCCCCCTATTGTGAGTGAAACGGCTTCTCGAACAAGTAAAAAATGTACTGCGGGACTTGATTTTGTTCATGGGAAACTGATTAGATGATTGGATGGTTGTGGTTTGCTATTGGTCGATCTCATGTGAGTGACAGGTTGTCCCAGCCCTCTATGACAAGTGTTTTTCAGCCAAACTGAACAAAGCAGGTTTAAAGATTTTTAATGTTATAAAGATTTTTACATAAAATGCTATTTTGTATCTTGATTTTGACCCTCTCTTTCAAATAGTTATAGTTATAGGATACAGGATAACTTGCAGTGTTTTGTGTAAACGAAATTATTAATGAAAGTTAAGTTGATGACAAAACTAGAAGATCTCACTCACTGAAGCTTTTATTCATGAATACAGCGAATGGCTTAGATCAAAACAATAAAAAACACAACTGTAAAGCCTGGGACACACCAAGCCGACAATCGGGCATCGGGCAACATTGGACCGTTTTAAGTGCCGGCCGACTATGTTTTGAACCGGTGTGTTCTGAACCGTTGGCTCTAGTCAGTTGCCGTCAGGGTTTTTTGGGCCGATTCAGCATGTAGAATCGGTGCCGGGCCGTTGGGCTAGAGAGAGAACTCTGATTGGCTGTTCAGTTTAGCAAACGAGTCAAAGTGGGAGAATAATAGCAAAACAGTAAGCAAACAAGTCAGAAGGCTGTTCTAATTTTACGTCATGTACCTGAGCGTTCCGAGTGGAATATAGAACGTGATCAGCATGATATTCAAAACGGTAAGCATGCACTGCTTTGTTTACGGTTTGTGTAACTACAGCCTGCAGTGCCGGTCTCCCTTTCTGAATTACGAATATAGATGAATATACAGTATGTGAAAAATAGACAGCGGTCTCCAGAACACGCGTGCTGGCTGACAGTTAGATGAAGTTATCTTGATGTGTTTTTTTTTTTTTTGCCCCGACGCAGGCAACGTGAGACGACAACACAGTCGCTTTTATCAGTGCTAGTTCTTTGGCATTGGTTTGGTGTGTCCCTACTCTAACAGACAAAGCAGTGTGACACATGAAAGCATTGTTACTCACATTTGGGTTGCAAAATTATTCTCGAATCCAATATAGTTGGCACTGTATCATCTTTTAATTTCAGGTTCTCTGAAAAGGTGTTGTCTTGTCGAATGGTGTCTTGTTTAAAAATGAATCTACAGTAAAATTAAGTGAACCGATCTGGAACTTTTTTCCAACCACACTTTCTTAACATTAGGATCACAAGGAAGGCCATGCAAAGACTGTGTTTTTCCATAACTTGCCACTTTAAAACGTCTTGTAATCCTCAATTGTTGCTGGAGTCCTGTGTTTGCGTCTCTGTTGTATTTACTACATGACTTGTGTGAATTGGTGGGCAGGGCTAAAGAGGCACTGAGTCTTTCATTGCACTATAAATAATGTGCTTTTTTTTTTTTTTTTTTTTTAAGTCATTTTTCTAGCTTGGTTTCAATAAAAACTGTTTTTGGAGGAAGTTTTGAGTTCTGAAACTTAGTACCTCTAATATGAGGTACTAATTTTCAATATGTCAAAATATCAAGGAAACTTTGATTTCTCAATTCATGGCACCTTTAACCCAGAAATCATGATTTTTCACTTATACCAATATATATAAATGAATGAATAACATGCTTGTTTTGCTTTTTCCAGTGTACATTTGACATAATTATACATAACCTTAACAACCTTAACCAATTGGTTTGGTTAATGAATATACTGCCAGGACGACCAACTGTCTATACAATAATTCCCTGTCTGTGTGTGGGGGTTTAACGGTTGTCCTCCTCTCACCAGAAGAGTTTTGACAGAGCCTCACAGTGCCTAACTAATCATTCTGATGGATTTCTGCAGGATGACAAGATCTTTAGATTTAGGGTAGAGTGCGCATAATGCATTTTTGTGATCTATTGGAGGCTGTAGTTTAGAGGAGAGCTTGTTGTTTAATGGCCAGTATAATGGAACAATTGCAGCATTTAAATGAACAAATTTTCTCAAAATTCACGGAAATAATTTAAATTTAAAATATGGTGAAAAAAAAATGCTCATCCCTCAGAAGTTGTAACATAGTTTGTGGGTTTGAGACAGGCTTTGGCTTTCTCCAAATGTAAAATCATTTGGAAGATAAAAGTAAAGTAAAAAATGACTCAGCAGACCATTTTTTTGTTGTTGTTGTTGTTGTTCTTCCCATTGGTCAGGAGTTTTGCTGAAAGTTATATGATTCTAAAGGCCCCGATATACTTCAAGCAAAATCAAAGAACAAAACGGTAGGAGAAAGAACACTATTGAGAACACATCCTGCCCTAGGGGAGGTTAATATGTGGAGAATACATCACATGGACTTACCAATTGGGAAGTACCACACATGGAAAGAGGTCCCTACGGTACGTCCTACATGAAAAGGGAGGAACTACTACAAACGCAGCGACTGTGCACTGCCTAAGGGAAGATGCAGATTTACTGTTAAGGAAACTATATCATGGACAGTACATCATATGGGATTACGATCAGGGAATCACTACATATGAAGCACCTAGCCCAAGTATACAGGCTGACCTGAAAAAGGGCTTGCATCATGAGTACTAGGCCTGGCATTGGATTCCTTGCCGAATTGGACTGCCGAGGGTGTTTAGAGAAAACTCACAGTTGGAGGGTTTGCTGATCCAGGAAGTCACAGGGATAAAAAAGCACACGTTATTACCTCAGGGACGGAAAAGGCGCTTTGTGAAAGCAGTACACGGCCGTTGTCCATAACTTACCTGTTTGTAGCACACAAGACAAAACTGGCTCAACCCGGAGATTATATAATCTTGCAAAGGTATTGGGTGTCAGCCTGCTGCTCTACAGATTACTGTTAGAGGAGGATACAACATTTCTTGTGGAGTGTGCATGTACTCTTAAGGGGCACAGCATACCTTGGGCCTGGTATGCCAAGGCAGTAGCATCCACAATCCAATGGGAATCCTGTTTGGAGACTTCCCCTTTTGCTGTCCCCCAAAAGAGCTGCTCAAAGCTTCTGAAGCTCTGTGTGCGGTCCAAGTAAACACGCAGTACTGGACACAGCGATGACTAGACTGGATCTGCCTCATCCCAAGGCAGCACTTGCAAGCTCACCACTTGGTCCCTAAAAGGGGTAGTGGGAACTTGCACATAGCCCAGCCAGGGTCTCAGGATCACGGACCGAACTCAAGGCATGTTTCACTGGCAGAGAATGGTCTAAGATTGGTCGCAATACACCGCCTTTCTTTGGTACAATGAAGTAAGGGCTGTAGAAACCCTTTTTCATCTCGGCTGGAGGGACAGGCTCCATTGCGTCCTTCACCAATAGGACTGCAATTTCTACAAGCAGGACAGGGCTTTGCCTGCCACAGAAGTAAAGAGTGCTAACCAGGCCTCCAAACGGGAGGAGCAATTATTTTTGATGTACCTGCGGTTGGACGTCGAAGCAGAGCATTGGCCACCATGTCGAAAAGCCATATGTCCTGATCTTGTGGCTGTACCGAAACACCAATCTTGCTCTGTAAGCCCCAACTGGAACCGGCCTGTGACGGTTGAGGAAGTGCTGCAAACTATGTGACCCAGAGAATTAGGAAGTTGTTCTTTTTGTAAATGTGGGTACCACTGCCACTTGGGTGAGCAGCAGAACAAAACAGATTCTCCATCCAGCTTTTCTCTAGGAAAAGAAATGGTGTGTTCACCACTTCCTGGCAAAGAGCAGCTCCTCTCACCTCTGTGTCGCCCATCTCAGGGATGCTTTGAAGCCTTATTGGGAATTTCTAGCACTCTGCTGATGAGCGTGCTGTGTTGCCTTCCAGACAGACACCCTCGGCGACAAGCAGACAATGAGCTTGTTAACCTGAAGGTGGCGGTGGAGTCACGCCAAGGAAGGATATGTTTAATTACCTCTGTATGCTTCTGGTTCAGCCGAGAACTGCTGGGAAAGTCCGTCAAGAAAGTGGATGTGACAAGCAGGGCGGGGCGAGAGCCGTGAGGGAACGGCACGAGGCCGGTGGCGTGATTGCTAAAGAGCGTCACCTGCGCTTGGCGCGGGTCTCGTATCTCTCACGGAGGAGCTCCAGAAGCATAAAAGGAGGAGCGATGACAGTGAAGGACGAGAGAGGTCCAGCCCTGGATTTTATGTTATGTTTTATTACGTTTGTGTGGCCGGCAATCGTCTGTGAGGGACTGCCATCATTTTACTTTCGTTTTGTATTTGTTTATTTTGGTATTAAAGTGTTTGTGAACATCCGCCGGTTCCCGCCTCCTTATTCCCATATATACTAACTACATTACAGTGGACTTTGTCGACTTCCCTCATCTCAGCAAGGTTAAGCCAGAGATGGCACCACGATGATGGACATCGACCCTGCTGCAGCATTTTTAGAGCTTTGGCCTGATGGACCTGCAGAATGGGCATTGAATGCAGGGCAGAGGTGACCTGTCCATCAGTACTGTAAGCCTTCGCCATTAGAAACGAAGTGTCTCCTAGCGTCGATGTGACTGACAGATAGGGAAGTAAAAAAACTCAAAAAACTATCAACTTAACTGCCAAAAGAAAATATAGATTTTACACAATTCAAGTACATTCTTGTTTTAAGGATTTTGGGATATTTTTAATGGAAGACTAAAATACTGAATAAGCAAATGATTTTTTTTTTTTTTTTTTTTTTTTTTTACACACTGCTGCTCACTTAGGATGCAAGACCAGAAACTAATTTCACACTGATTCAGTCTTTTGCTTCTTGCTCTCTATGCTCATCATCAAAAATAGCATTCAGATAAAGATTGTATTAGCAGAATCCTCTAATTGTTTCTGCCCGTGCCAAGTTGTGGAAGCTCATTTCACTGACAGACCTTCCTGCACGTCCAGCGGTGGGTGGGGTGTGCGGGTGAGATGCTTCGGGGCATGTGTCACTCAAATTTTTCTGTACCCCTGCGTGAACTGTCTTAACTGCTGTTATTTATAACCAAAAACATTTCCTACTTACTGTGAAATGAATCAATGATAGTGAATCTGTAGTAGCATGGTTACCATAAATGCACACAGTATTATTAAGGTCTGAAACCTCTGCAAAAGTGCCAGTCATTAGATCACCATTCTGAAGTTAACATGAAATTGTGATAGTGTGGTATCCGTCAGGAGTTATAAAACAATAAAGCACATGCACGCATTACATCATCACTTCAAAATAGTATTTAACAATGTACAATTCTTCTCATTAACAGTTTTTTCTTTCCTATTGTGAGGTATTTATACAAAAGAAACAGCTTCTCAAACAAGAAAAAAAAGATGGTCAGGATTTTATCCATGATTAGATGGGTGGATGGTTGTGGTTTGCTATCGGTCGATCTCATGTGAGTGACAGGTTGTCCCGCCCTCAAGCAAATATTCCAGCCCTCTGGAAATACACATACAATAAATTGACTCAGAACATTCTGTGAGAGTTAGCAGAGTTTAAATTGTGTATTTCCAGAGGGTGTCATGTGATAGCAGAGCAACTGCCATTGGATGAATTGGAATGCAATTTTTTAATTTTGTAATAATGTCAATTTAATGGCTGGTGGCTGGTGTTGCTGTTTGTTATTTTTGTATATTCACCACAATAAGGTCGAAAGGTCATTTAAGTGACATGCCTGCCCCAACCTGCTCAGAGACTGGAACAGAATGGAATTTGAAACGTTTTAGCCAAAAATGTTTCCATGGTAAAGGTGTTTTTTGCAGAAACGTTTCAGATTTCGTTCTGTTCTCCTACTACGGCTGAAGTGGGGTGGGATGTGGATCAGTAACCAGGTGAGTAACTGTTACTACACTTTGGGGTGCCAACATAGTGATCTACCTTGCTGTTTACTACATAGTCAGCATCCTACTTGAAACAGAACCTGCATGTACGCAGCAACTCTTTGTGTCACAAGTAGTATGTGAAAACCCGTCTGATTTCAGTAGTTTGCTGTTAGCATGTTGCTAAACTAACAGTCTTATACTCTAATTTACATGAAAATTCACAGAACACGTGAATATTCAGAAAAACTGTCATATTGTAATTAGACTGTGTTGTCTTTGTATGTACACTATGGATTCAGAATAGCATACTATCACACTAATCTTACTACTTCTTTCCTATAAAGATACTGCAGAAATACTAAGAGTATTAGGGTAGTATGTTATTTTGAATTTATCCCATTTTTTAAACCAAGCTCATTGCAGTGTTTTCTGGGATTGCATCCTACTTAATGATGCATTAAAAGGATAGTTCACCCGAAAAGAAAAATTCTGTCATCATTTACTCACCCTCATGCCCCCGGTTTGGCTTTCTGTTTTGTGGAAGATTAAAGAAGATATGTTTAGAAATATCTCAGTGTTTTTTGTCCATATAAAGTCAATGGTTGCCAAAACTGTTTAGTTACAAATATATAAGCCTCATTTTATGTTCCACAGTAGAAAAAAAGTTGTACAGGAACAACATGAGGGTGAGTAAATGACATCTTTGGATGAACTATCCCTTTAATTTGTGCCCTATGTAGGCAGCCTACTAGAGTCTATATATGTACTGTCATCATATCTGTTACCATCATGTTCTGTTCTAACATCACCTCTTTTTAAACCACGGAAGTATTTGAGCTGAATGCAGTGTAAGGGTTAGTGTATCCTGTCCTCAGCTATCTGCTTCATCACGCAAACAAGAGCTCGGAGCAAAGACAGCGACATGGTCAACAGTTTGTGACCTTCCTTTCCCCAGAGGCTTTTGCACTCTAGATCTGTCCAGAGTGGGATAATGAGCCTGTTGTTTTTATACTGTAGATCAGTAGTCCATGTCTTAATTGCACTGCAAACATTCTTTGTTCTTGTATGCTATCCTGATTGCTCACATTTAGCAAACAGTGAAATAAGTTTAGAGAGCCAATGAGGCCCACACTGCTCGCATTATTACTCAACATGATGTTTGCAGCTTTAATCAGGAGAAAGAGCCAACATCAATTCTTGTTCCCAGTAATGTTTTGGAAGTAGGGATGGGGAAAATGAGCAAAATGTTATGAGGACTTTATATTGTTTAACTGTATATATTCATCACTTAAAATTCAGCCCAAATTTTTTTTTTATGTATTACCTGCAGTAATGCCTATTTTTAGTACTATTCTTTAGTACTAAATGATGTGTGTGTGTGTGTGTGTAGACTTGATTTACAAACAAAAAACTGCAATTAAAGTCTGTGACAAAGTGTGTAAATGTCACAACTGTAAATCTGCTGTTTTGTTTCATTTTCAAGGACTTTTAGTTTGTTATTCGTCATTTCCTGTACTTGCCTTCAGTTTTCTTCCATTGCCATGGTTATTCATTGTTTCATTGATACACTCTCATCTGTTCTATTGATTTCTATTTTAAATAAATGCTGTTATTTTAAACTTCCAATTCATCAAAGAATCCTGAAAAAAAGAATATCACGGTTTCCACAAAAAAAAAAAAAAATTAAGCAGCACAACTGTTTTCAACTGTTATTAATTTAAAAAATTATATTTAAGCAGCAAATCAGCATATTAGAATGATTTCTGAGTGATCATGTGACTGAAGACTGGAGTAATGATGCTGAAAATTAGGCTTTGCATCGCAGGAATAAATTACATTTTTAAAATGTATTAACTAAACTTAAAACTTTTTTATTTTAGTTTTTAGGGGCCTGAAAATTCCAAAATCACAAATTTAAGTTACAAAAACGCACATTTGTGAAAACTGACATCGTGTGCATGTCGTGTGCATCGTGTCTATAGTGTTTCTTTACAAAGTGACATCGCCAACTACTGGCCTGGCATGCATAATACAGTGTTTTTAGTCATTTTTTGCTGATCCATGTGAATGGGGATCATTTTGACAATGTCATCTGTATGCAAAAAAAAAAAAAAAAAAAAAAAATGCAAAGGAAAACCTTTTCCATTTTTAGTACATGGTTGTCGTGTAAATGTAACCTTATTTTTCACTTTTGAACAGTACAATTTTTCAAAATACTATGATATAAAAAAATGTATATTGTATATGACATATCATTGTTTGCTGTTTGATAACATGTTGATCTCTTTGACTTTGTCTCCGTCTGTGGTTTAGGTTGTGTGGTGACAGCTGAAGCCTTCCTATGAGGTGAGCATATCCCTTTGGACTCTCGGCTCCCCTCCCAGTGCCAGCAGCAGCAGGACTAAGGGATGTCACAAGTATTCCTCCTTCTGACCCTACTCAGTTTCTCCTCCTGCATCCAGGTCAGAGATTTTTCCCCTTCCTCTCTCTTCTCTTGCTGTCAATTGTTACGTATCTCTCAGTATTGAAGAAGCAGCAGTGGTTGTACTTCTTTATATAATACCTACTGTTGCCAATATCAGTTTAAAGCAGTTATTTATACAGACTAAAGCTAAAACTAATTATCAGGACAAATGTCGCCCTGTAACTCCATCAGGACGTGGGGCATGGCTCGTATAATAGGGACTGTCCTGATTTTATCTGGACATCTGGTCACCCAAATGGAACAGAAGCTTGACTAGGCCCCGTCCTTGTGAAAAAGTACATTTCAGCATACTTTTAAAAAGAGTACTTAATATGGAAATAATATACTTTAAGAGAATATACTTAAAATGAATGTAATGTTTTCAGACACTTAATTGAATGTTAATTGCTGTTAAATGTATATTAAATGCAGAGTACTTTTTTAACCCACTTAAGTAGGACTTAAAGGGTACATAACACACACAGTTTCTTCCAATCTCATGTTAATCTTGAGTAGTAGTATAGCATCCTTCATTTCTCAGAAGAGTCTTTCCGAAAACAGCCGAGCGCCTGGAGGCGTGCCGTGGGCAAAGCTAAAAAGTGAGCAGCTTTTGCGTAGCAGTCGTCTGCAAGCTATCAATGGTCAGCTAAACAACTGTATTTAAACACACACAATACACCATCGCATTATCCCTGGATAACTTTTGAATCACTATAATGAATATAGCTTATAGTGAATGATGAATAATGAATTTATGAATTCACTACGTTCGTGTTGTTTACATTATATGTACTTAGGTGCCTATTGCCAACAAAACAGACATTTGCAGCAGTTTTACTTACCACCTACGGTTCTGACTCATGACCAGGATCATTACTGCTGTGACCGCTCAATCGTTCAGTTTCAAACGATCTGTAAATCGTCAAAGCGTCAAACTAGGCCTTGTTTATAAAACCATAAGTTCCGATCCTTGAGGGCTCAAGCAGCCACGGAAAACACAAGATATTCTCCATTCATTTTAACCAATAAAAAATTGATTGCAACTTTCAGACACGACTTTATCCTTATTTTGATGGTTAATTTAAGGTGGTTCCTATGGTTATTTTAATGACAGATTTCGAGAGCACATCAATGTAATGCATGAGAACAAATCTCTCAGCTCCACTGTTCACTTATTGCTAGGTTTTTTAGGAAGCAAGGTTATCTTTCCGTCACAACCAAAAACACACTTCTTTGCTGACATTGTTGATTTACTATTTCTAAAAAGTAAGTGACAAATCTTTCTCGAGCAAGTCCTGTGCAGGGCTGCCGATGACTTCCGTAACCCAAACGAAGCGTGTTGATGGGCGTGCTCTTGCTCTCTCGCTCTGGTCGATATGTGCGCGAAGAAGTGCCCATACAAGGAATTCCGCCCTTTATTATATAATACAGGGCCATACTCAAAAAAAAAAAAAAAAAACTCTCTGAAACTTGTAGGAAATCTGAAGGAGTGTATTTGGCACAGAAATACTCTGTCATACTTCCAACTTGTTTTTGAAACTTTGGCCATGTTTAGTAAGAGGATCCAACTATTTAACAGTGTAAATAAGTCAGAATGCATGAAATAGCATTAGACCCCCCTTAAAGTGAATCTTTAAAGGTAAGTGTGTAATTATTTCTGTTAGAATATTGTTAAATAATAAACTGCTGAATGTACTGACAAAATTTATGGTAAACTAAAATATACTTTAATGTAATTTCGATTTTGTAACTTATTTTGTAACTATTTTGTAAATATATTTACACATTTGTAATGATGAAGTTGAAATTTAGTATGTTTAAAATACAGTAACTTCAAATTAAAACGTTCAAATTATAATCAGGTACTTTACATGTGCTTTACCATGTTAGTCAGCACATCAAAGATTTAAAATGTACTTTCAAGTAAACATTTTAACGTGACATCCTTACAAAGTGCCCTTTTTAAAAGATTATATATTATGTATTATCAGCAAGCACAGTTAAAAAAAAAAAAAAAGGAGAGGACAATTATAAATGCAACATGCACCCCTCAGCTCTTTTTTGAGTTGGCTAAGAGTATTATGCAACTCACTGAAGATTAGATTAGGCATTATTTTAGCATATTCATGTGAGGAAAAAAATACAATAACATCACAGAGGTTCATTAATGAATCCCAGCTTACAGAAGTTCTGCAGTCAAAGTGTTTTATGGTTATTTTTTAACACTCCACCTAAACCCAGAGTGAGTGACACAACACAAAAGCTTTGTTGACTGAAATGGGAACGTTCGCTTAAGTCCGGGACCTGAACTGAACTGTGTTCTCATACAGTCACTAACTCATGTCATCCAAAGCTGTTGCATGGTGGTCTGACTGCTGTTATGATACTTATATAGGGCCTTTTAGTCACCATCTACTTTCACTGAATTGCAGCCTTGACATTCTGCTAGCTAACTTATTTTGTGTGTTTATAAAAAAATAAATTGTAATTACAATATTATTTTAAGTGAATACAAATAAAAATAATGACAAAATGTTAACCTTTCCATGCGGTCTCACTAATTGCATCTTACAGGTGGCATCTGCTGTATCTCTCAAAACTTTGATGGCAAGATGGATGATGTACCGAGATGAATGTTTTCGAAATATCAGCAGAGAACCACCGATGACAGGTGAGTTGTTCAGTGTCCTTCCACAAGGCATGGCTTGAGCCACATTTGATGTGTAAGTTCATAGATCCTATCAACAGCGATGATGAAAGTGCACAGTGCTGTTAAGGGATGTGTGTTAGAAAACAGTGCTGAGCCCTCAGATTAGGGGTCATGTCACATAAAGATCCTGTCCAGCACATCAAGCAAAGACTGCAAGGAGACTTCAGAACATTAACGGTTGTTTTCCAGGTGTTGTGTGCAATCGAACGTTTGATAAGTATGCCTGCTGGCCGGATGCTCTGCCCAACACTACAGTGAGTGTGGCCTGTCCCTGGTACCTGCCCTGGCACAAGGAAGGTACTGAAAATATAACATTTACGTTTATAACATTTCTAGGTCATGTTTCACACCAAAATCAAATGAAAGAAAGATATTATAGGACTTTATACATATAGCCATATACAAAAGGGGTAGTGTACAAAGAATTTGACACATACATCTATAAGCATTTTGTCATTTTTCAGATGCTTCATGCTTTTTGTAATTAAAAAATACCATTATTGGTACATAAATATTACATATAAAATTGTGATATAGTCATGTGATATAGTATGAATATTCAAAATATACATATATTAATATAGAAACATGACTATTAATATCCAGAATATATTATAAACCTCTTTAACTGACAATTAACAGAAAGTATAAATACACAGAGTTAGGGAACTAAATGAACAACAGGTGAACATAATGAGTAACTAAGGAAACTGACAAGAGCACAATGAAGACTAAACTTAAAGGGTATACATGAAACAAAGACACATGAACCAAAACACAACTAAATTAGACATCACCCTAGGTGTATCCTCGAGCCGTGCAGTAATGTCCAATTGTGGAGGGAGGGAGGGAGGGAGGGAGGGGGCTATAGAGGAGGACAAGGGGTTGGTGAAGGACAGGACACATGAGGAGCTAGCAGAGAGGAACACCATGGCAGAATCGAAAGAAGGGTGGAGCCAGGGTGGAACTTTGATGGGTCTCATGGGCGGGACCTGGAGATCAACTGACTGAGGCAGAGCTGGCAACCGAGGGAACCCCCAGGAAGCCATGAGGATGACGGCACATGGCAACATTGCAGGCCTGGAAGTCAGAGGTGACGCCGCTGACTTAAGGTGATAAGGTTGAGCCGGAGATAAAAAGGAAGCCGATGGAGCCGAATGGGTGGAGGGCTGAGGCATAGCTGCGGAACCAGGATAATGAGTGACAAAGAGTCAAAGGGATGAGGGATCCCGGTGGACCTCACCACAGCGGAGCTGAGGAAGCACAGAGCCAAGGTCGAGATGATGGGCTAACAGGCAGAGGTAGAGTCATGGGCCTGGAGGCCTGCAGTGAAGCCAGAGGATCTGGAGACCTGAGGCAGACCTGGAGAATTATTGGAAGTCTGCAAAGGGGTGGAGCCGAGGAGCTACACACCACCAGCGGAGCAGGTGAGTCCTGGGGACTTGATGTAGCGAACAGTGAAGGAGATAACGGCAGAAGAAAGGGATGGACTGTATCATCCAATATATTCCTTGTAGAAGGAACTGGGGCGAGAACAAGGGTGGTAGCTGGCTCCATGGAAAGTTAATGAGCCCACGCTCCTCAACTGGAACGGGAGAGGACTGCCCCCATAATGCAGACTCTGGGATGGACCTGATGGTAGGTTCCGGCCTCGGGAAGGAGGAGGCTTCCAGGACAAATGCATTGGTTGGCTCTTTAGGGGGAGGCGGCTCTTGTACATGGTCTATGGCGGGGTATTGGCTCAGGCTCTAGTGTCTTGGCAAGTTCGGACGTCACGGTCAGATCCATGACAGAAGACACTTTGAGCTGGGACGACAAGTCCAATCTGGAGAGGCCAGAGAAATGGATGCTGGTGATGGAATATGCGCTGGGGAGTCAGAGTTAATGGCGGCATCATTCTTGATAACTTCTACAGTGAGGATCCGCATTGCCACAGTGTGCAGTCAACGAATTCGGTAAAGGGATGGTGATCTAGAGCAGCCAACAGCAGCATCTAGATGAGTTTGTCATCCATCCTGCTCCAGAAGAGATGTTTCAGAGTCTCGTCATCCCAGCATGCCTTGCTGTATAGTTGCAGAAAGCCCTCGACACATTCTGGATATAACAGTCCTTTTTATCTGTCAGTTCTTCTATCATGTTTAGCATGGTATTAGTAAGATACATGACGCAGAATATACAAGCATGGAATACTTTAATCAACACTAGGAGAATTCACAGAGAGTAACTACCACATAACACGAAGAGGTGAACTTAATCAATAACTAAGGAAAATAAAAATATCAAAATTAAGACTAAACTAAAAGGTTAAACATGAAACCAAGACACATGAACAAAAACACAACTAAACTAGACGTCCCCCTGACAATATTATGTATACATTATGGCAGTATTCATTGTACTGAATTTTTTTTCTTTCTTTCTTTTTTCTTTTTCTTTTTTTAATCATTTTATTACAGTAATAAGAATCTAAATAAATCATCCTTTATGGATAAATAAAGTTCCAATGCAAATAATCTTAATGGTCTTAAAAAGGGTTACATTTTCTTTATGCAAAATACTTGTTTGTCATTTTGGGGTGAAATATTAGAAGGACATGTATTGACAGGTTTCACTAAATTTCTGTATGAGTAAATTCATGTCAATAATAGTATGAAAAAATGTATTATATGTGGCTGCAGTTTAAATAATGCACGTCTTTTAGCTTAGCTCATATTCTTCCACTAATTTAACACATTTATCTCCATATGAAGTATTCTCTTGTGCTCATATGACGCTTTCTTATGCACCCTGCGTGACCACTCCATCTGTGTATGTGTTTGTGTGTCAGTTCGACATGGGCTTGTGTATCTGGAGTGTGATGCAGATGGACAGTACAGCAAGCAGAAGAATGCCAGCGAATGTCTGTCACGTGACCCCACGCAAATCAACATGGTATGTGAGAAATAGGGGATTGTTGTTAAAAATATCTATACAATCTTAAACATTAAACATCAGTTGTGTTCATTTCTGCACCACTAAAGGTGGGAATAAACTTTTAAAATCTGAAAAGAGATTCCCTCGAAAGCCGGCTCAAAGACATGTGTTCTGTGAATTCTGTCAAAATCTGCAGACTGGCTGCAACTAGTGTCAATTCACCCAGACTGCAAATCAGGGCAAAAGTTTGAGCTAAAATGTCATGTAATGTATTTTAGACTTGATGAAGATACATGTCAAACTGTAACAGACCACAATTTAACTGTCTGTAGTCTCTTACCAGTAACCATAAGTGACTAAAGTAATATTAAAAGATGGCGATGTCCATAAAACTGAAAAGTCTTATCACTTTTGACATGACAAGAGTCCAATCGAGTCACGAGTTCATTCATCATATCTTCATTAACCAACCTCAGGTTTTATATCTGGGTGGAGAGAGGAGCATTTAAGTCACACATAACACACAAAACTGCCAGGAGTGTAGGACAGTTACTTTATCTAAAACCCTGATATCTCTGTCACTGTAAGTTACCGAAACCACACGTGATAATCGGCAACACATGGTACACACATGTTTGTGCAGAGCAGAGTGGCTCTCTCCCACTGTATGACATGACAGACAACTAGCTGTACAGTCCGGTTCCTTTCACACAGTGCTAAAAATGTACGGGTATCACTTGTGCATTTTTATCACTTGTTCACTTGTGTGAACATAACCGTATTAAAGGATTAGTTAACTTTCAAATGAAAATTACTCCAAGCTTTACTCACCCTCAAGCCATCCTAGCTGTATATGACTTTTTTTCTTTCTGATGAACACAATCTGAGATATATTAATAAATATAAATGAATACAGAAGGCTGTCTGGCAGAAGCTAAAAATTTTACTTTATAACTTGTTAAATATGGATATTTTTCTTACACAAATGCATCGCTTCACTTCAGAAGGCCTTTATTAACCCCCCGAGCCGTGTGAAGGATACCTATGATGGATGTGGGTGGTCCTGTTCACTGCTATTATAAAGTTTGGATGTGTCTGGATATTTATTAATATAGCTCTGATTGTGTTCATCAGAAAGAAGAAAGTCATACACCTAGGATAGCTTGAGGGTGAATAAATCATGGGGTAATTTTCATCTGAAAGTTAACTAATCCTTTAAGGACTCAAATACAGCACTGACAACCATATTCTGCTGCTGCGTGAATGTGGCCATACTGTATAAAACATTTATCAATATAGAATTTAACCGTGTTCCTAATATAAAAGCACATCCAATTATTACTTTATAAGTTGCTTTAGAGACCACAGTATATTATTAATATATTATTTCCCATGTTTAAGTGCTATAATCGGGTCTCTGGTGCATCTACCAGCACAGAAAATGTGAAAAAGGACAACCCAGTAACTTTGTTTTGGTAAGCCTTTCTCTGCAAGCATGAGACAAATCGAGCCATTCTGATTTTGCTCCCCTTGTGACATAGGAAGGGGATCTTATTATAATATTACCGCCCCCTGAATCTGTATGTTTCCACCCACTGCACCGCCATTGTTTTCGCACACGACGAGTAACACTGGTCCTGGAGTGCAGCAGCAGCAGCTGTTCTGCAGTTTAGCTACAACCCTGATCAAACACACTTGAATGTCTTCAGGATTACTAAAGCTACATGAAGGTGCGTTGTGTCAGAGCAAAACTCTGCAGGACAGCAGCACATAAGAATGACTGCCCCTGAGCTTGTGATATGTCTCATGTAAACATTATCACTGATCTGTTAACGGCTATAATAGCCAACATATGAGTCTCCATAAACTCATAACATCTGAGCTACTGAGGACGCAGTGGTGCAATTTTATTTATGAAGGGAATGTGGCTAGATAAATTCATATAGCAGTATGTGTAAGTCATTAAGACTAGAATGCTTCACACAATTGTCAGTAAAACAGGATTTGCACAGAAATTGATTCTCAAATATGGATCGATACCAACTGATCCAATTTCATATATATTTATTTTGTGATGTTTGCAAATTGTCTTCCTGAATGTGTTTAGTTAGCACGTTGCTAATGTACTGTTAAATGTGGCTAAAGTTATTTTTGTTTCTTACTGTATTCACGGAGACCAGAGCCATGTCGTTGTTTTCATTTTTAACCCGAAAACGCGTGTAGTCTGTATAATTCATAAACGCATCTTTATTTTTATTGAGTGTCTCTAACAGTGTGTAGCTTTAGCCACGTTAGCCGTGCATCACGCTATCAAACTCATTCAGAATCGAATTTTAGCAAACATCCACAAAATACATGCCATACCTATGTTATATGCCTATATGCTGCATCAAGAACAGTTTGTAATAATTCATTTTGCGAGTTAAATTTGCTGTGTGAACTTCTGTATTATGTATCAGTGTATTGGAATGAGTGAGCTTGGGGGCGGGGAGCACGAGCTCATTTGCATTTAAAGCAACCCATCCACAAAAACGGCTGGATTTTGCTCACACCCAAATCAGGGCAAATTTGACAAGGTATAATAAATGATCTGCGGGGTATTTTGAGCTGAAACTTCACAGACACATTCTGGGGACGCCAGAGACTTTACATTTTGTAAAAAGGGGCATAATAGGTCACCTTTAATACTGTGTTGTAATCAAGTTCACATTCACCTGTCCATTTGCGTCATTGTCTAATCAGATGTATTTGTATATCTGTGTGCAGCAACACTACGGACGGATTCTCAGTCAGTTCCGGACCATGTACACCGTTGGATATTCTCTGTCTCTCGGGGCGCTGGTGCTGGCGTTGGGCATCCTGGTGGCCTTTAGGTAACATTCAAGTCATCTATTCCTTCTGCTTACATATTAAATTGAAAACATGTTATTGCATCAGTTTTTCGGATCTGTGGATGTGTCTACAGTTAAGGAGTTGGGCTTCTTTGTGTGAACAGTGTAATGCTTTCTGACTTTTCATTCATTGCCCATTGATCCCTGCAGGAAGCTGCACTGCATGAGAAACAACATCCACATGAACTTGTTTGCCTCCTTTATCCTGCGAGCCTCTTCTATCCTCATCAAAGATGCCATGTTGGAAAGGCCTGATACCTTCCATGTTGGTCAGGACATCTCCACTGAACTGGAGGTGGAGTGGCTGGTTAAAAACGAGGTCTAATAACCTGCTGTCTTTCTTTCTTTATTAAACAATAATAATAGACTACCGTTCAACCGTTTTGGGTTTTTAATATTTTTCAATGTTTTAGCTCACCAAGCATTACAAATTACAATGTAAAATAACCATTTTCTGTTTAAATAAAGCTTAAATTACTTAGTTCACCCAAATGAAAATTTCTGTCATTAATTACTCACCCTCATGTCGTTCTACACCCATAAGACCTTTGTTCATCTTCGGAACACAAATTAAGATATTTTTGATAAAATCCGATGGCTCAGTGAGGCCTCCATAGACAGCAAGTTCAGTTACTGAAATTACGTGACTTTTACGCTCTGAATCACTGATGCAATACAAAGATTCGTAAAGCTTTGAAGCTTCATGAAGCAGTGTTTTGAAATCTGCCATCAGATATTGTTGAATAAAGTCGTTATTTTTTTATTTATTTATTTATTTATTTTTTTTGGCGCACAAAAGTATTCTCATCACTTCATAACATTAAGGTTGAAATATATTTTTCATAACATTCATAACATTAAGGTTGAAATATGTTTTTTTTTTTGTTTGTTTCTGGGTGTATGAAAGTGTAAATTAACACTGAGCCATCGGATTTTATCAAAAATATCTTAAACGAAGGTCTTACGGGTGTGAAATGACATAAGGGTGAGTAAATAATGACAGAAATGTCATTTTTGGGTGAACTAACCCTTTAAAATGTCATTCATTCCTGTGATCAAAGCTGAATTTTCAGCATCATTACTCCAGTCTTCAGAGTCACATGATCCTTCAGAAATCATTCTAATATGCTAATTTGATGCTTAAGAAATATTTCTGATTATTGTCAATGTTGAAAACATTTGTGCTGCTTAATAATTTTGTGAAAACTATGGTCATTTTTTTCAGGTTTCCTTGATGAATAGGTCAAAAAAAGTTTAGCTAATTGCCTCTAATATAAATTAAACTAAAATATATTTTCATTTCATTGGAATTAACATTCAATTAAGTGTCATGAAGGATGAAAGTGTCAATTCAATGCATCCTTGTTGAAAGTATACATTTCATTAAAAAAATACTAACCCAAACCTTTGAATGGTAGTGTATATCTTTAGATTCATGGACATTATTAATAATCCTGTGCCTGTAATTATTTTAAAGGAATATTCTGGGTTATTTACAATAATATGGACACTGACAGCATATTGTGAATTCTTCAATTATGGGAACGTTTCTGTTCCCATTGTTTGTTTGTTTTTGTTTTTTTACTAAAACCGTCATTCTGCTTTTAAAGGATAGATTTAATGCAATTTGTTAGAATTAGTGTCCCTAACTGAATAATTATTGCTAATATATTAACTACATTCAGCATATCCAACTTTATTCTTGTTAAAAATGAATTACTATATAGAAATTACTATTAGATTTATGCTGTAAAATGTTTGTTCATTGTTAGTTTGTGATAACTATTATTAACATGCAGTATAAAGTGTACATTTAACATAGAAGATTTCATGAAATCTACTTTAATAAACAGCTTCTACTTTCTGCTTTTAAACTCTTCGGCATAAATCATTTTCTATACTAATATGCCTACCATGACCAGAAATGACCAGGAAAAGTTACAAATGACCAAGAATATACCTTAAAATGCATGTTAGTGTAGATATGGGTTAAATAGCTGTTTACTGAATAGAGGTGGCAGGTTAAAAATTAGCCTAAAGCTTTCAGTGACCCAAAAACATATGTGTGTGTGTTTCAGACGGCGGTCGGCTGCAGAGTTGCTGTGGTGATGATGCAATACAGCATACTAGCTAACAGCTACTGGCTGCTGGTTGAGGGCATCTACCTGCACAGCCTTCTGGTCGTCACAGTCTTGACAGAGAGAAATTACTTCGGCATTTACCTGTGCATTGGCTGGGGTGAGAGGTTCAAAGCTTTTATGCCGTGAACTCATTAACAGGGTCGAAGCGCTTCCTAATACATGGCATGTCCAAACAGAGCATGGCAGATGGTTTATGCCTCATCTCACAAGCTCTCTCTCTCTTTCTCCCTCAGGTGCCCCTCTGATATTTGTGCTGCCGTGGGTAATTGTGAAGTACTTGTACGAGAATGAAGAGTAAGTTCTGGAGCCACGTGGGATGAGTGTGTTTGCATCAGGCGGAGTGATGAAAGCCAGTGCTCGTGAAGCAGTCAGTGTGTTTTTGCGGTTGGAGAGTTAGCAGACAACAGTACTCTGTCACTGTAGCGTTTGTTTTATAACAAATCAAATACATAAATTGTGAACACACGCTACCTTTAGCTTAGACGCTCTGATGCTTCGCAGATATTCAGCTTCCCTATGATAAACGAGTATTGAGCACTTTTATGTACCTGCAACATCCACTTTGAGTTTTGCCTGTAGCGGCCAACATAGTCTTTAAATGTGCAGAGTGCGTCGTAAAATCTCATAGTGTAAATCATTCATTTAGCCTCTGTTATTGTTGGAAAGGCTTTCAAGATTTATTCAAGATTTATTTTAATGACCTTTGGGTCTGCTGGGGCTACATATATAATAGTATCTATTTGATTAATATTTTAAAACCTGACTGCAGTATGTAATTCCCATACGTTACACTGCTATACATCAAATGTATTGTAAGTAGAACCAAAGGCTTTAGATACAAAATGGTGCACTCATATTACTATAAATGGGAGAAAGTGCAACACGCAATATGGTTGAATAAGACCCGCCTTCTAAATAAGAGAGCCAATTGGCGATTGGTAAAGTAATTGTGTCACTGTAGCTGTCATTAGAAGCTCTGGTTGCTTTAGAAACAGTCAGTGTTCTGAGACGTGTGCATTGGTTGGCCCAGCCTGAAAAATGCAGTTTTTATCATGATTTGAGCCTTTAGAAACAACATTTATGAGACAGTTGTTGTCAGATTTCATTGGTGATTTTAAATATGAAATTTAATTGTAAGCTTGGTGAACAGCTTTGGAGAATTTGATGTTTTTCCATTCAAAAAGATAGGAGCTGCACTTGCATGACTGAAATAGCTGCCCGAGAGGCATTTCAAAGATGGCCGCCGACTGAAATGACTTGCCTTAAAGGGTCTTTGGTAGAACTCTTGTTATGAATCTTATGACAAGGGAAATTTAGTCCTTTAAATGTAAAATGTGTATGAGCACACTGTTTCCAAATACATTATCAGTGTCATATGTGACCCGTGCTGGCAAAATGAGTTGGAATGCGGTCAGGTTCATTTCGAGCTACAGGCAAAACAAGTCAAAAATGTCGATTTTGGTCGAATTTGAGGTTTTCACAAAAATGAGTTCATTAAGCCCTCATCTAGTGATCCAAATGCATCAAATAGCAATGAAACATCTAAAAGTATCTTTATTTGTATGTTTTCTGAGAGGAGTACCTTTCCTCTGTCCATGAAAAATGCAGTTTTTCTCTGCTCGCTTCACCACTCGCACTTCCCCTCAGCACAAGTTTGGTATCGTTTTAAAGCACAGCATTCCAACAGCATTAGAGCATTTCATTTTCAAACGCATGCTGATGTAAACGAACCAATCTTACTCGCGCTGACTGACAGATCCGAAGCGTGCAAACAAAGATGCCTCAGAGAGCGCGCAATCCCAATATACACATATAAACAGAATTACAGTACTAAAATATTTTAAAAAGTTGAATATATATATTTTCCTATAGATATTTGGTTTTGATGAGGTGTGTGCCAAATTAGGTGGTTTTGTTTTGGAACCTTTAGAAAACTTTAACTCGATTTTTCACCAAATTGACTTTGCTGACTCTATCAACCAAACAGGTGTAGCTCAGTCATTTTTCACTTTGGAGGTTTTTTAATAGAGATTGTGAAAATTTGCTCATTGTGCCTCATTTTGCCAGCATGGGTCACATATTTTTTAACATGCTAAAACTATTTTGAGAGTTATCATTATTGAATTGTATTGAATGTCCTACTTAAGTAGCTCAAAAAACACTCTAAAGTTCGGCTAATTGCATCTAATAAACTTAAAATATAATATATTTTCATTTAATTGCAATTCAGTTAAGTGTTTCAAAAGTACTCTTTATAAGTATGCTAAAGTGTACATTTTCAGAAGGGTTTGTCTAGTCACTTTCTAATACTTATTCTATACCTCACCAGCAGGCACAGTGATAAATATAAGTTGTGTGGTTTGTATATCTTTAATGTGTCATGCACTGCGGGGGTTGAGGATCATCACCCCATCTGTATTGAGCAGATAAAAGAATCACTCCCTCCTGTTGATAAGCTGCGCATCATCTCCACTATCATCAGACAGCATCCAATCTTTCTGTGATGCTATTTGTTACCGTGCCGCTGCGTTTTTTCCACTCTTTCATTCCAGATACTGAGATAATGCTGCATTTTCAGTATGCAGATTTTCTGTATGCATTGAAATACTACTACTTAAAAAAGAACTGCAATGCACTTGATTTGACCTTCCATTTCTAGTCTGATTACTCAACTGGAAGTAATATCAGCCACAACTGTAAAACATTTTCTTTATGCATTATTTAATAGAACTTCCAAAAAACATTTTTTTTTTCATACAAAACTGGAGTGTAAAAAAAATCAAAATGGATTTACATTAACTGGATGTTCTGATATACTGAATAATAATAATAATAAAAAAACATGTGCATGATGGATTCATTTGACCACAAATTAGCACAGTAGTATTCAGTAAAATGTAAGCTCCTTTCTGAACAATATTTTCTTCAGTGGTGTTAAATATACTATAATTCTGGCTATATTCAAACATGGTATTTTACAGTGTCCTTGTTACAAATTACATGTAGAGACCGGGGGCAATTGTAACAAATTTTGGACATGTCATTACTCAAAAACCTTTTGAAATATTTGGATACAATTTTTATGTCAGTAACTTGTATCTACTTGTTAACAGTCACCAAATGTTTTTACAAGCAATGTTAGAGTCACAATATTGATTGAAACATTAGAAGTCAAACGTTACATCTGCCCCCATATGCGGGGGTGATTGGAACATTATTTTGGGGCAATTGTAACAACACATGTAATACCTTCATATAAATACCAATGACCACAATAAACTCCAGAGAATATAGAAATAGTTAAAACGTCTCAGGTTACATATGTAACCATAGTTCCCTGAGAACCAGGGAATGAGACTGGGGAACGTCACACGTGACCCAATGTCTGAAAGCCAACTATCTAACAACTCCAATCCCTATTGGCCAGCAACAGCCTATGACGTAATATGGTGCGACCCGGAAGTATAAAAGGAGCGCCTGGAGAAACAGTCAGTATCTATCGTCTTGAGGGACTGTTCAGCAGGCAGCCCGAAGCATGGCAAAGAAACGCAGAGTCTCGTTCCCTGGTTCTCAAGAAACTGTGATTACATACGTAACCTGAGACGTTCCCTTTCGAAAGGGAACTCGCTCTGCGTTTGAAACGCTATGGGGAACGATATACCCATGCCGCCATGCTTAAGGAGAGTGCATGCCAAATAATATGGCTGACAAATGTCGAGCAGTTTCGAAGGAAACGCTTAGCAACTCACCCTCAGGTCACACTAGGCTGTCAGTGACAGCATTCCCTATGGCCAACAGCCCAAGCTAAGCCTCAAAAAAAGGCCTTCCGCAAAAGGCCTACCAAGGCTGCTAAGGCATCTGCAACCAACTTTCCCGAAGAGAAAGTGGTCCCTTTAAGGGAATGTGGCCAGAGAACCGAAAGGAACCCCGGCTAGTCACTAGAAGGGAACGAAGTCACCCCCAGTGCCACCAGGGAGGCCGACCTGGTCTGTCATAGGACAAGCTTAGTCTTGGCCACCCTGTATGAGTACAGAATCTCCATAATGCATTCTTCATAGAAGAGAGCAGGTAATAGTGACTGCAGAAAGGCATCCTGGAGAGCAGAACTCAGCTGAGTGCTATGAATCCTCGTATTGAGGGGAGTATAATCTGCTCATCCTAGGATCTACTCAGCGCTTAATTAACGCACTGAGGAGGCTGTGCGCTAAACACCTGTTTAAACAGGGGAGCACAAACCAGCCTAGGGCTGAATCTTAGGAGGAGGCCTGATTAAGGCCTACCACCATGATCAGCTTATGGAGCTAAGCACTTTTACAAACATAACCCTAATAGGGAAGTACAAAGCTCACCTAACAGGTAGGACATGCAATGGGCACATAATCATGGAGGCCGAATAGGGGTCTACAACATGATAGTAGCTACATGTGAAACAGAAGTATATTCAGAAAGTGGCCTGGAGGAGCCACCCTGAACACCTGTCTTGCCGGGGGCAGCACTAAGAGGCTGCAAAAGTGCCCGCATGACAATCCACCTAACACAAACCAAGGAGCAGTGTACTCAGTAAAAGCACCTTTTTACTCTTTAAAGCAAGAGGAGTACAACGTACACCAACACGTATTAAGGAAGGCCTTAGATGGGCCTATAACCTTAACAGACACGTGGCATCAGCTTGTGGTAGTGTTCAGGCAACAAGAACGATAAATAACCGAACCGGAGGTTAAATTTATCACCTGGGCCCCTGGCCAACCAGAAGTGTATACAGATAATTCTCAGAGAGAAATATACACAAACATACACCAGTATGTTCAAAAGGCGGCCCATAGGGCTTAGCAACCTCTAAGACATATGGTGTAAGTCTAGTGGCCACATAGAGACTGATATCCAGGAGAGCAGAACTCAGCTGAGTGCTATAAACCCTCGTTTTGAAGGGAGTATAATCCGCTCATCCTAGGATCTACTCAGCGCTTGATTATTTGCACTGAGGAGGCTGTGCGCTAGAAACCCTGTTACAGCACACACCAGCCTAGGGCTGAACCTCAGGAGGAGGCCCCATGGAAGCCTACAACCCATGATCAGCTTAGGGAGCTAAGCACTATTACACAGACAACCCTAGCAGGGAAGTACAAAGCTCAACCTAACAGGTAGACCATACTGTGGGCACATAATCATGGAGGCCAGAAAGGGGCCTACATTAAGATAATAGTTTTATACGGAGCAAGACTCCCATACGAAAAGCATTTTGTCATATTAGAAGGACATTCAATGGTGGCCTGTGAGGGCCACCTTGAACACCTGTCTTGCTAGGAGCAGGACATATGACTCAATGACATATGACCCACATGACAATCCCCCCAGACTCAAGGAGACTGATGTAGTTAAAACCAAACCTCAGTAAGGTTTTACCACGAGAACTCACCCCTGAGAGGTCAGACACTCAGAATAGTACTCGGAAAAAGCACCATTTTACTCTCAGCGAGAGGAGTACATAACTGAACTCCAACATGCTACACGGGAGGCCCATAGGGCCTACCTTAGTAAACATGTGGCATCAGCAAGTGGCGACCATAACTGTGGCCGATGGTAGTAATGGATTCATAAGCATCCTGCCAGCACGTCAGCTAAAAAGGAGGCCTTATGGGGCCTACAATCTCAGCAACAAGTGGCGTTCAGCCCGTTTGTCCATATAAACACAAACTGTGCCAACATGTAATCTAAAAAGGAGGCCTTATTAGGGCCTACCCTAGTAAAACACATGGCATCAGCCAGTCCAAGACCATATGACCAGCAGGCCATGCATTCAGTGGAAAACCTTTCACGCATAATACTGCGAGAAGAAATGCATATTACGCCACCATACTCCACAAGAGACCTGCTTAAGGTCTACTCACCAGAGGTGGGGTGTGGCCGATGGTGGTATGGGTTCTTGGATTCCCAGGCATCCTGCCAATTAGTCAGCTAAGAAGGAGGCCTTATGGGGCCTACAATCTCAGCAACAAGTGGCTCTTTTTTTTTTTTGCAGAATAAAACACAAACTGTGCCACCATGTGAACTAGAAAGGAGGCCTGTTGGGGCCTACCGTTCCAATGACACATGGCTACGGCTCGTGAAATAAAGGGAACCAAGCTACAGGGGAGCAGCTCTAACCCAACAATAGCTGTGGGAAGCTAACTGCAACCTGAGCTAGGCTACACATTCCAACAGGCAATGTACCCTAAATCATGTGACTAAAGGGAACCAAACAATGCCAACATGGTCTAAGGGAGGCCTAAATGGCCTACTACCTCAAACGGACACGTAGCAGTGTAAACTATGTGAGCAAACTACGATCAGCTAATAGCACTTGTTAACTAGAGAGGCTAATTAACCATAAGAGCCTACAAACAAAGTTATATGCAATATAGCTGTTGACAAGATCACAAAAAGGGAGCGAATAGACACCAGCTTTTCTCAAAAAGTGGTTCTATATTACCCTATGCAATCCAACAGGCGATGCACTCAGTGACACAATAAACCTCAACTAAGGGAATATAAGTCACCAATCTCTCCAATAGAGGCTAAAAGAGCCTACTACTATGAGAACAGGTGCTAACCTGTGGCAGCATAAGTAAGCTCACATACAAATGTAGGGCAAAAGTCTAGAACTCAAAGCAAACGTAATGCTTTGACATACATGCTGCTTCCAATGAGGATAAACATTTCTCCACACAGATTCTTAAATCTGTACTAAGCCCTAGAGGATGAAGACTAAAAACTAGCACCGTCAACTTAGACTTGATTAAGAAAAAGTGGCTCAGAGGAACAAACATTTTCCATAGCATGAAAAGTTCTAGAAAGTGGGGCCTAGCATACACCTGCATAACTTATCTATGCAAAGATAAGGGCCTACCACCTGAGAAAAACAGCATCAGGGAGTCTAAAACAGTCTACAACCTAGCTGTTAACCTCACCAATTGTACCTACATAAACAAGGGGACAATGGGCATACAGCCTGACAACTCACTCGGGAGGAGGCCAGAACTAGGAACTATACCAACTGACAAGGGATAGTATACATAGGGTTGCTTTTACATATAACCCACCTAACCTAGCTCTAGCCTGGCCGCTAAGCTACGGGCCTTCTTACAAGGCCATAAGCCTAGTGAAGCCTGAGCTTCACCTCCCAATCTCATGGAGAAAGAAAGAGAAAGAAAGCGAAGCTCATAAGCAAACAATGTCAGGCGGCCAACTAAGGCCGACCTAAATATACATATTAACTGAAGTGATGAGTGCTAACTCAAATTACTCTAAAAAAACAGCAGATGAGAAGCTACTCTAAACAACAGGTGGCTAAGAGGCAGCCACTTTGTGGCCTGCACAATATATATTCTAGCCAGCCTATCAACTTCAGTTTGCCCAAAAAAAACCCTTACTTTTATGACTACATGTCTATAAATATATACACACATGCATACACACACACACACACACATATATATATATACACACACACAGGAGGTGAAAGAAGAAGAGGAGAGGGTAGATATAAATCGCCCTCATGTAGCTGGGGAATCAATTACAAACGCAACGGTGTTTACAATCGATCGCCCGTCTCACTCTCGCTTCTTCCTCCTCCCGTCTGTCTGGGCTTAGATACAAATCTGAACGGCTAGGGGTTTTTCCATGCCCTCCTGATCTCAAACGCGGAGATCAGGAAGGAATGGAAAGCTTATGGGAGCTGCAACGTTCATGGACAGAAAGGAACCACTCGTCAAGCCATCCGCGCACGGCCCCTTTCTTAACGCGCTCTCAAAGCAGCCGCAGCCCGCCGAAAAGCGCGTCCCAAAAAACACCAGCAGCTCCACATACACAGCAGTCAGAGGAGCGCTCACTGCCGGACGCGATGACGTCAAACACGGACGTCATCGTCATCCAGCAACTCATCCTCGTCAGCCCCTAGGGAGTTGAGAGAGAATACAACTTTCTCAACTTCCCAACGAGCTCACCTGCGAGCACTATGATTGCAGCCACCGTTACTACTTAGCACAAACAGGGCCAGAATCACCAGGCACAGATGCAGACACCTCTTCCCTCGGGAAGAGTGCCAAACAAGAACGGAGTGTCCCGACAGGGAGACGCTCACAGTAAACAATAGACAAACACACAGACAGCGCCCTCAAGCACTGTCTATGCGCGCTCCTCTCCAGACAGAAAACGCCCAGAAATGTGTATATCAAGTGTCAAACCCTGGGACACGGATGAACACACCCTTTTGAACGTTTGTAAGGGATATTATAGAATCCCTTACCGGAGTCGACATAGTTGCGATCAGACAGAACAGACCCGAAAGACGAAAAGATACAGACTGTTTCTCCAGGCGCTCCTTTTATACTTCCGGGTCGCGCCATATTATGTCATAGGCTGTCGCTGGCCAATAGGGATTGGAGTTGTTGGCTGGTTGGCTTTCAGACATCGGGTCACGATTAATTAACTCCCCTTGCTGTTTTCCTTGGTCTGAACCTAGGCATGCTGTGAACAGAGTGTACAGGGCCTACTCAGTAAAATGGATCCCCAGATTGAAAGGCAAAAACACTTTTCTTAAATTATAGGAATCTATCAATCTATTTTGATGTCCTTACTAAGCTGGACACTATTTTGATGGTGTCTGGGCCAACTGTAATGCAGTGTTACAATTGCCCCCGATTGTACCACTCCCAAAGCTAATGTTTGACCAAGATATCAAATGTTAGACAACAGAATGGCCATCAAAACAAGACAGATTTAATTTCATAGACATTAATGGTTAAGACAGTATGAGAAAAATACTGTAGTTGAAAAAAAAAATACTTTTATACCTCAAAAATGAGTCTTTGTAGAAAAATTTTACCAAGTATGATTTAGAAGCTTGTCCTTTGGCATGCAGAGAGGGATCACCACAGAGCACATGCAAAATGAGTTTCATGGTTCTGTCTCATTTCTGATTGGTGTAATTTGAGATGTTACAATTGCCCCCTGTTACATTTGCCCCTGGTCTCCCCCTACTTATATATCAATAAAAGTAAAATATGAATAATTTTAAGCAACTAACCCTATAATAAGCACGTTTGTACATAAGTATAAGTATGTTTATAGGTGCACCATGTAACTTTTGGACCTCTAGCAGTTAAAAACAAAACCGCATGCATTTTGTGGAAGAACATTGTTTTGGTTGTGCTTCAGCACTGGCTGAGCCTTTCTCACTCACTGTGACAATTAACTAAATGCCACTCCCACACCATACACACATCAAAGTAACCAGAGCAACTTTTCTCTATTTACGGATGTGACCAGATATGTATAGGCGAGTGACGTATGTACACTATAGTGAACATAGTGAATCAGGGTAAGACAAAAAACAAAAAGATGTTTTTAAAGAAATATTTATTATGTTTTGACTATGACACTTTAAAATAAACTGTAACCTAAAACATTATATATTTAGACTATATCAACCCTGTAAAGTCTGACATAATTGAAATAACATTTTGTCTTTATCTACAATTTTGCACATATCGACACACGTGAATTAATTAAATCAATTATAGACCAGTTACTCAATTGACAAGGAGAAGATGGTACAACAACTTTTTTTTTAATGAACCAGTTTATTGAATCTTTAGACATAATATTTTTAAACAATCCTCAAAAGCCTGATGTATCATGTTTGATACTCATATTTTAACATTTATTAACTAAACCTACAGCAAGTTGCTTCAGTCTAGTAAGTGTTTATAAGTGATCTATTTTGTGTGTTGAGTCTATTAAATGAACACAAGTAGGCCACATTTGCTCATTTACAGTTATGTATTTGATCTCTTGTTGTTGATCAGATGCTGGATGCAGAATATTCACATGGAGTACTGGTGGATTATTCGCTCTCCCATCCTGCTGGCCGTGTTGGTGAGTGAGAGACTCATTCATGTCCCTCATCAACCTCTCTTAGCTGTAATCACCTGCCTGAGTCTCCCACATCCAGAGCACTGTTAATGACACTTCACCTCCTGTAATGCCACTTTACTTCAACCCTTGAAGTCAACATGAATCCAAAATTGATTTTTTTGCCTTGATTATCTGGATATGGACAGGAAAGTAGAAGAAAAGAGGGGGAATGGGTTCAGGACCTACAAACACAACATAAGCAACACGCCTCTTTTATGTTGTTTTTTTGTGATCATTTAACATCATTTAAGCAACATTTAAACATCTAATTGCTCCACATCTGCTGATGACACAAATCCCAATCAATCAATCAATTAGTCAATCAATCAATCAATCAATCAATCTCCCATGGATAAGCTTCTCATTTTTATTTATTTTTTTGCTATTGAATTTCCTTTTTCACTCAGAAATTAATGTCTTTACAAATTCAGTGACCCAGTTTTTAAAAAAGAAAAGGACCGGGAGATTGGGGAAATAATGCATTATAATGCAATAATGCAAGGTGTGTAGTACTAAATGTAGTTGTATAGGTGTAATTGCAGACTGATGACCACACACAGTTAGAACACAATTCATTATGAAGAATGAATGTGGTACAACACAAGACAGTTCATCTGTATTAGCTGTGTTTTAGTGAGACTTGCTGACCAAAGAGCAATGCAAAATGCATAAGCATTGAAATATATTTTTTCTACCACCATGCTCCATAAATAGGTATGATCAGTCTATATTAAAAACAAAATTAATGAAATATTAATAATGCAGTTTTCGCTTCTGTCGTTCCAATTCAAAATCCTGTGGCCATTTCAGTTCAAATTCACATTCATGATTCGAAAAGAGGCTATTCTTAAATTCTGAATTTTGCCCAACCCTGACACCCATACCATATTCATAGTAAGAATTATCATAATAATGATATTACTGTGACTCAGCCTTGACTGTATTATTTGACATAACAGAAGGAATATGAAGAACACAGGAAGGTTAAATATGTTATGCTGTTTTATGCCACACCAACACAACCCATTACATTGCATTTGCTTTAGCATTAAACACAGCATCCAAAATTTAAGTCATTTCCATTATTCACAAAGCACAGTGACATATAATGTCAACTCTCGGTAAATCACGAAGCGACTACACACAATATGTTTTAAGGTCTACAGCTATGATTTCAAAAAATAGCCCTCCCCTCCTCCAGTGTCTTATTTCCACTTGATTGCGTTGAAAGGCGCAATACTGTGCAAAATTGCCCACATTGGCTGTGAAGTGCAGATGAGCATTTAGCAATGTGCAGTGATGTTTCTGCGTAACCGTTCAAGTGTTCCTATAGTGGGCAGGAATTCCTATGTTTGAATTCTCACAGGGCTGGACTGTTCGACTGCTGTTCCCAGACTCTGCCAAGCATTACTGACTTCCTTCCCCCACTCTCCTTGCCGCCCCAGTCCCTCATCTGAGTCTCGGGTCGTTTATTGTGCTGTAAGGGGAACTGTTGTGTCAGTTTTGTTCTGCTAATATGACATAATGGTCTTAACCAGGACATTATGATGTTTTCTTCTCTTTCCAGATTAACTTCTTCATATTCATACACATCATCAAGATCCTTGTGTCCAAACTAAGGGCACACCAAATGAGATATTCTGACTACAAGTTCCGGTGGGTGTCCTGCAGGGACTAAGGGTTAGTTCACCCAAAAGTGGAATGTGTAGCATTATTTATTCACCCTTATTTCAACCTTTTTGCTTTAGAAAAACAGATTTAAATTTTAGTTATTTGCTGAAAATCTCCTATTCACACAGACATTTTGCATCTCAACTCGTTATGAGAGACTTGAGAACCAGTAACATTTGTATATATATATATATATATATATAGCCGAACCCCTTAGCTGTAGAGTATTTACTTGAAGTACCCCTCAAGATTTTAAGTTAATATTTCAATAATTTAAGGACTCATAGATATGTATATAGTTCTTTGATGTTAGTTATTGGTAACATGACATGCAAGTAAACAGAAAAAATATTTAATCTTTTTTAGTAACACCATGTCTACACTGGATGCGACAGATGCATCACATTACCCAGCAACAGCTTGAGGCTGTCTTCACTGGATGCAACACGGGGCATTCATTTGTCGTGTTGTGTCGCACTGCACCTCATCCAGTGTAGGCAGCATCACTGATCATAATGGGTTGTGTTTGCTTTTGTTGTGTCGCGTCATGCCGCTTACGTCTGGTGTAGACACTGTGTACGTTTTTTTTCTCCTCAAATTATTGATATATAGGGTTGCGCATATATATGGCATATTATTATTATATTGTTTTAACTCTCATTATAAAAAATATATATTATATAATGAATTATAGTCATACTACTGTATACTGTAGAAATGTTTTTTAATAATTCTAATAATTCAAATGATTATTTTTTTAATTTTACATTAAGTTTAATTATTAGCTTTTCACTAACTCATGAACCTTCTGCAGTTCCTTCATGAACCCCTGTTAGGGAAAACTGTTGTATAGAATATTGAGTATATTCTTCAAAACAACTGAAAGTAAGTCATACAGGTTTGGAACAATATGAGGGTGAGTAAATGATGACAGAATTTACATTTTTGAGTGAACTGTCCCATTAAGCATTTGCACAATATTGTGTGTTTGTTTCCAGATGACCTGCGTATCTTTCTTTTTTCTCTCATTTTCAGGCTTGCTAAGTCTACCCTCACCCTGATTCCGTTACTGGGGATCCATTCGGTCCTGTTTTCTTTTGTTACTGACGAGTCTACCTCACATGGTGCTCTACCCCTGCGCCTCACAAAGCTCTTCATTGACCTCTTCTTTAACTCTTTCCAGGTCAGAAAGCCTCAATACAATTAATTTCAGAATGATTTTGCAGTCAATTCAAATAATTTCAACACAGTCACACAACAGAGAAATTTCGTTTCAAATATATATATATATATATATATATATATATATATAGAGAGAGAGAGAGAGAGAGAGAGAGAGAGAAAACATACTGAAACATACTGAAAAAATAGTTATTATGTACTAGGCTTATTAGTATTAGAAAAATATCTCAGGTTATGACTGTAGCAATTGTGACCTGAAAAGGGGAACAAGAGTTGATGCTATAGGAACGCTCCTCGTGAGCCGGTGTCTGAAGCACGAGTTGCATGCCAATCTTGATTGGCTACCACAGTTGGGTGATGTTACAGGCATGCCAGCAGAGTATATAAGGTCACCTAGAAAGAACTTCATCAGCTTCATTTGTCTGAAGGAGGACGTACAGGCATGCCGAAAGTATGGCAACTTGACGCAGTGTCTCATTCCACTTCTCAGGGAACCATGGTTACAGTTGTAACCTGAGACATTCTTTTTCTAAGTGGAATTCTACACTGCATCATGAGTTGACACTACGCGAACAACACACCCATTATGCCATGCTGAACAAATGCCTGCTCACTGTGCTGTGAAATCACCAGCAAGCTAAGCTGTAGCCAAAGATTGCCATAGAGCGCACCTAGTGACCTAGAACAAACAGACTGAGGCAACATCCGCAGCTCAGTACCACCCATGTTATATGATCTAAATAACCCAGGGTATAACTGAATAGGTAGATCACAGCCTCATTGCGTCTGTCAACCAAAGAGGAGGGGCAGATTAGAGGAGTGCCACCCGGACCCTCAGCCATAGTTCTAGAGGGACAACCTCCTCCCCGGGAACAATTTATTAAGCATCCCATCCTAAGGACCAGGAGATGCCTCACCATCATTCTCTCAACTGCCTGCTCTACTCAAAAAAAACATATCAATGCTCTTTGGGGAAATCTGGCAAAAAAACATTGGGATGCAGCACCACATCCAGCTCCACCCCTCTATGATAGAGATATCACAGATCATCACAGGAGTGTGACTGCCCAACTTCTTCTGAGGATTGAAATACTTTGACGCTGAACCTCTAGAGAAGCGCTCTACCTAATACCAGGTCTTCTAGAGAGCTAGTCGACATAGTCGTCCGACTCCAGTATGAACCTGAGGGCTACTGAGAGAGTGGAGCGCAATAGTGCTCTCTTACCATTCTCTGCCAAGTAACTATTGTCGGCTAACGGTTGCCCATTCCTACAGTTCCAGCAAATGACAAAGAGTGGGCTGCTAGCTGCGATAGAGTCCACTTTTATACTCTTTCCCAATACTCTTCACAAACCATTAGGAAAACATGCTAACGTGAAGCAAATGAAGCAGTGAGACGCAGAAGTGAAAAAGCTCATTCTCCTTACTGTACTGCCCATCCATATATGGGAACAGACAGATGCAGCCCCCAATCTAGGAGCCGACTTCTCCCAAGGGAAGTGTCAGCCCATTACTCCATATGAATGTGATTCAACAAGAAGCCGAAAAATGCTTCTCAGCCCCGTGCCACCAAACTCGACGACAGAGAAAGT
The DNA here is from genome assembly GCA_037101425.1 of Elopichthys bambusa. NCBI lineage: Eukaryota > Metazoa > Chordata > Actinopteri > Cypriniformes > Xenocyprididae > Elopichthys > Elopichthys bambusa. Next base: position 9,349,378 of record CM074435.1, read on the forward strand.
GAGACACTAAAATGGTATTGCCCAATCTTCCTGTAATGTGTAGCCAAAAGACATGTCTAGCCTATAGATGTGATCACAGAGGGAGCACATAGCTAACACCTTTACACTCCTAGTGCCGGAGGGGGAGGGATGACCAATGATGATGTGGGGATGAGGTAGCTTGCATATCCGTGTTCATCGTGCCCCTTAATTCATAACAGGGGTGTGTACATGGGCCGAAAACAGCTCTCCTACGATCTTGCCACCTCAGTGTGGAGATCGGGGAGGAAATGAAGGCTTACTTCGGAACAATTATGACCCGCGAAGAATCACTCATCCAACCTACCTGGGGCAGATTCCTCTCTATCCACTGACCAATCTCTTTTTAACTTGGCAAGGGTCAATATGTTGACCAGCTACTCGTATGTGAGGGTGAGTGAGGAGACAGACTCACAAAACTCAACTCCCATCACATCTAGTTTCATAGAACAAGATTGGGCCAATAACATGCTCTCTGCCAGATCGGAAGAGGCCACCGAGTGGGCAATGCCTGAGGAAGGGTTAAACCCATCTCATGTTCATCTGCTACCTCCATCTGCGACCCCCACAATCACAGTCAGGAGCCAGACAGGAGCTGAGCTTCCTCACTGTGAAACGGTCATAGTGAGAACAACCAGCCCCCTTGAGGGCTGATTGAGTGTGCTCCACCCCAAGACATATAACATTCAGATTGTGGCCATCATCAGCCATTATATATCTTGGGCACAGCGTTACATCTCCTAAACATTTTTTTTTTTCACTCCTAGCCATCAACACAGAGATTACATGCACAAACAAACAAACAGCTTTCTGAAAACAAAGAATCTAATGACATTCTTTTCAGGCATCCTTATATACTCTGCCAGCACACCTGTGATGTTACCCAACTGCGGTAGTCAGTCAAGATTTGTGTGTAACACACGTGTTTTAGACAACGGCTCACAAAAAGTGTTCCCATAGCGTCAACTCATGACGCAGTGTAGAACTACTCTTACAGCATTTATATGGATAAGTGTATTATTAATATATATTATTCACATTACAAATCTGTATCTTGTTTGTCACCTGAATTCAAAATCAGGAATTGAATTTGAATTTAAGATACACTCAATTCAATTCAATTCTGAATGATGCACAACTCAGACCCACACTAACATATGGATAACAAGCTCAAAGCTCAGGTGTAATAACAAATTAAACATTATGTTTTCGATATGCCACTCAGTCATGGATAAAGAGAGAAATCACCTCACCTTGCCAAAATCACCCTGAAAGCCCCATATGCTGCAAATTAGCAATGCATTCAAATGTCCCTTGATTGGGCAGCAGCTTTGAAAAAAATAAATTGACATTTTGTAGCTTATTTTACAGTGTCAGGACTAATTGCTTTGAGAGAGCAAATTGGCTGACTCACCCTTTGACAAACTGATAATGACACTCAAGTGGAGCGCAGCTGCAATGTGTCGAATTAGTATCATCTGCCTGGAGGAATTGCCCTGATGAGACTTTTTACATGTGCAAAGATTCAGAGAAAGAGAGAGAGAGAGAGAGAGAGAGAGAGAGGCCATAAAGCATGACTGTTATGTATCCATCTGTAGACACTTCATGCTTATTGGCTTTTGAATATGTTACTGCAGATTGCACTAACTGAACTCAAAGTGTGTATCATATTGTCAGCTTTAGCTCATGGGCAAAATAGACTGATTATTACTTTTATAGATTTCTGAAAGAATTTTGTTTTCATTTACAGTATGTTTGAATATGAACAACCTCAGAACATGATGTTTAGCTGGGCAGGACATTTATTATATACATTTAGCAGTGTGTGTTCCCTTGGAATCAAACCCATGAACTTGGCAGTTCTAATTTTACCGTACTAGGTAAGCTACAGACATTGTATGGCATTCCCTGCTGAAAAGAACAGCTTGAATTGCTGCAGGCTGGTTTATGATGGTTAGTGCTGGTTTAAGTTAGGATTAAGTATAGGGTAAGAGTCAGGGTTTTGACTATTCGATAGGAATGTTGTTTCATGAGCAACAAAAGATGATAACCAACGAACATGTCCTACATCTGGTGAAACTACATCAAGGAAGTCTCGTTGGTAAAGGCAGTTAAAAGGAATGGTTGGAACACCAACATCCTATTAGGACCAGCATTCAAAACACAACATTCAACGGTGATCAGCTTATACTAGAGTAAATTTCTCAAAAGCATTGTTTACCCAAGCATTATTATCACAAGTTCCGTCATTTGTGAAACTATAGTTCTATCGAACATTCGCAAACAGCTTTGCAAGGATGTGAGGTTGGAACTACAGCTCACCACCTGTGGTTTGAAACTTAGTATGACATGAACCTAAATAGATAATGCTTTGTTTTTTTACAAAATAAGATATTAAAATAAGAATCAATTAATTAGAAGTTATCCCTTCTCCACCTGCAAGTTATTTATTATTGAACCATTGTGGTTCAAATGACAGATGTGTGACAGAGTTACTACATTGTTATGACACAATCATGACTAGCTGCTTAATTTCTTTAATGATGCATCTATGTACTATGGTAGTTGGGAGACAACTTACATCATTGTACAGGAAACACACCCCTGGTCTTTTCAGCAGGTTGTACATTTTGTAGTAGGTGTGTCTTAAAGGCGTCATGAAATGAATGATGATTGTCTTTACTTCCCTATTATGATGCATTTCAGAGTAAAATGCTTCTCAAACAAGAAAAAATGATTTTGTCCATGGGGAATTTATTGGATGGTTGTGGCTTACTATTGCTGCAATCTCAAGTAATAGGTTGAAATTTAAAAAATTAATTAAAAAATGATGATGTGCAAAGATTTATAATAAACACTAGGGCTGCCCCTGACTAAAGATTTTTCTAGTCGACTAGTAGTCATTCATTTAAGTCATTAGTCGACTAATCGCACATTTATATATTTAATTACTTAAAGATATACTGGGAGGCGGAATACAGTGGGTACGGAAAGTATTCAGACCCCCTTAAATGCTTCACTCTTTGTTATATTGCAGCCATTTGCTAAAATCATTTAAGTTCATTTTTTTTCCTCATTAATGTACGCACAGCACCCCATATTGACAGAAAAACACAGAATTGTTGACATTTTTGCAGATTTATTAAAAAAGAAAAACTGAAATATCACATGGTCCTAAGTATTCAGACCCTTTGCTCAGTATTTAGTAGAAGCACCCTTTTGATCTAATACAGCCATGAGTCTTTTTGGGAAAGATGCAACAAGTTTTTCACACCTGGATTTGGGGATCCTCTGCCATTCCTCCTTGCAGATCCTCTCCAGTTCTGTCAGGTTGGATGGTAAACGTTGGTGGACAGCCATTTTTAGGTCTCTCCAGAGATGCTCAATTGGGTTTAAGTCAGGGCTCTGGCTGGGCCATTCAAGAACATTCACAGAGTTGTTGTGAAGCCACTCCTTCGTTATTTTAGCTGTGTGTTTAGGGTCATTATCTTGTTGGAAGGTAAACCTTCGGCCCAGTCTGAGGTCCTGAGCACTCTGGAGAAGGTTTTTGTCCAGGATATCCCTGTACTTGGCCGCATTCATCTTTTCCTCAATTGCAACCAGTCGTCCTGTCCCTGCAGCTGAAAAACACCCCCACAGCATGATGCTGCCACCACCATGCTTCACTGTTGGGACTGTATTGGACAGGTGATGAGCAGTGCCTGGTTTTCTCCACACATACCGCTTAGAATTAAGGCCAAAAAGTTCTATCTTGGTCTCATCAGACCAGAGAATCTTATCTCGCACCATCTTGGATTCCTTCAGGTGTTTTTTAGCAAACTCCATGCAGGCTTTCATGTGTCTTGCACTGAGGAGAGGCTTCTGTCGGCCACTCTGCCATAAAGCCCCGACTGGTGGAGGGCTGCAGTGATGGTTGACTTTCTACAACTTTCTCCCATCTCCCGACTACATCTCTGGAGCTCAGCCACAGTGATCTTTGGGTTCTTCTTTACCTCTCTCACCAAGGCTCTTCTCCCCCGATAGCTCAGTTTGGCCGGACGGCCAGCTCTAGGAAGGGTTCTGGTCGTCCCAAACGTCTTCCATTTAAGGATTATGGAGGCCACTGTGCTCTTCGGAAGCTTAAGTGCAGCAGAAATGTTTTTGTAACCTTGGCCAGATCTGTGCCTTGCCACAATTCTGTCTCTGAGCTCTTCAGGCAGTTCCTTTGACCTCATGATTCTCATTTGCTCTGACATGCACTGTGAGCTGTAAGGTCTTATATAGACAGGTGTGTGGCTTTCCTAATCAAGTCCAACCAGTATAATCAAACACAGCTAGACTCAAATGAAGGTATAGAACCATCTCAAGGATGATCAGAAGAAATGGACAGCACTTGAGTTAAATGTATGAGTGTCACAGCAAAGGGTCTGAATACTTAGGACCATGTGATATTTTAGTTTTTCTTTTTTAATAAATCTGCAAAAATGTCAACAGTTCTGTGTTTTTCTGTCAATATGGGGTGCTGTGTGTACATTAATGAGGAAAAAAAAACGAACTTAAATGATTTTAGCAAATGGCTGCAATTTAACAAAGAGTGAAAAATTTAAGGGGGTCTGAATACTTTCCGTACCCACTGTATATGCCTCACACTCAAGCACAGGCATAAAGCTTGCCGCAAGCATTTCAAGCTTTCTATATATATATTTCTCACGTCCGTGAGGCAAGTACCCTATATGCTGAATTTTGGTTCATTTATGTGACGCGCTGCTGTTCAGAGTTCCAAGACTGCAGAAAGCACATACTGTTTGTTTTCTTTATTTTACAGAAGCACAACGTTTGTTGTTATTGTGAGTGTACACAAATAAAAGTAGTTACAGTTTGGAATGATGTATTCCTCTTATCTGTGTGACAAAAAATGAAAGAGTATTTTAAGTTTAAAAAATGCAAGTGATCGTGTCGGTGCCTCCATGTCATGCAGTAAGCACGCTAATACTTCAGCTTTCACACTCCACACAAACACTTGAATATGCGCCTAATAATAGCGCACATTTATCTAGGTTAACGTTAGAGCGAGCAGCAATGTTTCAAATTATAAGCCATATTTTGAGGGCGATGGATGATAGGCAAATGTTTGGATTTCCTGCCTGACATACTGTAATTGCAAGGACCTGCCGTTAATGATCTTCGCCAATTCCAGTGGAGTTTTCTTTTCTTCTTCTGCGACTAAACGACTATTAAAATCTTGGTCGACTAAGCCCTTTCTAGTCAACTAACATTTAGTCAACTATTAGGGGGCAGGCCTAATAAACACTGCAATATTTTATTAAAAAAAAAAAAAAAAGCATTGTCAGTTTTTATTTCATGGTGACTTTAAATTATTTGCTTTTTCATGCTCTGACATGTTCACAGGGGCTGCTGGTGGCAATCTTATATTGCTTTGTCAACAAAGAGGTGAGTTGAACTTTTTTTTTTTTTATGTACACAATCTCGCAAAGGTAGTTCCGTTTTCACAAATCTGTTTCCTTTCCATTCTGTTCATCTTCTGGATTGGTCAGGTTCAGTCTGAGATTCTGAAGAAATGGAGACGCTGGAAGCTTGGGAGGGACATTGAGGAAGAGTACCGCCACACTTACAGCCAGACCCTTCAGATGAAGAGTGGCAGCATCCTGGTTCATTCCTCCAACCTCCCGCGGCTACCTGATATCGCTACTACTACCTCCCGGCTCGGCAGTCCTGAAGAGAAGCAGATGTTGGTGTCCAACAACCAGAATGGTATGGGTACTGGGCAGGGATGCCTGCAGTTCACCTCCACACCACAGGATGGCTCCACCTGCAGTTCGATAACAGAGGACATAGTGGTGGTGGACAGAGGAAAGTGTTGTAGCGTTCCACAGGGCAATGCTGAGAGAAACCTGTGAGCTGAAGTAGACTCCAGGTATCTCACCGAAGACCATTAGCTTGACTACTCTCGCTTCCTCTGGCTGAGGACCCTGAAACCTCAGCCCTGGCTGGAGCGAGGGGCGTGTGTATGTATGTGTGTGTCGCTGGCACCCGTGTGAGCTTGTGAGAGCACTGCCCTCTCTGAAGCTCAGCAGACAACTCATGATGGACACCTGTCCGTCACATTACATGGGCAAGCAGAAGGTGGACATATGTTAATAAAGATTTGCACAAATGTACATGCTAACAAACCCTTTGATGAAGAACAGAGTCTTATCTCTAGTGTTATACAGTATAGTTATCTGTGATGTTGATGATTTAGTAAAGAAAACCCATCTGCACTGCAGGGTCCAAAAGGAACCAGTGCAAGCAAACATCTACAACCAACGTCTCTGGATGAACAGAAAATTAAAAAGATACTTAACTGAACTCATCAAAAACTTAACCAAACTGGTTAATGTGTTACAGAGTGTGTGAGCTTGGACTGAACTGAAGGAACCCTACACAAATTGGGGCGGGGGGGGGGGGGGGGGGGGGGGGGGGGGTGGGGGGGAGTTGGTCAAAAATTGGTCTTTCGGGTGAAGCTGATTGGTCAAGGACATTCTGCTGGTTAAGTTAGTGAAAAAGCCTTGAGGTGAAACCAGCACACCAGCATTTTTGTTTGTACATATTTTGGAATCAATTGATGCTTTTAGGTACATGTGAAAAGTAAAGCTGTTTGTGTTTAGTTTAATTAAAACCATCTTTGAATTTGTTAGAAATCAGTTGCCAAGGCAAGGTATAGATATTGGCTGATCAATCCCAGTATTGCCCATGTGCCTTTTTCTGTAGGTCTTAGACTCCAGTATTAAAGCAAAAACCACAAAGCTGCTTTTCCACCGTTGGGCCAAACAATTCTAAGAACATAAAGGAACAGTTCTAGTAATATTTCTGCTTAAGCTTGGTTCACCAGATTGGCACAGAATGGAAGGGTTAAGTAACGAGTACAGTTTGGCCCGACAGTGGAAAAGCAACTAAAGTTTGACCATACAAAGTAAGTGAAGTATAAATCCATCAGTCACAGACTCAATCTTCAGAGGTTAAAGCTGCTTAAAGCAGATTCTGTATAATGAACATGACATCAAGCACACATTAGATGAATGTGTCACTATTAATCACTATTAATGATGTGCTCCCTTCAAGGAAAGGGTATGCTCAAGCATGCAAAATGCAGCCATATGTAGAAGACTTAAAAGGGTCTGGGTCAATGCCTTAATGGAGTAGTATGCCAGATCTGATTCCCTTGTGTCAGTGGTCAGCGATGACTGTCGACCAGACATGTTGATAAGTCAGTATTAGTTAGCAACTGCTTATTCTCTCGCATACTTCTCATCTCCCAAAAGGCATTCAAATCCTTTACCATAGAGCTTCGGGAAGTGTAGGAGGAACTGAGAGGATGAGAGCCAGAAAGAAAAGACAAAATTTAGAACAAATTCCAACCTAAGACATCGATCAAAATGATTCCTCACTCAGAGGATGTTTTTATGCTCAGATCAAAATAGGATATGGTATAAAAATACGCAACTGCAAGACACTGAAATGAGGTTGCAGCGTAGATTAAATGTTAAGTGTGTAATTTCTATAACATTAACACCACTAAAACTGTTTGTTTGAGTGGCCCAACTGGGACATAACAACATTGATTTAACCAATGGCTTGAGTTTGGAGTGGGACTATCTGTCTGAACCACAGGGTCAGGTTTTGAATGGTTAATATCAGCAGTTTTCCCCTGCTGGTAGATCATGTAACTACATCATTATGATGGCAAAAAGCATCTTTTCTCATTGACGGCAATTTAAACGTAGCTGCGTATTCTGACTAAATTTTTATTGCAAATATTTTATTATATGATAGTAGTTGTCGAGAAACATTTAAAGGTGCAGTGTGTAAATTTTAGCGGCATCTAGCGGTGAGGTTGCGAATTGCAATATAGAGAAGCTACGGTGGTCAACACAGGACAAAGATGTTGTCTGAGACAGAAGAGAGTAGCCAGTCAAGCAAACGCGCTCTGTAGAGCAGTTTGTCCATTTAGGGCTACTGTAGAAACATGCCGGCACAAAATGGCGGCTTAACATGTAAGTTTACCCGCGGTGTATGTAGATAGAAATAGCTAAGGTAATAAAAACATAATGGTTCATTATGTAAGGTCTTTATACACCACTGAAAACATAGTTATGTATATTATATTGCATTTCTGCCCATAGATCCTCTTAAAATGTACACATTGCACCTTCAAGATGAATGAGAACGCTAATGAATGAGTTTCCCCTAGATATTGAAGTGTCCTTGATGTGAACATAGAGAATGGAACATAGAGAAGAGTTTTCAAAAACAGTAATTTTTGCAATTCTGTTTAGTGCCGATAATGTTGTATAAATTACATACTTCACCTTTAATGACAATGAGCAGCTGATGCCCCACATTGTGGCATTTGTGTGCATAATGATGCACATTTATATTTTCTTTAGATCATCAAACACATGATGATCATGACGATCATTATCGCAGATACTATGTGGGGCAATTTGCACAATTTTAATTTATAATTATTGTAGATATTGGTAAATGCCTGTTGAGATTTGTAATGACTTTGTTTTGTGGTATCTGTTATTTGTGCACATGGTGTGTATTTTGTGCTTGTGTGTGCTTTGTGAAGAGTGAAAGAAACATTTAGTTCCTGGTTTAGTGTTCAGTCACTTAAGAAGAGGAATTGCTGCCATTTTTTGCAACACTCAAGACCAATTTGCCTTTTGAGTGAAACTGTCTGAGATAAATCAGTCCTTCTGTGTTAAAGGTGAGGTTGTGGTGGCTAATTTGTAATAACTGCAGGTGTACTTACAAAGTGCTAAACATTACAAAAAATTCATTTGGACTTTTGCCAAAAAAGGGAAATACTTTATCGCCACAAGGGATCAAAGACTGTGAGCTTATTAGCCTGAGGTTGTCAGCCAAAGCAAAACAATCCTGTTGAATATTTCAAACAGATTTTTCAAAATTGGCATCATTTAATGTTGTCCAAGCATGTGAGTAATCGTGGAAGTCGATAAATCATGCATGAGTCTGCCTTCTATTTCCATGTGAGTGTAAGGCCTTGCAGCCAAACTGAAGTGATGCCAAAGTCTTCAGTGAAGGAAGCAAAGTGCCTGTTATGCTTATCTATCTGCATTCAAACTTCAGACCCTCTTGGAATATCTAGGAATTAACTTCCCAAGAGTATCTTAGGAGAACTCGAGCCATGCTTTGGATGCAGAAGACATGGAAAGCTGAATGTATGTAACAGAACATGCGTTTTATCAATTAAACCAATGATTAAGCCTAAGAACAGTGAAGACACGTCAAAAAATGTCAATATGTTGAAAAAGTCAGTAGCTATATTGAATAGCTTATATAGACATAAACCATTTGGGTTACATTTGGTCACATGAGATAGTGTAGAAGAGAATATTAATATTAAATTTGTCCTTCACACAAAACTGTCATACTGTATAACTTCAGAAAACTTCAGGAACAGAGCACATGACTATGGACTAATTTTTATGGTGCTTTTTACTTTTTGGAGTATAAATTGTCATGTATAGAAAAGAGAAGCTTGGACATTCTGTATAATGTCTTATTTTGTGATATATGGAAGAAAAAAATATGGGTTTGGAATGTCATGAGAGGATATGACAGAATTTTGGGTTACACTTTATTTTAAGATGTCTTTGTTACAGTGTAATTAGTAATACTAATAACGACATGTACTTATTATAAGGTTGGGGTTAGAAAAATGGTTTGGTTTAGAGTTATTTGCATGTAACTATGCATAATTTACTGATATTACTATATGTACATGTAAAGTGTAACAAAAACACTAAAATAAAGTGTTACAGAAATTTCCATTTTGAGCGAAGTATTCCTTTTAAGTTTGTTTTTTGCCAAAATTCAGAAACAAAGATGCCAGTATATCAAAAAAAAAAAAAAAAAAAAAAAAAAATCTTGCAAAATATATTAAGAGATCTTGTTTGCCCCTGAAATATGCTCTTTTTCTCTGACTGCTGTGTCTTTGGTTGAATGTATTGTGAATTCCTCGGTAAGGATTCCCCACGTGTTTTTTTTTTTGTTTTTTTTTCCACAGTGTTGGTGTTTCATAGCATACACCTCAGCTACATTGCAAATGACTGATGCAAAACATTAAATTTAGAGCACTCCCATTATAATCAAAGACACTGTTCACACTGCAAACAAACAGTGTGTGTAAGTTTAGCTCATTGTAATGGCTGTGCTCTAGTTTTGTGTTGTGTAGCTTGCTTGCAATGTAGATGGGCTGATGGTATGGCTGGCCAGACAGGGAGTGTAACAGAGAAGGCCTGCCATGCTGTAATTTAAAATATGTGCTTGTGTAATGTTTTTTTGATTAATTATGATATGAAGATGGTGAATAAATAAATTCAAGTAAAAAAAAGTTTGTGTGGTTTCTCTACTTGAGCTATTTGGTAAGTGAAAGATAATGTCAATCCTACGGTATGCTGACATACACAACCTTTCATTGCACCATTGAAAGGGAAATACAAATTAACCCTGTCAAGTTATTACTAGTTCTGTCAAGATTACTACAGTTTGTATTGGCGGTATGGTTCTGTTCTGGGCAAAAACTCCCTGCCCATCCATGCAGCCTAGCATGGATAAGAGCAGGGAGAGCAGCGATAACCCCCCTTAGGGTAAACAGAACAGAACCAAGTATTGCAATATCATTAATTTTCTTAATGACAATAATTAATGTAACAACATAATTGAATAAATTAGTTTGATCAAAAGAAATATCAGAAGGGCAAGTCCTGACTGGACAAAGGAGGAGCTGGGGAAGGAGGAGAGTAATCAGCTCCTAAGCAATGCAATAAAGCTGCTGATAATACTGAATAGACCATATATATATGAATGCGGTGATAGGCAACGTATACCTATAGGTCAATGTGAATCAGCTGAGTGTCAGCTGATGCGAGCTTGGCTAACGTGACCTGCCAGAACTAACGCTATACAATTGATCTCTACAAATAAAACTAGATGTACGAACACACTCTCGTGGCAATTTGAAACTATTTTATGTTCTGACGAATTGGTGGCTAATTCGTATAAATTTGTACAATCTCATTAATATATTTTCATACGATCTGTTTACGCTCACCTGGCGGTTATGTTTATGGGGTGGTGTGAGGGATGGATCTTCATGCTTACTTTATTTCTACAAAATGTAAATTTCCATGCAAATCACATTGTGCAAATTAATACGAAATTGCATAAACTCTCGTAAAACACTTGCTTTCTCATGAAATTAGGCTGGTTTGTACTATGAATTTTGGCTTAATAAGGACTTGTTTTAAACTGTTTCAATTTTTAATCGGCTTCATGTACTTATGATACTTGTACAGTTATAAAAGAGATTAGAAGACTGACGTTTATTTAAAGGTGTAATAAGTGATTTCTGAGAAATACTGTTGAAAGTGGATCAGACGAGCAGCACAACACACTCGCAGCCAATCAGCAGTAGGGGCGTGTCCACTCATTATGTGGGAGGGGAGAGAGGGATATTTGAAAAAAGAATGTAGAAAGAGAGACATGACAAAAGATAAAAGCTCAGAGGAATATCACTGGAAAAACAGAAGGCAACAGCTTTAGTACCTGCATTAATATTAGTAAAACTTTCCAGCACTGGAGAGACCTAAGCAGGAAGGCCCGAAAACAGATGCCAAGGTTGTGTTGTTTCTGCTCCATACGTGAGTAACATTGGTTTGGAGTGTGTGCTGCTGGCGACTAACGAATTCTTGCTTGTATATACTCTTGTGTACTATATGTTCATTTTTTTGTTATTCCTTGTTGCTTGTTTGTCCTTTTCACTTTATTTTTGCGAAGCATAATTTTGCTTCGCTTCAGCTATGATAAAGAGACATCTACTCTTGCATTGCGTGTTCATGCATTTTATATATAATATAAACAGTGTTCAACAATGATTCTCAGAAATTGCTTATTGGACCTTTAAGCTTTGTACAATTTGTACAATAAGGGAGTTCTAAAAACAGTTTTTCTGGCATTCCACTTTTTTACTGAAAAATGGTAGGGGGCGCTATTACGCATTTTATAAAAGAGTACAGCATCTCCAGATCAAAGAAGAAGATCTGTGTAAACCAGACAGAGCAGATAGAAGATTGTTTATGCACAATTAAGCTTAACATGATCATCAAACATTCAACAGCATATAAAACAAAACTGCCTAACTAAATGTCGAACCCATGAAGAGGTATAGGACTGTGAATTTTTGGGGGTGTGTATGGACTCGATCTATTCCATCTATAGCCATGTTTCCACCAAAATTACCTGGAACAATTTGTCCCAACAACTTTTTCCCCCCAGACTTATTGCTAGCTGTGTTTCCATAGCAGTCTAAAGTACCGTGAAGATAGTCCGGTGACGTAGGACTATGCGCGACTTTCCAGTTCCAACTGGATTTCATCCTCCGCATATAAGCTTAATAAAGCCTGAACCTCGTCATCAGTCCATCGGACGTATTTTTTAAAATTCCATAGTTGATTCGAATAGCAAACAACTCTCGCTACATGCACCGCAACAGACTTTAAAAAAACGATGGTTGAAATAAAATGCTGCGTGTCATTCAATCAGTATTCTGCATGAACTCAACCAATCAGCATGTTCAAGTCCCACCTTTGAAACTTTTTTAGAAAATGCTGGCAGGGAAAGAGTTAAGATGTAAGTGGTTGTTGGAAATTTCTGGGTTTGCTAGATTGTTGATTTTCTGAGTGGCTGCGCAGATGTTAAGGGGATCTTGGTGGTTGCTTAGTGGTTGCTAAGGTGTACTGTTTGGTTGGAAGGCAGTTGCTAGGGTGTCCTGGATGCTTGTTACAGAATTGCTAGGTAGTTACTATGGTGTTCTGAGTGGTAGCTATATGAGGGGTTGTCTAGGATGTTGGTAGTGTGGTCTGAGAGAGTAGAGTTAGGAATAGTGAGACAACCAACCCAACAACTAAATCAAATATTTATCAACACCTAGAAAATGTAGCCCACCATGTACTAATATTCTCAGTACAGTGAGTGCTGTAAACCTGCCTAAACAAATCCTGTGTTTGGATTGGGCTGGAGTGTTGATCAGACATGAATCCCTTCGGTACATTAGTGTTTGATTTTCTAATCCGTTTATTTATCTCAATCCTCTTTAAAAGGCCGTAGGCCAAGCTTCTGTCCTGCCTTTAACAAAACAAACCTGTTCGTTTCACCATAGGCTTCTCACCTCTGTGGCTTTAATGCCATGTCCCCAGTTGTGCAGGGAAAGAGGCACAGCATGGAAAAACAGACGTGTCAAGGTGTTGATGCTCTGGAGGACTGCTGTTGTGCTTGTGTGAGACTGATGGTGGAATATGACCTGATAAGGGCATTGTTATCACATGCTGCTTTAAATGCTAGCATGAATCATCATTTATCATATCACCACACTGGTCCGCCTCACAGAGTGATTTATGTTTCACTATTAGAGCCTAACAAGGCCAATGAAACGCTTGAAACACACAGTCGTCTGATGTGGTGTGGCTGGGAAGATCTTGTTTCATAACCGTCTAGTTCGTTTTTTCTGTGTTTTAAAACAATACTGTTTGTTTGCTTCTATCCTGGCAACTGCACTGCTACTCAAGAGTGCTGTAATCCAAATGAGGTGGTCCATTATGGACCGCTCCTGTCCACTGGGCACTACATCATTTCCACGCTATTCATCATGCACTACTAATGTTTGTGGGCAGATGGGACTTGGAACAGAATTGCAGTCGCTTATGTGAACTATATGCTTAGATGAAGTCTGAATGTCATTACATAAGAAGACTAATCACACCACCATAAAAATGAGGAAACCACCATGTCAGTGGTGTGTAAGAACATATATAGTGATCATTGGCATGGCTTTTTTTTTTAGTATTTAGGGCCCGAGCACCGATGGTGTGAGGACCCTATTATAATTGCTCGGTCAATTATTCTTCTCAAGAATGAAACGCATTTTTGAGGGGCTAAACTCATGAAACTTTGCACACGTGTCAGAAGTGGTGAAAATTTATGTCTGATATGGGTTTCAGAATTAGATGTGGGAAAATGGCTTGATAGCACCACCTGCAAAATTTCAATTAAGCGCCCTTTGCACTACGTTTCACGTACAGGTATGCAAATCAGTACGCACAGCCGAAATACCTACAAAAAAGTCCCTTTGAGCAAAATCCTTTCCTCGCTTCCTATCCTCACGTCTTAGCTCCACCCCTTCAGGATGCAAGGAGAGGATGCAAGGAAAAGACTCAAGGACAGAGGAATTGAATCAAGTGAAATGATATATCCTCACTCCCTTTAGCGTCATTTCAAAGCGTCATCAACTGCACACGAGGGATCTACCCATATGTTGTAAAGTTGTAAAGTTTATTTGAACTGCAAAAGTAAAGCATACATTTAAATTATTGTGACAGATATGAAGGGGGAGGAGAATTTATACGTGCGTCAGGTCTTTTGACGAGAAAGACTTCTGCAAAGGATACACCTGTGTATCCTCGCTCATGACTCCTCAGGAAGGTTCCTTACTCCTCGTTCCTTGCCTCCTCGCGGTGCAATTAGAGAATTGAGATGTCCTTCAAGATGGCTGAGTTCGATCGGTTTCCGGGTCATAGGATGGAGGAGCGAGGAAATGAGGAGGGATATTGAGAAGCACCAAATGTCCAACCTGCCTCAAACTTCACATGTTTGAGAAGAGTCCTGCCCTGAACACATCTACATGACAATATTCAGTTTTAGTAATAGCGCCACCCACTGGCAACAGGAAGTGATGTGTTTAACACTGTGATGCAACAATGCAAAAATGTGCCTCTACCTGCATTTTTGCAAAACTGCAGAAACGTTCCTATACATACCTATAAAATTGACTGAAATGAACACTAGTGGCAGTAAAACAACTTTTATTCCTTTATACACAAATTATGAATACAGGGGCAGATTATCTATAATTAAAGACTTTACTAAATGACTTTAACAAGAATGGCCCAAATGTGAGTGTTGCCATTTAGTGGAGATACAAATGAGAGCAGTCACCAGTCAATTCCAGGCAAATGCACAGACAATGCGCATGTCCATGAGGATTATATATATGGCAGATTTCAAAACACTGCTTCGAAGCTTCACAAATCTTGTTTCAAATTTTGTTTGTGGTTCGGAGTGCCAGTCATGTGATTTCAGTAAACGAGGCTTCGTTACGTCATAAGTGTTTCGGAATTTATATAGTTCACGTGACTTTGGCTTTGATTCACGAGCCGAACTACTGATTCAAAACAAAAGATTCATAATGGTTTTGAAATCGGCCATCACTAGATATTGTTGAATAGTCGTTATTTAGGGGTTTTTTTTGTGCACAAAAAGTATTCTCGTCACTTCATAATATTAAGGTTGAACCACTGTACTCACATGAACTGTTTTAAATATGTCTTTAGTAGCTTTCTGGGCATCTGAAAGTGTTATTTATCTTGCTGGCAAGATAAATAACGAATGTCTTACGGCTGTGAAACAACATGAGGGTGAGTGTAACGTGTTGGTTGAGCAGGAACACACGATAAAGATGATAAATCTCAAATAAGTCTTTACTAGGTAATCCAACGGAAGATACAGGTATAGGCAGGAACGAAACACAAGCATACGAGACCAGACAATGAACTGAGGGAAGACAGGAACTAAATACACAGACGATTAACTAAAATGACATACAGCTGTGATGATCTGGTTAATGTCCATGGGGACAGATTGTGGCGGGAAAACGGAACACAGGAGCACATGTGACCGATGTAAACCAAAACAAACTGAATGTGACGGCGACTGTGACAGTAAACCCCCCTTCAGCAAGGCGCGTCCTCGCGCCATAATGGAACATCCAAAGGGGAGGGCCGGAGGGGGTTCTGGAGGTGGATGGAGTGAAGGGGAGATGACAGATGATGCA
This sequence comes from Elopichthys bambusa, assembly GCA_037101425.1. Lineage (NCBI taxonomy): Eukaryota > Metazoa > Chordata > Actinopteri > Cypriniformes > Xenocyprididae > Elopichthys > Elopichthys bambusa. The sequence continues at coordinate 9,365,351 of CM074435.1, forward strand.
GGACGGCCAACCGGGAGGAGCCAGATGGTGGCCCAGGCCACAGCCAGGATGGTGGACCATGGTGGCGGCGCTAGAGGGAGGAGCCATGGTGGTGAAGGCTTCAGCGCCACCTTGGGGATGAGCGACGACGATGACGGAGGAGGAACCTACGGCGCAGATGGAGGGCTGATGGAGTGGAGTGACGCCGAAGACCCAGACGACTGCGACAGAGCCGCAGCGACGACCCCCTCCAGGAGGGATCTGGAGGGCTGAGGTGTAGCTGGAGCGACCGAGGGCGGAGGCAAAGCCTGAGGGAGGGCGGAGCTAGCCGGAGCTGTAGGGGTGGAGGGCCAGAGAGCAACGGACTGCCCGCAAGTGCATGGCGCAGGTGACGTGACGTCCGACTTGGGTAAAGCCAACAGGGCTTCTGACCAACCCCTCGACTCCAACACCTACTCCCTCGGTGCAGGATGGGACAGCCAACTCAGACCTCTCCTCAGATGGACCCCCCTCACAGGCGACTGTGATGTCAAGCCTCCTAGCGCAGGCTCAAACATTGCGGCAGAGTCGTTCAGTTTTTGGCTTGGCTGGGTTCTGGATCAGGGCCATTTGCTCTCCAAACACCTCAATACGGTTTCCCTCCAATTCAAGCCGGTGGTGTCTGGGAGGTCGCTGGGGCTGTGAAAGTTTGCCCCGATACAGAACAAGGTCTTAAGGGCTTCATTTTCCAGCAGGCTGGTGACAGCAAGACAAAAAAAATGATGGCTCTCCTGAGCCATAGTGATTAATTTTACATCCATTGGGTGGTCTGGTCTTTTGTAACGTGCTGGTTGAGCAGGAACACACGATTAAGAAGATAAATCTCAAACAAGTCTTTACTAGGTAATCCAACGGGAGATACAGGTACAGGCTGGAACACAACACAATAAGCATATGAGACCAGACAATGAACTGAGGGAAGACAGGAACTAAATACACAGACGATTAACTAAAATGACATACAGCTGTGATGATCTGGTTAATGTCCATGGTGACAGATTGTGGCGGGAACAAAGGAGCACATGTGACAGATGTAAACCAAAACAAACTGAATGTGATGCGACCGTGACAGTGAGAAATTAATGAAAGAATTTTTGGGTGAACTAACCCTTTAAGTATAAGTCAGTGTCCAAAAATTTAAATTCATTTTTGGTGCTCCTTTGAAGCATTACTTCACATAAATCTAATTAAGTAATTCTTGTATAAATAAGACACGTCAAAAGTGGATGAATTAACTTTAACTGAAATTGTGCTGTTCACACATTATGCACTTAACCCTCTACCGCACACATTATGATAGACCTATAGAAAAAATGATTTGACTTTTTTTCTTTTCTTAGAATGGTTTAACTTGAAGTGCTGTAAAAAAAAAAAATTGGGGAAAAAATATTATTTTAAGGTACTTTATGATATGTTGCCATATGGCAACAACATACAATAGTGGAAATGACTTAGAATAAGTGTAAGTGTATATAGTTTATATTTTTCCTCAGAAATGTTCTTTGTATTGAATCAACTGGTGCTATTATAAGCTTTAACAGTAATTATAAACAACACCTTATACATACTTTCCAACATCTTGTGCTTTTATTTATTCCATTCTTTTTTTCTGAATGCTGCTTTATATTCTTTGAATTTCATTACATTTTTCATAAATATTATTTAAACTGCAAATTTATACAGTTAATAACAAATATAATACTGTTCATCATGTATCATAAAACACTGACATAAAACCAAAAACATTGCAGTTCATGAAAATTCAACATTACGCAATGTTATGAGAGGGAAATTATGAACATGAACCCCCCATAATCCTTGAAACTTCACCTTTTTTTTCTGTACGAAACTTCACAAAGCAATTTTTTTTTTCAGAGGTGAGGCACAGGTACACATCACATTTGGTGCACTTAACCCTAACAATACACTTGAACCTTCCTTTTTGAGACACCATTGTAGGCCAGTGGTTGGTCTGATCCAGTAGTACTGGCTGTGGTGGCAGTGGGCAGGCAGGTCTCCAGTGTTGATTTAATCCATAATACAAATGCCATAGCAGTCCTTAACATATGACTAATCAACATTATATCACTGGCATTAATGTTGTTATTGTTACAGCTTAACAGACTGCAGCTGACCTTTCCTAGCTAGCTAAGCTATTACAATAATGTCATTCCATTATTGCAGTGTTGCAGTTTGGCAACACAGACATTTTATCGATTTACCAAAAACTAATTTCATAAAAACTTTTTTGAGTGGTGAATATGTCATCATAACTTACCTGAGATGATGTTACCAATTTTTTTGTCAATGTGACATGGACTGGTCCTTGTTTGTTACTGACGTTTTAGTTTGCTTTCAGCAACTACCGACAAAAGACATCTGTCAGAAATCACGCCACAGAAAAAAATTGCATGATATGTGACTTAACCAAAGCACATCATTTGCTAATATCACGTGGCTGTTTTAGAAGATGACACGTTGGATCCAGATGCAGTTTAAGAGTTTATTTAAACAAAACAACAGAGGTAAATCCAGTCAGAGAACACAAGAGTTCAGACAATGAACAGGTTAATCCATAACAGGGGACAAGAAGAGCTAAAACAAATGCACACAATACATCCGAGAAGGACAACACCAGACCAAGAACATGAGAAACACTGTGGTATATATACACAAGGGGGTGATTGGCAAACAAGAAACACCTGGGAGCAGTCAGAGAATTAATCAACTAGAAAAACTACAAAAGACTACAAAACATGGCACTAGGACAGAAAATACAACAAAAGTCTACAAGACAGGGGAACACAAGCTGGGATCATGACAGCTAAACTAAGGTCTTCTCTTACCAACTAAAAAAACGAGAATGTTCTCTTCAAGTGACAGTGGCAAGGAAATGAACACAAAGAGTACGTTGCCATATGGCAACACCATGCAATAGAGGGTTAAGTAATTTCTGCTGATTAATATCCATTATCTGTACCTTGATGAACAGGCTTTAAACACTTACTTAGACCTGTTGTTTACATCTGTAGCTGCTGGTAAAAATAGCATAAATATGAGCCGCCGTGCCCTCCATCAAACAATATTGGAAATGGCGGCGTGAAGTGCAATTTCCGTCCCTTTATTTCTTTATGCTCATGACGTACAGGCATAATTGTCAAAAGTCATAATGACAATGATAGAGGGGCAATTTTATATCTGCTATAAATATTGCTCATAATGGGACCATTGCTTCCTCTCAGGTTGTTATCAGTTCCATTAGAGCTTAATGGACTCATTCATGATGTGATTATGGGGCGCTTCTTACACATAAAGCTCTTAAACCTCTTTCTCTGAGTTAAACTGGCCTAATTTGACTCATGCTGATAAAGTAAGTGGGCTGAGTTTGTTCTGTTGTGCTGGTTGATCATTAATTGTAAATTTGTCTAATATTCGGTCCCTAGAGAAATGTCAGTGACTGCTGTCATTGTGAGGTAATGCCGTAAGCAGTGTGTTGAATGCATTATTGTTCATTACCACTCCAGTGATAGTTTGTACAATGACTGATTAACAAATTTCTCATTGTAACTCATCAAGTAAACATGAGAGCGATATGATAGGCCTGAGCTAATGAAATCTTCGCTGTGATCCAAATCTAGAGTGACCAGATGTCCTGGTTTACCCTAGTCACTAAAAATGTAAATGTGTTGCAGTTTTAGCTGTTAGGTTCAGTGACTTGTAATTTAGTAACCATATAGTGGTTAGTTCAATAACAATTAATTGTGCCCACTTACAGCATTATTTATGCGCACACACTGTGTGTTGTTTTAGCATTAATTCACACATTGTAGGTTAGTTCACTCCTAATTTACTGCTTATTAATAGTTAGTAAGGTAGTTGTTAAGTTTAGGTATTGGGTAGGATTAAGAATGTAGAATAAGGTCATTAATAAGGCATTAATATGTGCTTAATAAGCACTAATAAATAGCCAATATTCTAGTAATATGCATGCTAATAAGCAACTAGTTAAAAGACCCTAAAATAAAGTGTTACCCAACATTCCAATCAACCAATCAGATTTGAGGGACAAGTTTAGAGTTTATGTCAAGTTTAAGCTTACAACCAGGTTTAGTTCCTGGTTGTAAGTTCATTACTGTGCCTGTCTTGCATGGTGTTCCTCAGGGATCTTTTCTTTGGCCTTTACTTTTCATCATTTACATGCTTCCTTTAGGTCACTTTATTTGTCGTCATGGCTTTAACCTTCATTTCTATGCAGATGACACACAGCTATACATTAGTCCCTTTCCCTACAGATATCATATCAGCCTACATTGATGAAATAAATTCATAGATGACCAAGAATTTTCTCAAACTAAACACTGATAACACTGACAGATCTACTTTTGATTGGCCCCTCTAAATGTACATCACTTCTCTGTATTGACAACATTGATATTGCTGGTTTTTCGAGTTCAACCTTCCACAACTGTTAAAAACCTAGGTATAATTTTTTATTATTTTCTCTCTTTCTCTTTTCCTATCTCATCACTCACCAAATCTGCTTCTTTTTTTTTCACCATCAAAATATTGCTAATTTTTAAATATCAGTGATGTGGAGACCCTAGTCCATGCTTTCATAACTTCCCGATTAGACTACTGTAATTCTCTTTTATTTGGCTTACCCATTACAACTTTAAATAAGCTTCGATAAATTCAGAACTCAGCAGCTAGGGACCTACCAACCAGGAAATCTTCTGCCACATTACTCCAGACTACACAGGCAATCTATTCGTTTCTTTATTCAATCCAAAATACTCCTCATCAAAGCCCTCCATGGTCTCGTCCCTCAGTATATCTTGGATCTCATTCATACATAGACCCCTGCTCGTGCACTTATGTCCTCTGAATCTAGCCTATTACTAGTCCCTCGGCTCAAACTAACATTGTTTGGTGGTCCTTCTGTATCGCTGCCCCCACCCTCTGTAATTCTCTTCCTCAGCATATTCGCAACCTCTCATCATTACAGGATTTCAAAGCCCACCTGATAACATATCTTTCACTTTGTTTTTCTGATTTTCTCCTGATCTGGTTGCGTTCTTGTGTTCACTATATACTCAATGTATATGTATGCCTATCCTTATTTCTGCTGTGATGTTTATGGATTAATGATTGTAAAGCATCCTTGGGTTTGCATAAAGGTGTTGTATAAAATAAACTTATACCGTGTTTTAACCAGACGCGATGCGATAAGATTCCAGCGATGAACAATTTGACTGTGCACACTAGACGCGGCGCGGCAATGAGAAGCGATAAAATCAATCAAAAACCACAGCCAATCAGAATTGGCAGGCTGAGTGTGGGCAGGCTCTCTAGGCAAGACACAATAAAATGGGCAAGTACATAGTAAAATTCATAAATATTACACCATTTAAACATTATTTAAAGTACATACTGAAACAATCTTTGTCATAGAATATGCTCTTTTTGCACATTGAGTTGACAGTTTGAACTTTCTTGTGCCCATTTATTTATTTTCAAGATCTGAAGTGAATCAGCCAATCTTGTTTTCATTATAGCTAAAAAACTGGGAACACAGAATGATATTCATACTCACATTAGACCCTTTTAACATTAAATAAAGCACACAAACAGTACCTGATATTATCATTCTAAATTAAAGAATTTGGACGATGACTAGCAATTTTTTAAATGTAAATTACATTAATTAGGTGTTGTTTACAAAGCAGAGAACTGAAACCATTCAAAACCAACTAAAACCGCAAGTTAAAGATCATTTGCGATTTATAGATTTCACATCTGAAAGAGAGGTGTACGCTCATTTTTATGTGTGTATGTTCAATCTATGAATCGCACGTGCGCACATTTGAGAAAGGATCATATGTTCAAATGTAGTACTGTTTCTACGCACCATTTTATGAGGCACATGGTTAGGACTACATTTTAGACAGGAATGTTGTTCCAGGATCAACATTATATTTTGACCCAGGAATGCGTCTAACTCGGCAAAATCAAGACGTGCTATGCTTTAACCATATTTCAAAGACAATACAAGTAATTATAAAATTACATATAAATATGTACTTAAGTCCAAATTAAGTGGGTACTGACAGTGTTTTCCACTAAATTACAATAAATCCACTAACCTTGCTTTCACACATGCAAACCTTCTCTTAGAACTGGTTCTCTGGGAGCATTGATTTATGTGTAGTTATGTCATTGTGCTTTGAAGTGTGTTACCTCTGTGTGACCAAAAGGCAGGACCCCATCTCTCGTTCTCTCTCTTTCTGTTGTTCTGTCTCTCTTGGCTTCACACTCTCTCCATCTGCCCAATCTCCTCTGTGCACAATTACCACAGGGCAAAGAACTCAGTCACTTTAAATTTTACACCCAGTGATGTACAGTGCATATTTTTGTCCAGTACGGCTAGATTCATGTTGGCCAGACCATTGAAAGGTCTCTGTGCCATTGCACATATTTAAAACTTCAATGCTCAAAGGTAGACAGAGTTAATGTCAAATATCTATGGCAAATTTCTATGTGCTATTATTCAGGTAGCTAGCTATAAACATGTTTAATAAACTTCAACCTGTTCAGCAGGACTCTCTAAGACAAGGGTGGACCTGAAAGAAAACTGAAAATAGACACATTTAAAGGCCACTATACAGAAATTGCAACATTTCACTTCTAGGTGTATGTAATAACAATCATGTTAAGTAATTCAGTTATGTTTAATTCATTGATTGACAGCCTAATTCAGGAAGAGATGGTGGATCGTAAAATGGTTCATTGGTTTCACTGAAATATCAGACATACAGAAACATTTTCAAGGGGATTATGCAACACCACCTTTTGTTTCCATGAATAACAAGCACAAAGATCTTGCAGCTTAACATTAACACGAAGCACAGACAAAGCTTCTCATGAAAAGCTGTCATGGTAAATCAAGTCATAGATTGCATAAGTATGAGTGGAGTACTAGAAAAGGAAGAGACAGAAAAGAAAGGTTTTAAGATTGAGAGTAAGAGTTAGAGTAAGTGCACATTTTTACACTTACACTAAAAGATAACATGTTTGTACTATTCAAACTGACCCTTTTGAAACTGAAAACGCTGCTGACCAGTCCTGCCTTGGCAACTGTTATTTTATCAAACAAGTTTTTGCTCTTTTCTAATGTATAGCTTCATTAACCTATACATGTATGACATTTTCCAGACAACTTTAAGAAAATACATATTTTTCTCTATTCATGCAACATGCTGAAACAAGGAGAAAGGTTGCAATAATTTCTATTTTGGGCTGAAAAAACTTTTAATGAGCTTTTTCCACATAATATCTAACACAGTGGATGACTGAAATGTGTGAACCCACTTTATATTAACTGTCTTTAACTACTACGTACTAACATTAATCATTTGATACAATTAATTATTTGATACAATGTTTTTATGTTGTACTTATATTTGAAAAAAAAATCTGCATGTAATTACATCTGAAATTATTTTATGTAATTACATCTATAATTACACTGTTTATCCTATACCTGAAAGGGTTAGTTCACCCAAGAATGAAAATTCTGTCATTAATTACACAAATTAAGATATTTTTCATAAAATCTGATGGCTCAGCGAGGCCTGCATCGCCAGAAAGATAATTAACACTTTCAATGCCCAGAAAGGTAAAATAATATCTAAAAATGTTCATGTGAGTTCAGTGGTTTAACCTTAATGTTATAAAGTGACGAGAATACTTTTTGTGCGCCAAAAAAAAAAACACAATTACATCTTTATTCAACTGCTAAAGTCACGTGATTTCAGTAAACGAAGCTTCGTTACGTCATAGGTGTTCCTAAATTTCAATGGTTCACAACTGGGGGGCATGACTTTGGCAGTTTGATACGCGCTCCGAACCACTGATTCAAAACAAAAGATTTGTAAAGCTTCGAAGCTTCATGAAGCAGTGTTTTGAAATCGCCCATCACTAGATATTGTTGAATAAAGTCGTTATTTTGGGGGTTTTTTGGCGCAAAAAAAGTTTTCTGATCGCTTCATAACATGAAGGTTGAACCACTGTAGTCACATGAACTGTTTTAAATATGTCTTTAGTAGCTTTCTGGGCATTGAAAGTGTTCATTGTCTTGCTGGCAATGCAGGCCTCACTGAGCCATTGGATTTTATTAAAAATTATGTTATATATTAAAGGTTAATTTGTGTTCTGAAGATGAACGAAGGTCTTACGGGTGTGGAACATGAGGGTGAGTAATTCATGACACAATTTTCATTTTTGGGTGAACTAACCCTTTAACCCAGCCTTAAACCTAACCGTACCACCAAACCTGTTCCCAACCTTACCCGTATCCAACCTGAACACAAGTAGCAGTGTACCAAACAATTAGTTTTGTACCTAACTAGTTAAAGACAGCTTATATAAATTGGGACCAAATTTCCATACGCTAACAATTCTGTCCTTAAACAAATCAGGTATGTTAATTAAAACTTATACCATCTGTTATAAAACATACTGCGCACCACATGCAATCTTTGTTGTGAGCTTCTTGCCTTCTATTTTATTATTTAGACCGGCTGTGAGAACAATGACAAAGTTGTCTCCTTCGACAAAATGAATGATAGGCTTAGGCTTTTCCTATGCGAATAATATGTTTGTTTCTTGCCACACTCACTAAACAGCTGCGCTATATTGGCATGAAGTATTTTAGTGCAAAAAACGCCCTCCAGCTGAATGTGCCAAAACAGTGCTGCACTGTGAATTTATAAATGAAGTCATTGTCATTATTGTCAGCTAAACACATATCTTTTCTATGTAAATTGCGTATTTTGCAAAATGAAGTGCTATTTGCCAAGTGAATATAACGCTGTGCTATTATTAGCTGCAGAAAGCAGGCCTTAAATGGAATTTTATTTAAAATTGGGTTACACTTTATTTTGATGGTCTGCTTTAGACATTCTAACTATAAATATATTAAAATTACGTCAACATTCATTTGAGTATTATTAGACTGTGACATTAGGGTTCAGGTTAGTAGAATAAGTTGACATGTACTGGCAAAGTTACTTATAGTCAGAATGTTTGTTGGGGGACCATAAAAAATAAAATGTTAGCAGATATTAATGTTCTAATGAGAGCAAATAGTTTGTGGCAGGGGCATTTCCTCCGAGGAGGCAAGGGTGCCTCCTCAATAAATTGGATGTGAAAATAATCCATATTACAAAAATAAAACCATGCAAATATTACAAAATGTGACATTAAAAAGTGTGTAAATCACTTGTCTTTCTAAAGTAACATTCTCCAACAGCGCCACCAGCGGGCAAAGTTTCAGCGGGAGTTACAGCTTCTCTCTTGCCTCCACTGAGCACATTAAGTTTTAACTGACCCCCTAAAGCAGGGGTGTCCAAACTCTGTCCTGGAGGGCCACTGTCCTGCAAAATGTAGCTCCAACTTGCCTCAACACACCTGCCTGGAAGTTTCTAGTATGCCTAGTAAGGCTTTAATTAGCTGGTTCAGGTGTGTTTAACACTCTGAATTCAGGAAACGCGCCAGCACATTTTGCTGGATTTTTTTTCAAATAGCAGCAAAATCAACTTAAAACTCATTTTTTTGTCATAGCGACAGAAGTAATATATCAATTGAAACTATAGAATGTCTTCTTTTATTTGTGTACACTCAGAGTAAAAAGAAAATGTTGTGCTTTTTGCAAAATAAAGAAAACTAACACGATGTGTGATCTGTCTTCTCCCTCTGAAGGAAGTCCATTCTGATAATCCCTCAGAAAATAAACTGTAATAGTGAATACTAATCACACAAAAATGAGACATGTCTAAAGAAACGTAAAAATGTCAGATTTTAAATCAAATCAAATTTAAGTCAAATCACAAAACAAGTATTCTCTGTTTGTGTAATCTGCATGAAAAGAGAAGGTTGTCAGTCATTTGCTAGTCAGCTCATTATCCGCTGATTCGGCCATGCCCACGAAGCAGGAGTGCTATTCAGGCGCAAATTCTGAGACAATACATTCAGCAGAGAGTGAACGCCTGTGTCAACTTGGAAAAATGCATCAAGCGTGGTCAGTTTCATGTAGGCTACTTTTTATCGTTTTGAGAAAAGGTGAAGAAAATTTCTTAAAGGATTTACCTTAGTGGAAGAGCTGGTTTCACTTTAATTTCGAGGATCAACTCAAGCCAATGAGCACATTGTAAGATTTTTTGTTCTTTAGTTCTTTATTCTAATTGCGATGTAGGGTCTGTGAATATTAAAGATCATAAAGATCATAAGATCGCAAAAATCATGATTTCTGTTAAGAGTGGACATTATATTAACGTTACAATAGCTGATATGATACTGTTATCAGCATGCTCACATGGGTTTTTTTTTTTTTTATCTCACAGATTTGAGAATCATAGTGACCAGATATTGGTCCACACTGGACTGCATGCATATGATACTGAGATCACTGACTGGAAGCAGGAAAGTTTTTTTTTTCTTTTCTTCTTTTCTTTTTTTTTCCTCCATTGCAGAAAAACCAAATGCCAGGTATTTGATGTTCACATATATCTTTGAACAGGATTTATTTCCAGGTATAACTGTGTACTCAAAATGTGTCTTTGACTCTCATTTATATAGTTAACTATATTTTAAATAAACTTCAAACAAAAATGATATATGTCCTTGCATTCTTTTTTAGCTGACTCAGTCACATTCCTCACTGAATGGCTCATTATGCGGCTCATTAGGGGCAGGGTCTTAATCTCCCCAGGTGTGAATCACAGCATTATTCATGAAGATTCACGCCTCTCCGCATACTGGCTCTCTAAACAAAAAGTGTCTTAGAAATTTAAAATCAATACATTGTTTTTTGTGTCCGAGTAGGCAGGATAATTTCCACATAATTTTGAAGTAAAAACTCTAGACTAAAATATACAATTCCCAAAGGTCTTGTGAAAAAAAACATTTAGTATGCATTTTGAGGCCTTATTTCAGTGTCTTATTATTTTTTTATATATATATATATACTTGTTGCTCACATATTATTGTAGCCTAGTTTCTGCTGAATAATGAGACGTAATTAATATGTTTATAAACAACTGAAAAAAGCACAAATGTCAGGGCATGTCAAAACTACTTCAGGACCCCAAATCAGCCAGGGTTAATTGGGGTTGGAGCTAAACTTTGCAGGACAGTGGCACTCCAGGTGCAGGATTGGACACCCCTGCCCTAAAGTATGTGCTGGGTTTGGTGGGGGGTAATCGAGAATGAATGGGGACGTCACGTAAGAGGAGACAATGCCTCTATCGCGATATGACTGGATAAGATTGGTTATGATTGGTTATGATTGGATATGAATGTTTATTGCGATAAATCCCACCTCCCATTTCTGTGTGTGTTCGCAAATCGGTCTGAATGAACAAAATGATGCCGTGTTTTGATGTAGTTTATTTCACCAGGAAAATGTGACAACGTTAACAGTAAATGGGAAATGAGTTAACATTTGATTTATAAAAATAAATAAATATATATATATATAAATGTGAGGACTTTGCCTCCTCATTTCAGAACACCACACGCCACTGATTTGTAGAATGTCTAAAGTGGACTATTGAAGTGTTACCTAAAATTTTACAGTACTAGTGAAGTATATCAGTTCACAAAACTCCAACCAGTGTGCAACATGTGCAGGATAACAAAGGTCACTGCTTGCAAACAGCATCTGTGTGCTATAGCTTCAAAGAAGAATAAGTCAAATGGAAAGCACAGCAGGGATCGCACATCAGCTTTTGAAATTACATTGCCTGAAAATGCATTCATTATCTCTTTTTGTGTTCCATCTGTCACTGAAGACAAGTCTACATGGTTTCATTGTGATGCATTTTGTCATCTGGACAGCGCAACTCCTTCAGCTGGGTGTGTTGAGCCTGAGGGGAGAAAAACAGAGGCTCAAGAGTAACTCAACAGCTGGAGAAAGAGACTGTGACAGACAAACAGATACACAACATAACACAGAGTGAGAAAAAGAGACAGCCAGGACAACAGTACGCCTTGCATCTACCAAGCATTAACAAAGGGATAGTTCAGACAAAAATTAACATTTTGTCATAATTTGTTCACCTTCATGTTGTCCAAAAGTTAATTTCTTACATGAAACACACAAGGAGATATTTATAACAGAATGTCCATTTGCTCCTTTCCATGCTGTGAAAATGAATGTTAACCTTGGATGTCAAGATCTTCAATGCAAGATAAATTTCAGTCTGTTCTTCTGACAAAGCAATTGTATAACTTGTAATATAGTGCATGAGTCATATGGACTACATTTTTGTTTGTTTGTTTGTTGTTCTGGCCATGTGATATCAACATGCCAGCCACTTTGAGTGACATCAATAAAACATCTTTTAAAAATTCAGGCCATTGATATAAAAATAATCAGTGTATATATAATTTTAAATGTTTTTTGTTTTATTTTTACACATTTTGCAATACTTCTTCACACATTTCTCCTAATCAGCTTGACACAACAGTTAATTTTTACATTCAAAATGCACTAAGGGGGCATTTACACTACACCATTTTAAATTAAAAGTGGAAAACTTTTTTATGCATTTTGGCAATTCATTTACACAACGTTTTGGGGGCCATTATCGTCTTTGTGTAAACTACAAAAACGTGAATTTGTGAAAACTGTGACGTCATGTGCATGTGTATTATGTGTTCAATCGATAGACCCGTAGTGTTTCTTTACATAGTGACATCGCCAGCTACTGGCCTGGAATGAATAATACATCATTTCTAGTTATTTTTCGCGGATCCATGTGAACAGGAATCGTTTTGACAAGGTTATCATCTGTACGCAAACAAAAAAAAAAAAATCAAAGGAAAAACCTTTCTGTTTTTAGTACATCTTTGGTGTAACGTAAAACAACAAAAAACTTCATAAATGTCTCAAATCAAGTAATTCTTCCATAACACTAGCAAAGGTTTTCACCCAACAAATATAAAACAATGACCTAAAAACACTACAACAACAGGTAGCATTATACAATGTTTTCTTTTGTAAAATTTCTTTACTAAACACTACAGACGCTCTCTGCTTTTTAGAATTCACTGCAGTATATGTTACATGATCCATGTTTACATTACAGTAGAAACATGATTCCTACAGTTTTCCCTTTTGAATAAATGGTCATGAAACTTCTGTAGGTGTTCAATTACAGCTCCACCGCGGTGGAATTTCAATTCTATGTCCACCCAGAGTCACTCTGAGTGGGTCTCACGACAGTCTGATAAGGCTCTGGAGGTTTCCATACTTTCATACTTCGACAACGGTGTAATTTAAATTTTATGCCCACCCAGAGTCACTCCGAGTGGTTTTTGATAGTATTTCATTTTTTAGATCTGGAATATGGTATCACTGTAAAAATGTAGCAAATTCTGTCTTATTGTATTGTACTTAACAGTTTTGAAAAGCGTACAAATGTGCAAATTGGCCTGTAGGTACATTTTGGTGTTGGTTGTGTAAGTGGGAAAAAAATTCATGTGAATTGAAATATGTAGTAATTAGACATATTTTGTTCCAATGGAAAGCAATGGAAAATATATAGATACATAGTTCAGGCCACATAGATTGCTGTTCTGCTCACTGTGTGAAGAGTTTTTAAAAAGTGACCTAAATATTTTAAAAAACTGGTCCAAGAAATTGTATAATATATATATATATATATATATATATATAAACTAACATACTTGTCAAAAGTAACACTAATGTATAAACTTTTCAAGTTCTAATGTCTTCCTGCACCATTCAAATTACACACTTAATGTGGACATCCGGTCTTATAGCCTTCACTTATAAGCATGCAAATTCCATAAGACTGCTGGGTACCCATTTGTCATTTTATGATTTAGAAGGGTGTCCATGTGCCCTTTGGCTGAACCTGCACTGGTGCAGACTACTGCCCATCTCTGCTGCATTACGTCACCAAAGTGTGTACTTCAAGAGGCTTAAAAAAGGGGCTGAAGGGCAGGGCTTAGGGTGAATAAAAGTTCAGATATTTCTGTCAAGTCATTTTCTTGAACAGTCTCCTATCTGGTTATCAGTGCATTGCATTTCCAATGTCCTATTCAATTTTAGCATTAAACATTAATGTGTCAGAACTCTCCACAGCATTCATTTTACCTAAGCAAGACTGGATAAAACTTTGTCAGGCCCTTTGTGTGAGAAGCGGACCAAAAGTCAAGTCATTATTCACTGATAATCTAACCCTCCATGAGCTCTTAATTTAAAGAACCGCTATGATGTGCAATAATCCGGTGATTTAAACAGATCTGTCTGATCATTTAGACTAGTCCTGTCAACCTAAGCATCCGATTCATTAATCTGACAGATTCGCTTACAAATCAGACATATACTTCTCTTATTAATGCTCATGAATATACCAAGAAGGTGGTGTCACAACGTGGAACAAAAGGTCAAAAAGCAAAGGCTGGTTAGTCAGCTTTATTAAAAATAGATAAAACATCAACTTAGGCAGTCTGCCGATCACCAGCCATCTTGGTAGGCACAGAACTACAAAGAAGCAACTCAGGAAAGGGTCAGTAAACAGGCAAGACAAATTTGTCATTTTTTATTCCAAAAAGCTTAGAATATATAGTGCACAAGTTTATGGATCACATTTATGAAACATTTTGGGGGGTTTTGCATCCCTTTTGGAGCTTGGAAGTGCTAATCAGGTATTGTAACTATATGTACAAAATGACTAGTGGCCATTTGTATAAACTGTTTATAGTCTTACAAGTTAGTCATCTATTTTTTCTTCTTGAGGACTGGTTATAACTTTTGTTGTTGTTGTTGTTTAAAGTCAGTTACATAAAACGTAGATTTGTCTAATTTGAATCCAAAAAGTAAGTCTGATTTCCTCTTGGCTAACTGCTAGTTGGTCAAACTAGTTCTTACAGGGATAGTTCACCCAAAAATGAAAATTATCCCATAATTTACTCACACTCAAGCCATCCTAGGTGTACGTCTTTCTTCTTTCAGTGAAACACAATCAGAGTTATACTTTAAAAATATCCTGGCTCTTCCAAGCTTTATAATGGGAGTGATTGGTATCAATTTTTTTTTCTTTTTTCTTTTTGAAGCCCAAAAAAGCACATCCATCCATCATAAAAGTAATTAATACACACTACATTTCCCGGTGTTAAATTAACACCAATCTGTGTTCATATGGGAATCACCAGCAGGGTGTTAAAAGTAACACCAAAGAAGTGTTAGAGTTAATAAGATACTTAAGTGATTGATTGTGTGATGATTGTTTGATTATTGAAGATACCTGATGATAACGAGCAGAATCACTGAAGGAAAGAGAAGCACAAGAACTACAATTGACTTCCAGCCACAGCCTTAGATGAAATCAAATGAAAAGACATTAAATCTCTTTTATTTCTGTCATTCATCTACAGTTCTTTTTGAGAATTAACAGAGGTTTAGATGTTGTTTTATTGAAAATATTTGGTCAACATTATGGTGATCAGTATTTCATTTAGCTGGGCAGAAAGTCATATACACATAGGATGGCTTGAGGGTGAGTAAATTATGGGATGATTTTCATTTTTGGGTGAACTATCCCTTTAAGACACCATCTTAACATAGTGGTTTATGCAACTGGCTCAAGGACATTATTCAAAATGTATCCTTTTGACTTCAGCAGGGAATAGTAAGTCATATGGGTTTGGGACAATATGAAGGTGAGTAAACAAAGAGAAATGTAACACTTTCTTTCAATAGTTAATAATAATTAACCATAATTAACTTTGCAACTACATGTCAAATACCAGCCATTAGAGTATTAGTCTAACACTTTATTTTGATGCTTCCCAAACAGACATTCTGACTATAAGTAATTTTGCAACTACAACTTATTCTACTAACCAAAACCCTAACATCTAATAGTTAGTTGACGTGTAGTTGCAAAGTTACTTATAGTTAGTAGAATGTCTAAAGTGGACAACACAGTGTAACCAAGAGGGATTTCAATTTTGGGTGTTACTTTATATGGATACCTCTTACGACTGCAGTATGAAACAGGCTTTACAATGAACCTCTCACAATACCTTAAAAAAAGATGACAAATGGATTTGTGAACAAAGCTAGAATGCAGAGAGGATTCCCAGGCATTCATTTGTGCTCTCAACACTTCCTTCCTGTGTCCCTCAACATTTTGCTTGTTTCAGCCCAGGTCCTGTTGCCCTTTCACAGCCCTCAGGGTGGGGAGGACGTGCAAACCTCATCCCACCCTCCAATGGCATCTCTCTGACACTCCACTACATATCAATAACTGCCATAGATACAAATATAACAGCGTAAACACAATCCATCTGTTCCACAACACTTACCACTTCCGCTCGTTTCTCACGTACACGGCACAAACTTTTATGGTACAGTGAGCTCAGCATTTCTGTATAATCCTCAAAGACATGATACACTACATGCTCTTATCCACTGTAAACCTTAATGCTCAAAATACTTAATTGTTTTGATTAGGACAAACTTAAATTTAACAAATTAATTCAGTTAAATTAACTGTTTAACTTTCTTTTTCTTTTGAATTCACAGCACTGAAATATTTTAAGTAAACTGAACTGTTTTATTGTTTTGAGTTGTATGAACTAATTTCTTTTAATTTAGACTAACTTACATTTAACTGAAACTGGGCTGGTATTTCTATTTCCCAGCATGCTTTGCCACTCGAAAAAGGCACTCGAAAGGGAGAGTAAATGCTAAAATTATGTGTTATATAATGTTTTTTTTTTTGTTTGTTTGTTTTTTTCAAAATTAATGGATAATGACGATTTAGTAGTGATTAATGTTTTATTTTGCTAATTTAGAAGAGTTTCTGTTAATGTGGGTTTTTGGAGAGTTACCACCATGG
The DNA here is from genome assembly GCA_037101425.1 of Elopichthys bambusa. Lineage (NCBI taxonomy): Eukaryota > Metazoa > Chordata > Actinopteri > Cypriniformes > Xenocyprididae > Elopichthys > Elopichthys bambusa. Next base: position 9,382,303 of record CM074435.1, read on the forward strand.
TGACAAGTAGCGCATATGGCTTGGTTTGAGAGCAGGTAAGTTACATGTTTTAAGTTGTTGTACTCATTCAGTAAGTGTTATAACATGCTGTTGTTAACATGTTAGCAAATTAACAACTTGGCATTTTCTGAATTTTCTTCTTAGGGTTTACAGTGAAGTAAATAACTAATTTGATTTGGAAAATCTAAAAAAAAAAGTTAATTAAATAAATAGTTTATGTTAATTGCTATCAAAGTGTATGAGTTAGTTAACTCAGTATTTCAAGTTAAGAGAAATTAACATGCATGAGTACTATAAACTCAAAACTTGATAGTTCTGCTTGCTTAAAATTGGGAACATCATAACTCAAAAAAAAAATTATGTAACTCATTACCTCAAATTTTTTGAGTTAGGCCAACTTATTCGGGTTTACAGTGTCCCCAAAAATAGCTTCCTATTCTGTTTGACCACTGAATCAATTTAAAATAGATTACCTGACAAGCGTGACAAACTTCATGTGTTTATGCACAAAAATGGCACATTGGGTGATTTAAAACAGAAATCTGTATTAATAATTAAAGCACCTTGCTAAAGAATTAGCAACAGCAGCAAAATCTACAGTGTTGGTTTGCTATCTGCTGTCAATTTGCATAGTTTATGACATGTCAGATCTGAGTATGTTTTCTTCCAGAAGACTCTAAAAATAGAATAAAGCATGTTACAGTAACATAACATAGCCTACATAGTTGGTTAAAGCACCCCGAGAGGTTTAATTCAAGACTAAACACATTAGGTTGAAAAAGTCATTAAGAAGACACACACATGATTACAAGCATTTAAACTTATTCTGGAATAACTAAAAATCACAACTAGGCTAATTACACATGGGGGCATGCATACATAAAAAGGGATACACCATATACTTTCTTGAAAGAATGGTGAACTTATAAGTTGAATTATAAGAGTTTCTCTCTCTATGTGTGGTGTGTGTGTGCGTGTGTGTGTGTGTGTGTGTGTGTGTGTGATGTGTACTGGGGTTTTGGCCAGTGTCTGTGGGCCCACCATGCCCACCATGGGGTGATTTAGGCGACCCTGGAGCTGGTGAGAATGTCTTCTGCTTAGCTTCTGTGAGGCAACAAATATGCCAATGGGGCAATCCGACCCAGACCTGCCGGAGCCATGGTCTGTGAGTTACATTAAGGAGGTCAAACGTCAAAAGCTTTCTTTAATTTAAAGTTGTTTTGATGATATTGATCCTGTGCAGACGCTACACTGTGTGAAGTATGTTTATGATGGATGGATGCACTTTCTTAACTTCATACTCATTGGTCCCGTTCACTGCCATTTAAAAGCTTGGACGCGTCAAGATATTTATTAATATAAATCCGTTTGTGTTCATCAGAAAGAAGTAAGTTATATACACCTAGGATGGCTTGAGGGTGAATAAATCTTGGGGTAATTTTCATTTTAAAGTGAACTAATCCTTTAAACCTACCCATACCACCAAACCTGTCCTAACCTTACCTGTATCTCAACTCAATAGCAGCACAAGTATTTTCAATACAACGTCAATAAGCACATAAAACGTATTCTTATTTTTTAATTTATTTATTTGTTTGTTTGTTTTATGTAAGTACATAGTGGTTAAAACACCTAATTTAAAGTGTGACCTTAAACGTCAAAATCAATTTGGAAAACTCTACATACACAACAATTTCATTTGTCACTCAACAAATTGATTTCAAATTGATGGTTTTAGCATGTGTTTAATTCGTCAGGTTTTAATAAGCATAAAACTATATACAATATATGCTATATACAAATGCTGGGTTAAAAAAAAAAAAAAAAAAAAGTCAACATTTTAATTAGATTAAGCTACTTTTTATTAAATTAGAAACTGAAATTGAATTATTTTGGGCACTGGAACAAAAATCTGCTATAATATAATTAAATATAATTTACAAACAGTGTGTACTTTCTGTTTCCATGGCTCACCAAAATTCCTCAGTGTTAAATTAACACGTTGAGTGTTCATATGGGAACCACCAGCAGGGTGTTAAAAGTAACACCGAAACAGTGTTAGAGTTAAATGGATACTTAACCCATTTCAGCCCACCGGCAACTATATTTTTGTTTAACTATAGTTGCCGCAGTGTATAGTTGTAATTTTCCTTTTGTAGGTATTTTTCTAGATGTTATCCATGTTTTATGTCTCAATGACATGCAAGAAAACAACCAAATAAAGGGTTTCAAGAACAAAAAAAAAGGTATTCACTTCCTTCCTGCCACATGGGGCTGTCAACTTCCTACCCCTACTTCCAGAAGGCATGGCGAAGGCAAACTCTCCCAAAGAAACTTAATTTTCATGTTACATGGTTTTTTTTTGACATATACATATCTACATAATCATGAAGGTCTCTAGAATCATCCACACAAAACAAATCTTACAAGAGATCTATAGTTTTTGGTACACAAGCAGCAACTATAGTTGCCGGTGGGAAAATGACTTGTAAGTACATATATCATGGGGAAATGGTGTTAATAGGTTAATAAATCAAGGTTATTGGTATTGTTTGGTGCTTTCTTTCTTTCATAATATCCCACCTAGAACATAACTTAACCCTTTAACTGACATGTCTGCTGTACAGCTTAATTTGATAGTGAGAAAGAAATTTCATGCAAACCACTAAAACTCTACCCAAGAGAAAAAAGGGGAGCAGGGAGGACGCATATGACATAACTTCCTATTCCGAATGTCTTTTGAAAGAAATTGTCTGCATACACTGTTATTTATTTATTTATTTATTTGTTATGTGACCCTGGACCACAAAACCAGTCATAAGGGTCAATAAAAAAAATGGTTGCATGAACTGTTAGAATAGGACAATATTTGGCCAAGATACAACTATTTGAAAATCTGGAATCTGAAGGTGCAAAAAAACAAAAAAAAAATCAACATATTGAAAAAAAAAGCCTTTAAAGTTGTCCAATTGAAGTCCTTAGCAATGCATATCCACTCACAAAAATATCTTTTTGATATATTTATGGTAGGAAATGTACAAAATATCTTCATGGAACGTGATCTTTCTTAATGATTTTGGGAATAAAAGAAAAATCGATAATTTTAACCCATACAATGTGTTGTTGGCTATTGCTACAAATATACCCGTGCGACTTATACCTGGTTTTGTGGTTCAGAGTAACATATAGAAGTAAAATTGTCTTCATTATTTTTATTTATTTATTTTCATTTAACTTTTTGATTCACAATGCCCTGTTTGGGCAACTTAATGTGCTGCACTTTGTTCTGCACTGTTTTCTACCACTTTAAAACAAATGGATTTGTTGTGTTTTCATATTCAAGAGATTATAAGCTAGATGCAGCTTTTTTGGGTTTGCATCAAATATTATTCGACTTTTATGCATAATAAATGTGTTTATGAATAGAGATTGATCTGTTGAAAGCAGTTATTTTGAGTTAGATACCAAATGTTCTCCTCCTATTCAAATTTGACAATGAAAGGGTGCTTACAACATATTTGCCCACCGGCAACTATAGTTGCTGCACATTCAAATACGATTTTTAAGAAAAAAAAAAAAAAAACCAGGGGAAAATAAATGTAGAACATGTTTACATGGGACACTATTAACACAACTATATGCATGAAACCATTTAGAAAAATTTGGGTACAAATGGGTTAAGTGATTAACTGAGTAATGATTGTTCAATTATTGAAGACACCTGATTATAATGGGCAGAACCACTGAAGGGAAGAGAATTAACAGAGATTTAGATGTTGATGTTTTATTGAAAATTGTTTTATTGGTCACCATTATTGTGATCAGTATTCAGTTTAGTTGGGCAGCTTGTTTTTTTTTTTTTTTTTTTTTTTTTCTTCAGTTTGAGGTCTTTGTAACAGTGTTTACCAAAACATAACTTGTTGCAAAAAAGCCAGCAACATACATGATCAGATGATACATCATCATCATCATCATCATGAAAAGACTGAAAAATATTAATACTGACCAAAAGTGGTTATTTGTTGTTAATTCAGTTTTAACATTAATATTTTTTTTGACACAAATCAGACATTCTGAAATTTGATTTCTAGATATTGTGAGAAAAAAAAATGTAGACACACCCACAAACATCAAGAATCAGCATATGAATCTCAACAATGGTGACATGCTACAATGCATGATGGGAGTTTTGTTGGTGTGTCTGATTGATTGGTTGATTGATTGATTTACTTTTCTTATTTTTATTTTTACTATTATTATTAGAATACATGCATCATTTAGACACACTAACATCAAGAATCATCATATGAATCTCAATAACACTGATATGTATGTTGCAATGAATGTTGGGAGCTACCATAGTATAAAACTCATGGTACCCAGCGTGCATTGCGACATTTGTCACCATTGTTGAGATTCATATGCTGATTATCGATGTCTATGTCTATGTGTATGTTTTGTTTTTTTGTTTTTTTTAAATAAAGCGCTGGTGAAAATCAATAAACAACTACTTTTGGTCAAAGATGAGATTAGTTAATTATTTTTCTTTATGGTGATGAAAGTGAAATCACCTGATTGTCTTTGTTTACAGCTTCCAAGACAGTTGAAGTTAATCTCATGAAATCTTTTAAATGTGAAAGTAAGAAATTGATCGACGGAAAGAACTTAACAATTATTGTTACATGTTTGCTAACGAAATAAACCAATTAAAAGCCATTTATGTGGTTTGGCTTTTGTTTCATGGTTAAGTGCTACTATAATTTCAACATGCAGTTTATAGGAGATGTTTACTAGCCTTGGTCTTTAGTTAATATTAACATCAATTTGTGTGAAGCCTACATTACTATAACTGTCCTAGTTGAAGTGTAGCCTTAATGCAATTGGTCAAATCGGTGTTGTTTTGAGCAAATTAACTGCATTCCTGCTGAAAAAAAACAAGCTCTCGGGGAATATCACCGGCTGGTGCAGAAGCTGCAGCTGGATGACGGCGGGTTCCAACGATACTTCAGGCTGGAGAGTGACCAGTTTGACAGCCTGCTGCCAAAAGTTGGGCCGTGAATTGCGAGGCAGGGCACCAACTATCAGCTCTTTTTTTTTTTTTTTTTTTTTTTTTTTTTAAATTGGTGTTAATTGGTGTTGAAATTTTTGAAAGTTTTGTATTTTCAGTTGGTTGAAAATATGTTACATTGGTTGTTTAATGGTTATTTACCAGTTGGTAATATAGTCTAAAGCTGTATTTTTTGCTGCAATGTGGACAAAGTATTAAGATCCTTTACTTAATAAAGTGAAAATTAATACCACACTGTAATACTCTGAGACAAGTTAAGCCCTGGGTATACTTCGTTTTTTTATGTGTATGCTAGTGTATGAACACAGTCTAATGCACAGCCTTGGAAAGAATACTCCATTTGACCCGTACACATACACAGGTGTTCGATGCATGCACAGTTTTGAGCAATCTCTGGTTGATTTTGCTGGGTTACGAGATCTCAATGACAATCAGTTTTCAGCGTCAGTCGGTTTTGTTCTGTTATGAGATTTCAAAGATGGTCGGTTTTGTTCCTTTGGTCTTTTACAAGATTTCAAAGACAGTCGGTTTTGTTTTATTACAAGATTTCAATGACGTCTTTTTTATTTGGTTATGAGATTTCAGTGACAGCCAGTTTTGTTTGGTTACGAGATCTCAATGACGGTCAGTTTTGTTCCCTTACAAGATTACAAATCTACAGATCTCAATGACGGTCAGTTTTCATTGTCAGTCAGTCACATTTTAATTTGTTCAGTTACGAGGATACAGTATGTTTTGTTCTTTTACAAGATTTTGTTCCATTGTGAGATTTCAATGACAGTCAGTTTTGCTGGGTTATGAGATTTAAATATATGGTCAGTTTTGTTCTGTTATGAGATTTCAATGACGGTAGGTTTTTGCTAAGTTATGAGATTTCAACGATGGCCGGTTTTGTTCTGTTAAGATATTTCAATAACGATCTGTTTTGCTGGGTTACAAGATCTCAATGATGGTCAGTTTTCAGCGTCAGTCGGTTTTGTTCTGCAATGAGATTTCAATGATGGTCGGTTTTGTTGGGTTATGAGATTTCAATGACAGTTGGTTTTGTTCCATCATGAGATTTCAATGATGGTCGGTTTTGCTGGGTTACAAGATCTCATTGATGGTCAGTTTTCAGCGTCAGTCGGTTTTGTTCTGTAATGAGATTTCAATGAGAGTCAGTTTTATTTGGTTACAAGATTTCAATGATGTCTGCTTTATTCAGTCATGAGATTTCAGTGACAGCCGGTTCGGTTACGGGAACTCAATGACGGTCAGTTTTGTTCCTTTACGAGATTTTAATAACAGTTGGTTTTCATTTTGTTCAGTTACAAGATCACAATTCAGTATGTTTTGATCTTTTACAAGATTTTTAATGATAGTTGGTTTTGTTCCATCACAAGATTTCAACAATAGTCAGTTTCATTCGGTTATGAGATTTCAATGACGGATGGTTTTGTTCCATTACGAGATTTCAATGACAGTCATTTTGCTTGGTTACAAGATCTCATTGACGGTTGGTTTTCAGTGTCAGTCAGTTTTGTTCTGTAATGAGATTTCAATGGAGGTCAGTTTTGTTGGGTTATGAGATTTCAATGACGGTCGGTTTTGTTCCTTTGTTCTTTACGAGATTTCAAACACAGTCTGTTTTGTTTCGTTACGAGATTTCAATGACGGTCAGTTTTGCTGGTGTGGCAGTGAGAGTAATGGGAGAAGTGGAAAAGGCTAGAATCATTAACATTTCAATTCTTTTTAGCCCACCCATCACTTCCCGATTAAAGGGGAAATTCAACTATATCTAGAAAACAACCCTAAGTGACCAACTACACCACCCCGGGGGCCTAGTACCGGGGATCGCCCTTCACTGTAAAATAAACTAGGCTCACAGGTTTGTTAAGGCTGAGTCAGATACCAGACAAGGAGGTGTCAATTTCAACAATAATCTTTATTTGAAATAATAGAAAATACCACATTAATTCAATAAACCAGTCACTCTCACACACAGTTTACCAAATTCAGAATTGGGGTTGGCCGCACTAGTCCAAGAAACCCAGCAATCACATGTGTACACTCACACAACAGCACGCCACACCTCACTGTGAACACTGCATTCAGGCAAAAGACCCACCACCACAGCAACGAGAGACGCTGGTCCTGTGCAGTGGGCCGCCCCAATTCTGAAGGAAAACAAAAAAACCCCACAATAAAACAACCACTGACAAAGTTGTTTTAAAAACACAAAACACAATTCAGTATGTTTTGTTCTTTTACAAGATTTTTAATGAGAGTTGGTTTTGTTCCATTCCAAGATTTCAATGACAGTCGGTTTCATTTGGTTATGAGATTGCAATGACAGTAAGTTTTGTTCCATTACGAGATTTCAATGTTACTCGGTTTTGTTACATACACATATACACTTCTGGTGATGCATGGATTAGTGTTTTATTATTATTATTTATCTATTTATCTATTTTTATTTTATTTTATTATTTTTTGTAAAAAGTGTTTTCATGCATGTTTTTGTTTATGATGTTCTGACCAGCAAGGTTCAACAGTGTGTGTGTTTCAAATGCTTCGAAACAGTGAATCATTTTGCAAAGTAATTGGTTCATTTGTTTCAAAGCTTTGAAAAGCTTCATTTCTCCCATCACAAGTGCAATTTATAAAATAAATAAATAAAAAAATCCAACATGTGGAAGTGCTATCAACAATTCACCCTTTGCTGGGAGCTGGTAACAATATATAATCTTTCCAAAACAGAAACAATAGCAACAATAGTAACAATATACACTACTGTTCACAAGTTTGTTTGTTTTTTGGTTTTGATTTTTGGAAAAAATATTACAGCACAATTGTTTCCTATTAGAACGATTTCTAAAAGATCATGTGACACTGAAGACTGGAGTAATTACTGATTAAATTCAGGCTTTGCATCACAGAATCACATATATTAAAAAAGAAAACCATTATTTTAAATTGTAATGATATTTCACAATATTGCTGTTTTCTGTATTTTTGATCAAATAAATGTAGGCTTGATGAGCATATGAGACTTCTTTCAAAAACATTAAAATAGTAATGAAACAAAATAGAGTGCTTCCATGTAAGTTTTAAGAACTAAATAAAATACTATATCATTTGTGATGTGAAACTAATTAACTACCTGCATGGTATGTCGTGTAATGTAGGAATTATTTTTGCCCCAGGGTTACACCCCTTATTTTCTGGGGTTTATTTTAACCCTTTATTCAGCACAGCTTATGGTGACTGTACTGGGGCATTAGGCAGTATGTGACATATGGACTATTTTACACCAGGGTGACACTCTTTATACAGTACAGCTTATTGCGACTCTACTGGGGCATTAGGACCCACTCAGGCTACAGATTGATCAGACCTGCTGGCCTCTTTAACACCTCTTCCCACAGCTGCCCAGTCTACCAGAAAGATTCCCATCCTGATATAAACCAAGCTTAACCCTTCTCAACCCTGCTCAGCCTCAGGAGGTGCGCAGATGAAAGCTTTGATCACTACAAAGCTTCTCAAACATCTTTCCAACCATAGACCCTCTTACGTAGAAATATCAATCTCAACAATGGTGACATGCTTCATGCCGCAATGCATTCTATAACAGACTATTATTAAGTTGAAATTAACTTAATTAAGTTAATAATAACAATAAAGAGATTAGACCACTAGATGATGACAACCTCTTCCCGGCCATTTGGAGGTGCAAATCAGGCTCAAAATTGGGCTTAAAATCTTCAAGTGTGTGGCCTTACTTAACATTTGTCTAGTCTTACTTCCAATCCCAATATCTAAAAATGCTTAAATCCACATGTTTTTACTAGATAAGTAAAATGACATGAGAATAATGGGGTAAGAAGAATAATCTTGTTTTTTGTTTTGGACAAGATTATTTTTCTTTTCCCACTGGGAGATAATTTAGCTTGTTTTCAGCAAAAACTAACTTCATTTAAAAAAATGTTTTCCCAGAAAACAAGAAAAATTCTTATGTCATTTATTTAGTAAAAGCATCTGGATTTAAGAATTTTTAGATATTTAGACTGGAAACAAGACAAAAACACTAAAAAAGAAAAGAAAATACATTTACATTACATTATCAGCACATGAATCTCAATAAAGGTGATAATCAAAAGTGTCATGCCGCAATGCATACTGGGAACAATAGTACAAAACTCCCAGCATGCATCACAGCATGAATAATTTACGCAGCTAAATTGTCCTATTATTTTATTTAATTCTAACTATTTGCTGTTAATTTTGCTGTGGTTTTTGTTCTGTCTTTTAGTAGCTTTATGTGATGTCCAGAGCAGATCTGATTGTCTGAATATTTTGTTGTCACCATTGTTGAGATTCATACGCTGATTGCTCATATCTGTGTTTGACATTGTAGTCTATTGTTGTCTGCTCATGATTTTTATCTTCAATCTTTTAGTTGATTTCTGAAAAACTTTGTGGTCTCATGTTACAGTAAGTAAAGGGACTGTAATTTAAACGTATTAATGGAAGAACACTATTACAGTCAAAAGAAATCAGTGAGCAAGGCTATTTCACAATGACTATAAAACCATCAACAGCTAAAAATCATCATCTGATCTAATTTCAGCTTTTTTGCTATTGCAATCATGTTTGACAAACACTGTCACAGCAGCCAGAGAAGACCAACATATTATAAGAGTTAAGAGCCCAACTAATGGAAACACCAATCACCATTACAGTAACTTCAAATGAATCAAACTAAACATTAAACTTCTGTTAATGAATGACAGAAATAAAGTCAATCTGGTTAGTAATATGTAAAGTTGTAATGCTGTTTGTGGAGTTGTTTAATCCTCCTTTGCTGAGATCTGGAGAGATTTAAAGTCTTCTTTTATCTTCAGTTGATTTCATCTAAGGCTTTGGCTGAAGTCAGTTGTAGCTCTTGTGTTTCTGTTTGTCTCTTTTTTTCTGTTCTCTTCTTACCTTCAGTGATCCTGCTTGTTAACAGGCTTGTTAATGCTAAGATGATTCTATAAATAATATATAAAGATTTTGTTGCTCAGATAAGGTCCAGTTCTGGTATTTCTTTGCTCTTGGTTGACATGTGGCATTGCTATGGCCTGCTTGTGGCTCAGATCTGGTGGCTCAGGAGCGGTCTGCCCAAGTGCCATCACTCCACACCACATGTGGCCCAGATCATCATACCACGCATGGCAGATGTGGGCCGGATTTAGGCCGGCACAAAGTTGCTGTCTGGGAAGTGTCATTTATAGGGTTATTTTTATTAAAAATATATGTTGATAATGATTAAACACTTCAGTGCCCTCCAAAGGCACCATTTTATATAAAGGGATGAATTGTGTGTGTGTGTGTGTGTGAGAAAGAGAGAGTCGTGGCCTATTTTACTACTCCTTAAACCAATAAATAAAAATTTTAAAGGGATAGTTCACCAAAAAATGAAAATTATACCATGATTTACTCACCCTCAAGCCATCATAGGTGTATATGACTATCTTCTTTGAGATGAACACAATCGTAGATATATTTAAAAATATTGTTAGTCCTCCAAGGATTATAATGGTTGTGAATTGTAGCCCAAATTCTGAACGGCAAAAACAAATGCATCCATCCATTAAAAAAAAAAAAAGTAGTATGTCACGTCATTGTATAGAACGTCATGGCACTGCGTACTATGTCACAGAAGTTAACGCTTTTTGGACGTACGTCGAATGTGTATGGCTATTGCGCCGGAAGCTTGTTATTTTACTTTATAAAGTCTTAAATAAGGATACTTATTTTACACAAATGCATCAGTTCACTCCAGAAGGCCTTTATTAACCCCTTGGAGTCATATGGATTAATTTTTTTATGGATGGATGCATTTTTTTTTTTCTCTCTCCCTCTCTTTAGAATTTGGGCTACCATTCACAACCATTCTAAACCTTGGAGGACTAAGGATATTTTTAAATATATCTACGATTGTGTTCAGCTGAAAGAAGCTCATATACCCCTCGCCAATGGCCACATCCCCCTTACATTTTTTTTACAATTCGACCTCTGGTTATATATGCGAGGACTTTAGATGACGCAACATCTGGATCAACATGCACATTTCTATATATCCTAATTATTGTTAATATATAATTCATTATTTCCAGGAGCTCATTGCTTCTACCTTCAATTAAACTGCTAACAGTGATTGTAAATTAAATAGCCTAAATTATAACTTTGTTAGCTAACTGCGTGATTATATGTACATTTCTGAAACCACATATATTGGACAGTCAACTCCGATACCAGATTCTCTAAATTGTAATGTTGACATGCATTCTCTGTAAAGCTGCTTTGAAACGAATATTGCATATTTGGTGATTTATTTGGCAAGAACAAACCTAAAATCCATTTTGAGAATCACTGTCACAGATATTAATCACTGAGATTTTCCAAACCAAAGTGTCTTAATTGTAAGACCTATGTTGTTTGAGTTTTGTTAATGAATATCAGTGAGTGGCAGCTCTATCTCTGACTTAGCAGCAAATCTGAACAGCTGGAGTGACGCTCTTAACATTCCAGAGTCTGACTGTGGCGGCCTCATGAGGGGGTAATGAATCAAAAGTTTCAGGCAAGCAGAGCATAATGTTCACGCTCCATGACTCATCTCATCTCATTGGCATTTTTTACACCCATTCAAAAGGCATTATGCAGAGAAATATATAAATATATGCACAAAAACAGGCAAATAATCACACTCATACAAACGCAAACTCAGTATGAAAATGTACAGGCCTACCAATCAAATTGTTTTCACATGCATTTTGGCAAGCTTCATCCTTGTTTGTCCTATGATGTTTCTACCAACCAGTCAAGTTCTGGGGTTAGGCTGAGGGGTTAGGACAGAGTTTCTCAACCTCTAGAATGAATGATTTTAGGGGAACAGATCGTGATTTCACTTGTAGCCGCAATCAAAAAATCCACACTATTCTTTCCCAGCTGAGGAAAATATTGATTTACTTTAACTCCACATCATAATGATCTCCTGTGCTGTTTGATTGTTTATATTCTTCATATTTTTCATAACTTTAGTTTCATTATTATATATTTTCCTAGTGTTAATCCCGCTCATTTGCAGGGTTCACTTTTATCAAAATTATCCGTGCACACACACTGAATTTGGCACAGGTTTTTTAACTCGGATGCCAGAGAAAGAGAAACAGAGAAAGATTTGTTTATTTTTGTTTTTAATCAGTTATTTGAGTTTAATGTCACTCTTAATTGATCAGTCGATCGATTTGAGTTAATACCAATTACAGAAATGTGCTTTTCTGCCAACAGTTTATCATAATATTCTGAGCTTTATTAACAAACATGCTGATGCCACTTACGAGCCAATTTAAAGAGCATGTTTGTTATGTTAATATGAAATGTATACATTATAAATGATAAATCCTACACAGACATGTTTGGTTTTTGCACTGGGTCTCAATGTGATTGAGAAAAACCTGTAATAGTAATTAACACTTTTTTTTTTTTTTTTTTTTTTTTTTGACGTGATTGGTTGATTAGGAGTGACACGGTAATCTCAAATTACAGATTAAAAACAAAAATACATATCTTTCTGTTTCACATAAGAAAATAAAGAAACATATGAAATTAATAATTTCGGTAACACCATTTTAGGGTCTTTTAACTAGTTGCTTATTAGCATGCATATTACTGGAATATTGGCTGTTTATTAGTAATTAATAAGCACATATTAATGCCTTAATCTGCATGACCTTATTCTACATTCCTAATCCTACTCAATACCTAAACCTAACAACTACCTTACTAACTATTAATAAGCAGTAAATTAGGAGTTTATTGAGGGAAAAGTCGTAGTTAAGAGTGAATACATGTTCCTTATACTAAAGTGTTACCATAATTTCAAACAATCTCTACATTTTTACCAACTAAAAGTTACAATTTATTTTGAATTTAACATAGATTAACTTTTTTTTTTTTTTTTAGTTAAAGTTTAATTTAATTGTGATGCAGCAATATGAAGAATTTAAACATTTATGCAGGAGATCATTATGATGTAACTATGTGGGGTTAAATTAAAAGTTAACAACACAATGCTGCTCCTGTCAAGAAGAAAATGTTCTCTTCTCTTGGCATTCAGCTCACAACAGATTGAAAGTGCACAATGGTATTCATATGGCAATCACTCCTGATAAAACACCTCTTGCTGAAGAAATGCAACCACAGGGTTCCCAGTAAAGATTAAATGGAATGAAATGTAATAAATTAATATTAACTAAACTGTCCATAGATGCAGGGTACTACTGTATATGGTCACCTGCAGAAAATGTTTCGGAGGCATAGGATTAGGGTAGGTAATGATTTTGTCATGTCCCTTCTAAATAGGTGAGTAGTTAGACATTAAATATATTTGGAAAGTTGGTGTCCTGCCATGTGACACTAATCTAAAACTGGTTTTAACTTTGATAATTATTTGAAATTATTATGCATGCCTATTTGATGAACTCATATGAATTGAGAGACATGGAGTATTTGTGCCTAAGAAAATACTTGACCTAAGATATACACTTTTCTATATTTCTATACACAAATCTGCAAAAACGACTAAAAACGCTGTATTATTCATTATTCATTATTCATTATTCAAGGCCAGTAGATGGCGTTGTCACTTTGTAAAGAAACACTATATGCCTATAGACTAAACATGTAATATGCATGCGTGTGACGTCACCGTTTTCACAAATTCATGTTTTTGTAGTTTATACAGAAACAATAACTGTATCAGTTAACTGTACAACTGTATCATTTTCAAAAACTTGCACTTTAAAACCCATTTTTAAAAGTTTGCGTTTTCAGGCCCCCAAATGGCGTTGTCATGTAAATGAATGACTTAAAACATTTAAAAAGTTTTCCGTTTTTAGTTGAAAGCGGCATCGTGTAAACACCCCTTAAAGTTCTTCTTTCCAACCGTTCTGCCACCTGTCCCCTAGACTCTATCCCTTCTCATTGTCTATAAGATATCTTTACAACACTCTTGACAACATAAAGACATTTCTTTCCTACCACATTCATACAAATCCATGTGGATCCCTTTTTGTTCTGGGAATCACGGGGCCAGACAATGGCAAAATTTCAGACAATAAAGTTTTTGATACATTACACTTACACCATGCACTTACAACCTACTGAATTAAATATAAAAATGACTAAATTTAAAGGGGTGGTTGATTATGATTTCACTTTTTTAACTTTAGTTAGTGTGTAATGTTGTGATGCTCAAAGTTATATATTCTGTTATATATTATTATAATATATTCTGCTTCTGTGCAGTTGCGGTGGAAAGATGCCTTTTAGACTTTTCTTATACTCATGGCGTGATTCACAGACAAACTAAAATCCATGGTATAGGTTTATGAGACATAAACAATGAATTTAATGAATGCAAAATATGTGAATGCATGAAAAGGAAACTGTACTGTTGTTGATCTGTTGAAATCCTAAAGGATTCCAAACATCATCCATTCTTTCATGCTCACGATTATTAAAACAAAAACAAAAAACATAAATGGAATCATTAGTTAGCTCGAATCAGAACCAACTGTTAAATTCCTATCGATTCCATATACTACTAATGCATTCTAAGTTAACCTTAATGCATTGTGTATGTTTTCTTCACTGTCTATGCTTTTTAAGAGTTATTTAACATCTAATGAATGATTAATAATTAATAAATGTAAATCCATCAGAAACATGATTTGCAATGTGTCTTTAATTATGCAAAGAGAAAAACATCCCAGAGCTATTATATTTTTTATGTGACTTAAATTATTTGTGCATTAAGCAACAGGGCATTATTATTTATCAATTATCTAAATGAAAGTGCAACAATAAAGTTGTTTCAACATTAAAAGTTTTTGAAAATAATTCATGTCTGCTGGTCTGTTAATGCTGAGAAAAATACACTGTTTGAGAGCCGTGAAGAAACGTGAAGGGATGCTGGAGCTTATACAGGTAATTCTACACAGCGTCAGCTTAATCTATCAGTGTTGGTGTGTTTCTGGCGCATCTAATTATAGTGATTACTCGCACTGACCAGCTGGTACAGTGCAGGACTCAGCGTGTGTCCAAACCTACATGGCTCACTCACCCTCCCAGCTTTATGCTATTTTAATGAGCTGTGCACCTCAGTTTATGATGTTGGTTTACTTGATAAGGAATCTGTGGAACAACATAGTGTGCTTAAATTCCTAGGAGCCTGTATTCAATTGTCTAGCAGAAAATAATCAGAAAGGTTACATAAATTAAAAAGACAATGTCCAATGAAACAAGAGAAAGATTAATTCTAACATTAATGTGCCTTTCAGCGTTGGGGGAAAAAAACTGAATTTAAGAACTAGCTCCATAGAATTTTATTGAAACAATGGGCACTATAGCAGAGCATCAATGAATGTCCCAACATTCCCAAGTGATGGTGTGTTTGTGAACCAAACAGTTTTGGTCTCATCAGATGATAGAACCTTCTGACTGCTTCTACAAACATTTGTGAAAGAATGGGTCGCTCTCAAGAACTCAGTGAATTCAAGCGTGGTACCGTGATAGGTTGCCACATGTGCAATAAGTCCATTTGTGAAATTTCCTCACTACTAAATATTCTATGGTCAACTGTTAGTGGTATCATAACAAAGTGGAAGCAATTGGGAACGTTGGGAAGTGTTAGACGCAGTGGTGTAAAGCACGCTGCCACTGGACTGGAGTGACGAATCACACTTCTCTGTCTGGCAATCCAATGGACGAGTCTGGGTTTGGCAGTTGCCAGGAGAACGGTACTTGTCTGACTGCATTGTGCCAAGTGTAAAGTTTGGTGGAGGGGGGAATATGGTGTTGGGTTGTTTTTCAGGTGTTGGGCTTGGCCCCTTAGTCACAGTGAAAGGAACTCTTAATGCTTCAGCATACCAAGACATTTTGGACAATTTCACGCTCCTAACTTTGAGGGTTTGGGGATGGCCCCTTCCTGTTCCAACATGACTGCGCACCAGTGCACAAAGCAAGGTCTATAAAGACAAGGATGAGTGAGTTTGGTGTGGAAGAACTTGACTGGCCTGCACAGAGTCCTGACCTCAACCCGATAGAACACCTTTAGGATGAATTAGAGCAGAGACTGTGAGCCAGGCCTTCTCATCCAACATCAGTGCCTGACCTCACAAATGTGCTTCTTGAAGAATGGTCAAAAATTCCCATAAACACACTCCTAAACCTTGTGGAAAGCCTTTCTAGAAGAGTTGAGGCTGTTATAGATCAATATAGGGATATTAAACCCTACAGATTAAGAATTAAACATTAAAGTTCATGTGCACGTAAAGGCAGGCGTCCCAAAACTTTTGGCAATATGGTGTATCTTTCTAAGATGCGATTTTATATAGTTTATAATATTTATTTTCATACAGAAATGGACCATGGTGAAAATATTTAGACTGATTTGAACCCTGTTTTGTTTTCAAGACAGTTGAATATAACTTTCAAAAAAGTCCAGTATGTTTAATCACTGCCACTCCTCCGTAGGCTAGACCATAACAATGCTCATTCTGACCTTCGCTGCCTTCGAAGGCATGGCCTTTAAAGTCCACATCCTTCAAAGGATGCAGCCTCTAAATTGGGACACTACTTATTCTACTAACCCGAACCCTAACACTTAACCCTAACAATCTATTACAGTTGCAAAGTTAATTATAGTTAGTAGAATGTCTGAAGTGGACCATCAAAATAAAGTGTAACCGGCCCGGTAACTGTATCTACATATGGTAATCATCTTTTCAGTCATCTTCTCTCTATAACCCTACCCTCCAAAGATGTGTCAAGAAACTCAAAGTCAGCAAACCTAAGTTTGCAAAGTGATTAATAGCAGAGAGTTTCTGATTGGATAAAAAAGTAGAAGGCCGCTCAAAAGATCCATCCATCCTGCAATCTACTTGTCCTACAGTATGTAGAGTAACAGGGATGCTGGAGCCTATCCTAGCGTCTCAGGACGTAGGCAGTGAAACACCCTGGATGAATGGCCAGTACATTGCAGGGCTAATACTACAAATATTTATACTCTCACTTCATATATTCACACTTTGCATTAACAATTTAGTGTCTCAAATTCACTTATGCAGCATGTCTTTGGATTGTGGGGGAACCTGCAGCAACCCGAAGGAAACCCACGCAGACACAGGGAGAACATACAAACTCCACACCGAAAGACCTCCTGACTCATCTGGGACTTGAATTGGTGCCACAGAACAACCAACCCACCCACACTCAAAACTGAATATACAAATTACGCTTTGTACAGTGTAAAATGTTGTACTGGGGTAGGTAGAATATAAATAAACAAAAACCCAGGCACTAAAAGGTTAATACTCCATCATGTCTGAAAATAACGTAATAATAATAATGACCCTAAACCTAACCATAAGTGTTACCCAAAGCAAGTGTGAGATAAAAATAGCTTGTTTCTACAAGTCTTTGAGCTCTTTTATTGTCACTCGTCGTCATGTTTAACGGAACTTGTACAGGAGTGCAGTGCTGTACCAGTTGAGCAAAGCAACTTTTTTATTTATTTACTACATCAATAAAACAATACATATGGAGCTGGTTATGTAAGGAAAGCATGAAAATGTATTAGTTTAGAAACCATGCACTATGGTAAAGTGTTTTAAGATCATAAAGTATTGCACAAAGAGCTGTGTGAATATTAAGCTGTCAGGGTTAGGTTCAGTTATGTTTCGTTTTCATGGACTTTTAATCTGTTTCATCACTTGCATTCCCTTGTTCATGTTCCCACCTGTCTTCCGTCTCCATGGTCACCGCCATTATGAGTTCATGTGTATCAGCCGTGTATCATTTATTTACTTTATTTACTTAAGTTCCTGCTTTTCTTCTGTTCGTTGTTCACACATGTGGTTGTGTTTGCCTTGCCTGTTTATCCTGTGGAATATTATTAAACTCATTGGAACCTTTCATCTTAGTATTTCGAGTAACCATTATAATTACACTTTGTGAAAAAGAATAAAAGTTGTTGCCATTTTATTTAGGTCATTTCAGCTAGAACCTTAAGTGAATTGTATGCATACATTTTTGGAGATTAGCAAAAATATAGGTAGAGGCACATTTTTCCAATGATCAAATAATTCTGACAGCTTTCTGGTGTTAGACAGCCCCTTTATGAGAAAAATTAAAATATGGCAATTATTACTCTTAGTAGTGGAGGTGGTAAATATAATAAAGCAGGACTTGTGGAAACCACATGTTTAAGACTTAATGTCTGATGACAAACCCAACATTAGTGGATGTGAATAGAGAGCCAGAGTGTTATGATGCCCTCCAGATGATTAAATACAACAAAATAAGAGGAAAATGACTTGGATGTTTATTCAGATGCAGTCCTGTTTTCGGATATGAAATGAATTTCAGCTGCTACGGAAAAGCATTATTAAGGCAGGGAAATCACATTCTATTTTAAAAGTGTTTTTTTCTATTGTCTTCTAGCTGCTTATTATCACTGAGCACAAGAGAGAATTGGTGAAAACGTCAGCTCATTATATGCAGAACAATAACCTGAAATTCAGAGACACTTCATAGCAATAACGGATATAAGAATAGCACGATAAACCATGAGTCAATTTACTTGTCAGAAGTGTCAAAATGCACTCAGTGCTTGTGCTCATAGCAGGGTCAACAGACTTTTAAACAAAACTGTAAGCGAGTTTTTAGAATGTCACGTCAATAGTGAATTGTCCCTACAGCAGACATACAGTATAAGACTGATATTAGCCCTAGACTTTGTAAACATTCCAAAGACCCTTTAAAAAAATGTCACACTTTATTTTATGGTCCAATTCTCAGTATTAACTAACTATTAACTATGAATTTGCCTCAATAAAGTCCTAATTACTGCTTATTAATATTTAGTAAGGTAGTTGATAATTTAGGTATTGGGTAGGATTAAGGGATGTAGAATATGGTCATGAATTATAAGGCATTAATATGTGCTTTAAAAAGAACTAATAAACAGCTAATATCCTATTAATATGCATGTTAATAAGCAACTAGTTAATAGTGAGAACTGGACCCTAAACTAAAGTGTTACCATAAAAAAATTGCAGTTATGTTTATACCATTACCTCTAATTCAGTTGCCATCTTTCACGTATACATTTTGAGAGTTTATTTGGTATATCGAGCAACTAGACCAGTACAGTGTCCCTAAATGGACATGGTTATGAAAAAAATATGAGATATGGGAAGAAAAATTATATGTCAATGCTTTTGCTTTCTCTCTCAAATGTTTTGCACTCCCCCCAGACACTTTGCGTTCCCTTGCAAAAGTTTTGCATTCGTTCGCTCGCAAAAAAGTTTGTGTTTGACACTCCATAGAGCACAGCCCTAAGCTTCTGGAGAAAACATAAAAATGTTTCTGAATGATAATTCAATTTATTTATGCAAAGAATTTAGGGAAATGAAGTAAAAGAAGCAGCTGTTGCTGGAAAAGAGAGAATCCTCCATTCTGTTCATCTCAAAAAGTCAGAATTTCCATCTTCCTATCAAAGAAGAACACCATGTAGAGGCATATTTCCAACTTGGAGATTCGGGTGGAAAGCTGGAACTCTAGTTTCACTGAGATTTGTTTTGCACAGTAATCCAATGATCCATGCCAACGTTTCTGCACTTAGAACAACAATTCTAAACTGTCAGCATAAGAAAATAAGATATTTAATCCTGAAGAATCTTGTGAAGAATATGATTTTGAGATGTTAAGTTCACAGAGGCAGAATTATTTATTATTATTAATTTAATAATGCATTTGAGATTTGCATAGTAGAGTTATTCAGTGTGTGCCATGGCAACATCATCGCAGTTGAAGAGATGATTGGTCTACATGCCAAACCTAAGACGTGCACACATTCACACTGTTTTTCTTCCATCTCCTGAGGCTGAGCCAGTCATGGGAGCAGGCAAAAACACCACTCAGATGCAATTAATCTTCTCTTGTCTTACATGAGAAGTTTTACCTAGAGGCCAAGAAAATTAACCATTGCCATGGAAAATTATTAAATTACACTAGAGGCCTGAAAACAAAAGTATTTTACAATGATCCATTCAGTCATGCTCTCTTTCATAATAGACAGGATAGGTCTTTTATTGAATATTATAATATATGCTCAGCCATAAAAATATATTATAATGGGTGACTA
This sequence comes from Elopichthys bambusa, assembly GCA_037101425.1. NCBI lineage: Eukaryota > Metazoa > Chordata > Actinopteri > Cypriniformes > Xenocyprididae > Elopichthys > Elopichthys bambusa. Next base: position 9,402,606 of record CM074435.1, read on the forward strand.
AAAATGCAGACTGATAAATTTTTACATGTGTGTCACGTGTATGTTCTGTTTAGTTCACCTTCTGTCTTGTCTGTATTAGTTCTCATTAATCACCATAGTTTCTAATTAGTTAATTCTTGTTATCTGTTCCCGTTTAGTAATCATCATCTGTGTATTTAAGTTCCTGTCTGTTCTCTGTTCATTGTCAGTCATTGTTGGTGTAACGAGTGTTGTTGATGTAACCTGTTTCCTATGTGTATCACCAGTAAACGCTATTGCTATCGTATCCTGTGTTCCTCATCTTCCTTCGTCGGACCGCGTGTTACAATGTGCTCTTGCTCTACTGGGTATTGTTTTGGTCTGGCGCAATACATTTTCTACAAAATTATCGTCATTATCATTTCCTCACAGGCTATTTACATTATGTATGTAGATCATACACATTTGGGTGACAGAAATAAGTATGTTTTAGCTGTAGCAGGACATTTTGGATGTTTAGTGTTATTTTAGCCTTGAAGATGTAATTGCATTTGATAGATTATACAGTAACACTTTACAATAAGGTTCATTAGTTAACATGAACTAATAATGAACAGCACTTATACAGCATTTATTAATCTTTGTTAATGTTAATTTCAACATTTACTAATACATTATTAAAATCTTACTCAAATGATTTGAGGAAAGTGATTCCCTCAGTTCAACTGAGTAATGGGGAAATTGACAACTCAATGTAACTGAGTTGACCTAATGCGGTCTTTATATTGAATTAACTTTTAACGTTTTAAACGTTTAAGTACAGATAACTTGAAAGGCGGTTAGTCAATTTTAGTTAATACGGTAACACTTTATTTTAGGGTCTTTTAACTAGTTGTTTATTAGCACGCATATTACTAGAATATTGACTATTTATTAGTACTTATTAATCACATATTAATGCCTTATTCTGCATCACCTTATTCTACATTCTTAATCCTACCCACTACCTAAACTTAACAACTACCTTACTATTAATTAACTATCAATTAATTAACCTTAACTATTAATAAGCAGTAAATTAGGAGTTTATTGAGGGAAAAGTCATAGTTAATAGTTTATATGAGTTCCCTATACTAAAGTGTTACCATTAATACATTAACTAATGTTTCACTAATAAACCATACTGTAAAGTGTAACCAATTATACTTTCCAAAAAAAACAAAAAAAAACCCAACATTTGCAAAGTACTGTGAGAGCAATTAAATAGCAGACGGAGCCATATGATTTCGAAACGCTCTTGCAGTACTTTGATGTCATGCACCCATCGGTCTGCGCAGCACCGCTTCAAGTCAAACACACCTGATTTCTGAGAGGTACGACTTATACCACGTAACCACTGCAGATTTATTTTGGAGTTAATGGTGCCATTTTGGACAAAGCAAAGAGTGACATAGCTAAAAGTGAGACTGTGTATCGTGACTGTATAATTCTGCTTGTTAAAAATGTATTATGCAGTAACTTACAATATTGTTCTGCATCGCACATCAAGTTCGTAGAGAGCTTTATTAATTTCATTTTAAATTCTGATTTCGGCTGCCTCTGGAATGGGTCAAACCATAGCTATTACCTGAGAAGTTCAAGTAAATACGCTAGAAATCCGCAGTCCCTCAGTGTGAAAAGATGGATCTCAAAATCATACAGTCACTGCTGGAAAGGGTTCAAATATGCAAAAGCTGCTGTAAAACCAAAGAATCTGCAGGACCTGGAGGATATTTCTGAAGAACAGTGGGCAGTTTAACTGCTCAGAACAAATAAGGGACTCTTTTGAATGGTATATATACCACGAGCAGTACAGTGGAACACTAACCGGCTAATATAGGAAGCATTGTGGAGGTAATTGGATTTTTTATGTGATTTTACATTTTAAACTAACTGAAATGTACAGTATATTTAAATGTGGTATGATGCATATTTTAACTGTGTATGAATGTAGGTGTATTAAACATGTGTAATTGTGTTTTGGCAGATTTAGAGGACCACTGTTTTTCCCAGTATGGTAACACTTTATAATAACTGCACACTATGAATCATTAGTTAATAGTCATTAGAAAGCAGTTTATAAATGCAGCTATAAATGTTCTTGATTTATAAACATGGCTATAATGTGTTTAATAATTTTATTTTTATACAAACCCGATTCCAAAAAAGTTGGGACACTGTACAAATTGTGAATAAAAAAGGAATGCAATGATGTGGAAGTTTCAAATTTCAATATTTTATTTTGAATACAACATAGATGACATATCAAATGATTTTAAATATCATGGCATCAACACATCTCAAAAAAGTTGGGACAAGGCCATGTTTACCACTGTGTGGCATCCCCTCTTCTTTTTATAACCGTCTGCAAACGTCTGGGGACTGAGGAGACAAGTTGTTCAAGTTTAGGAATAGGAAGGTTGTCCCATTCTTGTCTAACACAGGCTTCTAGTTGCTCAACTGTCTTAGGTCTTCTTTGTCGCATCTTCCTCTTTATGATGCGCCAAATGTTTTCTATGGGTGAAAGATCTGGACTGCAGGCTGGCCATTTCAGTACCTGAATCCTTCTTCTACGCAGCCATGATGTTGTAATTGATGCAGTATGTGGTCTGGCATTGTCATGTTGGAAAATGCAAGGTCTTCCCTGAAAGAGACGACGTCTGGATGGGAGCATATGTTGTTCTAGAACTTGGATATACCTTTCAGCATTGATGGTGCCTTTCCAGATGTGTAAGCTACCCATGCCACACGCACTCATGCAACCCCATACCATCAGAGATGCAGGCTTCTGAACTGAGCGCTGATAACAACTTGGGTTGTCCTTGTCCTCTTTAGTCCAGATGACATGGCGTCCCAGTTTTCCAAAAAGAACTTCAAATTTTGATTCGTCCGACCACAGAACAGTTTTCCACAGTCCATTTTAAATGAGCCTTGGCCCAGAGAAAACACCTGCGCTTCTGGATCATGTTTAGATATGGCTTCTTTTTTGACCTATAGAGTTTTAGCCGGCAACGGCGAATGGCATGGTGGATTGTGTTCACCGACAATGTTTTCTGGAAGTATTCCTGAGCCCATGTTGTGATTTCCATTACAGTAGCATTCCTGTATGTGATGCAGTGCCGTCTAAGGGCCCGAAGATCACGGGCATCCAGTATGGTTTTCCGGCCTTAACCCTTATGCACAGAGATTGTTCCAGATTCTGCGAATCTTTGGATGATATTATGCACTGTAGATGATGATAACTTCAAACTCTTTGCAATTTTTCTCTGAGAAACTCCTTTCTGATATTGCTCCACTATTTTTCGCTGCAGCATTGGGGGAATTGGTGATCCTCTGCCCATCTTGACTTCTGAGAGACACTGTCACTCTGAGAGGCTCTTTTAATACCCAGTCATGTTGCCAATTGACCTAATAAGTTGCAAATTGGTCCTCCAGCTGTTCCTTATATGTACATTTAACTTTTCCAGCCTCTTATTGCTACCTGTCCCAACTTTTTTGGAATGTGTAGCTCTCATGAAATCCAAAATGAGCCAATATTTGGCATGACATTTCAAAATGTCTCATTTTCAACATTTGATATGTTATCTATATTCTATTGTGAATAAAATATAAGTTTATGAGATTATTGCATTCCTTTTTTATTCACAATTTGTACAGTGTCCCAACTTTTTTTGGAATCGGGTTTGTACTTTATTAATGATCAATTTATAATTTCTAAATTAAGTATTACATTATTTACAAAGCAGTTATTTAAGAGTTCATATGAGTTCATAAGATCATTTAGAAAGTGTAAGTAAAAGATTAATATACTATTTAAATGTAGATTTATACATCTTATTATTTAGACATAGTAATAGTTAGTGAATAATAAGATGTATATATGCTTTTAATATGGGGACAGAAATTTCTCAGATTCCGATAAAAATATCTTCATTTGTGCTTCGAAGATGAATGAAAGTCTTGTAACCACATAAGATTGAGTAATTAATGACAGAATTTTCATTTTGGGGTGAACCAGTCCTACAACTCAAGACAAATACAATTTATCATAGTGGAATTAAAACTAATTTTACCTGTTTACAGATCCATGAGTATTAGCAGTAACATTAGGATCTACCTAGGATGCAGGGCCAATTTGGCTCAAACCTTAATGAGACAAAGATGACAGTGAGTGAAGTCATTATACATCCTAACTATGACAGTTCTATCCATGACAATGGCATAGCGCTGCTCCAGCTCTCCTCTTCTGTGAACTTCTCTGATTATATTAAGCCAGTCTGTCTGGCTGCTGCTGGTAGTACATTTGCAGCAGGTTCAGAGAGCTGGGTCACTGGATGGGGCAAGTTACAATCTGGAGGTGGGTGAATATTTACTTGCAAATACTGTAAAGCTCAACAAAAGGCTATTAAATGGCATTAAAATTGTCCTCTCATCCATATCACAGACAACCATATTTTTGACATACTGCAGGAGGTGATGATACCAATTGTGAGCAACAGTGACTGTGATAATGCTTATGAAGGTAACGGCTCCCGGTGGGTTCAGTCTGGCATTGTGAGTTTCGGTGGAAGATGTGCTGACCCCCAAACATTTGGTGTGTCTCGGTACCAGGACTGGATCAACTCTAAAATTGGCAGCAACCAGCCTGGATTTGTCAGATTCAGTTCCAATGGATTCAGAAGCTCACCTAACCTGCTTTTATTCTCCATTATTCATTTCATATGCTCACTATATCTCTTTTCATAAAGATTGCCTAAATGACAATTCTGAGGGTTCTTTGATTACAGTTTAGCAGAACATCCGCCTGTTGTGACGACCATTAACACAATTCATGTCATTTTTACACAAACTGCAGTCAATTAACACATTTCTAAACTGCTTAAATTTTCTTTTCATATAAGCTTACCACATACCAAAATTGTGGATCTTTCTCATCTTATTTGCAAATGCTTAAACACAGCGTGTCAGAAATGAAGACCCAATGTTCCAATCATTAAATGTTGTATAAAACCTCTACTTTTGCAACAACAGCAGCTCAAAAGTATTGAAAAAAAATATATCAATCAAATACTGAACAAGTGATTGAGATATTGAGAAATAGCAGATTCCAATCTCAGTTGGAGGCATAGTCAGGTGTTGAAGTTCATTTCATTACATGGACACACAGTAAAATAGGACTCTTTGAATTTGGTTTTGTTCAGTGTGGATGCAGAACAACACAGAGGAGCAGAGAAAAAAAAATGTCTGGGCAAGGGAGAGGAATAGTTGTTTACTTTAGTTTTTTTTTTTTTTTTTTTGCTTTTTGCTTTCATGTACAGCACTTTGGCCAACCAAGGTTGATTTTGAATGTGCTTTATAAAATTTGATTAGATGGAGGAGAGGAGTAGTTGAATCAGGACAAGGGAGAAGAAGAGGTATTGGAGATGAGTAAGATTGTGTGCTGAATTTTGTGGATCTCTATGGTTTTCCCCCTTGCACGTATAGAACCTATGCAAGCTTATTTATAGAAAATAAAAAAGGTAATTATCTTTTTTCTCTCAATTCTTAGTTCATATCTCACAATTCTGAGAAAAAAAATAATAAAAAGATAAAAAAGTCACAATTACCTTTTATACTTTTTTTTTTTTTATTCTGTTGCAGAAAATAAGCTTCCATAATAACCAAAGACCATGTATGTTGGATTTGTTGTTGATCAATGGCAGCAATTTCATGTTTTCATTTCAGTAAAAGCTTCATGTAAAGTGAAAAGTAATGCCGTTTTCATAATATCATCAACTGTTAGTATTTTGACAGTCATTGCGCTATGCTTGACTATATGTTCATGTTGGATAGAAAACTAGTGCTAGTGTTTTGACAGAATGACTCGAATTTGAACAGGTTTGCTATGTTTTGATAGAGTTAGTATGTGATGAAAAAGGTTTTAGCATTTTGAAATGTAGAGTTTGTGTTTATTTAACAAAATATGGTTTTGGGCAGAAAATTATCTATTTGGCTAATTGTGTGACGTAGGTATGTTGCTGTGTTAAGAGCTTAGAAAAGGTACTTTATTGGTAACTTAAAATCAATCAGCTTTACCATATTAAACATGTTTTAGTGTCTCGTTTCATCAGAAGTACAACTTCATTTTCTACTATATAGCAGCTCATCAATGTGTTCATGTTTTCTCTTGCGGACGTCGGACCTCCATGGATTGAACAGGAGAAATGAAGCGGAAAAGATTTCCATGTGAAAGATGGCGGAGCCTCCGCGCACACCTACCTATTATGTAATCACCATGGACTAATGGTAGTACAAAGGTGTTTACCACCCGAAGCGAACTTTTCCGGAAAGTTCGCTTTGGCAAGCTGTTTCGAACTCCCAAACAAAGTTCTTTTTTTTCCTTCTTTCTATTTTTTTTTTTTATTATTATGCAAAACTAACAAGAACAAAAACAAGACAAGACAGCAATAAACAACAATGAACAAACACAAACAAATGTTAGGGTTACAATACAAAGCCACAAAGAGTATTAAACTAACTTAAATTAATTACACAATTTGGCTTATAAAGAAGTTTGAAGATGGCTAACTTTTAACAAAGATTGAAAATCAATCCAAAATATTATGCAATATACACAGTCCCAAAACAAATGATTAATTGTCTCTTCAAACTGATGACAAAATAAAAGCATGTGACTCTTGTATAAAAGAAAAATCAGTACTAAGAGATTTAGCATACAGAAAAACAGCTTTACTTGATGTCATTATGTAACCCTCTTACGATTAATGGAGTGAATAGCGATTTTAGGAAACATTAGAACAATTTTACACCAGAGCTGTAACAAGCAAGTCAGACCATGACATCCTGTAAATATGAAAATAATTAGGCTACTTGTAGATAAATAAGGTTGGGGTCATTCAGGGGGAAAAATAATTTGTAAAGTAAAAGGAATAAGAATCAGAGATATATCTGAGAAAAAAAAAAAAAATAAACTACAGAGCTTACTTCAAGTGAGTATTTGGAAGGTTGAGAACAGTAACTTACTTAAGTCAAAAACATGTTGATAAAGGCAGAGCAGTATCATTAGCGACATAAATCAAGTTCAAATCATTGTGCGATCTTAATGTCTTACACGAATCTTTGCCATCAACGTACGCCTTTGGACCCACAAAGTAAGCGTGGCGTCCTTGCTGACAAGCACTCTCAACAAATGGCCAAAGTTTGTTACGATGCACGCGTTCCTCAGGGGACAAGTCTTCTGCGAAACACAAGTGCTTAGGTACGAAGAGTTCTTCGCAGCTTTCTAGAGAGCATCACGAAAATGACGCATTGTGAACTGAAGAATGATTCCACATGGTTTTTTGTGTTGTCGCTCCTCGTTTTTCCTAAACGGTGTACCACATCAATGAGCTCATGAGATTTGCCAGCAAAAGCTGGGAGAACAGCCTTACATATATCCAGTACTTTCTGTCTGATGTTTTCTCCTGGTTGTTCAGGTAGACCGTGGAGCCGGAGATTCCATCTCCTCTTGTATCTGGAAAGACCCTGTACTTTGTTCTCCAATTCTCTGATTCTTTTTTCGGCATTTGTCACCCACTTATCAACTCGCTCCACTTTTCCCTTTACATCTTTAATTTCTTCTGCCAGAAGTTCAACAGATATCTTCACCTCCTCAATGCCTTTGTCAAGGATGTCTGCTCTTTCATTGATGATGGACTTGAGAGATGTTATTATCATCATGGCTAATGGGAATTGCAGATCCTCATCATCCTCATTCTTGCCTTTTTTGTGCGTAGGTTCCTTTATCTGAGTTTCAGGTAGCGGAACGACTGCTCCAGAGTATGAGTCAAAGTCCACAATAGCACAGGCACCAAGATTTAAAGATGAATCCATCGATTTTGTTTTGCATTTCTTATCTTAGTTTTGCATTTCTCTTCTTAGTCTAAAAAACCTCCCGGTGGTTCAAGCACGTAGCACTGACGAACAAGATAAAGGCGACGAAGGAAAGTGAAATGCATTAACTAACAAAAACTAAAACAGAACAAATAATTCACGAAACTAACTTCCCAAAAGCAGAGAATAAAAAAACAGATAAGTAACAAAACAAACCCCTAAGTGTTCAAAAAGTGCTTCCAAGAAGAAATAATATTGTATTAAGTGAGATGCACTTAGAATTACATGATAAAAGACAAATGTTCATGAACTGATTCACTCACGTGGTTGACTTCTCACCCTGTCATTTTCCGCCGTTATAGAAGTATGCAGGTGAGTGGGGTGTGTACTTAAAACAGCTCAAACATGCATTTTTGTCTGGAACTAACCTTAAGCCTTGTCTGTGAAACTGGACAACATATTATTATGTTAAATAATATATTTGTATTATTTAACATATTTAATTATTGGAGGTTTGTGTAATATTCTGAATTTTCATTTCACTGTTTTTGTTCATTTTGAGGAATACTGAATCTGTTTTTGTGCAAGTGAGATGAGTAAATTCCTGCTCACATTTAGTCTAGAACTACAATAACCATCATGTTCACACAGCGCACTCAAATCGTCCGACAGAAATGGGAAAACAAAGTCATTTGTAAATTTGAAAGTAATGTGTTACTCTACTAGTTACTTGAAAAAAAGTAATCTGATGCATTACTTGTAATGTGTTACCCCCCAACACCGCCCATAACCTTATTAAAATTACTGTATTATACAGCCTCAGGTAATTAATAGCTTTTACAAAGCAATATGACACTTATTACTAGCTCTGAACTAATGCTTTGCACTTCTTCTCATTGTATATTCTGTGCATTTAAAGATAATGCCTTTCGTTGGGTTAGTCGTAATGCTTAAATGGGTGCCCTACATGGGTGTACTTGTTTTATGAGACTTGACTTGACTAGTATTTGAAGATAATATTCTGAAAGCAAGCCATAAGAAAGAAATGTCTGAGCATTTATATTTTTGTAGGCTGATATAATTTGGAATAGAACAAAACTAATGACTGTAAATATTTGAATGTATATGATAATGATTAGTATTCATTTTTCTGTCAGAACACTATTGAAGCATTTATCTTTTGTTTGTGTGTTCCTGACTGAGCTTCATTTGCATTTGTTGCAAAATCTTTTGTAAGTATCTTCACTAACAAAACAGTAGGAAAGGGTACACAAACAAAATACTGTGACTCACTATACACAGCCTTCTTTATTTTCCTACAATCTATTGTTTTCATTTACTGACTGTTAGTAGATGGCAGCAACATGAATATTAGCTGTCAGATGAACTCAACTGATAAAGACTCCATTTGTGGTCTCCATTATGACTGTGATGTGTTTTCCTCACCACTGATAACACATTTTATCATGAGAAAAGCCCTAAACAACACTGTTATCTGGAAGCTGTTGTACCGCATTGTGCTGTTTATTTCTTGTAGATAAAGGACAACAAATAGAGAGGTTAAAAGTGTAAGCTGTGTATATTACACTCAATAAATCTTACTAAATGTCTGAAATCATACTAAGAGCGCAATCAGTGTTTTTCCAATCACCTAATTACCTCACCCCATGTCTGCTAATGTGGTTGTTTGATGATTGACTCATTTATCGGGACATCTGTGTGATCGATAACTCAGTTCTCTGGCAGTGTGGAAACGTAATTCATTTCAGGCCATGACTAGTTTAATCTTCATCTAAGCCAGTGGTTCTGCAGAAGATAAAACATCATGCCGTTTAAGTGCGTGAATAGTAGGGGTGTAACGGTACACAAACATGACAGTTTCGGTACATACCTCGTTTTTAAAGTCATGGTTTGGTACAGGTTCGGTACAGCAGGGGGGAGAAAACTAAATATAAAATTGCCTCTTTTTTTTTTTTAATAAACTATTATTTATTTAAAAAGACTCAATTAAATGATAAAACATACATGTTAGCTAATGCTGTAAACTATGTAGGAAGCCCTTTCTTGCACATTACTATAATACTAAAGGTTACAATTAACAACAGAGCCCAAATTATTGAATTTAGTTGCTATTTATCTTTAAATATAATAATCAACACTCAAAAAAAAAAGTAAATTGCACATAAGGCAGGTTTTGCATTAACTTCTAAATCTAATTATAAAGTTAATTTTCTACTCCAGTTCATTTCTGAAATATAATCATTTACACAGTTACTGTCATAACTTGTTTTCATGACAAATTTATTTAAACATACATTAAATAATCAAGACATTACTAACAGGTAAAGTAAATATAATGAATAGGCTAATATAGTGCATATACGAAATGCTCCTTTCTAGAGTTAATTTCTCTAGTAAGCTAACATGCTGTCGACACTAAGGCTACGTTCAGACTGTCAATCCAAATCTGATTATTTGTGTATACGATTGGAATCTGATCTAAAATTATTGACGTCCACACTGTGCATCACAACTGTTCAGATCCGATTTGTGTGTCCATGCCGCTCTTTCGTTTTCTGGAATATCTGCATTGGTTTCTATGGCAATGGCAATACGCCAAAAACAACAACAACAACAACAACAACTGCAGCAATAGGGGTTTGCAATACAGATGTTGTCTTATTTACAACATGACTGTGTAGCCGCTGTGTACTAGACTACTGCGTCTTCTGAGGCAGTGGCAGAAATGTAGCATGCTGGTATGTGTGGCTTTCTTCCATGCTGTCGTCTCCACCAGTTTCAAAACATATCTCCATTATATTGTTATTCTGCTCGTCTGGCACCAGTAAAAAAGCGCAGGAAAAAGCGTAAAAAAAACACAAGCTTGTTTCTACAGTGACTTTCAGCATGTTTCCTATAACAACGTCTGACATTTAAGTTATGTTTTGCATGGCGTGAAAAAGTCACATAAACCACACTAAACCACGCAGAAATGCAATTTGAATAGAATGTATATGAATGTAGTTCGAAACGGATTTCATGTGATTTTTGGTTGTTCAGACTTGTTAAATATATGATCGGATTTCATATTTTGTATATTTTCCCAAAATCGGATTTGGACTGACAGTCTGAACATAGCTAATATGCCTGAGGTAAATGTAATGTTACGTGAGATATTTTTCTCAAGCTGTTTTACTGATGTGAGAGATTACACGTAAACATACCGATCGATCGGCTCTTCTTCTAAGTGGTAGCCATTACCACGCCCGCCCCCTTCTGGATTGGAGTGTAGATCGCCTGTGACTGACTGTACTCATTGTGTGACTTCATGCACCATAGCGTCCGTACCATTCAGTTCAGGACGAATACGTGTACTGCTACACCCCTAGTGAGTAGCAGTTGGTAATCTGCCTTTTTAAAGTGGCACTGAACACGAATTGCACCAAATTGTTCTTCCTCAGACCTGAACAAGCCCGACATAGAAGTTCCTCATCATAGAAATGCTTCAGCGGACAGCATCACAAATGCTATAGAGTGCATTAGTGCATGGCCCCTTTTTCAGCAGCGCTGAAGTATTTTAGTAGCGAAAGTATTTTTCCATTCATTTTTCCGATAGGGATTTGAAAAAAGTCTTTGTTAAAGAGTTATAAGCCATGAACCAAGACAACCAGCTATGAGGTGAATCACAACATTGCAAACTTTGATTTGAAGCGAAAACATTTTTGAAAATCAGACAAAAATTCAAAGGTACAAGACTGTGTACTTAACAGCTATAGTGAAGGAAAGAATTACAATCCCATGAAGCATTGCGAACAGCATAATTGATCTAAAAACAATAGAGAAACAAAACTACTCATTTACAAATGTTGATTTTCATATATATATATATATATAGTTTATTGCAAAATATATATATAAAAAAAGATTTGTGTAGAGAGATCGACTCGATTACATCATTTGCAGTTCTTCATGAGAGTGGGCAGAGCTAACAAGATCTTTTGGAGTGTGTTGTATTTTTGACTCTCTGATGTAAATTTGCCTATGGAGAAAAAGAATGGTGTTTATACTGACTGTTGCACTCTTGGACTTAGGTGGAGCGGGTACCAAATTTTTTAAAGGTTTAACGGAGGCATGTTTGAGAACATATTTTCTGTTTTAAAACCTAGTGAGCTTCTTACCTAAACTATAGAGGTCTATTCCTAGAGAAAACTATCCATGAGCTTCTCATTTACTGTATCTCAGTTGGCTGGTAACCCCCTGGAAGTACTGGATCCACATACAGCCATCTGAATACTCAGTTCTGGACACACATCACCTGAGCTGTAAAGGTCATATGGCTTAATCGCACTGGAGACGCAGGAAAAGGATGTGCTGACAACGCTGATTGGCACCATAAGAATGTGCCGAGTCCCAAGCCATTCACTAGTGACTATCCTGAGCTGTGACCATTGTTGCCAAGTTTCATAAGCAACCTGGTCTGACAAAACAAACCTTAAATAAATGACCCCTGGTATTGGTGGGTCGGGCATTCGCACATCATACAGTCTGCCCCAATCCACTCCTTTGAAAGAGTATTTTTTATTTTATTTTTTTCGTTCATTGAACCATTTCTAGTCCCTTTCCACAATAAATAAATAAACAATGGGGAAACAAGGCTTCTTGCTTATCCATCCTGAGAATTGAACACCATTATAAATGAAATGATCACACTTAAATTATCTGACAAAATTCTCTCTTGAGAGGTGATATCATCAGCATGGTTATGGTTCCATCTAAATTTTTAAGATGGTGTTTATATGGAGACTGCCTGCTGTGGAAACTAAAGAGAAGTGATTATCATTACAGCTCCCCATGCTGTCTCTGCTGTCAGAGCCATCACAGCGTACAGTACATCTCATCATGTAACTTCCCACAGTCTCTCTGCAAATCGCTATGAATCAGATTTGTTTCCACATTGTGACAGGCGTGTAGTGCTCTGGACATATTAATACTTTGTTTGATTTTGTGTTATTTATAACAATATTAAAAGTATATACACTGCTCAAAAAAATTAAAGGAACACTTTGAAAACACAGATCTCAATGGGGAAAAATGTCATGCTGGATATCTATATTGATATGGACTGGATAATGTGTTAGGAACGAAAGGATAGTAAAAGGGAAACAACTGCACACTCACTGAAACATATATGCTTGTTTACTTACCAACGTTTCGGCTAGTAGCCTTGGTCAAGGTGACAAAGGATGGAAAGGAACGAAAGGATGCCACATTGTTTGATGGAAATGAAAAGTATCAACCTACAGAGGACTGAATTCAAAGACACCCCGAAAATCAAAGTGAAAAAATTATGCAGCATGCTAGCCCATTTTGCTGAAATTTCATTGCAGCAACTCAAAATGGTACTCAGTAGTTTGTATGGCCCTTACATGCTTGTATGCATGCCTGACAACGTTGGGGCATGCTCCTAATGAGACAACGGATGGTGTCCAGGGGTATTTCCTCCCAGATTTGGACCAGGGCATCATTGAGCTCCTGGACAGTCTGAGGTGCAACCTGGTGGCGTCGGATGGACCAAAACATAATGTCCCAGAGGTGCTCTATTGGATTTAGGTCAGGCGAGCGTGGGGGCCATTCAATGGTATCAATTCCTTCATCCTCCAGGAACTGCCTGCATACTCTTGCCACATGAGGCCGGGCATTGTCGTGCACCAAGAGGAACCCAGGACCCACTGCACCAGCGAAGGGTCTGACAATGGGTCCAAGGATTTCATCCCGATACCTAATGGCAGTCAGGGTGCCATTGTTTCTGATTGTTTGGTCAGAGACATTCACATCAGTTGCCTGCTGGAGGTCATTTTGTAGGGCTCTGGCAGTGCTCATCCTGTTCCTCCTTGCACAAAGGAGCAGATACCGGTCCTGCTGATGGGTTAAGGACCTTCTACGGCCCTGTTCAGCTCTCCTAGAGTAACTGCTGTCTCCTGGAATCTCCTCCATGCTCTTGAGACTGTGCTAGGGGACACAGCAAACCTTCTGGCAATGGCACGTATTGATGTGCCATCCTGGAGGAGTTGGACTGCCTGTGCAAACCTCCAGATATCGCCTTATGCTACCAGTAGTGACACTGACCCTGGCCAAATGCAAAACTACTGAAAAACAGTCAGAAAAGATGAGTAAGGAAAAACTGATTAATAACCCCCTCTGCTATTTAACTGACCAGATCGATATCCCAGGAGTTTAACTGACTTGATGCTATTCTCTGATTAAAAAGTGTTCCTTTAATTTTCTTGAGCAGTGTATATATATATATATAGAGAGAGAGAGAGAGAGAGAGAGAGAGAGAGAGAAGAGAGAGAGTCTTAAAAGATTCAACTTAAAAGGGTAAAAGGGTAAAAGCAAAACACAAAACAAATTGTATGTATCTACAAAATTTTACAAGCACTTTACAAGGTTTAATTTGTTAACATTGGTAAACTACATTAGTTAACACAACACAAAGCATTTACTAATCTCAGTTTATGTTAATTTCAACATTTACTAATACATTATTAAAATCAAAATATTATTTAACTGAACTAAGCTAAACTCTTAGAAAAAAAAAAAAAGGTTCAGTGTTGTTCTATATAGAACCCAATTTCAATTTTCCTAGTGATAAAGTATGTTTACAAGCTGTTTAATGAATAAAATTTAATTACAATTAAAAATGTATTAAAACTAAATTAATTAAAACTAAATCCATAAAAGGATCCCATGATAAAGGTTATGAAGTGCCTGACAGAACCCTTTAAGTGTCTATATAGAACCTTTTAAGTGTAACATGAATTAACAATGAATAGTTACATTTCTATTAACTAAAATGAACAAAGATTACTAAATACTGAGCAAAAATATTGACAATTGTTAATGTTTGTTAATACCTTAAGCATGCTAACTAATAGGATCTTATTATTAAGTGCTACCAATTAAATTTAAAATCAAATTGACATTAAAGATCATTTTTTAATTTATTAAAGTATTTAAAAATGCCTCATGCGTTGACAAGAACTACAAGCACACACTTCAAAATGACTTTAGTAATGGTAAATCAATATTTATGCCTTGTTTTATAGAGAAACATTTTGATTTTATGGTGACTGTTAAGATTAACAATTTATGTTTTAAATAACTGCACAATGACTGTGTGCAACTGAATTTCCACTTCGTCAAACAATCTTTGGTTTCAGACTTTCTTAACTAGACATATGAGTGTGTTGTGAGAAAATGTGCGGTGGCCATGACTGTTAAATCATGGATAGATGCCTAGTTTTTCAAGCCCTAATGGATTCTGGCTTACTGAGCCCAGATGCTAAAACCAATAGAGATTAATAAGACATCTGAAGCATCATCCACTAACAGAGTAAATCCATTACTGGCTGACATTTTTCAATGTATGACATAGCAAGCCAAGGTCTTTATCCACTTTCACATAGCACTTACCTATGTACGTAAGTAAAATAGAAGCATTCATTTGTGATATTGACAGTGTGGTGTATAGAACCAAGACTTTTTATTCTTCATCAACGGAGTTGTTCACACAATCTTTCGCAAAACCATCCTTGCACTGAATGTAATACATCAATTTACGTAAGAATGGTTTTATGAAGTATGCTCTTACTGGCTGGACACAGTAAAATCTTGTGCAAATAACAGCTGATAACACAGTGTGATCTGACCAAACCTTTTAAGCTGTCACATATCAGAAAAAAATGGCTAATAGTTTCCTTTTGCAATTAATTGATTCTAGCTCACCAGCTATTATGAGAATGTCATGTTTGCTGATGAATATTTCTTGCAAATTTAAATTGTGTTACTTAATTATGTAAAGGAGATTCATCAGTCTCTAACAGATCACTCAGCACAGATCACTACTGCCCTCTCTTGCTGTTAAAGACAAGAATCCTCCCATCCTGTCCAGCTCTATTACCATTAGTGCGATAAAACTGTGGCAAAGCTTTGCTGGATGGCACTGTTCTAGAAGTTAACTGAGATTACCATGCAATTAACAACCTTTTGGATTTTCCATATGTAGCATCCATAGAACTTTTCCTCACTGATCCAAAAGAAATCAGGTGAAGCAGCAGTTGTGTATAAAATCAGTGTAGATCTTATATAAAAATCAATGCAGATCGGTCAAATAATTTATTTTCTTAGGCAAGTTTTAAACCTATTTCAGTGATTTTTAATGAATTTTATTACAACGAACCCCAAATTTGAAGTTGTCATAAAAAAGAAGTTACATCCATTTTGACACGCATAGTGAGTGAAACGGCTTATCGAACAAGAATAAACAAGAGACTGGACTTGATTTTATCTATTGGTTGTTAAAGTTGGAATGAAAAGAATATTTTTTTACTAAATGCATGTTATGGCTCTTATTGTGAACAACTCATCCATGTATGCGTATGTTTCCTTCCTTAAAAAGTTTTTGACCTTGTAATGTTTCATTAAAATGAAACGACTCTCATATCTCTGGTGATGTATGCAGGACTTCTCCAATCATTTAGTGTGCTAAACTCCATCCCTGTAATTTAAGAACAAATAATACGTCATTGATGTAATATGAGGAATATCACAGGATAAGCTAATTTTTTATTTTTATTTTATTTTTTTTTACTTTTTTTTTTTTACTTTTTTATTACAAATATGTGTCTTTGCACATTAAACTGGGATAGGAGAAAGTATTTTAATATCCGAAAAAAAAAAAAAAAAAAAAAAAACCTTTAATGAAAATAGATAAAGTTCCCATTCCCCAAAAATAAATGAATTTAGAAATTGAAGAGAAAATGAGAATGGATATGCTACAATGCATCTGTTCCACTGCATTCATTAACAGCCATTACCCACAAACAGTGCCACTGAATATTGCCTTACCATGTTTAGTTATACAGCATTTGTTGACTAAGCCTTAATAAATAAATCCAGGGTGATTCCAACTCATCTATATTTCATAAGAGAAATAAAGAAAAAATGCATTGCTGCATTAATACATAAGATTATAGGTGCATGACACACAACAGTCATGCAAGTGCACATATCGGCAGCAGAGTCCTGCACCTGTGCTCTCTGTTTGCAATGAAAGACTGACATGAGGGCCTCTGGGCCAGTGGTATAAAACCAGGACCAGTCCCAAGATGCAAATCCGCCCCCAGACCGACTTTCTGAGCATGTAAGTCAGAGTCAGGGGAGAGGTGTTGTGCGACAGGCTGGATCTCAGCCGACGAAGGTCTCATGCTTCACCGAACCCATTTATTCTCTCTGACTGCCTTTATGCAGCCTTTTCACTGTCTTGATTAAAGACACCTAAGCATTGTAATCTAATGAATAATGCAAGTTTAATGTAAATGATAAAGTACTGTAGGCTATTTATAATGTCGAAATCATTGCGGATATCTTCAGTTTGTTGGTGTATGTTAAATGAAACATTGTCAATTTAGAATAAACTGTTTCACTTGTAGGCAGATATTTTTATGATTCAAGAATAGACAGTAAAAGCGAAATGTAAATTTGAAACACATTCTCAATTACCTTTTCAAATTGCCTCGTCTTATTAAAGAAATGCTTTTGACTCATTTAAAATGATCAAAAGCACAACATTATGTAAAACTCATTATGAGCTTTTATCAAGAAAAAAAAAAACACCCACCAAAACAGCTCTGATCCTGTGAGGACAGAAGAATCTAGAAAACACAGTCTAATTCACCATCAGGGACCGAGTCCAGAAAGCATCTCAAAAAAGATCCTCCCTCCTACCAACAATTGTAATTCCTCAAGGCCTCGTGATGTTTATAAAGGCGACTCCACAATCTGACCCGCTTCTTTACGACTAAAATCATCTATCCGGTAAGAAGAATGTTTTTTCTTGTCTTTTCTGTGTCTTTAATTATGATTGTTTTAAATATTAAAAGCCATAAATACTGTTGCATGATTTTTATAATGTTGGTATTCTGTAAGTGACACTAACTTTTTACATGAAAAAGGGTGATCTTGCCGTCGTATTGGTCGCTTTAAAACGGGTGTCCAAACCTCCTGGAGGGCCACTGTCCTACAGAGTTTAGCTCCAACTTGCCAAACCTGCCTGGAAAGTTTCTATTATGCCTAGTAAGACCTTGATTAGCTGGATCAGGTGTGTTTAATTGGGGTTGAAGTTGAACTCTACAGGACAGTGACCCTCCAGGAACCGGTCTGGACAATCCTGCTTCAGAATATCTTCAAATTTTATTGTTAAACTTTAAATTATTATTCTACATTTGTTGTTTTGGGTACTTTTCAAATCAAGTTTGGTACTTTTTTAAGATTTAAAGTGTTAATATGATTGAAATGTTACTTTTCACTGACAACAACTTTTATTTTGAACTATCATTATTATTAACAAAGCATAAATTGTACTAGTTTAAAAAAAAAAAAAAAAAAGTGTTTTTTAAACTATTACAATTAAAAAGTTAAAGGAAGGCAGAGTTAAAACTAAAATCTGTTTTGCTATTCTTAATGTAGACCAAGTTGTCAAATACAAAATTCACAGAATTAAACTAAAATTTTATTGAAATTACACAGAATAATCAACTTGCCATCTTTTAAAAGTAGTTCAGATTCATAAAAAAAATGACTACTGATATAGATTTCCGTTTGTGCTCAATAAAGCAAAAACAGACCTGACCAACTTGAAAATATAAATGGACACACTTTATCAGATCAAGTGCCCATTATTACCCTCAGCTGAAGGAGAAAAAGTCAATTGATTAACAGTCATTTCAAGGAATCCTCCTAATCTTTCTCAGCACACATGCTCCCACTGGAGAGAGTTTATCCTAAAGGCAGAGACAGAGAGTAGGTCAGGGACATGCTCAGGGCGACAAGGGCCTTTCTGAGGCCCCGGTGGAGCAGTGGTACAGAGAAAAGCATGACAAGAACACACAAAGCTTACGGTCTCTTCAGACTTAACAGGGAGGTGCTTCACAAAAGCTCTGCTATAAAGGACACAGATGAACCACAAACCTTCCTCAGTCTTTTGCATGTTATGTTTGGCATGTTTTGTAGTAGCAAACAATAAAGAAAATTGTATAGATGAAGAGTTCTAAACTCTGATTAGATGAGCCATGCAAGAAGTACTACAGTGCCGGTTCAATACCACACACCTATGATTTTCATGCTTACCTTTTACAAAATAGAGTACACATCTACAGTTTACCCTAATCTGCATAAATTAATGTTAAATACAAAGAGCACTGTTGCCACAACCTACCCACAGGTGTGAGTTGTAACACTAATAAAAAACATGATATTTAAATGTTTACTTTCTTACTTCAGATTTTTTTTTTTTTACTCAGTTTCCTTTGATTTGGGAGGGTGATTTCACTTTTATAACAGTTCTATGTTCAGGCTGATATTACTGCATGCTTCCACACTTATGGTCTCCCCAATTTATGCACCAAGTTGATAAGTTATTTATCAACCATAAAAGTTCCTTTAATGTGATTTGTTGTGTTGTGTTAATTCATGCAACAGAAGCTAGCAAATGAATTTTTAAGTCTGACATTGTGAATAAGTTGCTACAATTGCAACTGCCTCACACATAGAGAAGTGTGCCTTTATGTATGCTGTGGAAACAGGGCGGGACTCGTGTCTTGTACAGACCCTGATGGAAGTCCCTCTCGACAGGTGCTTCTACACAGATGTGTTCCTGTGCACTTGTGTTTGTGCAGTGACTGCACTCCTGTGGGGATATGCAGCCGGATAGCAGGAAAACATCCTTAGGGGTAGATCCTCCTGCCTGTTTGTGGTAGCTGATGCATTGTTAGATCAAAAATTGTGACATGATCCACAAACTGTCTTACTTTGGTAGCTTGAAGCTACTAAAAAGATAATATGTTGCTTGGGTCTCAAATGTTCAATAAAAATGGACACAAATGAGAACACTGGTGACATTAAAGAGTGTTGGTAAAATTTGAAAAGGTCTATTAAAATCTCTGACTCTATATTGCAGACTTTGGTATTGTGGGATTACAAATTTAAGATCTGCTTTGTCCATCACATGACATAGAACAAGAAAGTTTACTGATTAGATTCAAAAGTTTCCAGTGAGGGAGAACACCGGAGGAACCTTTTCGTAGTTCCTAGAACTATTGGCTAAAGTACCCGGATTTTGCTGTGTTTGCACCGCAGGAACTAGGGACAATTTTAGTTCTAGGAACTCTTTTTGGGGGAACTACATTAGCTCCTCCTTCAGAGTAGGGTCTAAACTAACACTATAGCAACTATTAGTGACGTGAGTGTACATTGATTGGTCAAACGCATGTCAAACACTGGCACCAGGCCTTTCTAAAAAGCTGTGTTTTTCCATTTACTTCACAAACATGGAAAACAGCGATAATGGCATCTACCTGCTGTCTGCAGGGTTGTGTTCTTTTCTCCGCCTCGATGATATGTAATAATAAAAGTTGTCATGGAGATTTTGTCTCTTAGCCACACTTTTTGCTCTTTCAGTCACGTAAATTACGACACAACAAACACAGCTCCAATCACTGCATCCTCCATCCACCGTTTTTTAGCATTGTAAATGCCGCGCTTAAAGACGCCACTGTCGGGGACTTCACAGTTCCTATTCCCGGTGTGAATGCAACCAAGAACATGGCCCGGGGGAGAAATTAGTTTTCGGGGAACTATCCTAGTGGCTAGTTCTTATAACTGAGTTCCTAGAACTATTCGGTGCAAAAGGCCCTTATCTTTCTACTGAGAGTCAAACTATAGGGGTTTTCGCACCAGAGGAACGTTTTCATAGTTCCTATAACTATTGGCGGACGTACCCGCCTTTTGGCGTGTTCACACTGTAGGAACCGGGAATGATTTTAGTTATAAACACGCCTTTTGTAGGGAGTAAAGGAGCTTTCACACTGGATAGTTATAGGAACTCATTTACAATATAGGAACTATCTACCAGGGCGTTCCCCCAGGAACTATATTTTCCCCTAGGGCCATTTTCCTGGTTGAATTCCAGTAGGAACTCTGAAGTGATGTAAGGTGTCTCTTGCGTTCCGCTGCTCTTGTTGTTGTGCGGGACTTTTGTTTTGGCGGCGCAACCAGATCCTGAGCATACAGCACTCCCATTCTTCATCTTCATTAGTTTAACAGTCCTATCTTATATGTTATTAGATAGAACTGTTATACAAAGAAAGAAAACAATAAATGAAGCGTTATAGCGTTTGACGTGTGGTTGATGCCCAATGTTGCTAGCTACGCAAAAATAGATAACCATTTACTTGTCGTCTTTGTTTGTGGCATTGTGTTGTTTTCTCATCCTCAACATGATATGTAGCACTCCAAGTTGTTGCAGGAGATTTCGTCTCTTAGCCATCCTTTTTGCTCTTTATTTTGCATAACTTATATGTCTACATTCCATCTCCTTTATCACAAAACCCACAACACATGACAAAAACACAGTTCTGATCACGGCATCCTCTATCCTCCAGTTGTTGACGTTGCTGAATGACGCACTTAAATAGCGTCGCTGTCGGCTGGCTATGTTACTTCAGAGTTGCTATTGGTGGTGCGTATGCAACCAGGAAAATGGCCCTATAGGAGAAAATTTAGTTCTCGGGACACCGCTCTGGAGGCTAGTTCTTATAATTACCTAGTGCAAAAGCTACTTGTGTGTATGTTTAGATGCCTCTAGTTCTCATAACCAGGTGCTGCTTAAGACATTTGGGGGTATTATCTTCTTTAGGCACTACCCTGCTGAAAAACCAAGCATTGCTTGTCACCAGCGTAAGGTAGGCTATGTTTTGCATGCTGGGACCAGCATGGGATACTGGTTGCTGGTCCCCAGCATTGAAAGCATGAGTGCTGGTGGACCAGCTTAGTTTTGCCTGAGAACAAAATGAAAATCCTGGTCCACCAGTTAGACCACCTAAATAATCCAACTTGGACCAACATGGAATTGATGCTGGTATATGCTGGAATTTTCAGCAGGGTAGCTTTGCTGGAGCTCACAGTTAGGGGTAATTTTCTACATTGTCTTTATATGATTTGGTTTAAGTGGTCACTTCTGAGGCTGTGTGAAATCAACAACTTTAACCCCCGGTTTCACAGACAAGGCTTACATCTAGTCCCAGACTAAAATGCAAGTTTGAGCTTTTTAAATGAAATCAACTTGCACTGGCATATCTTAAAATATGTCAGTGTCATTGTTTTGTCTCAAGAATTTTTTTTTTTTTTTTTTTTTCCTAAGGCATGTTTTATAAAAGCTACTTAAATGCCCTAATTGAACTAAGGCATAATCCTGGCTTAAAGGGGTGGTTGATTATGATTTCTCTTTTTTAACTTTAGTTAGTGTGTAATGTTGCTGTTAGAGCATAAACAACATCTGCAAAGTTACGACGCTCAAAGTTCAAAGCAAAGGGACTCCACATCAGCTACATAAATTAATCAACTAACCATTCAGAAACGTCCTGTTGCATTCTTCATATTGTCACTTCTTCTGGAGTCTCACCATCAATGTCCAACTCCGGTTTGAACATAAAAGGATGAACAGTTTCTGACATTTTAAGTGAGTGTGTGAGGTAATCAGCGCTGCTAACATGAGCTTTTGAAACGCCGCCCTCTTCTTGAGAGCAGCAGCTCATTTGCATTTAAAGGGACACACACAAGAACGGAGCGTTTTTGCTCACCCTCAAAAAGTGACAAATTTAACATGCTATAAAAATGATCTGTGGGGTATTTTGAGCTGAAACTTCACATACGCACTCTGGGGACACCAGATACTTATTTTACATCTTGTAAAAGTGGCATTATATGAGCCCTTTAATCTAAGCCCTGTCTGTGAAACCAGGCCTAAGGACTGTCCACTGATTGCCTTTAAAATACCATACTGAATGCATATAAAATGTATCATTGCCTTAGTCTGACTTGCTGACTACACCTCTAAACAGCACATTCTCAATAAAGAATCCTGCTGAAAATACACCCAAGTGTTCTGGAAAAAGAATTTACTCAAGTTCTGGAGTTTGCACGTAACTCATGCATGCTTTCCAAAAATGCTTTCACTCTGCAAGGATCCTGCTAATGCTAAAGTATCTAAAGGTTACTGGATTAAAAAAAACACTTTACAATAAGGTTCATTAGTTAACATTAGTTAACTATATTAGTTAACATGAACTAATAATGAACTGCACTTATACAGAATTTATTAATCTTTGTTAATGTTAATTTCAACATTTACTAATACATTATTAAAATCTTGTTAACATTAGTTAATGCACTGTGAACTAACATGAACAAACAATGAACAATTGTATTTTCATTAACTAACATTAACGAAGATTAGTAAATACAGTAACAAATGTATTGCTCACGGTTAGTTCATGTTTGTCAATACATTAACTAATCAACCTTATTGTAAAGTGTTACCAAAAATGTGATTTTGGCCACGATTTAAGTTTTAAACAAAATTGGGGAATCGTAAAATATTTATTTTGCCATCCAGCAAAGTCAGCAGGTGACATGCTCACTGATTATTTACCTTTGCAATTGCAAAGAAAATTGTGGGTTAAAATTGAGGGTTTTCCTTCTAAAAAAAAAGAATGCAGTGTATGCAGTATTATAGCACAAAATGACTGACAGAAAAATCACACTGTCCATCTAGTTTCAGTCAGTCTGATATTATATTCAAGACTGAATTTGTGAGCTTGCCATTTCAAGTTCAATTAACATATAATTTTTACTGTTCTTTCTAGAGTCTCATTTCAGATCCTCAGAAGTCATGGAAGGTCAACTACGTCACGACACAAGATTCAGCTACATCCTTAGAAGCAGCCTGCCCTTCTCCAACCTGACCACCAGTTCAGTCAATGCGACACACGTCTTCAGTGTATTCGATGGATGTGAAGAAATGGTGGCCGGTGTCGTTTTTGACCTAGCTATACAATGCTTCAACGTGATCATAGGAATACCTGCCAACATCCTGGTCATAGCAAACCTAATAAACACCCGGAAAGAGCCTTCAACTTCTGACATCTTTCTGGGTTGCCTGGCTTTCATGGACGCCTACTTCGGATTCATGACGATCATAGCTTTCCTCAATTTCTACCTTTGGAGGAGTGCTATGGGTTATAGGGCTATGAAATTCTCTTATGGCGTGAAGGACACCAGTGGACCGCTCTTCCTCTCGTGCGTCTGTCTGGATCGCTTTATAGCCGTTCTCTTCCCCATCGCATTTGGACAGTTTAAGGACATCAAATACAGGATCGGCCTGACCATTGTGGTACTACTGCTCACTTTTGCTTATGCTTCGGCCAAAACCGTTGGTGGCCTCCCCAACTTTGAGAAGGTTTTCACTGGTGAGGTCTTGTTTGCTTTCACCTGGATGGTTGTGTGTAACGTGGCCATCCTCTGGGCCCTGAAACGCTCACGAGGCTCTGGTAAAGATGAGATGAATCCTATGAAAAGAAAGGCATTTAAGATGGTGCTGTCTATCTTGATCATCATCGTGAGTAACTATCTCCCACCAGTTGCTCTGTTCCCCTTTGAAGACCATTATCCACATAAGATCTTCACTTGCTACGTGCAGCCAGCATGTTTTGCCTTTGTAAACATCAGCAGCACCATCCAGCCCTTAACTTATTTGTCCCGCCTAGAGAAAGTACCATTCTTGCCTGAATCTTGCGTGAAGAAGTTAAGCTGCAAGGAAAAAGACAAGCCCTCAAAGGAATGACTTCTGCCATGGTCTGAAATAAATGTATTATACTACTGATATACTGGCACTGATCATTAAATGTAAATTAGTAGCTTCATTTCCATAGTTATTCAGTTTTCAAAATATCTTTGAAATACTTATTTTACTATATGTTTTCAGACTCCTTCTAGCTATGATGTTGATTAATTTTTAATACATACTTTGTTTGAAATGTTAAAGCATAAATGTATCTGTTGTAAATCCTGAGACATAAATAAAACATGCAAAGATTAATTTAAAGAGTTTTGGCGCCACCATGTGTTACAGACAAGAAAATAGAGCAAAATGAGAAGTTGTTTGATAGATCTCTGAAATAAATCTATTTATTAAATCTGTTATCCTTAATTTAAAGTACTGTGATCCCACTGGGTAACTGTGACACATGAGGCATCCAATGGCTATCTTTTCCAATGGCTATCTATCTCTCAGCTGTATGTCAGTAGAAGAGTTATCAGGCCTAAAATGCCGGTGGGTTCTATTGGCGTAAAGTCAGTTTACAGAGGAAGAGTGAAAGGTGTTGAACAGACAATGTTTCTTCACAGATTATCCAACTGGAAGAAGACAACAGCAGTCAGAAGGAAGAGAGAATGGCATTGCTGTCTGAATTAACAGATTATCTGATGATTAAACTTTTGCTTACAGCAGGCATGATGTATTAGAAAATCACCAAGCTCAAAAACAAAATTAGCTCTGTACATATAAAAAATGCCACTGAGCTTCCTTTAGTTCAGTTGTTCTTGTACTTATGGAGATGTATCATAAATACTATTTTGTAAGTACGTTTTTGAATAAGCCTGAATACCTATAAAATGAATTCATTTATGCTTAATTTTGTGTCATGTCACTTCATCTTTTGACATAAACCGAGTTCAGTCAAATCACAACTGATTTGACCCACTGATCAAGATGTTTATGCTGGCTGATGAACTGGTCTTCCAGAGAAAAGTGGTCTACACAAGTCTACCAGAGGAACGGAAAGCTGCTGGATGAATCGAGGTTTAATGGCTGTCATTGACCAGGTTTGTGATCTACTATATATGGTTTGTGATTTTCATGATTTCTTTCTAACAAAGTGATGGTGACCCTTTTTTCTTTTCTGAATTTCTTTTATAGAATGACCATCACAACTTGGAGAGCCTGGATTCTCACAGCATTTCAGTGAAGACTAGAGGCAAACTCCCTGTGAGAAACTCATGAGAAGAAATATAGTAAGTGGTCTCAAGAGTTCTTTCAAATCATATGCCATCCTAAGTATCCACTGGATAGAGTCCATTTCAGAAGTGCCTATGCAGTGCGTGGTTTCAGAGTGATTTTCTTCTGAAAATAGTTCTAATACAGAGTGATCAGTTTCAACATGTACGGCCCAGGTGACTGGCTTAATCATATTTTTGTTACTGAATGCCCATTAGTCCAGTCTCAAGGTCATGATCAATAACATCTTTATCAAACTTCAGCCATACCCTGGCAACCAGCCAGAACACTCTCAACCATTTATAGGTCAGGACTTGATTTCATCCTTCAGAACTGTATTAGATTATAGGAAATTGGGTGTTGCTAACTGAGCGGAGGCAGATCTGAATACCAGTTTGCAGTCAGGCCTTGTCCACACGAACACGGGTATTTTCAAAACTGCAGCTTTTTCTATGGGGTTTAGCCGTTCATCCATACGCAAACGCAGTATCCGGTCACTTAAGTCTTACCTCCCTGCTTAACAGTAAACAGGAGAAAATGGTCATTAAATAAAAAGGGCCTCCCACTTCCTGCAAACGGTCTGCATGAAAAGGGAAAAAGGGCAATTACACATTTACCGGCCTATACCGCTAACAATTTGTACTCCACATGAGGAGGTTTTTAAAGGCTAATCCAGTAGTGTCACCCACACTTTGCTAGAAGCACATTCACACGCATGCAACAACGCCAAGGAAGCAGGAGAGGGAACTCATCGAGCCAACTTCCCTCAAAGCTTAAAGGGGCTCTATGTAAGTTTTTGACTGTACTAAAGCATAAAAATACCATAATATGTTTGCAGATATTTATTAAACATGCTCAGTTCACATACTCGTTTCTCTGAAAACCAGTGCTACAGCCAGTTATTTTACTTTAAAATTAGTGTTCCGTGTCGGAATTTCTATTTTTGTTTTGGTCTCTGCAGACCGCACGTTGCTAATTTACCCAATAGTATTTCTCCACCCCGGGTTGCCAGTTTGCGGAAAACACACGCAGCGAATTGCAGCCATGGAAGCCAGTGAACTGGGTCAGAGATCGCAGATTCTACCCGACCTAAAAAGCCTCAGCATCCATCTAAAACTCTCTACGAACGGGAGCATAGTAAAACGCGATATCAACTCATCATAAATCAATAAATCAACCAATTATCTTACAGTGTGTAAGTCACCTCGCCTTCCAATGTCGCTCCTGTCGCGTCTTCAAACTGGCAACACGCAAGAGCGTCAGTCATGAGGAGGAGGGGGCAGGGCAAACAATATTTTGAATTTGAACTGCAGTACCTATTTCAACCACTAGCTGTCATTCTTACATAGAGCCCCTTTAAATCCACAGCAGATGAACTTCGGCTCCGCCCACATAAACAGCTGCACCTGTTTTCACACAAATTAGCATGGAGCAACAGGGGGAGAGCAAGAGAGAAAGAGAAAACACTGCACACATACACAACTTTGCTCTACACAATATATGGTACACACAATATGAGTAAAACTCAACAGTGAAGTTCAGACAAGTAACACCAAACTTATTTTGAAAACTCCTGCTAGAATGAAGATTTTTAGAAACTCTGTTTGCAGTGTTGTCATGTAGATGGTGAAACCAGAGATTTTGGCTTGTGACGTCGGAGTGCGCACTGTTATCTCCTTTGTTTGACGGACCTCTAGTTGGTGGGACAACTTTGAGAACGAAGAGGTTGTTGCTGAATACTGGCAAGAGAATTTTTGTTTGTCAAGGACATCACTGTTGTCTTTGAAGGGAACACTGAAGGGAAGACAACTGTAATGAGATCGCCTGTCAGTGTTGTCAAAAAAGTTGCCTGCACACTGTATTTAGCAGACAAGGGCAGATTACACAAGGCAGCAAACACATTTGGATTGTCAAGACAGGTGGTGTCGAAAATAGTAAGGCAAGTGTGTGAAGCTATTACAGTCCACTTAGGCCCTGTGTACAGTTACCTGTCACTGAGTCCAAAGTAGAGGAGAGTATAGCAGAGTTTCACCGAGCCAATGGGATCCCTCAGTGGCCGGGTAGTGTCCATGATGCCTGTATTTTTGCTAATTTCATGCTGAAAACACATTTGAAAATGGTATGATCCGCTCTTCAAAAAACTAATTATAGAACACGAGGAGGCCATTCGCCTTTTTCATCTTGGGGACTCAGCATATCCTTTGCTTCCCTACCTGATGAAGGAGTATGCAAATGGAGGCAGCACTGTTCAGGAACAATATTTTGGACTGTCCTTATGTCGAGCTATAACGGTCATTGAATGCGCTTTTGGCAGACTGAAGCACGGTTTGGAGCACTGAGAAGAGCGACGGACATTAATCTAAAAAAGGTTATGTGTATTTGGCGTGCTGTCTGGGGGAGGGCTCCGCTCTCGGAAATTTGGCCTGAACACAGAGTACTCCCCCCCGGTTGTGATAAGAATAGTTAGGACTGATAGGACTAATTTTCAGACAGAGTATTTGATGCAGGAGCTGTACAGTCTCCACCCTCTTCTGGAAGGCAAGGTGGGGAGCGGCAGCTCAATTGAATTTAAAGATCTTTCACTCAAAAACGGATAATAAATGATCTGTGGGGTATTTTGAGCTGAAACTTCAAAGACATATTCTGGGGACACCTGAGACTTGGGCTATATTACATACATAAAAAGAGGCGTCCCCTTGAAGCACTAACTAAGCAGTGAAAAACTGAATGAATGAATGAATGAATAAGTAAATAAATAAAGCAGGAGAGAGATTCAACCCGAGTAGCTACTGTTAACAACTGCATCACGAAGAGAAATACCGACCCCTGCTCACATATATTGAATGCAAATATTGCATAACCATGCCAAGGCGGGCCAGACTAAAAACCTACCCATAGCTTACCTTGTATAGTTGATGTCTGTTCTAAACAAGTCGTTGTCGGGTGGGTTTAAGATGTTTATAATATCGTCGTAATTTCAATTATCTGTTAGTTCTCTTTCAGAAGACAGAAGTGGCAAGTTAAGGCGTCCTGTCAACTTTGTCTAGATGTGTTTCTTTCTTAAATGTGTTATATATTATACATTTTTGTAATAGGCCTAACATAAAAAGGACGATGCTTGGAATCCGGTTATTGGCGCGAAAAAGAACATACTACTGACGTAACTGAAGAGACTAATTAATTAGCATATTCTTATTAATATTAGTTCTAATGCATGACGAAACAAATTATATTTAAAATAATTATTGAAGAAATGTTAAACGTTAGGAAATCGTATTATTAAAAAATAATAATGTATTTCCCTGGATCTGACAGGGTGGGCAAGCTGTCACCCAGGCCCACCCGTAGATCCACAGCATTACAAGCGATAAACGCGCACAGATAAGCTGATCGTTCACTCACACGTTTTATACAGAAATATGTTTGTTCTATGTAGCTTTAATAAGTATTGTTTTAAAATCGATTAACATGTAAACCTGGGCACAGCGTTTTAAGTCAACTTCATCTTTTGACCACCAGATGGTACCATATGGAAAAAAATTTCAATACATTTGTTTTGAACCCCATATTGCGTCTGTTATGCAGTTTTGTTTTTAAATAGGTATATTTATTTTAGGTCCATGTTTTATTTCAGTTTTCTGAAATATACAATTTTAGGAAATTATCATATTATCAGATTTTTATCATATTAATAGCCTAATTTTTTATTTGAATGATGGCATTCTGTGATGTGGGACATGAACAGTGACCATTCCATTTTAATATGATGCTGTATGATATTGGTGATGTAGCTTCTTTGTCAGTCAGACAGGTTACAAACGTCTCTAGGATAGTCACAAGTGGTGTTTCCAGTTTGTCAGGCTCACTGTTTTAGTATGGAGGAGAGACTTGCATTAGAAAGAGCAAAACCTTGTCTGATATTAAGGCACATGACAAGAGTGGATTGCTGAGTAGCATTTCTAGGGGAATTTACTAAAAGTTTAGTCTGGTTACACATGTAATACTGCCCTAACACATATTTAAATAACATCAACCCAATGAAAAGTTACTAGCGTAATTAGCATGTCTTAAATGGTTTCAAGATGAGTTTTAGATAATCTTTCTTGGTAATCAAAAGTTCACATGGAAATTTAATTTAATTTAGGAAAAGTTCAGCTAGTATCTCCAATTTATGTCTATCTGTGCATGTGTGATCAAATGCAGTGACAAGTTAGGTCACACACATTTGCAAATTAAAGGGCATGTCTTGGACTTTTAGACATAAGCTACTAATTTATTTATTTCTAAACAATGTGGGATACTGTTGTCTTGTCTGTGACTTCATGTCATTTGTGATTTGCAAGTTTGCGTTTTCAAGATTTGCGATGTACAGGTCTTTTGTAAAATGATCCACATGGCCAAGGCTGATTATTTTCCATTTTGTTTCTGTCTGTTCTCACATATTCTGTTTACTTGTGATTCATCTATTTCTTTCTTTTCTAGACACACAGCTCTCTTTTAGCTTTGTCAGTATTGACTTTGCATTGCTGAATGCTGACATGTGCTCAAAACTTTCATAACAGAACTGCAAATCAAGCAATGTCTGGGCTTTTTTTTCTCCATATTTGCCATACACAGTAGTCATTTATTTGTCTCCATTAATGCCAAAGTCACAATCCTTGGCTGAGTCATGAATAAATGCCATGGTTTCCATTCTCTAATGCAGGGGTGTCTGATCCTACTCCTAGAGAAAGGGCCTCCTTCCTGCAGAGTTTTTGGCATTGGCACAGCAGTTATTAGAAGCATAATGAAACAGATCAATCATTGCTCTGGCAATCTGGCAAAACTCATGCCGGAATTTATGTTTCGTTTTTCATGTTTTGTTTGACAAATTCCCTCTCAACACCTTCCCCTAAGGGGGAGGTGTTGCTGTAATTTATAGTAATATTTACAGTATTACTCAAAAGTCTTTCAAATATAATTCCTTCGAAGTGATGGTACTTTATGTAAAGTTATGTAAGTTAACATTTGTGCTGGCTACTGTATACAGGCCACGAGGACACCATACAGACTTTATCAAAGAATTTGCTGATTTTCTATCGGAGTTAGTGCTAGCTGCAGATAAAGTCCTTGTTGTTGGTGATTTTAATATCCATGTAGTAGATAATGAAAATGACGCATTGGGATTGGCATTTACAGACATTCTAAACTCTACTGGAGTTCTACAACACGTGTCAGGACCCACTCATTGTCGTAATCATACTTTAGATCTAATATTGTCACATGGAATCGATATTGATGCCGTTGAAATTCTGCAGCAGAGTGACGACATCTCAGATCAACATCTAGTCTCGTGTATACTACATTTAGTCAAGGCTGCTAAACTGTCTCCCTGCCACAAATATGGTAGAACCATCACTTCTACTGCTAAAGATTGCTTTATAAATAATCTTCCTGATCAGTTTCATCGCCTTAGCATACCAGACAGCTTAGAAGACCTCGATGTTGCAACAGAAACTATTGACTCTGTCTTTTCCAGCACATTAGACGCAGTTGGTCCTTTGCGCTTAAAAAAGATTAAGGAAATTAATCCAATGCCATGGTACAACGAGCACACTCGGGCCCTAAAGGGAGCAGCCAGAAAAATGGAGCACAGCTGGAAGAAAACAAAACTAGAAGTTTTTCGTATTTCGTGGACAGAGAGAATGATTGGGTACAGTTGACCCAGTAATATAGCACTTTTAATTTATATTTTACTCTTTCTTTTCAACTTTCTATTCTCTCCATCTATTTGCGTATATATTTAAAAAAAAAAAAAAAAAAAAACCTTGCTATGAGCACTTTACTGATAAAACTGTGACTTGACACAGCACTTACGTACTGTTTTTGTATTGTACTCATGTTGATTCGACTGCTTCTACTATTCTCATTTGTAAGTCACTTTGGAGAAAAGCGTAGGCTAAATGACTAAATGTAAAATGTACAGAAAGGCCTTATAAACTGCTAGATCTACCTATTTTTCAAATCTTTTAGAAGAAAATAAACACAACCCTTGGTATTTATTTGATAATGTGGCTAAATTAACAAGAAATAAAGCTTCAACTTCTGATCTTTCCAAAGAGCACAGCAGTAATGACTTTATGAACTTCTTTACTTGCAAGATTGACAATATTAGAGAGAAAATTATAACCATGCAACCGTCTACTACAGTATCGCATCAGACAGTGCATTGTAGTGTCCCTGAGGAAAAATTCAATTCATTCGCTGCTTTAGGAGAGGAAGAATTGTCTAAACTTGTTAAATCATCAAAATCAACAACATGTATGTTAGACCCTATACCGACTAAGCTATTAAAAGAGATGCTTCCAGAGGTCATAGATCCTCTTCTTAATATCGTTAATTAATCTTTATCACTAGGATACATACCAAAAACTTTTAAGATGGCTATTATTAAACC
This sequence comes from Elopichthys bambusa, assembly GCA_037101425.1. Taxonomy (NCBI): domain Eukaryota; kingdom Metazoa; phylum Chordata; class Actinopteri; order Cypriniformes; family Xenocyprididae; genus Elopichthys; species Elopichthys bambusa. The sequence goes on from CM074435.1 coordinate 9,434,861, forward strand.
TCTTATTAAAAAAACACAACTTGATCCTAGAGAATTAGTCAATTACAGGCCAATCTCAAATCTCACTTTTCTGTCAAAAATACTAGAAAAGGCAGTATCATCACAACTATGTTCCTTTTTAGAAAGAAATGGTATCTGTGAGGATGTCCAGTCAGGATTTAGACCGTACCATAGTACTGAGACTGCTCTCATTAGAGTCACTAATGATTTGCTCTTATCATCAGATCGTGGTTGTATCTCTCTATTAGTGTTACTGGATCTTAGTGCTGCATTTGACACTATCGATCACAACATTCTTTTAAATAGACTCGAAAATTATGTTGGCATTAGTGGAACTACATTGTCATGGTTCAAATCATACTTATCTGACCGTTATCAGTTTGTAGTAGTAAATGAAGAGAGGTCATATCAATCACAAGTTCAATATGGAGTACCGCAAGGCTCAGTACTCGGACCATTGCTTTTCACTCTGTACATGCTACCCTTGGGAGATATCATTAGGAAGCATGGCGTTAGTTTTCACTGTTAGGCTGATGATACTCAGCTCTATATTTCTTCACGCCCTGACAAAACTTACCAATTCACAAAATTAACGTAATGCATAGCTGATATAAAAAAATTGGATGACCAGTAATTTCCTACTAGGAAGTATGTATATTAGCCCAGTTCTGTCAACACTGCATTGGCTTCCTGTTAAACATTGTATAGATTTTAAATTCTTGCTAATTACTTACAAAGCACTAAATGGTTTAGCTCCCCAGTACCTAAGCAAACTCTTAATGCATTATAGTCCTTCACGTCTATTGTGATCTCAGAATTCATGCCAGTTGATAATACCTAGAATATCAAAATCAACCTCAGGCGGTAGGTCCTTCTCCTATTTGGCACCTAAACTCTGGAACAATCTTCCCAGCATTGTTCGGGAAGCAGACACACTCAGTTTAAATCTAGACTAAAAACGCATCTCTTTAACCTGGTATACACATAACACATTATCAATTTATATTCTCAAATCCATTAAAGGATTGTTAGGCTGCATAAATTAGGTCAGCCGGAACTGGGAACACTTCCTATAACACCAGATGTACTCATTACATCAGAAGAAGAAAGGCATCTACGCTAATATTAGCCTCTCTGTTTATCCCGAGGTTTACTGTGGTCAGCCAGATCTGGGCCGTATCCAGGTGAGATCGAGGACCTGCGCCTTGACACGACCACAATGCAGCCCTGAAGTGTCAGCAGAGATTCAGTCAACTAGATCATCCACTGTGAAGGCCTCATCGACACAACAGCCAGTGGCACAGTTCCTCAACAAACTGTCTGTACCGCCGTGATGAATACGATCCTCAACTGGATGGAACTGGAATAAATACTTTGAATGTTGCGATCCCATCGGACTTATGATAGCTGCCTGAATCATAACAAAGCACTGTTCACCAGAGGAGAACTGGCCCCCTGACTAAACCTGGTTTCTCTCAAGGTTTTTTTCTCCATTTTTAACACCTGTTTGCCACCTGATGTCACCTGTTGGAGTTTGGGTTCCTTGCCACTGTCGCCTTTGGCTTGCTTAGTTGGGGACACTTGACATTTGATATTCAACAGTGTATTGATCTGCCTGCATTGACACCATTTTCTTTAAGAGCTGCTGTGCAGCCAAAATTATATACCAGTTATCATTGTAAAGCTGCTTTGACACAATCTGCATTGTAAAAAGCGCTATATAAATAAAGGTGACTTGACTTGACTGATACTTCTTTTGTCAATCAAAGAGTTCTGTGCAGGAAGAAGACGGATCTCTTTCCCAGATTCTCCCTGTAACCAGCACCTATCATATCAGAGCCATCAACATGGACAAGAAATCTGACCTCTGTGACCTCTGTGAGGCTTCCTTGCATTCAGTTAAATAAGTCTTGGAGGAGCCGTGTCTTTTCTTGGCTAGTTCATTGGCTGCCGATGTAACAAAATGCAGAATGTTTTTCCTGTCGAAAAACACAGTAGAGAATGATTTCTAAGTTCAAAGAAATGCAAATCAAACAAAGGTAAGACCTCGCACACTTACTAAATACTCCCAAACAAATTTTTAATAACATACCATGTGGTTTACGTTTCATCGCATGCAAGTTCTGATGAAGACTTTCATTAGTCTAAATGTTAACCACAGGGTTTGTTATTAAAATTTTTTTGAAGCATTTAGAAAATGTGTAACTAATCACCTGTCTGCTGATTTGTTCAAGAAAAGCTCATGTTTTCCTTTTTGTCTGTGGTGTTCATTTGGCTTCCAGCTTTTCCATGTGTGGTCTAATTTTGCCATGATCAATAACGTAACCTCCCTACTTTCAACCCGAGATATGCTAGGATCGGCTCTTTCCGTGACCCTGCAGAGGATAAGACAGTTTGGAAGATGGATGGATGGATAAATAAGGTAATTAAGTACCTACAATTTGTGTATTGAGTATTTCTTCTGGTTGATGGTCAGTTATGCCATTTGGAGACTTTAAAAACATATTTCAGGTGGTAGAGAATCTCCTTCCAGGTCCTATTGTAGATCATGATAGTATATTGGTTAAGCCTATGGGAAAGCTGTACAACAGGAGTACTCAATACTGACATCTTCCCTTAGAGTTTAGATCTGACCTTAATCAAACACACTTGAACTAAGTAATCAAGGTTTTGCAGTTATAAAAAGTATATGCAGTTGTGTTAGAGTAGGGATGGAGCTAAACTCTGCAAGATTGTATATCTCTAGGAGCAGGATTGATCCCCCTTGTGTATAGGAACTACAGTGTGTGTATGAGTGATTTGGACTTGCCAGTATCCTTTATAAAGACCTAACGTATAAAATAACCTTTGTCACTTCTTTCATAAGATTTTCTAGACTAGGTTATTGATAATTACTCATAACAATCAAGTTCTCCAACTTGTGAAACACTCCATCAAGAGCAATGTATAACTTTCAGCCACATACAGTAACACACAGAAGTCATGCAAGTGCATATAGTGGCAACAGACACCTGTGCTCTCTGTTTGCAATGAAAGAGGTTGAGAGACTGACATGAGGGCCTCTGGGCTGGTGGTACAAAACCAGGACCAGTCCCAAGATGCAAATCCACCCCCAGACCGAGTTTTGGAGTCAGGGGAGAGGTGTTGTGCAATAGGTTAGATCTCTCCCGATGAAGGTCTCATGCCTCACCGAACCCATTTATTCTCTCTGATCTGACTTTATGCAGTTTATTCATTGTCCATGAACAATAAATCATTAGTTCATTTAGTTCATTATTCATTGATACATATAGTAATCTATATAATAATGGCACACTGTACTTTTGTGGGAAGTATTACCAATTTGGTTTCTTGTTGTTTCTTGTTTAATTAAATGCTTTTTTTTTTTTTTTTTTTCTTCAATTTGGAATGAGTAACATATTGGCTAAATTACTTTAAGGCAAATTTATTTTTTTTATTATTCCAGAATGAATAATTGTCGGCAGAAAAAGTCAAAAACTGATCTTTCTCATAATTAAACTGGATCCATATGGTTCAAAATAATCCAAAGTAATCTTAAGGAGTAAGTTCTTAAACAACACACTATGAGCTTTTACCAAGAAAACACCCACCAAAACAGCTCTGATCCTGTGAGGACAGAAGAATCTAGAAAACACAGTCTAATTCACCATCAGGGACCAAGTCCAGAAAGCATCTCAAAAAAGACCCTGCCTCCTATCAACAATTGTAATTCCTCCTGGCCTCATCATGTTTATAAAGGCGACTCCACAATCTGACCCGCATCTTTGCAACTAAAAACGTCTATCTGGTAAGAAGCATGCTTTTTCTTGTCTTTTCTATCTGTTCATTCATCATATTATGCATATTGATAGCCCTTAATACTGTTATGCATGCCTCAATAATGTCATTATTTGTGCTTTTTACATTAAATTAATGGTTATTTTATGATCTTGCAGTTGTTTAGGTTGTGCTTGGCGTATGTACAACTATTCTATAAAGAATTGTTAATACTATAATGTAAAATGACACTGATGGCTCTTTAGAACTCTTTTTTTATATTTGAACTTTTAACAAAATATGTTGATCACAAATTTGACTAACTAGACAACAAAAAAATGTTCAATTCAAGTACAATACTTGTAGGTTTAAGGTAAAAAAAGGACAAGGAAAACAGTGTTTGTTTCCAGAACTGATTAACGTTCCTCTGCAATTATTTTTCACTACTAGTGAGAGGACAGTCAGGACACTCACTAATAATAAAAAAATCTTATCCTCTTAAAATAACAAAACCAGGAGCCAAAAAAAAAAAAATTCTTTGCATTAATACTGCTGTGCCTTGAAAATGTATACCTTTTCTGGTTTACTTTAGTCATGATGGGTTCACCACTCAAACCATCCAAATAATATGTAGCCTAACTGTCATAACATTAATATTACCAACATTACTATCAGTATTATTATAATTATAAACAGTCAAGCCTTCATTTCATGTTTCATGTGTTTGGCTCTCTTGGTGTAAATCATAAAAGTAGGATTTCAAAGAACCAAAAGAAGAGCACACAATCAATTTTCAAAAGAGATTCTGTTTGGTATAGCTCCTGCATTGAAAATAAGAGATTATGTGACCAAATCCCTGTTGAACATTTTTATTATCCTTTATTTATTATGAGAATTGATTAGCTTTACCTCTGTTGTACAGCACTATTAACAAACATTTGCCCCACTACACGTTTGGCTGTGGCAGTGGGATGGAAAGAAGCGCAGGGGGCTCAAAAAAAGTTACCAATAGTTAAATTCATTCGTTCATTTGAGAGGACACAACCCATTAAAACTGCTTCAAACTGCATTCACCAGATGATTTTTTCCCCCAAATGCTTAAAAAAGAATATTTAGCCTAAAACTAGTCAAAAACACACCTTCTTTACTTCTATACATCTATACTTATTTGGTGTTGTGCTGGTCACAATTAGCAGCAGAGAAGAGGTTGGAGGGCTGTGGTTGAAACTTGTTTGACTATTTCCCTACAATAGAGTAATGATTATGTAAGTGGAAAAAGAAAGTTGTTTCAGATATAGCATACATGGTTACATTTTAATAAACCATTATGAAAACAAACAAGTAAATGGAGTAAAAGGTCAATTCTGTTTTATGTTGACTTGTAATTTGGAATTACACTGATTTAAAGCTGTGTTTCCCAACCCTGGTCCTTCAGTACCACAAAAGTTGACATTTTGGATGTCTTTCTTACCTAGCACACCCATTAAAGGTCTTGGAGTCTCTAGGAACCAGGTCTGATTATGGAGACATACAAAATGTAGTGTAGTGTTGAGCATATGTCAGGACCAGGGTTAAGAACCATCGATTAAGAGTGTGTAAATATTTCACAATAGACTTCTCAAAAAATCAAGTTTCCATTGTTCACCTCTAGCTGGTTTAAATCCCCAGAGCTGAAAAAGAAAAACACAATTGATTAACAGTGTCAATCCCTGGGAGCCTCCTTATCCTTTAGCAGATGTACCACTGGAGAGAGTTTAGCCTGAAGGCAGAGAGAGTAGGGCCACAAAGGTCCTTCTGAGGCCCCGGTGGAGAAGTGGTACAGAGAATGGTATGACAACACATGAAGCTTACTGTCCCTTCAGACTTAACAGGGTGGTGATTCACATGAGCTCTGCTATAAAGGTGACAGATGAACCACAGAAGTTCTTCAGTCCTTCACACATTATGTTTGACATGTTTTATAAAACACCTAATGTATACTAATATAGTTTGTTTGTGTGTGTGCAAATACCTATGAATCTGGTGTTTCCCAACCCTTCTCCTGGAGGACCCCCATCATTGCACATTTTGCATGTCTACTTATCTAACTGTAACACATCTATTTCAGGTCATGAAGTGGTAATGAGGTGTTTGATTAGAGCAGGGATGTTCAATCCTGGTCCTGGAAGGCAAACTTCCTCCATGGTTTATTTCATACCCTACTTAAATATGTCTAAACCAGCTTATCAAGGTCTTCAAGATGACTATAAACTTCCAGACTGGTGTGTGGCCAACTTCTGCAGGACATTTGCTCTCTCAGAGCAGGATTGGATACCCCTGGATTAGGGAGGCATACTAAATGTGCAGTGTTGGGGGTTTTCCATAGAAAGACTGTGTTAATCATTAACTGAAATCATGCAATAGAAGATGACATTCCTGACAAATCAGTTTTCATGTTGAATCAATACTATTCACAATGTACAAGTGCAGCTCCCTTGCACATATATCCCTGCTTTTATATATCCAAGCTGAGGAAACAGGGCGGATCTCATGTCTGTCTTTTATAGACTGTGATTCCCTAAATTCCCTATCGACAGCTGTTCTGCACAGATGTGTTTTTGTGTACGCTGTGTACTTGTGTTTGTGCAGTGGCTCTCCTCCTGTGGGTATAAGTAGTGGGATAACAGGAGAATATCCCCAGGAGGAGACACTGTTTGTCATAGCTGATGTATGTCAGATCACAAAATTTGAGATGATCTATGAATTGCCATTAAGATTGAATCTGGTCAGACGCCCTGTACCAAAGAGAACACATTACCACTCAGGAAGGTGTATAACTGTACTGCACCAACACATGAAGTAATCCTGTAAGTTTCAAGTAATCCTGAACACCTGGTTAGCTGGTTCAAGTGTGTTTGATTAGAGTTGGAGCTAAACTCTGTGAGATAGTAGCCTTCCAGAAACATGATTGGCTACCCCTGGTGAAGACCTTAATGGACTTTCCAAATTTATGAAGCTTACAGCAGAGTTCCACATGCACAAATTCCATGTAGGCCTCACTGACTAACATGAAGTGGTCTAAGCCAGGGTAGCCAGTCCTGGAAAGCTAGTTTCCTACACATTTCAAAGCTCCTTCAAAACCCCATGCATGCAACTTTCCAGGTAACCATCTGGTTCAGGTGTGTTTTATTAGGGTTGGAGCTAAACCCTGCAAGATTTTCCTGTCCAGGAGTAGGATTGGCTACCCCTGCCTCACTCAGAGGACATAAGCCAGGGATGTCCAATCCTGCTCCTGAAGGGCCAATGTCCTACAGAGTTTAGCTTACCCCAATATCTATTTGTGTGCTGCATCCTAAATGGCAAACTCTCTTGGGTAGGTGCTTGTTTTGAATAATTAATTACTTCAGGACTGCTAAAAAGTATGACTGTGTGTAGTATGAATGTAATTCAGACATACTATATCAGCATCAGTTATGTCACTTCACTACACACTTCAGAATCTCACCACACAGCAAAATCCCCAGAGTTAAATCAACTCTGCTCAGAGTACATTTGGTCACTCTCTATAGAGTGTTAAAGTAACACTGAAGCAGAGTTAAAGTTAATGAGATAATTAAACGATTAATTAAGTGATAATTGAGCTTTAGTGATGAACACCTGCTGTTAACAAGCACAATCACTGAAGGAAAAGAGAAACACAAGAACTACAATTTTATTCAGCCACAACCTTAGATGAAATCAACTCAAGATAAAAGACATTAAATCTATCAAGAGCTCCACAGAGGAGGATTAAACAACTCCACAAACAGCATTACCTGCTTCCATATTACTAACCAGATTGACTTTATTTCTGTTATATGTCTACAGAAGTTCTTATTGAGAAATAAGAGGTTTAGATGTTGATGTTTTATTGGTCAAAAAAGATACCACTATCATGGTGGTCAGTGTTTGCCTTAGTTGGGCTTGTGTCCCTTTTATGTTTTTAAAATAATTTGCTTTTAAGCAAACACTTGAGCATTACTTAATCTGAAGATTGAAGGAGCAGATCTGCTTACATTTTCAGCTTGTAAGACATTTGAAAGAACATCACAAAGTGGTTTCTCTGTCTTTTTATTTGGTTCACTGACTGATTCAGCTATTACAGAACTGTTAAAAAAAAAAAAAAAAAAAGGAAATGAAATGAAACAATTGTAATGCACCAATGCTGGAAATGAACAATGATTACCACTCAGGCTTAGACATGAACACTTATCATACAAACCTCAACAGTGGTGACAATAATTATATATACTGCAGTGCATGTGATACCCAGCATGCATTGCAGCATGAGGTGTTTTGTTTATCACCATTGTTGAGATTCATATGCTGATTCTTGATGTCTGTGTGTGTCTAAATAACACAGCAGTTCAAAAAATTGTATGCACTACATGGTATTAAAATCATTCATGATAATTGTTTGCTACAACATTTTGTTCTCATGCTATAGTTTCACAGAGTTTATAATACAAAACATATTAGTAACTGCTATCAGGCCAGCTCACAATAATTATCTCATCATATAAAAGCAGCTAATATCTGCTCACTATAAAACATTGACCTCACTGCTTCACAACATCATGCATTGTTGTAGTGAAAAATGTAACCGAAAGTCAAGGGTCAAGAGTCCAACTAAAGCAAATACTGATATCCATGGTGGTGGCATCATTTTTCCTTTTGTTTTCTTTTTCTCTTGCCCAATAAAACATCAACATCTAAACCTCTGTTAATTCTCAATAAAAACTGCTGTAGACATCTGATAGAAATAAAGCCAATCTGGTTAGTAATAACTGAAGTTGGTAATGCTGTTTGTAGAGTTGTTTAATCCTTCATTAATTTTAAAATATGTCAGTGCCATTGTTTTGTCTCAAGATTCACACCAGTAATGTTTTATAAAAGATACTTAAATACCCTAATTGAACTAAGGCCTAATCCTGGTTTAGTCTAAGCCCTGTCTGTGAAACCTGGCCTTAATGTTAATGTCTTCAGTTGATTTAATTTAAGGCTGTGGCTAAAGTCAGTTGTAGTTCTTGTGGTGCAGGTGTTCATCACTAATGCTCAGTCATCACTTAATTAATCGCTTAATTATCTCATTAATTTTAACTCTGCTCCAGTGTTACTTTAACACTATTTAGAGAGCAACCAAATGTACTCTGAGTAGAGTTGATTTAACTCTGGGGATTTTCTTGTGCAGAAGAAGTATATCACCTGGGTTGTTTATGCCTATTCTTTTACGAGTACTGTAAATTTGGACATATTTCTTTTTGTCACATACTGTTTTTCACCTACTATATTGTAGGGAGTATGTGATTTTGGATGCAGCCCTTGATTAGCTGGTTCAAGTATGCTTAATTGATATGCAGAACTGTGGCCCTCCAGGAGCAGGTTTGGTCATCCTTAAAGGGGACCAATTATGCAAAATTAAGATGTGTGTCAACAGTATGTGTAAACAACCAGCTTATAATAGTTAAAATCCACCCACTCCTTTTTTTATATAATCCCCTTAAATCATAAACAGTCTCTCCAAATGCACAGTTCCAGATTTCAGTGAATTTTAGTTCAACGCTGTATTTGCACAAAAGATTAGCATGATGGTACATGCTAGTCAATGAGTTGAATCAACTCCACAGCAACTAGATACATTTTTCCAGAGTCTTCCTGAGTCTCTCCATCAGTGTCCGAATCCGGTTTGAACAATGCAAGGCTGAACACTACTACTGACAATCGTAATTTTGACTGTGTGAGATTCTCCAGCTTTGTTGTTGTTGAGCAACTGAAGCATGAGCTGTTGAAGCTCCACCCTCTTCTGGAAAAAGGGCCAGGAGCAACAGCTCATTTGCATTTAAAGGGACACACAAAAACGGCATGTTTTTGCTCACACCCAAATAGGGGAAAATTTGATAAGCTATAATAAATATCTGTGAGGTATTTTGAGCTGAAACTTCACAGACACATCCTTGGGACACCAGATACTTGTATTACATCTTGTGAAAAGGGGCATAATAGGTCCCCCTTTAACATAAACACTTCACCATTCAAGGCTTTATTTAACATAAAACAATTTAAATCTGATATCAAATTCTAGATATTATTAATGTTAACAGGCATTCAAAATTATATTGGCATGTTCAGTTATCTGTATCATGTTATTTTTTCTTCCTCCAGAATCTTATTCATTGATTTCAGATCCTCAGAATTCATGGAGGGTCAATTACGCCATGATACAAGAATAAGCTACATCCTCAGAAGCAACCTGCCCTCTTCTAACCTGACGACCGATTCAGTCAATGCGACACACGTCTTCAGTGTGTTTGAAGGGTGCGAACAAATGGTGAGTGGTATCATTTTTGACTTAACTATGCAATCCTTCAACGTGATCATAGGAATACCTGCCAACATCCTGGTCATAGCAAACCTAATAAACACCCGTAATGAGCCTTCAACCTCTGACATCTTTCTGGGCTGCCTGGCTTTCATGGATGGCTACTTTGGATTCATGACAATCATAGCGTTCCTCAACCTCTACCACTGGAGGAGTGCTATGGGTTGGATGGCTCTGAAGTTCTCCTTCGGTGTTAAGGACACCAGTGGGCCTCTCTTCCTCTCATGCGTCTGTCTGGATCGCTTTATAGCCGTTCTCTTCCCCATCGCATTCGGACAGTTTAAGGACATCAAATACAGGATCGGACTGTCCATTGTGGTACTGCTGCTCACTTTTGCTTATGCTTCGGCCAAAACCGTTGGTGGCCTCCCCAACTTTGAGAAGGTTTTCACTGGTGAGGTCTTGTTTGCTTTCACCTGGATGGTTGTGTGTAACGTGGCCATCCTCTGGGCCCTGAAACGCTCACGAGGCTCTGGTAAAGATGAGATGCATCCAATGAAAAGAAAGGCGTTTAAGATGGTGCTGTCTATCTTGATCATCATCGTGAGCAACTATCTCCCACCAGTTGCCATGTTCCCCTTTGAAGACCATTATCCACGTAAGGTCTTTCATTGCTATGTGCAGCCAGTGGGCTTTGCCTTTGTAAACATCAGCAGCACTATTCAGCCCTTAACTTACTTGTCCCGTCTAGAAAAAGTACCGTTCTTGCCTGAATCTTGCGTGGAGAAGTTAAGCTGCAAGGAAAAAGACAAACCCACAAAGGAATGACTTCTGCCTGAAATAATGTCTGAAATATGCTTTTGAAATATTTAACAGACTACTGTAGTACTGCATTTTCATAGCTCTTTGGTTTGCTATATGCTCTTTATATAATCATCATTAAAATCTATTATAAAATGAACTTGGATCTTTGTAGCAAAAATAATTATTGTACTGAAGGTTTTAGACTCTATTACAGTTATGTCTTTGAATTGTAACACTGAATTCTGAATATTAAACCATTAAATATGCAAATATACATTGTTTGTAACTTTTCAAGCAGTACTATGCTTTGTGAATCCTAAATAAAACATTCAAAGGTTCATTTAAGTGTTGTGGCGCCACCATGTGTAACAGAGCAAAAATGAGGAAAGTCCTTTATGGGAAGTTGTTTTTTGGTCTGTTTGTAATGGACCCCAGGAATAAATTTGTCTTTAATCTATGTTCACACATTTGTTATTTATTATCCTTGACCATATTTATCTTTTAATTGATTAACTTAATTTAAAACGTGATCCCATGAGGTTTTGTTGGCTCTGACTCATCATAAGTGCATCCAGTGGCTTCATCTTTTCTGCGTCTCATGTTTGTGTTGGTTCAAGAGTTATCTGGAGTCAAGCAAAGCTCACAATTGGCCCCAGTCCTCTGCCGGTGTATCCTGGCTCTCCTATTCATTGAAAGCTAGGTTACAGGTGAGTTCAGATCTGGATTACATCCATCACTGCAACACATGCACCCAATCAGAGAGATAAGATCTCACATGCAGGCATATCATGCACCTAGGTTTTTTGAGGGGACACCAGTTACAGTTCTGACACTTTTTCCTGAGGCTGTGAGTGGTATACTTTTATAGTATGCATGGGGGCTGTGTTCGAATCCTAATATAATCTCATTTTTATAAAATTGGAACTGAACTCAACTGCTAATAATTGTCCTGACTTTTTGATAACACCATTTGTGTTTCTTGGAAAAACCCTAACACAAATATAAAAAACTTTTTAAAAAATCGTTACTACCTTTCTGGGGCTTGAAAGTGGTAGTTGTGTAGGCTTTCAATGGAGGGACAGAAATTCATAAAAAATAAATCTTTTTAATTTCATTTAAGTTCTTTAATTTCATTGAAATTACCTTCATTTGTGTTCAGAAGATGAACAATTGTCTTACAGGGTTTGGAACAACATGAAGGTGAGTAATTAATGACAGAATTTTCATTTTTGGGTGAACTGACCCTTTAAAAGGTTATATTACACGCTTATAAATAAAGTTTCTTTATTGGTATCGATGGTTCCATGAACTGGTGGATGGTTCCATTCCACAAAAGGTTTTTCATAGTGGAAAAAAAAAAGCTTCATTAGATTATTAAAATGTTCTTCACACTTAGAGAAATAGGTTATTTTATAAACTGTTCACTGAAAGGTTTGTTGGGGAACCAAGAATGGTTCTTCTACAGCATTCAATGTGAAAACCCCCTTTTGGAACCATTATTTTTTAAGAGTGTACCCTACTGACTGCTTTAGCTCAAACACTATATGGCAAGATCAGGGGTTAATTTACAGGAAATGGATTAACTGATAAAACATAAATCGCTTTAAGTATCTGTCAAATGTGTATATGTAAAATAATTTTCACAATTTATATTTTCAAAATAGAAAATGTCCCTATTTTAAATGATATTTTCATGTAGACACTAACACGGGCTTGGATAGAATTCGCAAAGGCTGCTTACTCTGTGTGTAGAAGTACGGCAATAACTTTTCTGTGAAGACATGTTTGAAAGTGTACATAATTTCTTGACATGATGGCTTTGAAAAAATCACCTCCCCTTTGTCCCAGTTCAACTGTACCAAGACCTTCTGCAGTTTTTCCTCCACTTTTAGAGCTGTTGGGGGTGATGCCATAGCCCTATATTGCCCATCTCGGAGGCAGATGGTCCAGAAGCCATTCTCTGGTCTCGCAGGTACTTCCTGAGAAGTTCAAAGCAAAGGGACTCCACATCAGCTACATAAATTAATCAACTAACCATTCAGAAACATCCTGTTGCATTCTTCATATTGTCACTTCTTCTGGAGTCTCACCATCAATGTCCAACTCCGGTTTGAACATAAAAGGATGAACAGTTTCTGACATTTTAAGTGAGTGTGTGAGGTAATCAGCGCTGCTAACATGAGCTTTTGAAACTCCGCCCTCTTCTTGAGAGCAGCAGCTCATTTGCATTTAAAGGGACACACACAAGAACGGAGCGTTTTTGCTCACCCTCAAAAAGTGACAAATTTAACATGCTATAAAAATGATCTGTGGGGTATTTTGAGCTGAAACTTCACATACGCACTCTGGGGACACCAGATACTTATTTTACATCTTGTAAAAGTGGCATTATATGAGCCCTTTAATCTAAGCCCTGTCTGTGAAACCAGGCCTAAGGACTGTCCACTGATTGCCTTTAAAATACCATACTGAATGCATATAAAATGTATCATTGCCTTAGTCTGACTTGCTGACTACACCTCTAAACAGCACATTCTCAATAAAGAATCCTGCTGAAAATACACCCAAGTGTCCTGGAAAAAGAATTTACTCAAGTTCTGGAGTTTGCATGTAACCCATGCATGCTTTCCAAAAATGCTTTCACTCTACAAGGATCCTTCTAATGCTAAAGTATCTAAAGGTTACTGGATTAAAAAAAACACTTTACAATAAGGTTCATTAGTTAACATTAGTTAACTATATTAGTTAACATGAACTAATAATGAACTGCACTTATACAGAATTTATTAATCTTTGTTAATGTTAATTTCAACATTTACTAATACATTATTAAAATCTTGTTAACATTAGTTAATGCACTGTGAACTAACATGAACAAACAATGAACAATTGTATTTTCATTAACTAACATTAACGAAGATTAGTAAATACAGTAACAAATGTATTGCTCACGGTTAGTTCATGTTTGTCAATACATTAACTAATCAACCTTATTGTAAAGTGTTACCAAAAATGTGATTTTGGCCACGATTTGAGTTTTAAACAAAATTGGGGAATCGTAAAATATTTATTTTGCCATCCAGCAAAGTCAGCAGGTGACATGCTCACTGATTATTTACCTTTGCAATTGCAAAGAAAATTGTGGGTTAAAATTGAGGGTTTTCCTTCTAAAAAAAAATAGAGCATGAATTGCTTGGGTTTGTGCAGTATACTGTGTGCAGTATCATAGCACAAAATGACTGACAGAAAAATCACACTGTCCATCTAGTTTCAGTCAGTCTGATATTATATTCAAGACTGAATTTGTGAGCTTGCCATTTCAAGTTCAATTAACATATAATTTTTACTGTTCTTTCTAGAGTCTCATTTCAGATCCTCAGAAGTCATGAAAGGTCAACTACGTCACGACACAAGATTTAGCTACATCCTTAGAAGCAGCCTGCCCTTCTCCAACCTGACCACCAGTTCAGTCAATGCGACACACGTCTTCAGTGTATTCGATGGATGTGAAGAAATGGTGGCCGGTGTCGTTTTTGACCTAGCTATACAATGCTTCAACGTGATCATAGGAATACCTGCCAACATCCTGGTCATAGCAAACCTAATAAACACCCGGAAAGAGCCTTCAACTTCTGACATCTTTCTGGGTTGCCTGGCTTTCATGGACGCCTACTTCGGATTCATGACGATCATAGCTTTCCTCAATTTCTACCTTTGGAGGAGTGCTATGGGTTATAGGGCTATGAAATTCTCTTATGGCGTGAAGGACACCAGTGGACCGCTCTTCCTCTCGTGCGTCTGTCTGGATCGCTTTATAGCCGTTCTCTTCCCCATCGCATTTGGACAGTTTAAGGACATCAAATACAGGATCGGCCTGACCATTGTGGTACTACTGCTCACTTTTGCTTATGCTTCGGCCAAAACCGTTGGTGGCCTCCCCAACTTTGAGAAGGTTTTCACTGGTGAGGTCTTGTTTGCTTTCACCTGGATGGTTGTGTGTAACGTGGCCATCCTCTGGGCCCTGAAACGCTCACGAGGCTCTGGTAAAGATGAGATGAATCCTATGAAAAGAAAGGCATTTAAGATGGTGCTGTCTATCTTGATCATCATCGTGAGTAACTATCTCCCACCAGTTGCTCTGTTCCCCTTTGAAGACCATTATCCACATAAGATCTTCACTTGCTACGTGCAGCCAGTATGTTTTGCCTTTGTAAACATCAGCAGCACCATCCAGCCCTTAACTTATTTGTCCCGCCTAGAGAAAGTACCATTCTTGCCTGAATCTTGCGTGAAGAAGTTAAGCTGCAAGGAAAAAGACAAGCCCTCAAAGGAATGACTTCTGCCATGGTCTGAAATAAATGTACTATACTACTGATATACTGCCACTGATCATTAAATGTAAATTAGTAGCTTCATTTCCATAGTTATTCAGTTTTCAAAATATCTTTGAAATACTTATTTTACTATATGTTTTCAGACTCCTTCTAGCTATGATGTATTTTTAATACATACTTTGTTTGAAATGTTAAAGCATAAATGTATCTGTTGTAAATCCTGAGACATAAATAAAACATGCAAAGATTAATTTAAAGAGTTTTGGCGCCACCATGTGTTACAGACAAGAAAATAGAGCAAAATGAGAAGTTGCTTGATAGATCTCTGAAATAAATCTATTTATTAAATCTGTTATCCTTAATTTAAAGTACTGTGATCCCACTGGGTAACTGTGACACATGAGGCATCCAATGGCTATCTTTTCCAATGGCTATCTATCTCTCAGCTGTATGTCAGTAGAAGAGTTATCAGGCCTAAACTGCCGGTGGGTTCTATTGGCGTAAAGTCAGTTTACAGAGGAAGAGTGAAAGGTGTTGAACAGACAATGTTTCTTCACAGATTATCCAACTGGAAGAAGACAACAGCAGTCAGAAGGAAGAGAGAATGGCATTGCTGTCTGAATTAACAGATTATCTGATGATTAAACTTTTGCTTACAGCAGGCATGATGTATTAGAAAATCACCAAGCTCAAAAACAAAATTAGCTCTGTACATATAAAAAATGCCACTGAGCTTCCTTTAGTTCAGTTGTTCTTGTACTTATGGAGATGTATCATAAATACTATTTTGTAAGTACGTTTTTGAATAAGCCTGAATACCTATAAAATGAATTCATTTATGCTTAATTTTGTGTCATGTCACTTCATCTTTTGACATAAACCGAGTTCAGTCAAATCACAACTGATTTGACCCACTGATCAAGATGTTTATGCTGGCTGATGAACTGGTCTTCCAGAGAAAAGTGGTCTACACAAGTCTACCAGAGGAACGGAAAGCTGCTGGATGAATCGAGGTTTAATGGCTGTCATTGACCAGGTTTGTGATCTACTATATATGGTTTGTGATTTTCATGATTTCTTTCTAACAAAGTGATGGTGACCCTTTTTTCTTTTCTGAATTTCTTTTATAGAATGACCATCACAACTTGGAGAGCCTGGATTCTCACAGCATTTCAGTGAAGACTAGAGGCAAACTCCCTGTGAGAAACTCATGAGAAGAAATATAGTAAGTGGTCTCAAGAGTTCTTTCAAATCATATGCCATCCTAAGTATCCACTGGATAGAGTCCATTTCAGAAGTGCCTATGCAGTGCGTGGTTTCAGAGTGATTTTCTTCTGAAAATAGTTCTAATACAGAGTGATCAGTTTCAACATGTACGGCCCAGGTGACTGGCTTAATCATATTTTTGTTACTGAATGCCCATTAGTCCAGTCTCAACATCATGATCAATAACATCTTTATCAAACTTCAGCCATACCCTGGCAACCAGCCAGAACACTCTCAACCATTTATAGGTCAGGACTTGATTTCATCCTTCAGAACTGTATTAGATTATAGGAAATTGGGTGTTGCTAACTGAGCGGAGGCAGATCTGAATACCAGTTTGCAGTCAGGCCTTGTCCACACGAACACGGATATTTTCAAAATTGCAGCTTTTTCTATGGGGTTTAGCCGTTCATCCATACGCAAACGCAGTATCCGGTCACTTAAGTCTTACCTCCCTGCTTAACAGTAAACAGGAGAAAATGGTCATTAAATAAAAAGGGCCTCCCACTTCCTGCAAACGGTCTGCATGAGAAGGGAAAAAGGGCAATTACACATTTACCGGCCTATACCGCTAACAATTTGTACTCCACATGAGGAGGTTTTTAAAGGCTAATCCAGTAGTGTCACCCACACTTTGCTAAGGAAGCGCCAAGGAAGCAGGAGAGGGAACTCATCGAGCCAACTTCCCTCAAAGCTTAAAGGGGCTCTATGTAAGTTTTTGACTGTACTAAAGCATAAAAATACCATAATATGTTTGCAGATATTTATTAAACATGCTCAGTTCACATACTCGTTTCTCTGAAAACCAGTGCTACAGCCAGTTATTTTACTTTAAAATTAGTGTTCCGTGTCGGAATTTCTATTTTTGTTTTGGTCTCTGCAGACCGCACGTTGCTAATTTACCCAATAGTATTTCTCCACCCCGGGTTGCCAGTTTGCGGAAAACACACGCAGCGTATTGCAGCCATGGAAGCCAGTGAACTTGGTTTAGAGATCGCAGATTCTACCTGACCTAAAAAGCCTCAGCATCCATCTAAAACTCTCTACGAACGGGAGCATAGTAAAACGCGATATCAACTCATCATAAATCAATAAATCAACCAATTATCTTACAGTGTGTAAGTCACCTCGCCTTCCAATGTCGCTCCTGTCGCGTCTTCAAACTGGCAACACGCAAGAGCGTCAGTCATGAGGAGGAGGGGGCAGGGCAAACAATATTTTGAATTTGAACTGCAGTACCTATTTCAACCACTAGCTGTCATTCTTACATAGAGCCCCTTTAAATCCACAGCAGATGAACTTCGGCTCCTCCCACATAAACAGCTGCACCTGTTTTCACACAAATTAGCATGGAGCAACAGGGGGAGAGCAAGAGAGAAAGCACTGCACATATACACAACTTTGCTCCACACAATATATGGTACACACAATATGAGTAAAAAAAGTTCAGACACGTAACACCAAACTTATTTTGAAAACACCTGCTAGGGTGAAGATTTTTAGAAACTCTGTTTGCAGTGTTGTCATGTAGATGGTGAAACCAGAGATTTTGGCTTGTGACGTCGGAGTGCGCACTGTTATCTCCTTTGTTTGACGGACCTCTAGTTGGTGGAACAACTTTGAGAACAAAGAGGTTGTTGCTGAATACTGGCAAGAGAATTTTTGTTTGTCAAGGACATCACTGTTGTCTTTGAAGGGAACATTGAAGGGAAGACAACTGTAATGAGATCGCCTGTCAGTGTTGTCAAAAAAGTTGCCTGCACACTGTATTTAGCAGACAAGGGCAGATTACACAAGGCAGCAAACACATTTGGATTGTCAAGACAGGTGGTGTCGAAAATAGTAAGGCAAGTGTGTGAAGCTATTACAGTCCACTTAGGCCCTGTGTACAGTTACCTGTCACTGAGTCCAAAGTAGAGGAGAGTATAGCAGAGTTTCACCGAGCCAATGGGATCCCTCAGTGGCCGGGTAGTGTCCATGATGCCTGTATTTTTGCAAATTTCATGCTGAAAACACATTTGAAAATGGTATGATCCGCTCTTCAAAAAACAAAAAACTAATTATAGAACACGAGGAGGCCATTCGCCTTTTTCATCTTGGGGACTCAGCATATCCTTTGCTTCCCTACCTGATGAAGGAGTATGCAAATGGGGGCAGCACTGTTCAGGAACAGTATTTTGGACTGTCCTTATGTCGAGCTATAACGGTCATTGAATGCGCTTTTGGCAGACTGAAGCACGGTTTGGAGCACTGAGAAGAGCGACGGACATTAATCTAAAAAAGGTTATGTGTATTTGGCGTGCTGTCTGGGGGAGGGCTCCGCTCTCGGAAATTTGGCCTGAACACAGAGTACTCCCCCCTGGTTGTGATAAGAATAGTTAGGACTGATAGGACTAAGTTTCAGACAGAGTATTTGAAGCAGGAGCTGTACAGTCTCCACCCTCTTCTGGAAGGCAAGGTGGGGAGCGGCAGCTCGATTGAATTTAAAGATCTTTCACTCAAAAACGGATAATAAATGATCTGTGGGGTATTTTGAGCTGAAACTTCAAAGACATATTCTGGGGACACCTGAGACTTCCTGAGACAGAGGCGTCCCCTTGAAGCACTAACTAAGCAGTGAAAAACTGAATGAATGAATGAATGAATAAGTAAATAAATAAAGCAGGAGAGAGATTCAACCCGAGTAGCTACTGTTAACAACTGCATCACGAAGAGAAATATCGACCCCTGCTCACATATATTGAATGCAAATATTGCATAACCATGCCAAGGCGGGCCAGACTAAAAACCTACCCATAGCTTACCTTGTATAGTTGATGTCTGTTCTAAACAAGTCGTTGTCGGGTGGGTTTAAGACGTTTATAATATCGTCGTAATTTCAATTATCTGTTAGTTCTCTTTCAGAAGACAGAAGTGGCAAGTTAAGGCGTCCTGTCAACTTTGTCTAGATGTGTTTCTTTCTTAAATGTGTTATATATTATACATTTTTGTAATAGGCCTAACATAAAAAGGACGATGCTTGGAATCCGGTTATTGGCGCGAAGAAGAACATACTACTGACGTAACTGAAGAGACTAATTAATTAGCATATTCTTATTAATATTAGTTCTAATGCATGACGAAACAAATTATATTTAAAATAATTATTGAAGAAATGTTAATCGTTAGGAAATCGTATTATTAAAAAATAATAATGTATTTCCCTGGATCTGACAGGGTAGGCAAGCTGTCACCCAGGCCCACCCGTAGATCCACAGCATTACAAGCGATAAACGCGCACAGATAAGCTGATCGTTCACTCACACGTTTTATACAGAAATATGTTTGTTCTATGTAGCTTTAATAAGTATTGTTTTAAAATCGATTAACATGTAAACCTGGGCACAGCGTTTTAAGTCAACTTCATCTTTTGACCACCAGATGGTACCATATGGAAAAACATTTCAATACATTTGTTTTGAACCCCATATTGCGTCTGTTATGCAGTTTTGTTTTTAAATAGGTATATTTATTTTAGGTCCATGTTTTATTTCAGTTTTCTGAAATATACAATTTTAGGAAATTATCATATTATCAGATTTTTATCATATTAATAGCCTAATTTTTTATTTGAATGATGGCATTCTGTGATGTGGGACATGAACAGTGACCATTCCATTTTAATATGATGCTGTATGATATTGGTGATGTAGCTTCTTTGTCAGTCAGACAGGTTACAAACGTCTCTAGGATAGTCACAAGTGGTGTTTCCAGTTTGTCAGGCTCACTGTTTTAGTATGGAGGAGAGACTTGCATTAGAAAGAGCAAAACCTTGTCTGATATTAAGGCACATGACAAGAGTGGATTGCTGAGTAGCATTTCTAGGGGAATTTACTAAAAGTTTAGTCTGGTTACACATGTAATACTGCCCTAACACATATTTAAATAACATCAACCCAATGAAAAGTTACTAGCGTAATTAGCATGTCTTAAATGGTTTCAAGATGAGTTTTAGATCTTAAATCTTTCTTGGTAATCAAAAGTTCACTGGAAATTTATTTTAATTTAGGAAAAGTTCAGCTAGTATCTCCAATTTATGTCTATCTGTGCATGTGTGATCAAATGCAGTGACAAGTTAGGTCACACACATTTGCAAATTAAAGGGCATGTCTTGGACTTTTAGACATAAGCTACTAATTTATTTATTTCTAAACAATGTGGGATACTGTTGTCTTGTCTGTGACTTCATGTCATTTGTGATTTGCAAGTTTGCGTTTTCAAGATTTGCCATGTACAGGTCTTTTGTAAAATGATCCACATGGCCAAGGCTGATTATTTTCCATTTTTTTTCTGTCTGTTCTCACATATTCTGTTTACTTGTGATTCATCTATTTCTTTCTTTTCTAGACACACAGCTCTCTTTTAGCTTTGTCAGTATTGACTTTGCATTGCTGAATGCTGACATGTGCTCAAAACTTTCATAACAGAACTGCAAATCAAGCAATGTCTGGGCTTTTTTTTCTCCATATTTGCCATACACAGTAGTCATTTATTTGTCTCCATTAATGCCAAAGTCACAATCCTTGGCTGAGTCATGAATAAATGCCATGGTTTCCATTCTCTAATGCAGGGGTGTCTGATCCTACTCCTAGAGAAAGGGCCTCCTTCCTGCAGAGTTTTTGGCATTGGCACAGCAGTTATTAGAAGCATAATGATACAGGTCAATCATTGCTCTGGCAATCTGGCAAAACTCATGCCGGAATTTATACATATGTGATTCATACATGCATCTGTACTACTAACCAGGTCATATAAGCAAGCACATCAAAACCACTACATGTGTGATGGATGTCGAAAATGGAATGTGCATGTTTTGTTTGACAAATTCCCTCTCAACACCTTCCCCTAAGGGGGAGGTGTTGCTGTAATTTATAATAATATTTACAGTATTACTCAAAAGTCTTTCAAATATAATTCCTTCGAAGTGATGGTACTTTATGTAAAGTTATGTAAGTTGACATTTGTGCTGGCTACTGTAATCATACTTTAGATCTAATATTGTCACATGGAATCGATATTGATGCCGTTGAAATTCTGCAGCAGAGCGATGACATCTCAGATCATTATCTAGTCTCGTGTATACTACATTTAGTCAAGGCTGCTAAACTGCCTCCCTGCCACAAATATGGTAGAACCATCACTTCTACTGCTAAAGATTGCTTTATAAATAATCTTCCTGATCAGTTTCATCGCCTTAGCATACCAGACAGCTTAGAAGACCTCGATGTTGCAACAGAAACTATTGACTCTGTCTTTTCTAGCACATTAGACGCAGTTTCTCTTTTGCGCTTAAAAAAGAGTAAGGAAATTAATCCAACGCCATGGTACAACGAGCACACATTTGGGCCCTAAAGGGAGCAGCCAGAAAAATGGAGCGCAGCTGAAAGAAAACAAAAATAGAAGTTTTTCGTATTTCGTGGAGAGAGAGAATGATTGAGTATAGAAAGGCCTTAAAAACTGCTAGATCTACCTATTTTTCAAGTCTTTTAGAAGAAAATAAGCACAACCCTAGGTATTTATTTGATACAGTGGCTAAATTAACAAGAAATAAAGCTTTAACTTCCAAACAGCACAGCAGTAATGACTTTATGAACTTCTTTACTTGCAAGATTGACAATATTAGAGAGAAAATTATAACCATGCAACCGTCTACTACAGTATTGCATCAGACAGTGCATTGTAGTGTCCCTGAGGAAAAATTCAATTCATTCGCTGCTTTAGGAGAGGAAGAATTGTCTAAACTTGTTAAATCATCAAAATCAACAACATGTATGTTAGACCCTATACCGACTAAGCTATTGAAAGAGATGCTTCCAGAGGTCATAGATCCTCTTCTTAATATCATTAATTCATCTTTATCACTAGAAAACTTTTAAGCTGGCTATTATTAAACCTCTTATTAAAAAAAACACAACTTAATCCTAAAGAATTAGTCAATTATAGGCCAATCTCAAATCTCACTTTTCTGTCAAAAATACTAAAAAAAGGCAGTATCATCACAACTATGTTCCTTTTTAGAAAGAAATGGTATTTGTGAGGATTTCCAGTCAGGATTTAGACTGTACCATAGTACTGAGACTGCTCTCATTAGAGTCACTAATGATTTGCTTTTATCATCAGATCGTGGTTGTATCTTTTTTATTAGTGTTACTGGATCTTAGTGCTGCATTTGACACTATCGATCAAAAAATTATTAGACTCGAAAATTATGTTATTAGTGGCATTAGTAGAATTGCATTGTCATGGTTCAAATCATACTTATCTGACCGTTATTAGTTTGTAGTAGTAAATGAAGAGATGTCATATCAATCACAAGTTCAATATGGAGTACCGCAAGGCTCAGTACTAGGACCATTGCTTTTCACTCTGTACATGCTACCCTCGGGAGATATCATTAGGAAGCACGGCGTTAGTTTTCACTGTTATGCTGATAATACTCAGTTCTATATTTCTTTATGCCCTGACGAAACTTACCAATTCACAAAATTAATGTAATGCATAGCTGATATAAAAAAAATTGGATGACCAGTAATTTCCTACTGGGAAGTATGACCATATTAGCCCAGTTCTGTCAACATTGCATTGGCTTCCTGTTAAACATCATATAGATTTTAAATTCTTGCTAATTACTTACAAAGCACTAAATGGTTTAGCTCCCCAGTACCTAAGCAAACTCTTAATGCATTATAGTCCTTCACGTCTATTGTGATCTCAGAATTCAGGCCAGTTGATAATACCTTGAATATCGAAATCAACCTCAGGCGGTAGATCCTTTTCCTATTTGGCACCTAAACTCTGGAACAATCTTCCTAGCACTGTTCAGGAAGCAGACACACTCAGTTTAAATCTAGACTAAAAACGCATCTCTTTAACCTGGCATACACATAACACATTATCAATTTATATTCTCAAATCCGTTAAAGGATTGTTAGGCTGCATAAATTAGGTCAGCCGGGAACCGGGAACACTTCCTATAACACCAGATTTTTGAAGCATTTAGAAAATGTGTAACTAATCACCTGTCTGCTGATTTGTCCAAGAAAAGCTCATGTTTTCCTTTTTGTCTGTGGTGTTCATTTGGCTTCCAGCTTTTCCATGTATGGTCTAATTTTGCCATGATCAATAACATAACATCCCTACTTTCAGCCCGATATATGCTAGGATTGGCTCCAGCACTTTCCGTGACCCTACAGAGGATAAGGCAATTTGGAAGATGGATGGATGGATAAATAAGGTAATTAAGTACCTACAATTTGTTTATTGAGTATTTCTTCTGGTTGATGGTCAGTTATGCCATTTGGAGACTTTAAAAACATATTTCAGGTGGTAGAGAATCTCCTTCCAGGTCCTA
Organism: Elopichthys bambusa; assembly: GCA_037101425.1. Lineage (NCBI taxonomy): Eukaryota > Metazoa > Chordata > Actinopteri > Cypriniformes > Xenocyprididae > Elopichthys > Elopichthys bambusa. Next base: position 9,458,769 of record CM074435.1, read on the forward strand.
CTGTAGATCACCGCATCATCCAGGTAACATCCATTAATCTTTAAAATGTAGTGCACCATGGACACCAAATGGCATGATAGTATACTGGTTAAGCCCATGGGAAAGCTGTACAACAGGAGTACTCAATACTGATACCCGCAGAGTTTAGATCTGACCTTGATCACGCAGACTTGAACTAAGTAATCAAGGTTTTGCAGTTATAAAAAGTATATGCAGTTGTGTTAAAGTAGGGATGGAGCTAAACTCTACAAGAGTGTATATCTCTAGAAGCAGGATTGATCCCCCTATGTGTATAGGAACTACAGTGTGTGTATGAGTGATTTGGACTTGCCAGTATCCTTTATAAAGACCTAATGTATAAAATAACCTTTGTCACTTCTTTCATAAGATTTTCTAGACTAGGTTATTGATAAATACTTACAACAATCAAGTTCTCCAACTTGTGAAACACTCCATTAAGAGCAATGTATAACTTTCAGCCACATACAGTAACACACAGAAGTCATGCAAGTGCATATAGTGGCAACAGACACCTGTGCTCTCTGTTTGCAATGAAAGAGGTTGAGAGACTGACATGAGGGCCTCTGGGCTGGTGGTACAAATCCAGGACCAGTCCCAAGATGCAAATCCACCCCCAGACCGAGTTTTGGAGTCAGGGGAGAGGTGTTGTGCAATAGGCTAAATCTCTGCTGATAAAGGTCTCATGCCTCACCAAACCCATTTATTCTCTCTGATCTGACTTTATGCAGTTTATTAATTGTCTTGATACATATAGTAATCTATATAATAATGGCACACTGTACTTTTGTGGGAAGTATTACCGATTGAGTTTTTTGTTGCATGTTTAATTAAATGCTTTTTTTCTTTTTTCTTTTTTTCAATTTGGAATGAGTAACATATTGGCTAAATTACTTTAAGGTAAATTTATTTTTTTATTATTCTAGAATGAATAATTGTTGGCAGAAAAAGTCAAAAACTGCTCTTTCTCATAATTAAACTGGATCCATATGGTTCAAAATAATCCAAAGTAATCTTAAGGAGTAAGTTCTTAAACAACACACTATGAGCTTTTACCAAGAAAACACCCACCAAAACAGCTCTGATCCTGTGAGGACAGAAGAATCTAGAAAACACAGTCTAATTCACCATCAGGGACCGAGTCCAGAAAGCATCTCAAAAAAGACCCTGCCTCCTATCAACAATTGTAATTCCTCCTGGCCTCATGATGTTTATAAAGGCGACTCCACAATCTGACCCGCATCTTTGCAACTAAAAACGTCTATCTGGTAAGAAGCATACTTTTTCTTGTCTTTTCTATCTTTTCATTCATCATGTTATGCATATTGATAGCCCTAAATACCATTATGCATGCCTCAATAATGTCATTATTTGTGCTATAGGCTTTTTACATTAAATTAATGGTTATGTAAAAAAATCATGATGATCTTGCAGTTGTTTATGTTGTGTTTGGCGTATGTTCAACTATTCTAACTATAAAGAATTGTTAATACTATAATGTAAAATGACACTGATGGCCCTTTAGTACACATTTTTTTTATATTTTAACTTTTAACAAAATATGTTGATCACAAATTTTACACAAATTAGACAACAAAAAATGTTCAATTCAAGTACAAGACTTGTAGGTTTAAGGTAAAAAAAATAAAAAAATAAATTGTTATTCTTAATCTGAGACTCGACCAGATATTTGTCTTTTGGACAAGGAAAACAGTGTTTGTTTCCAGAACTAATTAACATTCCTCTGCAATTATTTTTCACTGCTGGTGAGAGGACAGTCAGGACACTCACTTATAATAATAAAATATGTTTTTATTCATTAATCCTCTTTAAAATAACAAAACCAGGAGCCAGAAAGATTTGTGTGCTGTGCCTTGAAAATGTATACCTTTTCTGGTTTACTTTAGTTATGATGGGGTCAACACTCAAACCATCCAAATAACATGTAGCCTAATTGTCATAACATTAATATTACCAACATTACTATCAGTATTATTATAATTATAAACAGTCAAGCCTTCATTTCATGGGGGTGTTTGGCTCACTTGGTGTAAATCACAAAAGTAGGATTCCAAAGAACCAAAAGAAGAGCACACAATCAATTTTCAAAAGAGAGTCTGTTTGGTATAGCTCTTGCATTGAAAATAAGAGATATGACCAAATCCCTGGCGAACATTTTTATTATCCTTTATTTATTATGAGAATTGATTAGTTTTGCTTCTGATGTATAGCACTATTAACAAACATTCGCCCCACTACATGTTTGGCTTCAGCAGAAATGGCAGTGGCAGTGGGGAGGAAAGTAGTGCAGGCGGCTCAAAAAAAGTTACCAATAATTCAATTCATTCATTCATTTGAGAGGACACAACCCAAACTGGCCTCAAACTGCATTCACCAGATGATTTTTTCCCCCAAATACTTTAAAAAAAAAATGTAGTCTAAAACCAGTCAAAAACACACCTTCTATACTTCTATACATCTATACTAATTTGGTGTTGTGCTGGTCACAATTAGCAGCAGAGAAGAGGTTGGAGGGCTGTGGTTGAAACTTGTTTCCCTACCATAGAGTAATGATTATGTAAGTGGAAAAAGAAATTTGTATCAGATATAGCATACATGGTTACATTTTAATAAACCATTATGAAAACAAACAAGTAAATGGAGTAAAAGGTCAATTCTGTTTTATGTTGATTTGTAATTTGGAATTACACTGATTTTAAGCTGTTTTTTTCCAACCCTGGTCCTTCAGTACCACAAAAGTTGACATTTTGGATGTCTTTCTTACCTAACACACCCATTAAAGGTCTTGGAGTCTCTAGGGATCAGGTCTGATTATGGAGACATACAAAATGTAATGTAGTGTTGAGCATACGTCAGGACCAGGGTTAAGAACCATCGATTAAGAGTGTGTAAATATTTCACAATAGACTTCTCAAAAAATCAAGTTTCCATTGTTCACCTCTAGCTGGTTGAAATCCCCAGAGCTGAATGAGAAAAACACAATTGATTAACAGTGTCAGTCCCTGGGAGCCTCCTTATCCTTTAGCAGATGTACCACTGGAGAGAGTTTAGCCTGAAGGCAGAGAGAGTAGGGCCACAAGGGTCCTTCTGAGGCCCCGGTGGAGAAGTGGTACAGCATGACAAGGACACATGAAGCTTACTTCAGACTTAACAGGGTGGTGATTCACATGAGCTCTGCTATAAAGGTGACAGATGAACCACAGAAGTTCTTCAGTCCTTCACACGTTATGTTTGACATGTTTTACAGTAACTAATATAGTTTTTTGTGTGTGTGCAAAATACCTATGAATCTGGTGTTTCCCAACCCTTCTCCTGGAGGACCCCAATCAGTGCACATTTTGCATGTCTACTTATCTAACTGTAACACATCTATTTCAGGTCATGAAGTGGTAATGAGGTGTTTGATTAGAGCAGGGATGTCCAATCCTGGTCCTGGAAGGCCAACTTCCTCCATGGTTTATTTCATACCCTAATTAAATACGTCTAAACCAGCTTATCAAGGTCTTCAAGATGACTATAAACTATTGATGATTATTTGCTCTTTCAGAGCAGGATTGGATACCCCTGGATTAGGGAGGCATACCAAATGTGCAGTGTTGGGGTTATTCCAGAACCATAGTTGGAGAAAGACAGTGTTAATCATTAATTGAAATCATGCAATAGAAGATGACATTCCTGACTTTCATGTTGAATCAATACTATTCACAATGTACAAGTGCAGCTCCCTCACACATATATCCCTGCATTTATATACCCAAGCTAAAGAAACAGGGCGGAAAATTTGAGATGATCCATGAATTGCCATTAAGATTGAATCTGGTCAGACACATGAAGTAATCCTGTAAATTTCAAGTAATCCTGAACACCTTGATTAGCTGGTTCAAGTGTGTTTGATTAGAGTTGGAGCTAAACTCTGTGAGATAGTAGCCTTCCAGAAACATGATTGGCTACCCCTGGTAAAGACCTTAATGGACTTTCCAAATTCATGAAGCTTATAGCAGAGTTCCATATGCACAAATTCCATGTAGGCCTCACCGACTAACATTAAGTGGTCTAAGCCAGGGTAGCCAATCCTGGAAAGCTAGTTTCCTGCACATTTCAAAGCTCCTTCAAAACCCCATGCATGCAACTTTCCAGGTAACCATCTGGTTCAGATGTGTTTTGTTAGGTTTGGAGCTAAACCCTGCAAGATTTTCCTGTCCAGGAGTAGGATTGGCTACCCCTGCCTCACTCAGAGGACATAAGCCAGGGATGTCCAATCCTGCTCCTGAAGGGCCAATGTCCTACAGAGTTTAGCTTACCCCAATACCTGCGTGTGTGCTGCATTCTAAATGGCAAACTCACTTGGGTAGGTACTTATTTTGAATAAATAATTACTTCAGGACTGCTAAAAAGTATGTTCTATATAGTATGACTGTGTGTAGTATGAATGTAATTCGGATATACTATATCAGCATCAGCATCTCACCACACAGCAAATCAACTCAGTTAAATCAACTCTGCTCAGAGTACATTTGGTCACTCTCTATAGAGTGTTAAAGTAACACTGAAGCAGAGTTAAAGTTAATGAGATAATTAAACAATTAATTAAGTGATGATTGAGCACCTGCTGTTAACAAGCACAATCACTGAAGGAAAAGAGAAACACAAGAACTACAACTTTATTCAGCCACAGCCTTAGATGTAATCAACTCAAGATAAAAGACATTAAAACTATCAAGATCTCCACAGAGGAGGATTAAACAACTCCACAAACAGCATTACCTGCTTCACATATTATTAACCAGATATAAGATGGAGCAACCTGAAACAAGCTTTTGAATGCATTTTGAGCATCATGTGAGTGTGCAAGGCTGAAAGCAGTTTTTGAAATTTGAAGTTTGTTTGCATTACTGTTGCACACAATAGGAATAGGAAAACTCGATGATCACCATTTGCTTACTTTAACTCCGCCCGCTCTGCTTCTGATGGCTGGGGTCGCTCATGTTTTTTTCACGTTATTTCCCAGCTTATACTTTGCAAGTTACAAAACACACGCTAACTGACTCTAAACACGGCCGGGTGATCTCCGAGACAGATTGGCTCGAGTATACACACAATGTTAAACAGACCCGGGAACCGAAGTAATAGATTAGGACCCGACCAGGGCCCGGCTGACCATTTAAAATATAGACCCGAACGGGTCCTGGGTCGGGTCCCGGGTCCTCAGGTCTCGGGTAGTCTTTGTAGACCTCTAACTCTGGGGATTTTCCTGTGCAGAAGAAGTATATCTTCTGGGTTGTTTATGCCTATTCTTTTATGAGTACTGTAAATTTAGACATATTTCTTTTTGTCACATACTGTTTTTCACCTACTATATTGTAGGGAGTATGTGGTTTTGGATGCAGCCCTTAATTAGCTGGTTCAAGTATGCTTAATTGCATGCAGAACTGTGGCCCTCCAGGAGCAGGTTTGGTCACCCTTAAAGGGGACCAATTATGCAAAATAAATTTTATAAGGTGTGTCCACAGTATGTGTAAACAGCCAGCTTATAATGGTTAAAATCCACCCACTCCTTTTTTCATAAACAGTCCCTCCAAATGTATGGTTCCAGATTAGAGTGAATTTCAGTTCAATGCTGGATTTGCACAAAAGATTAACATGACAGTACATGCTAGTCAATGAGTTGAATCAACTCCACAGCAACTACATAACTACTGAGTCTCTCCATCAGTGTCCGAATCCGGTTTGAACAATGTAAGGCTGAACACTACTACTGAAAATCGTCATTTTGACTGTGTGATATTCTCCAGCTTTGTTGTTGTTGAGCAACCGAAGTTAAAGTTTTCTGGAAAAGGGGCTGGGAGCAACAGCTCATTTGCATTTAACCCTTTGAGCAGTATGGTCCCACATATGGGATTTTTATTTCTGTGCCCCTGGGCGTACGGCCCCACATATGGGATTTCAAACGTTCAGCGACGTCACATAACTGCCAGATTCAAACTGTGCTTTCGCGCTTTGGCTGCAAGACGGACGCGCTCAGCTCTTGTCATATATCACAACTATGCAGTGTTTTCAGCCACATAATGTTTTTTTTTGTTTTGTTTTTTAAGGTTTCAGACCTTTAAATACGCATAAGCACCAGTAAAACAATACATTTAGAGTTTATAAAATACACACAGATGTCAGACATCAGTGAAAGCAGCAATAACAATCCATTAAAATATAATTTGCCAACATTTATTCATATCAGACACACATAATAGGCTTAAGCAAATATAAAGTTTACTCTATTATTCTTCCAGTTCACCAGCCACTTACTTGGATATATTTCGGGAGAAACTGATAAATTCACGTGCTGTAAATCCGACTGACAGGACTCTGCGAACTGCAGAGCAAACTAAGATGGCGGCGCTCATCTCGCTTTATAGATCAAGATAAAGATCATTTATAAAGGTTTTAAAACGACAAAACACACTCACTTACACATATTTGAGAATCGGAATATCAGATAGTTGATGACATGGTAAGCAATTTTGTGAATATTTTAAATAAAAAAGGAAAAAACAAAATAATAATGGTCCATCTGTCATACAGTGATATTATTGTGGCTGCGTTCATTCACATGCATGACGCGTCACCATGGACACAATTCTAAATAATAGTCACCTTAAAAAAAAAAACTATCTTAGAATATTTTAAACTCGTGCTTTAAAGAGTTAAAGGGACACACACAAAAACGGTGTGTTTTTGCTCACACCCAAATAATGGCAAATTTGACAAGCTACAATAAATTATCTGAGGTATTTTGAGCTGAAACTTCACACACACATTCTGGGGACACCAGAGACTTATGTTACATCTTGTGAAAAGGGGCATAATAGGTCCCCTTTAACATAAACACTTCACCATTCAAGGCTCTATTTAACATAAAACAATCTAAATCTGATATCAAATTCTAGATATTATTAATGTTAACAGGCATTCCAAATTATATTGGCATGTTCAATTATCTGTATCATGTTATTTTTTCTTCCTCCAGAATCTTATTCATTGGCTTCAGATCCTCAGAATTCATGGAGGGTCAATTACACCACGATACAAGAATAAGCTACATCCTCAGAAGCAACCTGCCCTCTTCTAACCTGACGGCCGATTCAGTCAATGCAACACATGCCTTCAGTGCGTTTGAAGGGTGCGAACAAATGGTGAGTGGTATCATTTTTGACTTAACTATGCAATGCTTCAACGTGATCATAGGAATACCTGCCAACATCCTGGTCATAGCAAACCTAATAAACACCCGTAATGAGCCTTCAACTTCTGACATCTTCCTGGGCTGCCTGGCTTTCATGGATGGCTACTTTGGATTCATGACAATCATATCATTCCTCAATCTCTACCACTGGAGGAGTGCTATGGGTTGGATGGCTCTCAAATTCTCCTTCGGGGTTAAGGACACCAGTGGGCCGCTCTTCCTCTCGTGCGTCTGTCTGGATCGCTTTATAGCCGTTCTTTTCCCCATCGCATTTGGACAGTTGAAGGACATCAAATATAGGATCAGCCTGACCATTGTGGTACTGCTGCTTACTTTTGCTTATGCTTCGGCCAAAACTGTTGGTGGCATCCTTAACTTTGAGAAGGTTTTCACTGGTGAGGTCTTGTTTGCTTTCACCTGGATGGTTGTGTGTAACGCAGCCATCCTCTGGGCCCTGAAACGCTCACGAGGCTCTGGTAAAGATGAGATGCATCCAATGAAAAGAAAGGCGTTTAAGATGGTGCTGTCTATCTTGATCATCATCGTGAGCAACTATCTCCCTCCAGTTGCCATGTTCCCCTTTGAAGACCATTACCCACGTAAGGTCTTTCATTGCTATGTGCAGCCAGTGGGCTTTGCCTTTGTAAACATCAGCAGCACTATTCAGCCCTTAACTTACTTGTCCCGTCTAGAAAAAGTACCATTCTTGCCTGAATCTTGCGTGAAGAAGTTAAGCTGCAAGGAAAAAGACATACCCACAAAGGAATGACTTGTGCCTGAAATAATGTCTGAAATATGCTTTTGAAATATTTAACAGACTACTGTAGTAGTACTGCATTTTCATAGCTCTTTGGTTTGCTATATGCTCTTTATATAATCATCGTTAAAATCTTTGTCGCAAAAATAATTATTGTACTGAAGGTTTTAGACTCTATTACAGTTATGTTTTTGAATTTTAACACTGAATTCTGAATAATAAACCATTAAATATGCAAATATACATTGTTTGTAACTTTTCAAGCAGTACTATGCTTTGTGAATCCTACATATAACATTCAAAGGTTCATTTAAGTGTTGTGGCGCCACCATGTGTAACAGAGCAAAAATGAGGAAAGTCCTTTATGGGAAGTTGTTTTTTGGTCTGTTTGAAATGGACCCCAGAAATAAATTTGTCTTTAATCTATGTTCACACATTTGTTATTTATCCTTGACCATATTTATCTTTTAATTGATTAACTTAATTTAAAACGTGATCCCATGAGGTTTTGTTGGCTCTGACTCATAAGTGCATCCAGTGGCTTCATCTTTTCTGCGTCTCATGTTTGTGTTGGTTCAAGAGTTATCTGGAGTCAAGCAAAGCTCACAATTGGCCCCAGTCCTCTGCCAGTGTATCCTGGCTCTCCTATTCATTGAAAGCTAGGTTACAGGTGAGTTCAGATCTGGATTACATCCATCACTGCAACACATGCACCCAATCAGAGAGATAAGATCTCACATGCAGGCATATCATGCACCTAGGTTTTTTGAGGGGACACCAGTTACAGTTCTGACACTTTTTCCTGAGGCTGTGAGTGGTATACTTTTATAGTATGCATGGGGGCTGTGTTCGAATCCTAATATAATCTCATTTTTATAAAATTGGAACTGAACTCAACTGCTAATAATTGTCCTGACTTTTTGATAACACCATTTGTGTTTCTTGGGAAAAACCCTAACACAAATATAAAAAACTTTTTAAAAAATCATTATATACTTTTCAATTATGAACTATAGCGAGAACACACATAATCTCTGCATTTGGAGTAGATATTTGTGAATCAGAGACATGTCTGCAGCCTTTGACACAGATTCCTTAGCGAGTGTCATATTCACAGGGTGACATTTAAATGAATATATTCTATATACAGTATATGATTAAATCCTCTTCAGTTGTGTTGTGTTGACAAATTCATATTTGAAGATTTTGCCTTCAAAACAGAGAAATTCAAAAAAGGTCCAAGTTTTGAGACCCTATTAATTTTGCATCTACAGAAATGTTTTGTCTTTTGGAAGTCACTGAGACAATCATTGAGACAGATTCAGAATATATTGTGCACTTGTTTGAATGTTTTTAATAGCAGTAACAATAAGCTTACATATTAATGCATAAAAACCAAAACTGTAAGACAACATTAAGACTCAAAAGAGTACAGGCACATTAAGGGCACGTTTATATGGCAACGATGTACTAAAAATGGAAAAGTTTTTCTTCATGTTTTTTGCATTCCTTTGTGTTTTTACATTGTCAGGTAAACGGCCCCTTAAACACTTCATAAAGTTGAGGTTAAACCAATGGAGTCACATGGATTACTTTAATGATAACTTTACTACCTTTCTGGGGCTTGAAAGTGGTAGTTGTGTAGGCTTTCAATGGAGGGACAGAAATTCATAAAAAAATAAATCTTTTTAATTTCATTTAAGTTTCATTAAAATTACCTTCATTTGTGTTCAGAAGGTGAACAATTGTCTTACAGGGTTTGGAACAACATGAAGGTGAGTAATTAATGACAGAATTTTCATTTTTGGGTGAACTGACCCTTTAAAAGTTTATATTACACGCTTATAAATAAAGTTTCTTTATTGGTATCGATGGTTCCATGAACTGGTGGATGGTTCCATTCCACAAAAGGTTTTTCATAGTGGAAAAAAAAAGCTTCATTAGATTATTAAAATGTTCTTCACACTTAGAGAAATAGGTTATTTTATAAACTGTTCACTGAAAGGTTTGTTGGGGAACCAAGAATGGTTCTTCTACAGCATTCAATGTGAAAACCCCCTTTTGGAACCATTATTTTTTAGGAGTGTACCCTACTGACTGCTTTAGCTCAAACACTATATAGCAAGATCAGGGGTTAATTTACAGGAAATGGATTAACTGATAAAACATAAATCGCTTTAAGTATCTGTCAAATGTGTATATGTAAAATAATTTTCACAATTTATATTTTCAAAATAGAAAATGTCCCTATTTTAAATGATATTTTCATGTAGACACTAACACGGGCTTGGATAGAATTCGCAAAGGCTGCTTACTCTGTGTGTAGAAGTACGGTAATAACTTTTCTGTGAAGACATGTTTGAAAGTGTATATAATTTCTTGACATGATGGCTTTGAAAAAATCACCTCCCCTTTGTCCCAGTTCAACTGTACCAAGACCTTCTGCAGTTTTTCCTCCACTTTTAGAGCTGTTGGGGGTGATGCCATAGCCCTGTATTGCCCATCACGGAGGCAGATGGTCCAGAAGCCATTCTCTGGTCTCGCAGGTACTTCCTGATCTCTCTTCACATGTTCGCTGGCCAAGCCCAGGATCCAGTCCTCATTGTCACCGACCTCGATCTCCCAGCTGTGGCTTGCTGAGTTGAAGGCAGTGCAGCCCAGCACTTCTGCACTGATATGGAAACGCTCAGGGTTACTGGGCAGCCCTTGGTTTGGGGTGCTATAGTGGAGACTGGTGAGGTCATCGGACAGCATCAAGCAAGGGTGGGCTGTGTTTGGGTCCAGAATTATTGGGCCTGACGAAAGAAGACAGACATTGAAAACATATAGTGATCATGTTTACATATACACCTATATGCTGAAAAAAATCAGCTTGATTGAATTAACCCATTGTCCCAGCAATGCAAGTAAACAACGTTTACAAGACTTTATTAAAACCTAATCATTCATGTATCTGAAGTATTCAGTATTTCATTTGTATTCCATTTGTTTTGTGGGATGTGATGTTTCACTATACCACTTCGGCTGCACAAGATCAGAAAACATTTTATAATTCCTTGGGTCAAGATAGACAAGAGTATGAGTTCCCTTTCGAAAGGGAACTTCTACTCTGCGTTTGCAAACGCTATGGGGAACGTCACGTGACTCGGTGTCTGAAAGCCAACTATCCAATAACTCCAATTCCTATTGGCCGGCGACAGCCTATGACGTCATACAGCGCGACCCGGAAGTATAAAAGGGGCGCCTGGGGAAACAGTCATTATCTCATCGTCTTTCGGGACTGTTTGTGTCATTGCCACTGTCGTGAATATATTCTAGTAATATTCTGTAAGTACGTCTCTATTATGTCTGAGGGCAAAGAGAAACGTTTCAGGAAGTGTGCGGATCCATGCCCGAGGTTTTTGACTTTGCATGCTAAAGGAATGACTTTCTTCTGAGCCACTTGATGTTTTGTGTTTATCAGGTTTGAGTTGACGTTGCTAGTTTTTAGCTCCTGTCCTCTGGGGCTTAGATCAGATTTGAGGATCTGTACAAAGAGTGTTTTTCCTTTCAAAAAACAGCATGTAGATCAAAGTTTGTGTTACTTTGAGTTCTAGCCTTTTGCCCTACATTGTATGTGAGTTTTTTATGCTGCCACAGGTTAGCACCTGCTCTCATAACAATAGGCCCTTTTGCTGTGAACGGCCTCTATTTGAGTATATGGTGACTTATATTCCCCAGTTAAGAGGTTTATTTGTGTCACTGAGTGCATCACCTGTTGGATTGCATACTCAGGGTAGTTAGAGCCACTTTTTTGAGGAAAGTTGGTATCTATTAGCTCCCTTTTTTAGTGATCTTGTTAACAGCTATATTGCATATAACTTGGGTTGTAGGCCTTATGATATTCGGCCTCCTTCTAGTTAGCAGTTGTTTTACAATACTGTTTAACTGATCATAATATGCTCACATATTCTCACAGGTTTACGCTGCCACAGGCCCTGCCATGTGTCTGTTTGAGGTAGTAGGCTTGTAATAGCCTCCCTTAGACCATGTTGGCTTTGTTTGGTTCCCTTTAGTCACAAATATTTAGGGTACATTGCCTGTTGGAATGTGTAGCCTAGCGCAGGTTGCAGTTAGCTTCCCTTAGCTTTTTGGGTTAGAGCTGGTTCCCTGTAGCTTGGTTCCCTTAAAATTCACGAGCTGAAGCCATGTGTTATTGAATTGGCAGGCCCCTTCAGGCCTCCTTTTTAGTTTACATGATGGCACAGTTTGTGTTTTTTAATCTGTGAGTAGGCTGATCGCCACCTGATACTGGAATGGAGGCCCCTTAAGGCCTCCTTTTTCTAGTCGATTTGTTGGCAGGATGCCTGGGAAACCATGCCATCATCGGCCACGCCCCATTGCTGTCGGATAGGCCCTAACAGGCAGCGTTTTTCATGTATTAATCATAAAACTTCTAATACATGGCCTTTGGGTGGTATGGTTATGGTAGCCACTTGCTGATGCCACGTGTTTACTAAGGCAGGCCTACTTCGGCCTCCGGTGTAATATGTGGAGTTCAGTCATGTACTACTCTCGCTGTGAGGGTAACAGGGTGCTTTTTACCGAGTATTCCGAGTGGCTAGCCCCTCAGGTTGATTTGGTAGTGAAACCTTACTGAAGGTTGGTTTAACCTATATCTGCCTCCCTGAGTCTGATTCTAATCTAGTTGAGCTAAGAACCACCTAGCACCTAGGGTGGATCTTTTGTGCTCCTAGAAATGGCCACGAGACTTACGCTGTGCGTATTAGAGGTTGCTAGGCCTACGGGCCGCCTGGTTTGAACACACTGGAGTATGTTTGGGTGTATTTCTCTTTGAGAATTATCTGTATACACTTCCGTTGGCCAGAGGCCTAAGTGATAAATCCAACCTCCTTTTGTCTGGTTGTGTATTGTCCTTGGGGCCTAAACACTGCCACAAGCTGATGCCAGGTGTCTGTTGAGGTTATAGGCCCCTCCGGGCCTTCCTTAATACGTGTTGGCATATGCTGTACTCCTCTTGCTCTAAAGAGTAAAAGGTTTTTTTTACTGAGTACACTGCTCGTTGGATTGTGTTAGGTGGATTGTCATGCGGGCACTTTGCAGCCTCTTAGGCTGCCATTGAAGTCGTCTGTCTACCCCAGAAAGACAAGACAGGTGTTCGGGGTGGCCCCTAAAACCGGGCCACTTTCTGTGTAAGACTTCTGTTTTTCACATAACTACTATCATGCTGTAGGCCTCCTCCTAAGATCCAGCCTCAGGCTGGTTTGTGCTCCCCTGGATCAGGGTTCTGTAGCGCACGGCCTCCTCGGTGCGTTAATTAAGCACTGAGTAGATCCTAGGATGAGTGGATTGTACTCCCCTCAGTACGAGGGTTCATAGCACTTAGCTGAGTTCTGCTCTCCGGGATGCCCGTCTCTATGCGTGGGTTTGAGTTTGTTTCTGCCTCTTTGCAGTCACTCTTACTTACTATCTTCTATGAAGAATGCATTTTAGAGGCTCTGTATTCAGACAGGATTGGCCAAGACTAAGTTTGTCTCGTGACAGACCAGGTCGGCCTCCCTGGTGGCATTGGGGGTGACTTCGTTCCCCTCTAGTGACTGGCCGAGGTTCCCTTCAGTTCCTTGGCCACATTCCCTTAAAGGGACTGCTTTTTCTTCAGAAAAGCTGGTTCCAGACGCCTTAGCAGCTTCTGTAGGACCTCTGAGGAGGGCCTTCTTGGAGTGCAGCTTGGGCTGTTGGCCGAAGGGAATGCTGTCACTGACAGCCTGGTGTGACCTGAGGGGGAGTTGCCAAGCAGTTCTCTAACTGCTCTGGAGCCTTTGTCTCAGCCATTTTTCTTGGCAGGCATTCTCCTCAAGCATGGCGGCGTGGGTATATTATTCCCCATAGCGTTTGCAAACGCAGAGTAGAAGTTCCCTTTCGAAAGGGAACGTCTCAGGTTATGTATGTAACCATAGTTCCCTGAGAACAGGGAACGAGACTCTGCGTTTCCTTGCCATGCTGCGGCTGCCTGCTGAACAGTCCCTCAAGACGATGGATAATGACTGTTTCCCCAGGCGCCCCTTTTATACTTCCGAGTCGTGCTGTATGACGTCATAGGGTGTCGCCGGCCAATAGGAATTGGTGTTATTGGACAGTTGGCTTTCAGACACCGAGTCACGTGACGTTCCCCATAGCGTTTGCAAACGCAGAGTCTTGTTCCCTGTTCTCAGGGAACCATGGTTACATACGTAACCTGAGACTTTTTTGATATATTTTGCCCTCCACTCGCTCTCTCTGGATGCACTTAAATCCGTAGGAAGGACACTTTTCTGTTATATTCACACATGCACACTTCAGGGGACCTGTTCCCACAACTTAAATAAATGCATGGTTGCAAGTTAAAAATTCTAATTTATTGTTTTAATTAAACCTTTGAAGTTGCAGACATTATTTTGTGGAGTTCTGTTGGCATAATGTTGATCATTACATTAACTTAATATTGTCTGTAATTTAAACTCACATTTCTGTGTTAATTGTTTTTTTTTATAAATTAGGTTGTAGTAACTTAATGAAACTGTCTTGATAACTTTATAAATTAGGCAGTGGATTTCTAGTTCCCAGCATGTTTTGCATAGGACTGGATAAGGAGAATAAATGTTGAAATTAACTGTTCATTTATTTGTTTTTAGTGAAGACCTGTTAGTGTTGAATGCTGTTAGGTTTGACATTTAAAAGAGTTTCTGTAATGTTGAAGTTTTTGTGGTTACCGTTGTGCTGAAGAGTAGAAGGTAAACACTACATCTATACTCTATAAGCAATGACTGCGCTAATACCAGTGACAAGTATTGTTCATTAAATATACATGTTAAATAAGTTATGTTAGCATGTGCTATGATAGCTGTGGATTTTAACTGAAATAGGTAAGATAAATTGGTTCCAGGGCTACGACTCTCGTAGTTGGAGCGACTTAATTGAATCAACTTAAAAGTTTGTGTTTATGCTGCAAATTATTAAGTTCCTCTAAGTCAGTGTAGCTTGTTAGTTGAACCATTCACTCAAAGTTGTCATAACTCTAAAAAACTGATGCAAACTGTTGCGTTATTTTATTTATTTATTTATTTGAGTCAACACTATATTTTTTAGAGTGCAGATCACAAGTTAGTGTATTTACATGCCAGGCGAAATCAGGTTAAGGGGCGAAAATCTAGCTGTGTGTATTGGTTTAATTGGGATACCTGTTTCACTAGTCAGCCATCTTTAAATCATATTGGATACGTTCAATTGAATAAATGAATACACTAACATTGGTAACTGAAAATGCTTGCTATAGTGTAAGGTTACATTGACACTGGGGTCAGTAGAAATCAAATATCAAAAAAAAGTAAAAAGAAAAATTAAATAAAAAAATTAAAAATCTGCTCGAATCATGTATGCTAAATTATGTAAATTGGCAGAGAAATTCAAAAAAAGGTAACAACTTTGAGACATTATAAATTTGGCTTTTTTGCGCCATGCACCTATAGTTTTATGTTTTTTAGTCCAAGTTTGTTATTATTTCAGTATTTTTTATCATGATTCTAAATGTTTTCTTTGAATAATTGTATTGTAGTTTGATTTAATTACAGCTACTAATATGACTAATATTATGACTAATATGACCCAATATGCAGTATGTGGTCCTATCAGCCATGATTAACCCAGCTTTAAATACTTATAACTATGCAGCAAAATAATTTGACTACATTAACCCAACATAGGGTTTCAAAGGCTAAACTTTAGGCTATTCTTATCTGTGTCCTTCTGTACATTAAAGAGGTACTTACTGTAAGGTGCAACTGCCTGCATGCTCTTCCAGACCTTGTACTTCAGATTCCCAAGATAATTAGATTCATCCAACAATGATCCAGACATGCATTCTGGATCCTGTAATGTGCTCCATGTTCTGCAGTTAATCAATCAATCAATCAATCAATCGAGATATATATAGCAAAAATTAATAAAAGGAAGAATGCAAAGGAAAAAAGTAACAAAAAAAAGTCATAGATATATTTACCCCTCTATTGTAGCTTTGAAGTTCTGTAAAAGACAAATGCATGAATGGAGGAACAAAAGAATGAGAACATGTTTTTCAAAAACATATCAATATTCTCACCTGGAGCAATGTTAAATCTTCAGCTTTTATGGTTTGCTCCATTGTCCTGATCATGTCTGTAAGAGATGATATCCTCCGTGCATTATCATCATCTCTGTTCTTCACAGCCACGACCCGCCGCTCTTCCTCTTCCTTCAGTGCTGATAACCTGCGATCTTCCTCTTCATTCAGAAACTGATGAAGCTTGAGAAACTCATCCTTCATCTGTCTCTCAACCCGCTGAGCCTGATTCTAAGACAAATAACTGCCATTGAAGAAATCTACTGACTGACCTTCTGACAAAACTCACTTATCTTATTAAATATAATATTTACCTTAATGTGCTCCAAAGTAAAAGCTGAAGATTGTCTTGCTTTATTGAATACTTCCAGCTTTTGCTGCAATGTCTTCATGGCAGCGCACATTTTATCCTGCAAATGAAATATCAGTAGCACTTTATTTTACAGTCCTGCTCCCCATGTACATACAATGTACTTATTACAGTAATTAGAATTGGGCAGTTGGGCAAAGTCGTTTTGATGTGCCACACTTCCTGCTGCCAGCAGGGGGCGCTTTGGCAATAACTGAATATTGCCATGTAGATGTCTTTCAGGTCAGGACTATTATGTGAAGTTTGGGGCAGATCGGACATTGTATGCCCGAGTTACAACAACTTCCTGTTTCATGGTGAAACATCAAAATTTATCAGGCCATAAATTTGTGTATGTTAATGATAATGCAAGGGAAAGTTTATAGATAAAAGACTAAAACACTTCTTGCACTGTGTTTTATTTAGCTCTTAGGGTGATTTTCTGGAGTGATAACATATGCGTCATCTTTTGTGTAATAAACTTTTGTACAATAAACTTCATAAACTCATCAGTAAAGATTTAGCCATCATTCGGACGGGTTCGCTACAACAGGCTTGTACTAATAGTGGATAAAAGCAAGATGACAACATAAGATATAAACGCAATTAAACTAAACTATACCTGTTCTGTCTTCATGTAGCATATATTCTCTGGCTCTGTAGGTGTAATTTTCAGACTCTGATTCGGACTAAACACAGCTACAGAGAGAGCGTGAGATTGTTCTGTCAACGAAACTCAGAGCATCAGCTCTTGAAGCTCCGCCCTCTTAGGCCATGAGCAGCAGCTCATTTAAAATTCTCATAAAAAATTCTCTGTGGGGTTTTTTGAGCTAAAACTTCACATACACACCTTGGGGACATCAGAGACTTATTTTACATCTCTTAAAAAGGGGCATAATTGGTCCCCTTTAATTAAAATTTTGTAGGTGGCACTATTGAGCCATTTTGAAACCCATATCAGATGTAAATTTTCACCACTTCTGCAAAGTTTCATGAGTTTTCGAGCACATTTAGGCCCTCAAAAAATGTGTTTCATTTCAGAGAAGAATAACTGACCGAGCAATTACAATAGGGTCCTCACACCAGACGCAACGTTCCCTAGTCTTAAAAAAATACATTTTTATCAAGCTAAGATCTACATATAGTTCCCAACGAAAGTATTGTTTAGTGTAAAACATGCTGAAGATTAGCAAACAGGCTGTCAATTAATTAAATGATTAGCTATTTCCCCACAAAAGCGGTTTAATCACCATAGTGAAGCCTCTCATCCATTGATATCCATTCAAAAAACAGCCTCTGGTCTCCTTCCCTGTGTACCACCAGGGGCGGGGCGTTAGCATTAGCCATTACGCTTTTTTGGCTAAAGGTTGCCGGCTTGCCTTCCAGTGGCTTTGCTAATAACTAGGTACTAACCCTGAGTCTGTCCCTAAAACCATGTAGTTAAACGCATGTAGTTACCTTATATTACTAGTATTTTGTTAGGTAAGTACACTGTAAGTACACGTAAAATAAAGTGTAACCAAAATATCTTTCTTAAAAGTACAACCAAGGTGTAAAACAGAGCTTCAAAAACAAGATTGTGCTTTGGGCATCAACATTAAAAGTTAATATGTTTATTTATTGTGCTGTCCTAACTATGCCTGATTATAAAGTTTGTTGCATTTGCATTTAGCATAGTTTTTTTTTTTTTTTTTCAGAACAGACCTACAATCCACCAGTTAAGAACAACCGGTGCAGAAGAACTAACTGAAGCCACTCTTTTTTAATACAAATATCTCTTTCCAGCATTGCCCTAATCCAACTGTGCAAGTACACTTTGAAAGATTTATTTCACATTTTGGATGGAGTTGATCACATTTTCCCAGAAAACAATGGGACGCATATGCCACAATGGGAGCTCGAACAAGGGGAATGCAGAAGGTGTTGTTTGAAAGCCTGCCATGATCTTTTTGGCTGAACAGTCTGTGATAATGTCAAAGCAAACTTGATAAACAGCATTCTTATGCGCTGCTGCTGTAAATCCTGAGAACAGCAGTATTGAGCGCAACACAATGTAACACAGTTTGCTGAAACAATGTGGCTCTGTCAAACTCTACCTTGCAGTCCAGAGCCGCCTCTTCCGTGGGAGAGCAGTCATGACCTTTGTGCATTTTTGAGGCTTGGCACACCACGCAGATGGGTTCCTGATCCACCAGACAGAAGAGTTTGAGCTTCTCCCCATGTCTCCAGCACAGGGTGTTTGATCCAGATGCACTGCCCTGGCCTCTCCCCAGCAGAAAAGCTTCACACAGGTTTTTGAGGGCCCGGTTTGAAAGTGGGCTTTTCTTGGAGGCTTTTCTTCTGCAGACGGGGCAGCTGCGAAAGACTGCGCTCTCCCAGAAGTGCTCCAGACAGCTCCTGCAGAAACTGTGGCTACATGGCAAAAGCACCGGATCCTGGAAGATCTCACAGCACACAGGACAGGAAAGGTCCTCTTCGGGAAGGTTTGCAGACATGTCGTCCAGTAGGTAACGCTTTCTTCGGGTTTTAAGAGGAGGGATTGTTGTCTTCGTTAGACATCTCAGCTGAAGCTTTACAGGTGTACTGGTTTCACGGAGCACATCGCTGGTAATGTGTCTGTCTTGACATGCAACAGTAGAGAGGGAGGGGTCTGAGCACACTGAACTAGTAAAACTAGAAGTGATTGTTGAGTGATGTAGAGAGTGGATGGTATTGATCCTCTTCCTATATCCTGTTCCTGTAGTCTAATTTGAATAGTAGGTGTGGTTTCATTATTTAAGTTCTGCTGCCCATACATGATATTAAAATACATTATTAGTACATACACTGTAAAGAAAGAATTGTTGGTTAAAAAATTTAGTTCATTGAAATTAAAAATTTGAGTTAATACAATAAAGGCAATTGGTTTAATCAACAGAAACTCTAAATATTATGTTATCTGAACCACATTAATTATCCAAGTTGATTTTACAAAAGAAAAAATGTTGTGATAACAAATCATGAAAATATATATATATTTTTTTTTTTTTATGGTGTACACAATGAAGGTTCTAAAAGGGCATTTTCGATGCCATAAAAAACAAACAAAAAAATGTTTTAGTCAAAAGAACCATTCTAGTGTAAAGAACATTTAAAAAATCCAAGGCTTCCACTATATAATCTACCATTTACCACTATAAAGAACCTTTTGTAGAATGGTTCCAAGGTTGAAGGTTCTTCATGGAACCACCAATGCTAATAAAGAACCTTTAATTTTTTTATATAATTAATATAGTTTAAATGATGTAACTATATAGTGTAACCTACATAGTTTATATTTATGCATTGTGATACACATGCAAATATCATTACTGTAATGCAAAACACTCATTCTAATTATTTAGGTAGTAATTGTATCGTTTATATATCATGGTAGTATTTGTTGTACTGTTTATGCTAATTAAACTTATAACAAGAATTCCTCTACTATAATCTATACTGTAATGAGAATCATTGCATAGAACTACTAACACATGAGAATCATTTATTGAGTAAAATGACTTAAGTCTGGAGAATTTGGGGGAAATCTTTAAGAAAATTTCATTATAGTGACCTTTAATTGTCAAACATCTGTGGCTGGTTGCATAAACTGCTAAGACTAGTCTTACAAGTTAGCCATCTAATTTTTTTCTTCAAGACTGGTCATAACTTTTTTTAAATAAGTTACATAAAAAGGTAGATTGGTTTAATTTGAATCCAAAAAGTAATAATGATTAGCCCTAACTAACTTCTAGTTGGACTAGTTCTTAAGAAACAGTCTTAAAGGTAGGGTAGGCAATTTCAGAGAGGCTAGCAATAGCAAGCTAGCTTTGAAAGCATGAGATTCCACCCTCTCTTCAGAGCGCCTCCAAAGCCATGCCTCAGCAGAGTCTGAAAATTGTCACGAGACAAGAGACGGCGTTAAATTACCTCATGTCTCAAAGCACATAACAAAAATAATGAATGTAAACAACTTATGAATGCAATGATTGGACAAACATTTTTTGGACCTGAGACTTACACAGAAGATATATGTACAGGTTTTATACTGAGACCACTTCTATTATTGATTGCTTTCATGATGTGAAGAGAGTTTCAACCAGTATAACAAAAAGTATTTATAGGAAAAATAGCCTACTCTACCTTTAACTTAGCGGCTATGTTTATGTGGCTTAGAGCCATCCACACAGAGACGCGTTTAGCTGTACACAAAAAATTTGTATCGTATCGGCGTTTCATCCAGACAGATCCAGCGTTTTGGGAGCCCGAAACCACTATTTTTTTAAACCGGGTCCTAGAGTGGATAAATCTGAAAACGACACCCTTGCGTTTTCATGTGTACAGCCAATCCGTACATTTTGTGAAACGATGATGTCATCACCCCACGTCTCAACCCTAGTCAGACACTGCTACGTTACATAACAGCAACAACAACAATAGTGGACTACATGCTTGTGTTTGTGCTGCAGAAACTACCAAGCCTATTAGCTTTACTAAAATAAAGCTTTACTTCTAAGCTTTACTAAAGTTTGTATACAGCACGCAAGGTTTATGCGCATGCTCCATGTCTTCTTCTCCGTTTTTAGTGTATCGCTGTGGCAGAATTACAGCGCCACATACTGATCTGGCATGTATACATCATTTTGAGTCGATTTCAGTGGTACGCAGATATTTCTCGAGACGAGGGAAAAAAAAAGATCAGATAGGGTAAGCTCTGGCTTTGTGTGGATGTGGCCTTATTTTTGTCGAATTTGTGGCTATGAAATTACAGAAATCTAATTAAGATCTACTGTTGCAGTGGACAGATAGCTGCATGATCTAAAAGGACCAACCTAATATTCTGGATTTTAGCTGTATTTTTATGATATCTTATGCATCATTTACAGCTACTTATAGGCCTATATGATGTTGATTTGATTTTATAGGTAAGAATTTATTAGTATTGTATAGTAAAGCTAACGCTTGCATTTATACATCTCAAAATGTGGATGTAGGCCTACCGGGTATAATAATTTAAGAATCAGTGATTGTAAACCAAATTGTCAAGCACTAATCTGTCTCTGTTGTGGTTATGACCCTGCTCTAATGTAGCCTACTTCAAAAATACCATAACAGTACCATAGTACTTTATTATTGTATTGAGAAGCCATTCTTTATTCCCCTATGCAATATTTTTCAGACATAATAGTCAGTGGTCCTTAACAGAGAGTCGCCTATCATCTCTGTCCAAATCACAGCCAGCATCCTATCCGGTGTCTCCACGAGCTCAAGGTCCTCCTTCTCTCCTCCAGCCTTGGTTGCCATGGGGATGACGTCATCTTGCACCACGAGTTCAGCCCAGTAACGGAGTTGAGAGGCGGGCGTTATAGAGAGACGAGCAGAAAAAGCAGTTCAATCCGAGAGCGTGCAGAAGAAGACAGAACCTCGGTTCCTGCATCCCCGCCATTGTCCTTCCTGCAGCACCATGCGCGAGATTGTGCACCTGCAAGCCGGCCAGTGTGGCAACCAGATCGGAGCCAAGGTAAAAATACACAAATAAATTGCTTTTTGAAAACGGATGGCTCAGATTGGAACATGCACGCGACGTCCTCCGACGCGATTAATCCGCCCTTAAAGAATCTTCCAGAAATGCAGTGCAGTTCATTTTGATTCATTATGCAGCTTTTAGCAACTGTATCTAATGTATTTAAATGCGCATTCATCAGATCTGCAGCTGAACACAGAGATGTGCGCGCTCACTGGGCGTGGAAACCTCGCATCCATTGTACGATGGAGAATCAATGAATTAAACGTTCCTTCTGTTTTCCCATTTTATAATAGCAATAATCATACAATTATGCCACATTTATGACAGTTAGACTTTATATACAACTTCAGGGTAATTTGTTTTTGATGGAAATGAGATTGAATTGTTAGACTGGTTCCTCCCATCGACGATAACGACCTACTTAACGCTTTATTAGCTTACGGGAATAAAATATTCTACTTTAGTATTTAATATTTTGCAGATATAAAAATATACATTACATATTCATATAATATAGTTACAAATGCAAACGAGTCTGACCTACATTTCGGAAACATTTCGGATGTACCACAATGTGATGTTATTTGCTTTCAGCGATAACGTCACATTGTTACATTCCTCGGGTTCATTGAGACCCGTAAAACTGACGTAATTCTCAAGATTCCAGACATAAATTAGATAAACGTCCTTTAAAACAAGTAGTCTATATATAAAAGTAGGCTTTTATTTGTGGGATACAAATTTTGTTTTCATTTCATTCATTCATTTTCTCAGCAGCGTTAATCATTAAGTTTTTTATCATACATAAATAAAACTGTAACTCATTTGCTACTAATTGCATTCTTGGTTTTTATCTTTCTAACCAGATACATATGATTTTTTTACTCCGTTTCTCTGTCTCCGTCTCCCCCTCCCTCCCTCTGTCTGGCCGCGCCCTGTTGTCTCTCCTCCTCCTCCTACTCCTCTTTCTCTCTCTCTCTCTCTCTCTCTCTCTCTTTCAGTTCTGGGAGGTTATCAGCGATGAGCACGGCATTGATCCAACAGGAACATATCATGGAGATAGCGACCTGCAGCTAGACAGGATCAGTGTTTACTACAATGAGGCCTCAGGTATTTATTATTATTATTATTATTATTATTATTATTTTTAATATCATAAAGGTCACAGATGCAAAGATTGTCAGCATTCTTATGAAATATTTAAATAATTATTATGATATTTAGTGACAGCATAAATATATATGGGATTCAGAATCCTAAGACAACATTGAATGTGGGATGTAAAAGCAGTGTTGTTATTGTTAACTTTAAATATTAAACTAAATTGTTAAATGAAAGGTTGAAATAAAATAAAATGTAAACATTTGATAAAGAACCTAAACTAAAAAAAAATAAATAAAAAGAAATGTTGCCTAGCTTGGCAACTGTTGAAGTACTAAAATTGTGAAATAAAAAGTGAAATAAAATAAAATTAAAACTGAGAAAAAAATTAAACTGAAATAATAATGAATTAAACAGAAATATTATAAATAAAAATTAAATTACAATTAAAACTCAATATAAAAATAAAGGCTAATTCAAAAAATGTATAAAAACTATTATATGGGAACACTTTATTTTCCAGTGCCTTTGTTACGTTACATGTACTTACCTTAGTAATATCAGTAAATTATGCATAATTATATGCATACATTAAACTAGCATTAAACCAAATAGTAAGTACAAATTTTTAAAGGGTTTGTTCAACCAAAAATGAAAAAATGTGTCATTAATTACTTACCCTCGTGTCGTTCTACAGCCGTAAGACCTTTGTTCATCTTCAGAACACATATTAAGATATTTTTGATAAAATCCGATGGCTCAGTGAGGCCTCCATTGACAGCAAGATAATTAACACTTTTAGTGCCCAGAAAGCTACTAAAAACATATTTAAAACAGTTCATGTGACTACAGTGGTTCAACCTAAACGTGAAAAAGAGAATACTTTTTGAGCGCCAACAAAACAAAATAATGACTTTATTCAACAATATCTAGTGATGGGTGATTTCAAAACACTGCTTCATTAAGCTTCGAAGCCTAACAAATCTTTTCTTTCGGATCAGTGGTTTGGAGCGTGTATCAAACTGCCAAAGTCACGTGAACCATTAGAATTTCGATATGTTTCGAAACACTTATGACATAACGAAGCCTCGTTAACCAAGTTAATGCTCTTTGGATTGTTCTCAAATCATGTTGTATCACATGAGGGGCTTTTGTACTGGAGGAACGTTTTCATAGTTCCTATAACTATTGGTGGAAGTACCTGCTTTTGGCGTGTTTGCACTGCAGAAACTGGGAACGATTTTAGCTATAGGAATGCCTTTTGGGGGAACTAAATTAGTTCCTACTTCAGAGTAGGGTCTAACCTTGCAGTAGAGTGGTATGACGTCAGAACCCTGAGACTGATTCGCCACTGGTTCCTTAGAGATTTTCCTATGGGGTTTTAGAATGGAGTTTTTCAATTAATGAGTAAAATAAGGTCCGTGGTAAACACTTGACGGTACTTTGACTTTTGGTTACATATAAATACCTCACAAACCTACTCCGAAAACATGGAAAACAGCGACAGATGGACCGAGGCTGAAGTCCAAGCACTTCTCAAATGATCACGGCGTCCTCCATCCTCCAGTTGTTGACGCTGTCGACCGGCTTACAGCTCTTCAGAGTTCCTACTGGCGGTGCGAATGCAACCAGGAAAATGGCCCTATGAGAACATTTAGTTCTCATGGGACTGCCCTGGTGGCTAGTTCCTATAACTAAGTTCCTATAATTACCCGGTGCAAAAGCCCCTATTGTGCAGCAGGCTTTACACAAATAGCTTGAGTGCTGCCGTCATTAAAGCAATAGAGAGCCAGAAAGACCACTTGAAAATCATTAAATTTTTCACTTAAATTGTTATTTGTTATTTGGCTGATTTGTATAAAATGTTGTTTTTTCTTATGCAAAATGTAAGCCAACACTGTGTTCTTAGACTGTTATATCTTTTTGTATGTGCATAGAAATTTGCATGCATATTGAAACGAGTGTCTGGTCAGTATAACCTACTTTATCTGTCTCTCTGTTTAGGTGGGAAGTATGTTCCCCGTGCCATCTTGGTGGACCTGGAGCCTGGCACAATGGATTCAGTTCGTTCTGGACCCTTTGGACAGATATTTAGACCTGACAACTTTGTGTTTGGTAAGTGTTCATCAATTTTTTTTTTTTCATTACCAGCACAATGATGGAAATAACAAAAGTAGAGTATTAATTCACATTGTAATGAGTGTTAATTAGTAGGTATGAACCCACACTGACAAAAATTTAATAATCTCTTCTATTAGATGCTAGAAGCAGTTGAAATTTGACTTGGTGAATACCTGCAAATTTGGGTCAGAATAAACACCCCAAAAACTTTAGATGTACCATGACGTAGCACTCATATTACTATGAATGGGAGAAAGTGTAATGTGTAATATGGCGGAACAAGCCCCACCTTCTAAATAAAAGAGCCAATCGCCAATTGGTGTAGTCATAGAAGCTCCAATAAATAGGAGTTTAGATAGCATGTTAAGAGATTTCAGGATTCTCCCATTCCCCCATCCAAAGTAGATAGGTCAGGACTTAGTCTTGGATGCTCAAAATAGCCGCTAGGAGACACATCTGATTTTGCAGAGTCAGAAATGTTCCTGGATCAACATGTTTAACATTCCTATCCAAAAATTTTATCCTAATCATATCCCTACCCCTAAACCTGACCCTACCCATAACTTAACCATAAAATCAGTGGGAAATGATGGGTGAATAACACTGATGTAGAAGCACCTAACCCTGGTTGGAAGCCTAAACTTGACATAAACTCCAAACTTGTCCCTCAAATCTGATTTGTTGATTGGAATGTTGTTCTAGGATCAACAAAGCTGTTGATTCAGGAACATGTTACACTTGGTGAAATCAAGTTCTGCCCAGGAGGTGTTGCATGTATGGCTGCAGAGTGAACTGACTTTCCTCTAAAGGGACTATCAATGCTCAATTCATATTTTAATGATTGCAGGTCAGAGTGGTGCTGGAAACAACTGGGCCAAAGGTCACTACACAGAAGGAGCAGAGCTGGTGGACTCAGTACTGGATGTTGTTCGTAAGGAAGCAGAAAGCTGCGACTGCCTGCAAGGCTTCCAGCTCACTCACTCTCTCGGCGGAGGCACTGGCTCCGGCATGGGCACCCTCCTCATCAGCAAGATCCGTGAAGAGTATCCCGACCGCATCATGAACACATTCAGCGTGGTGCCCTCACCCAAGGTGTCCGACACCGTGGTGGAGCCCTACAATGCCACGCTGTCCGTCCACCAGCTTGTGGAGAACACTGACGAGACCTACTGTATCGACAACGAGGCTCTTTATGACATCTGCTTCCGCACGCTCAAGCTCACCACACCTACCTACGGCGACCTCAACCATCTCGTCTCCGCCACCATGAGTGGCGTGACAACCTGCCTCCGCTTCCCCGGCCAGCTCAACGCTGACCTTCGCAAACTGGCCGTCAACATGGTGCCCTTCCCACGTCTCCACTTCTTCATGCCTGGCTTCGCTCCACTTACCAGCCGAGGCAGCCAGCAGTACCGTTCACTCTCAGTTCCCGAGCTCACCCAACAGATGTTTGACGCCAAGAACATGATGGCTGCCTGCGACCCGCGTCACGGCCGCTACCTGACCGTGGCCGCAGTCTTCCGTGGACGCATGTCCATGAAGGAGGTGGACGAGCAGATGTTGAACGTCCAAAACAAGAACAGCAGCTATTTCGTCGAGTGGATTCCCAACAACGTCAAGACCGCCGTCTGCGACATCCCACCACGTGGGCTCAAAATGGCCGCCACCTTCATCGGCAACAGCACGGCCATCCAGGAGCTCTTCAAGCGCATTTCCGAGCAGTTCACCGCTATGTTCCGCCGCAAAGCTTTCTTGCACTGGTACACCGGCGAGGGCATGGACGAGATGGAGTTCACAGAAGCCGAGAGCAACATGAACGACCTGGTGTCCGAGTACCAACAGTACCAGGATGCCACCGCCGAAGAGGGCGAGTTTGAAGAGGAAGGTGAGGAGGAGGTTGCCTAAATTGCCAGGTAATTGCCAGTGTTCCACTCCATCCCCAACATTTTATCCTTCTCACCACAAACCAATGCTCTCCAGGACAGTTAATAGGTTTTTACATTCACTATCCATCGACGACAGTCATGCCGCCACCAGTGACATTTTGAGGAATTGTGTACATTTGGTTTGGTTTTGTGTTTCTGAGTATTGTGAATGCACGCCATCAAATCCCCCTCACATCCAAGTGAAACGCAAGTGATTTTAACTGTGAAGCCTTCAGATTCCAGAACGATGAAACTATTGTCAATGTCAATCTGAATAAAGGCTAATTCTACATCTGAAATGCTTTTGTTGTTGATGTCAATCTGAATAAAGGCTAATTCTACATCTGAAATGCTTTTGTTGTTGATATCAATCTGAATAAAGGCTAATTCTACATCTGAAATGCTTTTGTTGTTGATGTCAATCTGAATAAAGGCTAATTCTACATCTGAAATGCCTTTGTTGTTGTTTTTTCAGAGGTTTATGTGTCTAATTTACATCGGTGGTTCTTAACCAGGGGGCCAGGATGACTTAAAGGATTAGTTGACTTCATAATTAAAATTTCCTGATATTTTACTCACCCCCATGTCATCCAAGTTGTTTATGTCTTTCTTTCTTCAGTCGAAAAGAAATTAAGGTTCTTGAGGAAAACATTCCAGGATTTTTCTCCATTTAGTGGACTTCAACGGCTACCAATGGGTTGAAGGTCCAAATTGCAGTTTCAATGCAGCTTCAAAGGGCTCTACACAATCCTGTTTATATACTTTTTAACCACAAATGCTTGTCTTGCACTAGGTCTGCAATGCGCCACGCATTACGAAATTACGTTGGAAAGGTCACACGGAAGTACAGAGCAAGTGTTTACAAAGCGAACGTGCCAAGACTAAGTCAAACAGCCTTTCCAAAAAACAAAAAAAAAGAACAATGTTGGACGATTTTTAAGTTTGAGGAGAAAATAAGATGTTGTTTCTCGACCTTTCCACCGTGATTACGTAATGTGTGGCACATCGCAGAGCAGTGCAAGATGAGCATTTGTGGTTAAAAAGTATATAATTTTTATTATTATTATTTTTTTAGAAAATGACCGATTGTTTCACTAGATAAGACCCTTATTCCTCGTCTGGGATCATGTAGAGCCCTTTGAAGCTCCACTGAAACTGCAGTTTTGACCTTCAATTCATTGGTAGCCGTTGAAGTCCACTATATGGAGAAAAATCCTGGAATGTTTTCCTCAAAAACCTTCATTTCTTTTCGACTGAAGAAAGAAAGACGTGCATGACATGGGGGTATCCAAAACTTGGATATATGAGGGAATTTTAAAAGTAGGATTTCTAGACCTGAAAAAGTTGCAGAAATTAATAAATTATTAAACCATCATGAAGGTACAAATTAAATCATGTGAATTTATTGGTAGTAAAAAGCATACATTCTGAAGAACATCTAGGCCTACGGAATTATGGAATTTAATTATTTATCATTTAAATTATTTTATTTAAATATTTTAAATATAGGCCTATACTATTGCCACTCCCCATTTCTGGTTCTTTGATGCCAATAAAGGACCTTTATTGGCCAAGATGAACCTTTAACTTTCAACCACAAGTGCTAGTGCACAGATTCGCTTATGGTAATTATCTTTCGGCGCTATATCCTCTAATATTTTTTCTAGAGCCAAACTTCATTTTTTGTCCGTTGCTTCTCTCTCCCGCCAAAGAGCCACGTGAAGAGCTGCAGATGACGCGGTTATTTTAACAGTATCAGAAACACGGTAAGCAGCTAAATAAATTCATACTTTCGCTAAAACATCTCAGAAAACAAGAATCCGGCATACAGTTATTTTTATCTGTAATATCTGGCTCCAAACCTTCAAATAAACAAGTTGTTTGACAAGACGTTTTTTTTTTTTTTTTTAATCTAAATTTGGCATTAATAACCAGCATGTTTAGAACATTTCGTAATAAACAAAGTTATAGGGAAAATTAACTATTTGTATATGTCAAGTAAAGACAACTCAAACTTTGAAATTACTTGTTAAATTTTTCTGCTCATGAGGGCATTTTGATTATGCAGGTTGTTGTTTGTTTAAATTTTAAGTGAGATATAAAATGCTCGACTTCTATAGGAAAACCCTGAACCCTCACACAGTATCTTTCTATCACATGACCTCCTGCCATAGGTATCTAAATATAAAACTAATAATAGTCTGATAAAACATCTGACACTTTGCCTTTGAGGGCCCAATATACTCATCTTTGATGATTATTTTGACTGTTTAGGACCTTTTTTTTTTTCACAAAGTATTGCTGCCCAGATGGAAATTTATAACTATTACAAAAATTGTCCAGACAGGAAATATAAGAGACCGGACCTCTTCGGACATTAATTGAATACCCTTGTTTTAAAAGATTCTTTGGGGAAACCAAAAAAAAAAGTTTCTTCTATGGTTATCACTATGATAAACCCCTTTTGATACCTTTATTTTTAAGAGTGTACAGCCTTGAAGTCAAAAAGGCTGAGAACCACTGATTTACATGATCATGTAGTTTCCTGATATTATCATTCAAATGTATATCATGGTTGCCATTTTACTAAAGCAAATGAAATCAAAAGAAGAAGACTGAAACACTTAGCAACCACTAGAAGGCAGAGTTCCTGAACAGGTCTTTCTTAGTTTAGTCCTCACAAGTCTTGCTTTGTTCTTGGCAGGCAAAAAGACACTCCTCCATGCACTCCCAGATATTATTGTACAAGTGTCAGCAATCATATGACATTGATGTAATGTTATAAAACCTCAAAGTAGCCTACACCTTTCTCGTTACAAATTTAGAGACCTTTAACAGGCCTTGTTATCCACCTTATTTTTCAATGAGGAATTAAGCTGTTTCCTGTGAATGTGAAACAGATACTTCTGATTTATTATCCTCTATAGGAGGAATAACAGTAAGCAGTAAAACTATATGTACTACAAACTAGTGTGTTTATGATTATGATAATAAAATACTATGATAACAAATACCAGTTTTGCAACATCATGCAATGTAACAGACTGTTTATGTACAGCTCAAACAATTGAAACAGGCTAGAAACAGCCACGACATAAACACACCTGTTCCTGATAGCATAGCTCCCATACAGAATCAGTACCATTTCTTCAGTAGAATAACACTTTATGAATTAGCTTAATAAAGCATGTTTTAAAGAAAATGTGTGTTGTCCTCAATATTTTTAATATGGAGCAACAGCAAGGGCACCTGAGGCCATGCTGAATTGTAAATATAGTAACTCTGCTGAGTGTTGTGCCTAAAAACACCCTTTAGCCATCATTATATTCGCATGATTATACAGCATAACCTCTCATGCATTTTTGCTTAAATATAAATTGCACAATTTATCAAATTCTAAAAAAGATGAAATTTGAAAAGGCATTCAAGTTAAAGAGAATGCATGAAATATTTGAGTGTAAACATTCATGCTATCAAAAAAAGAATCAAAAACGATTCTAAGTAGAATTCACTGTTGCATTGATCAGATTTCAGGACAATTAATATTAGATTAAAATATATAGATATAGAAATGTAACTGAGGTAAATCAAGACAAATGCAGCTACTGAAATAATTTGTGAAATGATCAAAGTGGTTTCAACAAATCAGATATGAGAGTAAAAACCATTCTATATTGTGAGCAAATAAAGGTGTAGTGCGCAAAATCAAGTGCCAGCAAACAGAAACGCCCCCCAGCTTCTATTAGTCTATCAGTCTAACAGGTAGCCCCGCCTCCAAACTCACACTATTGGTTGAGCTGATGCTGTTAAGTCTCAGACAGTGTATACAAAGATATACAAAGACAGTGCACTCATATTACTATAGCTGCATCTCATTTCGGAGGCTGCGTCCTCCGGAGGTCGCATCTGTAAGCTGCATATGTCATCAAGGAGGTCTTATTTAGGAAAAGTAACAGTAATAAAAATTACTGTTATTCCTCGTGAGGTGTTATTATTTCTTTCTTACTTTGCAATCTAACGGTTACTTTTCTTAAACGAGACCGACTCGGTGACATATACGGCCAATAAATGCGACGCAGCTTATGAATGGGAGAAAATGCAATGCACAATATGGCAGAATAAGTCCCGCCTTCTAAATGACCCAATGGTCAATTGGTAAAGAAACAGTCAGCGTTCTGACATGTGCGCTTATGACTGCACATGCGCATTAGCTGGCCCAGCTTGAAAAAAATGCTGTTTTTTGTCATGATTGAGCATTTAGAAACAAAAATTTGTGATAACTTTTCATTTGTGATTTCAAATATAAAATGTACTTGTAAGCTTGGTGAACAGCTTTAGAGAATTTGATGTTTCCTCATTCAATGAGATTGCATGACTGAAACAGCTGTCCGAGAGTTGTTTCAAAGATGGCCGCCGACTGAAATGACTTGCCTTAGACCGTGTGTCCAACAAAGCGAACTTTTCCAATTGTTTTCAATGGGAGTACCGGGTTTTTTAAATGCCAGGAGCGTAATGAGGCGCTGAGGGTCTTTTTCAAGCTCAAGCGCTGAGCGCTCAGAGTTTTTTTTACTGGTTGCCTCGAGTTGAAGAATGTTCAACTTTGAGTAAAACGCTGCACTCATCACGGTCATTTTTTTAGCCAGCTGTTCAATCAGAGTGGAGGAGGGGCAGGACAAATACAACCCCAATCAACTGCCACAACATTCTTGCTGTACAATGACATCAACAAGCAGAGAACAGAACAAAAGGGATGAGAAATTCATATTGCTGGTCTCTGAACATACATAGCAAGTACTCTACATTATGCCAACATTTTTAGTCTGAAACAAATTATCTGCCAAATTAGTTACAAGTAATAGTACCACGGAAATTCTGTATCACAGCAACAAAGCGCCTCAACTAAAAAAAAAAAAAAAAACGCTGCGTTGCCGAAGCGCTTTCAAGCGCTCACAGATAGGCATTTTCAGCAGAGCACCAAGCATTTTGAGCTGGTGCATTTTCACCAAGCATTTTCAAGCAAAAATGCTTTGGTGGACACACGGCCTTAAAGGAACTTTGTTTTTCCATCCAGAAAAGGGCCAGACCAAACAGATTGCACTTCTGTTTTGTGCCACTAGGGGTGCAGCAATCACACCACCTTTTAACATATCTTAACACTACACACAAATATCAGCATTTGTATGTGTAAAGCAACAATTAAAACACACACACACACAAAAAAAAATAATTTTTCAGAGAAAAGCTCCATGTCTAAAATAAGAATGTCAATGCTAGAGAGCAGCACATGCAGATCTGTACTTTAAAATATGTTGCCTTTTGGAGTATGTTTCCTTCAAGTTTCTTCCAAGTAGTCAGACTCGCTTTGTTTAGCCACAACATAGTGCCAAGATTGTGCCTTGTGCCTTCAGAAACAGTGCTTAGTTAATGTTCATCCGTTTAACCATTTTGGAATTGAGTCACTTTCATCATGTGCTGCTGGTTAGTTATAAACCAGTGTTTTAAATCAGTCTCTCCTCCTTGGGTAGTTTGAGGGCGTCTGGAGTCTCTACACTACGGGTTCCTGTCTGCTCCTCTGCGCTGGGGTGATACGTCCCCTCTGTCTGTCTCTTCTTCTTTACCACGCAGAACACGAACACCAGAATCGCCGTCACAATAGCCAACACTCCCAGGACCACAGTTGGTACAACAATAGCCACAATATCAGGGCCCTGAACAAAGAAAAGTAGGAATGTTAATCATCCAAACTGAAGAAGTACTACAGAATATTGTGCCATTGACTATGTTTACATGCACCCCCATAATGCAAGATAATGAGATTTAGGCAATATTGTGATTAAACTTTACCTCGTGTAAACACAATACAAATCAAATTAACGTGATTAACTCTTTCCGTTAAAACCTTTCCACATTTTGTTTTAAGTTGCCAGCCAGTGGCAGCATTCTGTTAATGTTGGGGAAGCGTTGTGTCAACCATCGAAATGAAAACATTTTAGGCATGTCACCAGAAAAAAAAACAAAAAAAACAATATGTATAGAAAAATGTGTTTTGTATTTGACGCAAGTTGATTAAAAGTGTGCAGTAACACATATATTGTATCGTTCATCATTTGTGCTGTGATTTGAGGTATGCGAATAATGGCGGTAAAAATAACCACAATTCTTAGCGAAGAAACCGAATATTGAAAATGCCTAACACAGGCTCAGACTACAGAAGTTTTTAAATCTTAACCAATTGTGGACTCTGGTTGCATCACGCACAAACAAAAGTCAGTAAGATTTTTTTTTTTTTTGAAAGAAATTAATACTTTTATTCAGCAAGGATGCATTAAATTGTTTAAAAGTAATAGCCATAACTTTTACATATTGTTCTTTGAACTTTCTATTGATCAAAAAAACTGTAGCATAGTTTCTGCAATAATATAAAGCTGCACAGCTGTTTTTAACACTGATAATAATAATAAATGTTTGTTAAGCATCATATCTTCATATTAGAATGATTTCTTAAGGATCATGTGACACAGGATTAAATTGCATTTTAAAATATGGTTGTTTTTTGTTTTGTTTTTGATCAAATAAATTCAGCCTTGGTGAACAAGAGACTTCTTTCAAAAACCATTAAAAAAAAAAAAAAAAAAAAAAAACGCATCAGACGATGACATCTTTGTCCTGTGTCGGCTACCGTAGCTTCTCTATGTGCTTCGAAAGAGAGGGGTGAGTGGTGGACTGAGCCATTAGTTTCAATTTGCAACCGCTCCGCTAGATGCTGCTACAACTTACACACTGAACCTTTAAAACAAGGGATCAAATTATTATAGTGCGCACACAATTTACTTAAAACGAGGGAACAAAATGTGCTAACGTATTACTAAGTCGTGGGAACGATTTGTTAATTTCTGGCCGCGATATACATATTTTTTTCCCCACGTCATGTGCGGGGCTCTATAGTATTCTAATTCAGAATTTTGGGCAACCCTGATTCTTATTGAGCAAATGAAAAAAATTCTCCAATAGCTAATCAGACACTTATAAGAGAAATCATTTTGACAGTTGATGCCCTAATATATAGAGAGGGGAAAGAAACGCAAGGAATCTCTACTTACTGGGCTGGGAGTTGTAGAGTTACTAGACATTGTGGTGGTTTCCCCTGCAAACAGAGGACATCACAATGAGATGACAAAT
Organism: Elopichthys bambusa; assembly: GCA_037101425.1. Taxonomy (NCBI): domain Eukaryota; kingdom Metazoa; phylum Chordata; class Actinopteri; order Cypriniformes; family Xenocyprididae; genus Elopichthys; species Elopichthys bambusa. Next base: position 9,493,156 of record CM074435.1, read on the forward strand.
AATTGTACAGATTATGAATTACGGTCTACAGACTCTAATATGGCTTAGCTACTGCATGAGGATGAGAACTAAACATTCATAAAACAGGAACTTGAGGGGGTTGTTTTCCATGTCAAATGGTGTGAACTGTTATATGTGTGCTCTGTGATGGAGTAATCTCACAATTTAAATGCTTTACACCAACATTATGAAATCCAGCACCCAACATTCAGTGCATGTTCAGAGAGCTGGACTTTAAACCTTGCACTGTTCTCTGAACCTTGTTGGACATCTAGACCTTGATATCAGAAATGGCATAAATTGAAAGGTGCTGATTTAGAGCTTATTGTGTAATTCCATATTAAATACACATATGAGCAGTAATGGCCTCAAAAAAAAAAAAAAGCCCCACCCACTGCAATCACACAATTCACCAGGGTCAAAAAATTAACCGGTGTTTGGGGCAAAAATGCCAGGAAAAAAAACAAAAAAACAAAACAAAAAACAAACAAGCTATATCACAAACAAAAGTGATGTTTTCCCGAATATCAGCACGTTTGCAAATGCGATATTGATTTTATACAACAATTCAATAAGTTAATAGGTTATGAGTAACTTACAATTTAGACACAATATTGTCAATATTGTCTCTTTCCCCTCTATTTTGCCAAAGAAAATAGTTCCAAACATAACAGCCATTGCGCGTCTCCGAGCAACACAATTTCAGTTTTGTTACTGAATGAGTCTGCGTTTTTGAACGAACCGTTCTAATGAATGACTCGATGACTCACTCAGTTCACTTCTGCATTGTCCCTGAATGAATCAGCCATTTTGAACTAATTGACTGAATGATTCAATGACTAACTCGTTAAGACAATGACTTGCCGCCACCTACTGGCAGTTTTAGTATAATTTCATTTTAGCTGAGGGACTGAGGGATGAAGATTGAATGCTGTTGAATTTTGTTTTCAATCATGATTGTAACAGTAGTTCTGGTTAGAGATAGAATGTGTTTATAAATAGACTATTAAGAACGAAATATGAGATAACATTGTAAATAATATAACAGAGATGAAGTAATTGACTGTTTCTTTAAATTGGGCCTCTAAATTGCAAAGGCTGCTTCTGCACGAGATGTCTGTTAGCATTAAGGTCATCTACATCTTAGCACACTTGACAAAATACACTTAGCATACATGCACATTTAAAATGTACAGTTTCTTCTGGGAAAACTGACTAAGAATGTTTAATGACTCAAATGCGAATTTTTGTCTAGAGTGACAATGTACCTCCCCCTAATGCCACATAGAATAAGCAAGAAGCTATAAACTGAAGCCTATTGGCTTTTTTAAAAAATAGGGATGAGCCTTTTGACAGGTCTCCCCTTCCTGTTTTGACAGGCAACATGTCTCAACATGTTATTTGGCCATTAGCTTTCCTAAGAACTGTGTCATTAGACTAATTTGGTAATCATTACATTATGGTATTACAACGGTAGTTGCTGTTTGTAAGTTAAATTTATTTCCATTAATTATAGTTCAAAACAGTTCAGATTCAGTTATTCTTTTCCATCAACTCATGTTTAGGAAAGTCTGTATGCCATTTTTCATTGTTAAATGTTTTAGTATAAAACCTATGCAGACATTGCTGTTCATTACTATGCACTGTTATATTGTTGTAAATAAGATGCTTTTTTTTTTTTTTTTTTTTAGCTATACCACCAATTCTCATATTGGTGAGCTCTATCACAGCCTCAGATTTTTTATAAATGACCTTTATTATAAGGTCTCCTTATTTAGAATTAAAGAACCAGCAAAGTATCAACTGGTGCTCCACTATTAACCTAAATTCTCTAAGCAATAAATAATCCCTCAAATAACAAAAACCTAAAATAATCTCAAAGTTTGGCAACTTTGTAAAATCTCACATTTTGATACATGTGATCATTGCACTTTGACAAACCATAGTGTGATTTTGAAGGTCAGAGAACAAGTAACGGTACAAAAACTGTTCACTTGATTGAGAATAAATGTTACAATTGCAAAAGTTGTGATTTAGGGCACGTTTACATGGCAACGATGTACTAAAAACGAAAAAGTTTTTATTTTGCGTTTTTGTGTAAACGTCCCCTAAAAATTGTTTAAACTCTTTGACAGAACACAAACACAAATACATAGAAGAAAGAGAGAGAAAGGGAAAGACAGAGAGAGAGAGTGGGAGAATGCATACGAAAAAGCAAAAATGTTAATCATTTACAAGAGTAAATAATCTCTCGAGGACAACAGTCCAAAGATAACTTAAAAAAGAAGGAAAGGAACTTGTTTCAAGTCTAATCATGAACCATGTGTATGTGGTTTGAAATATTTTGATAGAGAATGAAATGTTCTTTAAACAAGTGGCAAAGAAAGAGTTTTTGGAAGATGGAAACTTTTGTTACTTCTTTAATTAGTTTAACTTGGTTGAGTTTGTTCCTGTCTTTGTTTTAAAAAAGAATGTGCTTATGTTGCAATAAAGAAATTATGTAATGACCCGTACATTTTCAAGAAAGGGTGTTTGTGACCGTTTACATTCCTGTATGTATGAATCTCAAAATGTTTTATCCCAAAAGACGGGAAGAAAAAATAAATAAATCAATTTATATGTAGCTATTTTGAAGCATTGTGACATTATTTTGACAATTAAGCACAACTCTGTACCAAATTTAAATCAGCATCAAAGGATGTACAACAAATACTACAATAATGTATTTAAATAATATACAATATTTCATATTACAGTAATAAGAATTAGATATTTTGTATTACAGTGATTAATTTCAGTTTGTGGGGAAAATGCACCTACAGTACCGGTCAAAACTTTGGAAACATTACTATTTTTATACTTTTTGAAAGAAGTCTCTTATGCTCATCAAGCCTGCATCTATTTGATAAAATATATATTTAAAAAAACAAAACAAAAACAAAACAGTAATATTGTGAAATATATAATTTTCCATTTTAATATACTCTAAACTATCATTTATTTCTGTAATTAAAGCTGCATTTTCAGCTTCATTACTCCAGTCTTCAGTGTCACATGATCATTCAGAAATCATTTTGATATGATAATTTATTATCAGTATTGGAAACAGTTGTGCTGCTTAATATTTTTTTATAACCTGTGATACTTTTTTCAGGATTCTTCGATGAATACAAAGTGAAAAAAAAACAACAACATTTATTTTAAATGGAAATCTTTTGTAACAACATACATTCAAAAGTTTGGGGTCAGTAATTTTTCTCTCTTTTTTAAAATAAATTAATACTTTAATTCAGCAAGGATGTGTTAAATTGATGAAAAGTGATAGTAAAGATTTATATTGTTAGAAAAGATTTCTATTTTGCATAAATGCTGTTCCTTTTAAAGGGGTGGTTGATTATGATTTCACTTTTTTAACTTTAGTTAGTGTGTAATGTTGCTGTTAGAGCATAAACAACATCTGCAAAGTTACGACGCTCAAAGTTCAATGCACTAACGCATCGTGTTTCCTTTTGGAGCATCAGTGAATGTCTGCAGCTTTTGTAATAGTTTTGTCTGAGTCCCTCAGTTGTCCTCAGTGTGAAAAGATGGATCTCAAAATCATACATTCACTACTGGAAAGGGTTCAAATATGCTGGAAAACTGAAGAATCTGAAGGACTTGCAGGATTTTTCTGAAGGACAGAGCTCAGTTTAACTGCTCAGAACAAACAAGGGACTCATGAACAATGTCAACCATCACAAAAAAAAAAAAAAAAAGTCATGGATCATCCAGGTAATGACACACAGTATTAAGAATCAAGGGGATGTAAATTAATCATTTTTATAAATTCCGCTATTTTTTTGTCTTGTGGACTTTGTCCTGTTATGTGAATTAAGGACAGTACTAAATAAAAAAAATAACATGCAATTTTCATGATCCTTCTTATTTTGACGTCAGTACACATCATTTTTCAAGTTCAAGTCCACCAACGTTAAATCTACTAACTCCCCTGAATGCTTTGTCGGACAAAATGGCGGATTTGGCGTTATGATTGGTTAGATTGGTATGAAGGGTCAATTCAACGCTGGATTTGCACAAAAGATTAACATGACGGCACATGCTAGTCGATGAGCTGAATCAACTCCACAGCAACTACATAAATGTATCCACTAACCGTTCAGAAACATCCAGTTTCATTCTAAAAGTTGTAACTTCTTCCTGAGTCTCTCCATCAGTGTCCGACTCTTTGAAAAATGTAAGGCTGAACACCTTTACAGACAATACTCATTTTGGCTGCTTGAGATTATCCAGCTTTGTTGTTGGTGAGCTGTTAAAGCTCTGCCCTATTCTTAAAAGCGGACCAGGAGCAGCAGCTCATTAGCATTTAAAGGGACACACACAAAATGGTGCATTTTTGCTCACACCCAAATAGGGGCAAATTTGTCAAGCTATAATAAATGATCTGTGGGGTATTTTGAGCTGAAACTTCACAGACACACTCTGGGGACACCAGAGACTTATATTACATCTTGTAAAAGGGGTCCCCTTTTACTTTTTATTCATCATTCAATCCTGAAAAAAAGTATTACAGGTTCCAAAAAAATATTAAACAGCACAACTGTTTCCAACATTGATAATAAATCAGCATATGAGAATGATTTCTGAAGGATCATGTGACACTGAAGACTGAGTGATGCTGAAAATTCAGCTTTGATCACAGAAATAAATTATATTTTAAAGTATATTAAAATAGAAAACCATTATTTTAAATTGTAAAATATTTCACAATATTACTGTTTTTTCTGTATTAATAAATCAAATAAATGCAGCCTTGCTGAACATAAGAGACTTCTTTTAAAAACATTTTAAAAAAGTAATGTTTCCAAACTTTTGACTGGTACATGTCATAAAAATAATGTCACAATAGAGAAAATAATTCCATTTTCAATAAGGAAAATATAATTTCTTACAGCTTTCTTGTGATTTTGGAGGTAAAATGTGATCTGGGCGGGTTTTATGAGCCTCATAGTTTATAATTACACACAGTTCTCATACCTTTTTTTATCTCAATGGCAAGAACAATTTTATGACCTCCCAACAATACCTTAAATGTTTTTGCAGAAAACTGACATGCTTGAGCTTGCCTAAAGTCCTCCACACACAATCTAGTACTAACTTAGTACAAGTTAGAGGAGTGTTTCTCAGCTGTTCAGATTAATCTGACGCAACTCCACTGAGCTGTTTAAATGTAGTGAGCTGTAACAGAGATTAATAATCCGGATACTCTCAAAGTTCAGTTTCAGATATGACTGCAGAGGTGGAGCGAGTGACTCACCCTGGGCCGAAACATTCCTGAGAAGCAGCAGCATGAAACTCCCTGCCAAAAGTCCAACCTGCCGTATCATCTCCGGGATGGAGTCAATCTGCACCCCTACCCCCCGACCAGAAGGTGCTGATGCTCCCGGTAGGGTGGAGCGGAGGGGAATCAATAAATCATGACCGAGATCAAAGAATAAAAATATAGTCCTATCTGCCTCTTGTGAGCTGCAAAAGAAGAGTAGAAACGTATGTTAGGATCTGAAGTTGGTTTGCAAATTTGATCGTTCCTGTTGTTTAAAAGTCAAAACAGTCACAGTTTCTTCATAGAACCACTGATGTGAATAAAAATCCTTCATTTTTAAGAGTGTAGAGTGAAACTAATTGTTTTATAAGTGACTTAGAATTTAGCTCAATAATCTTGGCTGTAATCTTGGCAATAATCTCAATGATCTTCCAAATTAAAAAACAAAAACAAATGCATTGATTCATTCAAAAATATGCATTGTTCGTATCTATGTAAAAACTTGGATTTTAAAAAAGGTCACCATGTGTAAATTCTTTCTTGGAAATGTTTTTTAAGAGTTTCAAGATGTATTAGATGTGTTTAATACTTAACAGCTGACCCCTGGCCATATGTAGGCTAATAGAAAAAGCTATTTTATTTTCATTTCTGTAACGTTACATGTAACCTTTATCCAGTTCACGACATACTCATACTTCCACCTTATTTGTGTTTTCAAGGAAACATTCATCCATACAATACGAGACACAAACAAAAACAAACTCATACCTGTGTGTAATACACCTTCATAATCCACGATGTTTCCTGACGAGTTTTTCCTGAATATATGTAGAATATACGTCCAATAGATGTGACCACAGGTCGCTTCCGCCTCACCTTACCGGCCGAATTAAGTATTTAAACCGAAACTAGCTCGTCACTCCGGCGTCCTGCTCATAATAAAACATTGTTCTTCGGGATCCTGCCCTGCTTTCAATGGTGGTCTTGTATTTACTAGCGTGTTGAGTGAATGCTCGAGCTGGGTTTGTCTTCTTCCTAAATTCTCATCGTGGATCACATGGCTCAGTGTCGTATTACAACACCTGAATCCAGCTACTACCTGTGGCGCGAGACAGGCGCGCTATTGTGCGTAGAGATCCACCTGCGCACTGGAGCGATGCGCGCACTCGCGTCCTAACGACTTCTCTGACTCACGATCAACGTTTCAGTCTTTGTGCCCTTATAATTTGAATTATTTTACGGATGTCAAATGGTTTACATTTGTATCCGACTGATTTGGGGTTTTCAATTGAAGCTATTTTAGCGTTTATTTGTAGTTTTATTTATTACCTGAAATTTGTTAAATAACATAAACAAGCCCCCTCGCTCACACACATTTATCAATCAATACTACCTACAGTTTAAATTGTTCTCTCAGTGTTGCGACCTCCAGTGGTAGTGAATGAACTTTTAATCTTATAAGAAAAAAATTCTTGACATACCACACTTCTCCTAATCCCTTTCCTCCTTTTAGGAAAATTATTAACCACTTAGTGTCTGTTTTTTTTTTTTTGTCTCTCGTTGATGTCCCACACAAGAAATTAGCATAAAACCTGCTCACTGTGGAGGAATTAAAAACGTACGACAACAACGAAAATAATAATAATGTCAGCATGTCCCCAGGCGGTCTGCGAATGTAAAAAATATACATTAATAACACAATTTTAAATATGTTGTTGAGTAATGCTCAAGTTCCTTTCTTTGTGTATAAAAAAGGTGTGCACATTTATCCCAGCCTACGACACTAGTGTTAAATAATGAACTCTCATATACTTTATAACTTTAAGAGAGAGAATTGGTGAGAGAGGGTGATTGGGGGTTCATTATATATATATATATATATATAATAAAAAATAATATCTTCCGCTGAACCCAACTTTAGCCATGAATGAAGCCAGTTGAGCCAGTGGGAGAGCTCGTCTATTTAACAGCTGTCACTGTCGTCCAATCAACGCCCGCAAAATCCGGGACCTTCGGTTTACTGACCAATCAGCGCGCAAACCAATCCGCTTTCCCTGACGCTTCATCAGAGCTGTCTGAACAGTCTGGCGGGAGACAACGCAGCTCGTATTGTCTGTCAGTTTATGAACGGGGTTTGCGAAATAATATTTGTTTTACGTCTACACGTTACTCTAGATTATATTTTGCTTTCTTGTTTTTCTTTTAATTTGGGAGGAGAGACAACCTAGACTTAAATATTTTTCTGCCTTTACAGAATATAGTCTACGGTATTGGGGTTTCACAACATAATTATAGCTCGCAAGCTAACAAGTGAAGCCAAAGATTCGAGAGTTGACTTTATAACGTCTATTGAGTATTTAAACTTGTTATCGGTCTATTAAGTAGTTTTTGGGGTAAATTGTGACAATTTCCTTGTTACTATAGTAGAGCAATGGCAAAAGTACAAGTGCTAAATGTAGCGGTCCTGGACAACCCAAGTCCATTTGGAAACCCGTTTCAATTCGAAATAACGTTTGAGTGCATGGAGGATCTTCCTGAGGGTGAGTATTAAAGTTTAATTTAATTTTGGTGCATTTTCTCAATGTCCCTTATTAGCCGGCTAGCTAACGCGCTAACGCCTGCAGATGACGTCAGAATGGCGGGTGATTGAAGCGTGCGAGGAAGCTGCTGTAACTTATCTTTTATTCTTCTCTAATAAAGCCAAGCTCACCATCATTCTTCATCTGACTTCATTTGTCTTGCCATATAGATAGAAAACAGCTGTGTGCACTTCTAGGAAATTATATTATATTATATTATAATGATGAACCTTTCCAAATAATTATGATTTATTTATTTGATGATAAATGCAGTAAAAACAGTAATACTGTGAAAAATTATTACAATTTAATAGATGTTTTCTATTGTAATATATTTTAAAATGTAATTTATTCCTGTAAAGCTGAAGTTTCAGCATCATTACGACAGTCTTCAGTCACGTGATCCTTCAGAAATCATTGATATGGTGCTCAAGAAACATTTCTGATTATCGATGTTAAAAACAGTTGTGCTGCTTAATATTTTCGTGTTTGTGAAAACAGTGATATATATTTTTAGAATCCTTTTGATGATTCAAGAAGTTCAAAAGAACAGCATTTATTTGAAATAGAAATATTTTGTAACATAAATGTCTTTTGCAGTAACTTTTGCTGAATAAATTTTTTTTTATACTTACCCCAAACTATTGAATGGTAGTGTATCATAGTTTCCAGAAAAAAAAGCAGCACAACTGATTTCAATCATGTGACACTGGAAGAATGGCTGCTGAAAATTCAGTTCTGTCATCACAAAATATTTTAAGATAGAAAGCGGTTATTTTATATTGTTATAATATTTCACAATATTATTATTTTTTACTGTAATCAAATAAATGTAGCCTCAAAAACATTAGGAAAAACTTGAATCTTAATTAGTCCATACATTTGACTGGTAGTGTATGTATTTTTGTTATAGAATGTTATAATTGCACATTATATGGAACAGTCCGATCTTTTGCCTTAACATGTAATTGTGTTTCTGTGTTCTAGATCTCGAATGGAAGATTATTTACGTCGGCTCAGCAGAAAGTGAGGAGTATGATCAGACTCTTGACTCTGTCCTGGTTGGTCCAGTTCCTGCAGGCCGACACATGTTTGTGTTTCAGGTGAGTTGATAACATTGTCATTATGAGCCACAAATGATATTTTTGGAGTTTAACAGCCATTTTTGTAAAACCTTAAGGTAATTTCTTAAATTGCTTTGTATTTTATTCAACTGCAATCTCGATACATTTCTTTTTAAATAACATAAGATATAAATGAACCATTTTTAAATGAAATGTCTCTAGTTAATATACAAACTCCTTTGCATTTAAAGGTATAGTTCACCCAAAAATGAAAGATGGTCATCACTCACCCTCATGTTATTCGAAACTTTTGTTCATCTTCGAAACACGAAGATGTTTTAACCCTTTATGCATCGGCGCTCCCGTTTGCAATAATTGCGTGTCTCTTTTTAAGAGCCAATAGAAACCAAGTAGGTAGCACAATAATTATTTTTGCATACAAAATCAGAGACTTCACATTCAGATTAGGGCTGTGCGATATGACAATATATATCATTACCACTAAATAAAATTTTGCTATAACTTATATATATTAGTATGTAAATATATTGCACTATTGACACTTCAGAGTGATAAAATGCATGAATGAGAATATAAAGAGCGGGACATGCTTAATGTTAAGAGTTATAAGCGCAATATATCCTGAAAAGGAACTTGGTGCAGCACTCGATATACTGGTAGACACGATTAGCCGGTAGAAATTTGTCAACTGGTAGAGATTTTGGACGATCGTCTCTTTCGCGTGAGGTTGCTATCCTGCGAGGTCACAGAAGCTTAGAATTTGTTCGAGTTTTTTAGCATAGGGGTTGGCAAGTGGTTTTAAACCGTTTAAGTGCAATTAGCAACAAAAGACAACTCATTTGAGCATATGCTCACGCTCTCTGAAGAGACTTTCTCAGTGCCGTCTGAGAGATGCATGACACGAAGCCGCTGCTCATAGAGCGCATTAACAGAGCCATTTATGTCTTAAGTGAAGGTACAGTTGAGAAAGACAAGGCTCGAGTATAATGGATCAGTGCAGTCCGTCTTAAAGGGACCACATCCAAATTTACCTGCTGTCATTATTAATGCTAATCAAACAACAAAAAAGAGAAAATCTCTCACTGCTTGCTTTTGTAACTTTAATAAGAATAAGTGTATATTTAATTTATACAGTAAAGACTATTCATTGTTTTTTATACTTTGATAACTTCAAGCACTAGAAAATGTATAAAGTATTTTCATGTAGGTCTATTTCATCTGTCTTTGTTCTATTGTAGTTTGTCTTCTTTGCTCTTCCTTTATCACAGTTTATTTGTCTTCAGTAAGCTTGAGTTTTTTAGGCTAATATAAATATTTTTTAATTATATTGAAATTGATGATAATTATGAAATTTCAATGATATGGAAAATTTTGATATAAAATTTACTCATATCCTGATATAAGATTTTGGTCATATCGCCCAGCCCTAATTCAGATCATGCCTTCAACATGCCCCTGTTGCATTGTTCATACCCTCCGTGTTGCTTCCATGCCACCGACTGGACGGGGCTGAGTCACATGACTACACATGCGGTAGTATGTCTTTAAGGGGGAAGTATTAACAGGATTTTGAAAAACAAAATAACCGACATGGGAAAATTACGTCGGTTAGAAGTTCTGAACATCGGTTTAGATTACTTTTCGATTAATCGTCCAGTGTCTTGTCTGTTTGATCCCTAAGACAAACAATATTTTCGCCTCATAAAAGCATTTTGAGATGCAAGTATATTTAACCACTTAATAGGAGTCGCGCACAGCCACGTGACCGAGCACTCTTCACAAAGCACGCGTCAGTATACTACTTTGCAGTGAGTGTATCGGGGCATTGAGATTAGGTGACCTAGCATGAAGAACAGGGTTGTACACTACAAAAATGTCTAATAATACACAATATTGGTTGATTACTGTATTGTAAAATAAAATAAAAATTTCACCTAACTGTCTTTCGAAACAAGTCTATAATAAGCAACAATTTAAGTTAAAACTTTGTGATCACAAAGACTAAAAAACAACAGTCATGTTCTCTCACTAACAGTTGTTGAATGTTGGCCGGTCAAATTTTTGAAGTGCATTCTGCGCTGTCAGCACTAGTTGGACATATTTTGGCCGACTGAGCATGTTAAAGCGGCGTTCATCATCATTGAGAGAGAGAACTCTGATTGGCTGTTCAGCTTGGCGAACAAGTCAGCACACAAGAATGAAAGCGAGCAAAGAAGTCAAAATGGTGCAAACAGAAAGCTGTTATAATTTCTTACCTGACCGTTCCAATATGTGAATATTTTCATAACATGAGCCACCTGGAATGAAGAAAGTGATCAGCATTCAAAATGGTGATCAAGCACTGCTTTGTTAACAGTTTGTATATCTGCAGTCCTATTATCAGTTTCTCTTTTTGAATGACGAATATAGACTATTATTTCCTTACATGCAGGTGCAGAATGCATGAGAGTTTCTTTAATGGTTGAAGTATTTCTGTATTGTTGTTCTGTATTAAATGTACACACATAGACACTTAGTGCACTTATCCTGCTGTTACACCCTGTTAGTCATGCGAGTGTTCAAAGTAATTTTTGACTTTCATGCAACAGGCAGATGCTCCAAACACTGCCCTCATACCTGAGAGTGATGCTGTGGGTGTTACAGTTGTTCTGATCACATGCACATACAGAGGACAGGAGTTCATACGCATCGGCTACTATGTTAACAATGAGTATACAGACACTGAACTTCGTGAGAACCCGCCCCTTAAACCTGACTATGGACAGGTGAGTGAACATGTTTCTTACAGACCCTGTGAAATTAAAACTGCAGTTTTGCAGCTTTTAGTCAATGTGTGTTGTATACGGACATGACATGCAGGAAAAAAATAGTAGGCTTAATCGTGCACACGACTTACTAATTCGATTAACTAAATTGTGCGCATGTTTTAGTAAATCGATGGAGTGAATTAGTAAATCGTGCGCATGATTTAATTTTTTTTCTTGCATGTCATGTGTTGGGCTCCGTAGTTGTATATTAGAAAATGCACAGTTTTCTCTTTTGGAGAAACAAAAAAACAAAACAAAATTGACTCATCTTGCATTCACATGCTCAATACAAATTGTTGTCCTTTGAAATGCTTTCTAGAATAAGAATGTCCCTTAAAGTCACCATGAAATAAAAACGGAATGTTGCATTATTTATTTTTAAATGATTTATCTGTGCAGATCCTTATTATTTTTTTAATTCATGTACCATCATGTAATCTTTAATTCAAAACATTAAGGTAAAGTTCAATCCCTTTTCTCCAGCAAACTGTCACTCCACGACGAACTACTTGCCTCTGTTTAGTTTACAATGACCAGTTTTCTATGATCCAATTAATTCCTTATGGACACAATGTATTCCTGCCCTTTTTTTTTTTTTTTTTTTTGATAAACAGTTTGGCTTGAATATCACAATTAGCAAGAAAAGCAGTGAAGAGAGAGAGGGCAAATAGTTTGCAGTTTAGCTCAGTATTGCCGTCTAATCAGCCAATATTGTCTTAAATAGCCACACTTCATCTTTTTATAACCAAATGTAGCCTATTCAATCTTGAGTTTGGTGAACTGTTGCAACGATTTTTTTTTTGTGTGTGAAAAATTAGTTTTGGACATACAAGGTAATAACAAATAAATTAAAAAATCCCTTAAAGTAACTGCAAAAAAAATTCTGTTCAGAGCATGCCCACGCCCCACGCAATGTTCTCACCTTTTCCCCCCCTTACCTGTTTGCATCCCTGATAATGTAATGAAGTATAATATTAATGAATAAATTAGGATAATTATCATTATTATTATTGTATAGTCATATTGAATAGGTTTCATAAAACCAACAGTGAAAGTGAATGTAACCCATACTCTGAATATGTGCTCTGCATTTAACCTATAGTGCACACACATTTGGAATAGTGAGTAGTGAACACACACACTGCAAACCGTGGACACACACCCGGCTAGTGGGTGTCATTTCCTGCCAGTATTGAGAATCGAACCTGCAACTTCCGGGTTACCAGTCTGACTCCTCTAACCATTAGGCCACAATTGCCCCAATTCAGTGTGAACATGACCTGAGATGACTGGAGCAGAGTTTTTTTGTTGTTGTTGTTTTTTGACTGTTTAACTCTGTTTACAGTACAATGGAATTATGATGGTAAGATATTGTATCATTGGTTTAATTAAAATAATAATAAAAAGTCATATTGAATGGATTCCGTAAAAACAACAGTGTGAATGTGGCCTGAGAAAACGGAAGTATTTTTTTAAAAAACTGCTTTAAAAAAAAAAAAAAAAAATAGCGCACACTGCAAATCATGGAGACACACACCCGGAGCAGTGGGTGTGTGTGTCATTTCCGGCCGGTATTGAGAATCAAACACGCAACCTTTGGGTTACCAGTCTGACTCACTAACCATTAGGCCACAACTGCACCAATTCAGTGTGCATGTGGCCTAAGATGAATGAAGTAGAGTTTTTTTTTATTTTTATTATTCATTTATTTTTTTACTGTTTAACTCTGTTTACAGTACAATAGTATTATTATGATATATTGCATTATTGGTTTACTTAAAATAAGTTATATTGAATGAGTTTCGTAAAAACAACAGTGTGAATGTGGCCTGAGAAAACTGAAGTAGATTTTTAAAAACTAAACCATAGAGTCTAGGGTGAATTTTTCTCTATATCCTAATGCTAAAATTGACTGCAGGTTAACATTTTGAAGCTGACACTTTACAAATTTCCCTGTGGTTGCTGTATGTTTGTCCCTTTTTTTTTTTTTACCCCAATGGGTTTGCATCCCTGCAAAATTAACCCTTATGTTTGAATTCTGCATCAATTTTGTTGGAGTGGGTCAAATTGGCCCCAATTGGATTCAATACAATTCCCCAAAAATCACACTATAAAAAAAAAATAAAAAAAACAGAGAATCAGGTACAAACAATTAATATAATACTTTTCACACATTACAAAGAATAAATATCTAAATTTATGAAAAATAAAAAAGTTTTTAACCACTATTTATAAGACTGCCCCTCCTTCACACCTGTGGGACGTTTGCCATTACACATTTATAACATTAATATCTTTGTCTAAACCTAAAGTAATCTTGACAAACTAAATATCATTTGAAAGCTTTCAGACTGTAGTTTTCATATGATTGATTTTCAAAAGAAATGACAGCGCTAGATGGCAATAGGTTCTCTATTTGCGATGCGATGCCCTGCTTCTTTCTGTATGATTTTTATGTTTGTTTTAGAGGTTGAATTCAAATCAGATATTAACACTACTGCCCAAACTACTTTTGAATAGGATGGAAATATATTATTCAGATCGCTCAAACCATATATGGATTTGCATTTGTCATTGTCACCAGTGGAGCCTGGAAATCATCTAGTGGAAAGGTTTGGTACTGCACCCAAAAATTTTTACTAAACATGATTTTTTTTAGATATCATCATAAAATTTAGCACACTTGTACAGATGTTTGGCTTTGATTATCTTGACGTTCTAGAGTTTAACACGTTTTGCAAAAATAAAAAGTGATATTTTCTATTTAAATTAGTTTCACTTTTTTACTTCTACAATAATCTGCCAAGTGTCCCCTTTAAAAGGACACAAAACTGTGCTCCAAAATATGTGCTCCAAAGTTTTCAAGATTTATAACAATTTAAGTTTGAAATGTCCTTTTCAGGTCTATACTCATAAAGTGTGTCTGACAGTTAACAGGTTAAACAGTTTTGTTTTTACAAACTTTGAAAATAAAGTGGTTAAACTCAGCAAGACACTGGTGCTTTAGGACTAGACTTGAAGAGCTCTGACATGCAACAATGAAATGTTATTATTTTGGGTCTGTACACTTGCTTTTGAATAGCTGTCTATATGGGTCAAATTGACACACGAACTTCAAAATCGTATAAAATTTCTATATGCAGATTTCACAACACAATGAGAGGGTCACAAAAATGTCAAGAAAAACAACATAGGTTAAATACTATTATTTCAGGCTATGTCTACATCAATCCGTATACATTTAAAAATGGATCTTTAATTTAAAAATGCTCCTTATCCACACTAGCGTTTAAGCGTTTTCCAAAAGTTGCTCATCTACACTGAAACGTCTGAAAATCACTTTACTGCACATGCGTAAAACATACTAAAAGCTCACAAACTGATGCAGAGATGGCAGATATAATAAAGTTCTCATGCTGTTCTTCTGGCACGATCGTTTTATTAGCATAATATCGCATCACTCACTGTTATGTCCAGGTCGCACTCAAAATTGTGTTTAAAACACAACTGTCATGGTTTGCCACGCAGGACCGCAAATGTGAGTAAATTCTCTGTCATCTTTACAGGAATATAATATGAAGATTCTACAAAGGAGCATTTATCTCGAGCAGTACTGTTAATGTAAATAGCAGGTGCAAAAATGTATCCACTGTGAGGAGCGTTTTCAGAAAGCTCCATTTTCCTTGACAAACATGCCATCTCGGTTTGGACGGAAGGCAAAAAAAAAAGATGCGGAAGGAGAGAAAATGATGAATTTTCAAATGAACAATGTATTATGGAGCTTTTCCACTGCATGGTACGGCTTGGTACCGCATGGTACGGTTCGCTTAAATAGTACCACCTCGGTGGAGGTCCCAAGCGTCCCGTACCGATACTAAATGCGACGTGTAAACACTGCAGATCACTGATTGGTCAAAGAGAATCATTACTACTGGCGTCATTGGATTTCAAACGAGACCCCAAACCCACTAAATTTAAATAGTCAGTAACAGCGACCGCAGTGTCATTTGTTCGCACAACTTTTTCAAACGACTTGATTTAAACGACCGTCACACACAACTTGAAAAAAGAAATGGCTATATCGTGGTCGGTAGACAAGGTGCAGACTTGTTGGTAGCCGAGGAGCGGATCTACCGAAGTAGAGGCGGCTCAACTACATGATCAGTGTGTAAAATCCCACCCACTTTGAAGCGGTACTAAACTGCAGTGGAAAAGTGCCATTAGTGTGGACAAGGCCTCAGATAGTTTGAAAAAGAAATGATAGCTCCTTTTTTAACATCTGTGGGTGACAGTATTTTTCTGTATTAAAATAAGTGAGGAAAAGCTCTTTTTTTTTTTTTTACTTTCACAGGCTAGTAAAAAATCAACATAAAATATAACCAAGAAATCTTTTTATTTTGGGTCTGTACAGTTGCCTTATAACATTAAAATATGCAGGCCAAATTGACCCACGAACATCACAAACGTAATAGAAACTGTGTGTATATGTCAAAACACATCAGCGTGTTGAAACTTAGCTTGCATCCTAAATGAGGAAAAAGTCACAATGTCAAAGAAAAAGGAAAAAAACGGTTAACCGTCATTTCAGTCAACTTAAAAATGGAAATGGGTCTAATTGAGATTCAAAGACCTTTCTTCATCTGCTTTCTCTCAGCTCCAGAGGAACATTCTGGCTTCCAATCCACGTGTAACCAGATTTCACATCAACTGGGAGGGATGTGCTGAGAAAATGGAGGATTTGGAGAACGTGGACCCCGCGCCTAACACCATGCTGCCGCCGAACTGCCCCCCGGGAAAAGCACCTCCACTGGGACTGGTGCCAGACAACTCCATGGACTGTTTGTAGTGACGCAGGCTCCTGTAAATAATCCTCACATCTCAAGGCTCATCCATGAGCTCAGGTCAATCTGGACACTGTGGAGGAGAGGGAGGCGGGATTATTCAAACACATCAGAAAAAGGGAGAAAAAAAAAAAGGTTTATCTAATTTTGTCACACCTGTTTGAAACAAATCAGTGGTGTGCAGAATATGGCAGATCCTCCGGTACGCAATAAACATTTTTGCTTTTCACTTTGAAACATGAATGGAGAGTTGGTGAGTCATGTATCTAAGACATGATTTAGGTATTAGGATGTGCTCTATCTAATGTTGTTTGATCCAAAACCGACCCGTTCTCAAACCGAAAGGGGATAGGAGATCAGCTCAGTAGATAAGATGTCAGATGCATAGTTGATTTAACAGACACAGTCGGCAATACTTTGCGTAAAAGGTTGCAGCAACTCTGGATGATGTTGTTTTGTGGGTGTGACTGTATTATAGTGTGTGTGTGTGTGTGTGTGTGTGTGTGTGTGTTTGTGTGTGTATATATATATATATATGTGTCTTTTTGTATGCCTGTTCTCATTGAAATAAATGTTTTGTTACGTGATCATGCTCATTGAAGCCGTTTTACTTCGATTTGTGATGTGCACAGAGTGGATACAGCTGTGCAGTCTTTTCATTCATAAAAAAGCTGTTGTGTTGCATTATGCAGGAGTTCACCATGTTTGGAGTGACAAGCTGCTTGCTTGTTGTTGCTTGGCAACATGGACTATTGCAGCATCTGTGACAAGACCTCAAAGTATAATCCTTTAAAAAAAAAAAAAAAAAAAAAATTAAATCAGTGTTCAATTAATATCAGCGTCCCTTTATGGGGTTTACTCCTTTCTTTTATTGCACCGCATTATTAATGCAGTTGCTATGCACAGTAAAGCACGCATATGTGTGCATCACAAAATGCGTTGCTAAGGACTCGTTTTCCCGTCTTTTGCACGACGAATCGCTTTATTGCAACTGATCGCGCACATTTGTTGCCGAAATGCAATGCTTATACCTGCACATATGACCTCAAGAGTGGTTGTTTTGCAGAAGACAGACCTCGTTTTAATATTCCATAGACGTAGGGTGTCCGCGTGCCTCAAATTCTGACCAACTTTCTAAAAATAGACTGTCTTGACGTCATACAGCCTATCACGGATTAGTCTAGCGGGAGGGGTCTGCGCGGCCATTTCGCTAACAAACACACCGCAGAGGATCATCAAAGGATTATGAATGAAACCGAATCTGTATTGAGAAGGCTAAATACCGCGTACGCTTACAAAGACGGAAAGCGAACAGAGAAACTTGTGTTATTGGAATGAAAATAGATGACGTTATTTGTCAGTTTGCGGGGGCGGGATAAAGTTCTACAGATAGATATCGGTTGGCCAATCATCGCTCTCCCTGCGCTTGATTGCTGACCTTTTGTCCAATCAGCTTCGGACTCGGTTAGCGCGTCATAAGCATAACGGCCAATAGGCATCGCGTGGAGGCGGGTCTCACTGAAGCAGGAGTTCCCTCTAGCTGTGGATAGAGGATTAATGGAGGGGGTCTGACTGTCGAATTATGCGAACTACATAGTGCACAAGAGCGAATTGCTTTATCAACATAAACAAGCAAACGTTCACGCTACCGAAAAGGCACGGAGAAGTCGGCGTGCTGCGACAGGAATCGCGCACGGACGGTGAAAACAAGGGCTTGTGTCGCTCAAGTCGAGGGCCTCGCTGAGGGTTAGCAGAGCGAGGAAGAAGGAGCGATAGAAGGAGAAGAAGACAGGCTCTTAGTACTATTTCAACGGACTGGACCTGACCCAGGAGAACCGAGAGACATTACCGAACCCGAAGCACAGCAATCGGACAGCAACTGTTAGCTAGCTAGCGCGCGCTCGCTAGCTAGCTAACCAACTAACTAGCCACTATCAACCTCCAGACTTTATGTGATCTGACAGCATACTGTGATCCCGTGAGTTATGACCAGACATAGCTAGTGCAACGGCCGCAGAAATCGTATGATCATTAAGGGGACGGAGTCTGAAGACAGTTGGCGTAAAGAAAAGTCGATTTAGATCTGTTATACCTGGCCTGCAATCATGGGCAACGCGCCCACCGCCAAGAACAAGGGCAATGAGATGGAGAGCGGTAAGTGCTTGTGTGTTTACTTGAATTAGTCACACTCAGGCTGTGTTTCAAAGCTTAGTGAGCTGCCTGTTTTCCTGGACTGATCGTGGCCATTCATTTCCATTGAATGAATGGCCAACATGATGGGACTGACATGGTTAAAGGGATAGTTCACCCAAAAATGACGGATCTGTATGACTTTCTTCTGTGGAGCACAAAAGGGGAGTTACATTCACTTTCAAAGTATGAAAAAAGATATAGTTAAAGTCAGTAGTGACTGAGGCTGTCAGTTCATAATAACATCTCTGGGTTGAAAGAAACATAGTAAATGACATTTTTGGGTCACACTTTATATTATGCGTCTTTAACTACTGTGTACGTGAATTAAAAATGTACTTATTGTGTTTGTTGCATTGCAAACACTTTTGCTACTATTAAGGTGGTATACGAGTAAAGTTAGAGACAGGTTTGGTAGTATGGTTAGGTTTAAGGGTGGGGTAAGTGAAGGGTTAACAGTGTAATTATAGACGTTAATTACATGCAGGTATTTTTAAAACATAGGTACAATGTAAAAAGGTATGCACACAAGTTTATTGTATCAGAAAGTATTAATTTACATGTTAGTTATATAGTTAAAGACACTTAATATAAATAGTCTGGGACCCTTTTTTTTTTTTTTTCATTAAAGTCATGAAACTGAAGCTGCGATCATATTTTCTTCCATATTGTAACGGCTTCCCGAACAAGAAAAAATGTAGGGCGGGACTTGATTTTGATCAGGAATTGATTGGATGGTTGTGGTTTGCTATTGGTAGATCTCATGTGAGTGACAGTAAACATGTCATCAGAGAAGAGATGTCTGCTGGAGGGAGTGGAAGCTATTTTGATGAAAGATTATGAGGATATTCATAAAGAAATGATGTGCATTGTGCACAGATAATTTATAATAAATATTGCGATATTTCACAAAGAAACAAGAATTGTCATTTTTGGTTTCATGGTCTTGTATTCCAAGATGCTATATGATCTTCTAATAAAGGCCCATGATCTTAATCACTTTCACTGACTGCTTTGAGATGTTACAGTCAAGTGTGATTGTCAGACCCGGCTTGCCCTTGATTATGACACTGAGAGTGAGTCTAAAAATTTCAAACAAATTGCAAAACAGTCTATTTACTCGTTCAGATTGTACACTTCCTTTGCAACTAGTCATAACCATTTAGCCTCTTGATAAACATCAGTACCTTGTGGATTTATAGGTGCTAATGTTATTATAGTGGTCTAAATTGTCACTCAGTTTAGCATTACATTTGATACAACTGCGCAGTAATATGATAATGGGTTTGCATTTACTACCTGAGAAATGGCTTGTGGAGTGAATCTCAGGAAATGTTTTCAAGGATTCTTTTGTGTAAACACTTAAGATTGTCAGAAAGTTTTGGTGAATCTCTCCAGCCAGCCTCTTGTAGTATTGTTGCACAAGCCAAGAACCTTTTAGGACAGATTTGGTGGTTTCAGTGCTTGCCAAATACTATATTATTCTATGCTATATATCTAGAAATGTTAAAGCAGGATAAATGTAGGCTTATTATTTTAGTTCACCTAGAGAATTACAGTTCTGCCACCATTTACTCACCCTCATATAATACATGTTTTGTTTTGTTTCACAAAAGATATTTTGAAGTATATCAAAGATGCTCTTTTCCATACAATGAAATTAAATGGAAATGGTTGTTGATCTCAAATGTCCAAAAGTGTGCTATGTACTGCGATAGAAAGATTTTGCGTTAGTAATCCCTTCAATTTGTGTCCGATTGGTTTTTTGTTTTGTTTTTTCAACATGAACGATAAAAACAATGACAGCCAATCAGAATCCATCCTGCTTTAAAGGGCTCGAGCTGCCGACAAAACTCAGAGCGCACAAATAATAAACAATGATATCGTCCGCTGGTGTGGACGCTAATATAGCTATTGTTATAGTTATCTTTACAGTTATTGTTCTTGATGTGAACTGGCCTTCAATCTTTGCAAGGAGCTCATGTTGGTGCTGTTCTTTGAAAAAAGTATCGTTATTGGAAGCCAGATATGCAAGAATATACTCCAGTGCTTCCCACAGGTTAGATACTTGTGGTGGTAGCCGGGTGGAAAATCCCCCTATTACTTGCGGCACAAAAATGGTCTACAACATGTGACAAACAACAAATAATGTGATCATTACATGGCTTCTATTACATTTAATTACATACTAGTATTATGCTTTATTATGCATTGTGAATTATGCAAAATTACAGCATTTAAATGGTCAAGTTCTCCTTGCTTTGTCATATAGGCTAGTGTCTCTCTCAGTGAATGGGACACAGATTTTACTGATACTAGTAAAATCGATATATTGAATAATAGGACTACATCGATTCTCGATCAATACAGTAAATCTGGATTGATCCTGATATTTTCTCTCTTGAGTCGATTCTGAACTTAGTTTTAACAGCAGATGGCGCTCTAGGCTAGTTTTAACCATACACTCTCAAACGCTCACGAAGAAGACTGCTGGCCAGCACTTCTACGTTCGGCTGAGTCAAGTGGTTAAATATACTTGCTCCTCGGCTCAGAGTGATTTTATGATGCGAGATTTGTAATTCGCTTCAACCTTTTCGAACTTTATGAATGATTAAGTTTAAGTGGTGTGTGTGTGTGTAAAGGTACTGAAAGCAAGAAGAGTTTGAATGAAATACAATGTATTATTATAAACAAGACCAAACAAGACTCTTATTTTGAAATGCCTATACTATTGCGGGCTGATCCTTCAGATGAGATAGATAAAATATGCGTTCTTACAGCCGTCTCTAAAACATATTATATAAAGGCCATAAAGTAGACCTTGTCATAATTCATCAGCTCGAGTTTATTAGCAATTGCTTGGCATAGCGCTGTTCATTGAGAATCACTTTGAAGCAGTCTGAAGCACTGTTGCGCAAGCCTGTAGAATGCGCAACAGCAACGCCTTGTGACATTGAAACGTGCTGCGCTCTTTTTTTTTAAAAATATTTAAAAAAAAAAATTATTTTATGCAATCATAGCCTTTTGAAGTTTAATATCGCAATTTATGTTTTTCCATCCCCAAAATATAAGATGTCTTAATGATAATTAAGACGTTTGTTTTACCATTTCATGTATGGAACTTTTTATGACATTAAATTTAAGAAAACTCACCCAGAGGGATGTTGCTTTATTCGCACACTTGCTCCTAAATACATTTTACAGTTCGCATGGCCCGCACTGTCAAGCCCTGTCTTTGTGAAATATCCGCCGTCTCTGCAGCGCACATGGGAATGTCAGTGGAGTATCTCTTGGAACCTATGGTTAGTTTATTTGGCAGCTGAAACAATGAACTGCGATTAAACTATAATAAAGTCACGGGCAGTCTTCATAGGTGCAATTCTCTTCTTGCATATCAGTTGAATCTCTCCCTCAATAAATTGAATTTATCTCTAAGTCGAATAGCCTGATGTCCTCGCCCATTTTAACTTCATAGTGTGGCGATGATTGCATATCATCATAAATGGAAGCATGCTCCAGGAACAGCTGAGGAAAGGGGCCCTAATTCGGCAGCCGCAGTGGATTTCATGAGAAAGGAATCTCTGACCCCAAGGGTCAAACCAGCAGTAATTGTATTTATGAGGGGGATGTGAGTGAAGAGGACCCGAAACATAAACACAGGCCTGCCATGAGTCTTCAGAGAGCACTTGGGAACCATTGCAAGGAGGAGGAGGTGGTCCAGGCTGGTGAAGTCGTGGAGGCGGGGTCATATGATGCAGCCTGTGTGATCCAGTCAGCCTGGAGTGTTGATGCTGAACAGTCTCTTGAACATCATGTGATGACCACTGTTATGAACAAGACCACTTTGTGTGTGGCCTTCTGTCTGCATCTTCAGGCGATGTAATCTTTATGCTTTCTGTCTTTTCCTTTTGGAAAACTTTGCTTTGGTTCTGCTTTCTTGTGTGAGTTTTGCTTCACAGCATCAAATGTCTCCAGGATATTCCTTCATTTTATAAATGCTTTTTGCCTGCTAGGGATGGGTGGTATGATAATATTTGTATACACTGTGACAGTAGAACTGTCTGGTAGAGACTTTGCTAAGCTATATGGGCGTAGTGGTACACAAAAATCACGGTTCGGTACGTACCTTGGTTTTGAAATCACTGTTCGGTACACAAGGGAAAAAGGCTGTTTTTCTTGTTTATTAAACGGTTGTTTACTGAACAAATTGTTTCTCTGTCTCTTAAATAAATTAAATAATTCGTTTTCTTAAAGATAAAAAAAAAAGATCTATCTCTTCTAATGCTGTAAATTAGCCTATATAGGGAGCCCTTACTTACACATTAGTATAATATAACAAAGGTTACAATTAACAACAGAGCCCTATTAACTATTAAATTCAGTTGCTATTTATTAGATATAATCAACTCTCAGAAATTGTATGCAAACATGTAAACTGCATAGAAGGCTGTTTTTGCATTAATCTTAGTAGTAGCCATCACAATTTGTTTTCATGACCGATTAAAACAGGCCTACATTAAACATAGTGCGTATATTTAGTGAAAAAGTTCATTTCTTTAGCGAACTAATGAGCTGTGGACCCGGAATGACATGAAACGTTTACCTCAGAAATGTAATGGTACATGACATTGTTCACAAGCTGTTTTATTGATGTCTTTCCACTGTTGAAACACTGATTTAGCGATTACACGAGATCCATTTCAGTAAGTTATACTGTATCTTTCAACACGCCTTCAAATGTTTATTCATGTTTATTCTAGAATTAAAGAGGAAGAGATGGTCAAAATGGCCTTTATTGTTTGAATTTCATGATAAAATGGACAGAATTTGAGAGATGAGACTTGTTTTTTCTTATAGAAAGTAACAAAACACAGAGCTTATTGCTGGTTAAAAGTTGTTAATGGGCTACAACTCTGTATTTGTTGGTACCAAACCGAAAGACGGGAACCAAAAATTCTCGGTACGAATACGTGTCCCGTTCACCCCTACTATGCTGTTTACCATGGTACTGACAACATATCAAGCATCAAGTCTGCTTTGCCTTATTTATATGTAAGAACAATCGGGTAACATGAAGTAATCCGAAAATACAAAGAATTTGCCGCTGTCGCCTCTGACTTGCTTAGTTGGGGATACTTGATATTCAACAATAGCCGCTTCGGGCCGAACGGTTCTCATTGCGTAACCGTTCCATTCCGTGCCGATCCGGACCAGCTGGTATGGTTCCGGTTTCGTTTCCACTGTGGGGTGGATAACGGCTGATCTTTGGAATGTAATATAAAAGCATCAGTCGTTGCCTTGGTAACATAATGGTTTACTTATGATATGAGATTTATTAACAACCGCGTTATGGCGGATGATTAGATATTTCTTTTAATTTTATTATTAATTTGTTTTTACTTCGCTCAAATAGAGCGCTTAGACAGCTACGGAGAAACTGGTAGCCAGGCAACAGACAAATGATCAATCCTGTGTGCCGACGTCAGTTCACGGAATCTACCAGCACGATTCCGGGCCAAGAGCGGTTTGTAACCGTGCCGTGCCGTACCGTACCAGGCTCCAGTGGAAACACAACTTGAACCGTTCCTTACCATTCTAAGAACCGTTCGGCCCTGCGGTGGAAAAGCGGCTAATGTTTTTGTTCTGCCTGCATTGATACCACTGTATGCAAACTGAACTGAGCTTGATGATGACATCACTGTTTTCTTCAGAGCTGCTGTGTGTGTGTGTGTGTGTATATATATATATATATATATATATATATATATATATATATATATATATATATATATATATATATATATATAATATATATATATATATATATAAATTAACTAAATTAATAACTAATGATTTTTACAACTGAATCAGTACTGAACTTACTTAAGCTGGACAATGACACCATTTTCTTCTAGAGTGGCTGTACAGCCAAAATGATGTTCCCTCTATCACTGTAAAGCTGCTTTGTTACAATCTGCATTGTAAAAAGTCAAAAACCTTTCAAGGCCCCTTTCAAGCCTAGCGTGCATCAGGCGTAGTAAGTGTCGGTGAAACAGATATGTGTGAAATGGATCTCAGTGGCATGCTGCTGCTAGAATCTATGTGTGAAGAGTGGATTTCTATTTGCATGTGACTGCATGTCATTTGAATATGCTTGATACATTCAGTTGCAAGGATGGATAGATTTTTTTTTTTTTTTTTTGTGGTGGGCTTTTGCACTCCCTCCCCTGGTTGGAATGGGGGACTTTGTTTACGGCGTTCTTCATATCCCTATCTGCTCCATTGCCGGTGGACTGCCCTGATCCCCAGAGACAGGTGCTGGCTGCCATCCGGGGCCATGAGCCAGGGAGATCCATATTTTACCATCTGCTCTGACAGAGAGGACAACATGGCAGACAACGCTGTGGAAAAGATCAAGGTACAACAGTAAGGGTTAACGCTAAGGTGGGCTGTGGTGGAAACAGAAGTCCCTGACTGTTCAAGGAAGCCCACGGGAGGAAACGGGGTGTGTGAGCCCGGCACAGGAAGGCAAGGAAACGGAGAAGGTTCAGCCCTGTCTGCCTGCCCTGAGTCCCGAATCTTCAGAGAGGTCAAGACAGAAGTATCTCGTACAAGAAGGACCCTAACTTCTCTTTTGCAAAAAGAGTTTTGAAACACAACTGTACAAAGTCGGATGCCTTTACGCCACGCTTACTTTCACGGTTGTCTACAATGTCAGTGCTGCAGAGGTTGGCAGAGAGGCTGTTCCAGCGAGCCGGTCCCTGTCTCGGAGACTCTAGCGGTGGGGAGGGCAGCTACTACCAGTCCCAGGATGAGTCAGAGGCCTCTTGCTGGAGTGAGTGACTGACTTGAGGAATTATGTGGGTTAAGACTGCTGGCACAGTGAGTGTTTGGATATAACTGTGGAAGGCGGGGCTTGGCAAAGGGGCGGAGAAACATGCATGTCTAAAGGTCTCCAGAGAGTGAGAGAGAAAGAGAGAGAGAGAGAGAGAGAGAGAGAGATCAACTGATTATTATTATTTTAAATATTTCACTTTTGATTATGGATACCTTTAAATATTACACCTTTGATTATGTATAGTGATAGACTGGAGTATCAGCCAAGCTATTTGACCAATTGAGTTCAATAGATGATAAACAGTTTCTTTTTGCATTTAAGTAAATGTTGTTTAAAAGAAGTCTTTTCAGAAAATTGATTTCATTACCATCGTATAATGTATATCTTATTGTTTTGAGTACCTTGCTTTCCTTTATCATAATGGGGATCCCATTATGGTGAAGATATTCGGTTTAACAAAAGTTATGTTGTAAACTAAAGTCATGTGTGATATGGAGATTGAGTTTAAATTAGCACCTCTCTGTGTGCTTTGTGGATTGATGTGGGACTGCTGACACACACATATTGGGTACAAAGCCCTTTTTTATTCATCTCCTAATGTTTGTGCTGTTGCCTGGTGTTGGCTGCGTCATACAGGAGTTCCAGGGAAGCTGGCTGTCTGTCTCCTGGAAACCTGTCAGTGTATCCTGCTTTGTTGGGGTCCCAGTCTTCTGCTGTTCCTGCCAGTCTGAATTATGAACTAATGCTAACAGCATTACCCATTCATGCTGTGATTACCCCCTCTCAAATGACTGTTGGGTGAGACTTTTTGAATATCTGCCGATTGCACTACAAGCGCTTAATTTGTGGTTTGACATGTTTAACAGGTGGAGTCTTCATAGCTTCTGTTAAATCAGTCCTTTTTTGTCAACTCTTCTGTTTTCAACTTTTCTCTGGTCGGCTATTCTCTGCTCCCTGACACTTTAAAAGGCTCAACCTTAAAAAACCCACCAGGGAACATTGTCGATTACTTAAAATAACTCCTACCTTTACCAACTCTGTATCCACAAAGTCAGCCTGCAGGAGCATGCCAAGTATCTGAGAGCTGAAAAGAGATTATACCTAGACTAGGGCAGCACCTATAGTCTTGAGAAATGAGGTCATGGAGAGACTTACCAAAGGTGTCCCTGTCCCTTGAGTCTCCACCTGGCCAGGGTGGCTGGATCTGGCTCAGTCTTTAAATCCATCTGTCCCTGACTCTTCCTGTGCCTCTGCCTCACTCTTGCTGTGTCACTGCATTTATTCCCTGAAAGAGTCTGAAATGCCAGGCCTGAGGCTGCCTGGTCTGCAAATGGGTGCTGTTCTCGTATATGTGTGTGTGTGTGTGTGTGTGTGTGTGTGTGTGTGTGTGTGTGTGTGTGTGTGTGTTTTTGTGGACCAGCGGCACTCCTGAAGTCGATGCACCACTAGCCGACCCCTTTTGGTGTGCGTCAGAGTGAGCAACAGCAGCCGAGGGCAACACACTGATTGATCTAACTAATCAATTGTGGACTCTGTCCTCTAGTGGACAATGCCAAAGATTGAGGGACCAACAGGATGCACTTTATGCCTACCCCTTTTGTGTTCACTTAACTTCTCCACAAGTTGGAGTCTTTTTAACCTTCATTTCTCCACTTCTCCGTTCCTTCGCTTCTTTAAGTTGATAGGAACTGCCACACTATCTGTTTATTGTCCATGTGCCTCATTAGATGCAACACTGCTGTTATAGGTTTGCCCCTCCCCTTAGCGACCAGGTCCCTATTTGGATCAATCTAGTGCATGTGTTTGTGTATGTGCTTGCATTTTAGGTGTGTGTGTTCCACTTGAGGGTGAGTGGAATAGCACTGTGTACAGAATAAATATTGATACAAATGAAGCATGAGGCCGATTGATTTACCAGGGTGATGTCCGCAGAGTGGAGCTGCAGAAAGCGAGGGCTTTAGTTCAGCATTCAGCACTCAAGGTAAAGCAGGAACGGCAGACTGAATCATCAGCTGTGTGAAGTGCACACCTGTAGCTTTGAGCTAAAGTGGATGCGAGGGTCAGGAGTGCAGGGACCTCTTGGGAAGAGGCGTAGGGTTATGAGCCTGATGCTGTGAAGAAGAGAAGAAAGGAGGTACCGTCTCGGCAGGGCCCATGTGTGACCGAAAAAGCTCCAGAAGGCATGGTTCGAAGCGGGAATCTCGTTCTTCAGGAGAATCTCGTTCTTCAGGAGGATCAGTGGATGGAGGAGGGGGAGGAGGTGGTGTTGGTGGAGGAGGAGGAGTGGAGGGTCCCACGCTCCTAGTGGACGGTAAGGGCACGGCTAACTTTGTGTGGGAATCGGTTATTTCCCTCCTGTAGTCATGGCACCCGTTTGTCAGGGAAGCCAGCACAAAGGCAAGGATCATATCCTGAGCCATTTATGAATTTGCAGCAGGGCTATTTTTATGTGTGGCTGATGTAATTCTTTGATTTTTCTTTTCGGCTGTTTGTGCAGTGTAGCTGTTGAGGTCTGACCTTTGTTTTGAATCTGTTTCAAGCACCTTTTGTTGTTTTATTGAATGTTGGATCAGTATCGAGTTTAGGTGAACTTTGGACACTGTCCTCTCCCCTGCATCTATCTTTTACTGTAGTTCCTCTACAGATGATCTAAATGAAGTAGAAATATGACCCTGGAGTGTGTGCAGTCCCATCAACCACTGCGTTTGTGAGAGAGACACTCCTGAACCTCTCTCAGAGATAAGTCAGGGGAATTGACAGGAAGTTGTGGGGTGAGGCTCTTTCTCTGGCTCTGCCTGGAGCATGTGGATCGGAGATAATGGCAGTAGATTTGAGCGTGACTAACCTCGCTTTACGATGTCTGCCTCTTTCACCACTGAGGGAGATCGTTTAATGCCCCTACTTCAGATTTAAAAGCATTGCGCTTTGGGAGGGTCCTCAGTGGCAGCAATCTAACTGCGTTTATTTGGACATCTCTTGGGTGCAACAGTTGGATCTTCTCAGTGGCAGTGACAGCTTGCATTTCCCCAGAGTGAGCGCTGGTGTTGTGGAATGAGGAAGAGCCTGTAATCTGAACGTTCCCACACAGCCCCATAAGAAAAAGAAGGCAGCTTGCTCAAATACATTTGTGTAACTTCATTGGTGCATTCACTCAGATTATTTTCTCGCTGTTTCTGAATAAGAAATTCCCACATACATGCACACACTGAAAGATCTATGAAGTGAGAAAGTCAGTAGATATTGATTTGTGTCTGAGCTTTCGTTCTGTCATGGTGGGCTCAGGAAGTATTAGATAACATGAGCTCAGTCGATGTGGTTTTAACAACAGTGGAAATTAGAACAGGCCTTACCACGAACAGGCAATGAGAGTGATTGCCAGAGGCTCTGAACACACAACAAACATGATGAAAAACGGAAGTGGCCAATACTGTGGGGACCACTAACTTGTAAACTTGTATATAATGGAGATGCTAGTGTAGCTTTGCCCTGGAAGTCCCCAAACTGTTCTTATTTCCGTTTTAGGTAACACTTTACTTGAAACCTTTTATATAACTTTTGTTAGTTATTTCTGAAAATATATAATGCATTACAACTTACATTATGAATACCTTTTTATAATGCATTAGTCATTAAGCCTCATGTAAAGACATAAAGGCCTCAAGTAAAGTATTAGCTAATTTTACATTGGAGCATTTATTATCTGTTAGTTTGAATAATGGCATGGTCAATAAAAGATGTAAATGCACTGTAAGTTAAATTACACTATATGGGTCATTGACGAATAAGGTTTTTAAAAATGTAAAAACAAAAAACATAATGGAGATATTAATTTTGAAGTTTTAAGTGTTAACAATGGGATTGTGGTTTTTATAATCAGTTAACACTGCTTTTGTCTTTTGTCTTTTTTTTTTTTTTTTTTTTTAAACAAGATGGACAAAATTTGTCACCAAAAAGTCATTCAGTTTATCCAAAATTTCCAGTTTATCCAAGTCCTTTGGACAAAAAAAAAGAAAAGACCCGTCACGTCATTGACCCATATACAAGATTGCATAGAATCTTGGAAAGCTCCACAGATACGCAGAAGTTCACTGATTTATACCTATAATCAACATGAATAAATAATGAAAACAAAAGCATGATGGAATGCCTATTGTTGAAAGTGTAAAAATGTAAACATTATTGGTAATATTTAATAAACTGCTTGTGTATAAAATACTTCAATCTGTAATAAAGATCATTATTGAGAATAAAGGGAATCATTTTTATTTATTTACAATGTGACATGTTTACATGAGATTCACTTTGTGCACATGCAGTGTGATGTGTAGAAAAATTAGATCTCAGCAGTCTTTCCAGACTCAAAACAGCACAGCTGACTGAAATGCCACAAGTTACTGTCATAAATAAGGGTAGACCAGCAACTCTGGACTTTAATGTGCTTTAGAGGCTGTAAAAGGTTGATGTTGGCAGCCATACTGATATAGTCACCTCTACTGTTTTTACATGTCCTACTTGTGTTGACATTTTTAACAGATTCAATAGGCAATGTCCCCTTGCTTAGAACAATAGTATGTCCCTGAGTGCAACATGGTACATGTTGTTCTGTTGTACACATAATCACACACATTATTTCTCCCATTCTCTTTGTACAGTTAAGGAGTTTCTCGCTAAAGCCAAAGAAGATTTCCTAAAGAAATGGGAGAACCCAGCACAGGTCAGTTAATCCCATTTTCTGCACTGCACACAATCACTTTGTCGGCCAGTTAGTTAGTGAGATTGTGTGCGCCCTCTTCTGGACACAAGGTGAACTGACCTGTTGTTTCAGTACACAACTTTTGTACTTGATACTCTGAGGAAGTAATAAAATGTAAAGTGAATGTAATTTGTTTGCTGTATTTCAGTAAAATTTTTGAAAATCATAGCTTGGTTATGTAGATATTTTTGTTAGTGTACATTGATATAGTATAATAAGTAAAATAATCACATCACAGGCAAGAAAGTTTGAGTACACAAGAACAGTCAGTGTCAAATTTGTTTTTGAACAAGCAAAATGTATTTACCTAAATTCCTCTCGATGTACAGAACACTGCATCTCTGGACCATTTTGAGAGGTTGAAGACTCTGGGCACTGGCTCGTTTGGGCGAGTCATGCTAGTCAAGCACAAAGAATCAGGCCAGCATTTTGCCATGAAGATCCTTGACAAACAGAAGGTAAGACACTCTCTCTCAGGAATCATCACTGAAAGGTGTGTGTACAGGTTTGACTATACTTGTGAGGGCCAAATGTCCTCATTTATAGAGTGAAATGTTATGACCAGTGTTACAAGTAACATGAGTTGCATGATCAGGTTACTTTTTTCAAGTAACTAGTAAAGTAACGCATTATCTTAATTTTGTTCTAAATTTAAATTTGTTCTAAGTTTTCTTTTTTTTTTCTTTTTTTTTTAGTTTTTTTTTTTATCATTAACAATATAAAAACAATGGAAGTACAGTATCTCACAGAAATGAGTACACCCCTTTTTGTAAATATTTTATTATATCTTTTCATGTGAGAACACTGAAGAAATGATACTTTGCTACAATGTAAAGTAGTGAGTGTACAGCTTGTATTACAGTGTAAATTTGCTGTCCCCTCAAAATAAATCCACACACCGCCATTAATGTCTAAACCCCTGGCCACAAAAGTGAGTACACCCCTAAGTGAAAATGTCCAAATTGGGCCCAAAGTGTCAATATTCACTTCTGTGAGATACTGTATATGCAATGTCCTCACTAATATAGTGAAACAAACTGTGTGTGTGTGTGCTTGCTGGAGCTTATTTTCTTGTGTATTTCAGGTGGTGAAACTGAAACAGATAGAACACACACTGAATGAGAAACGCATCCTGCAGGCTGTCAGCTTCCCGTTCCTGGTGCGATTGGAGCACTCGTTCAAGGTATCAGCTGTATGTGTGGTTGTGTTGTGTTTGTTTTTGTATGTGTGTGTATGTGTTAAGAGGGTTAGAGCTGCACTATATAACAAAATAACACAAATGTACATATCGCGATATGCGTATCGCAATGGCTTGAGATATCTGAATAATTTTATTAGGCTACTTCAAAAAGTTGTGAAAAGTTTTAGGTTGACGGATTTAGCAGAGAATAGACTGGGCAGGCGATTGTGTGTGTATATCTAAATGGTTTTGTACTCTTTTCTTTTGTGTATTCTCTACTCAGGATAATACTAACCTGTATATGGTAATGGAGTATGTTCCTGGAGGAGAGATGTTCTCTCACTTACGTAGAATCGGCCGGTTCAGGTGAGTTTTATCACACTAGTGGCATAAGCTTGCTCCATTGAGGCTTTAATTTGGGTTATTTTTAGTTAGTTTTAAGTTCGGGTTAGTTCACCCAAAAATGAAAATTGTCATGTCGTTCCACACCCATAAGATCTTCGTTCATCTTTGGAACACAAATTAAGATATTTTTGATTAAATCCGAGAGGTATATGACTCCTTCATTGACAGCAATTTAACCAACGCATTTAACCAAGCAACGAGAATACTTATTGTGCGCCAGAACAAAAATAACTGCTTTATTCAACAATTTCTTCTGTTCCCTGTCATTCTTCTAAGCTGTTTATGTTGTATAAACAGTGCAGCGCTTCCGTGTTCTACATCAGAAGAACGCCGACTCATTGGCTCATCACACTGTTCACGTGAACCAATACTGAGTATTCAGAATGGCGGTTCTGACAGAGAACCTGTAAGTGCTGCACTGTCTATACAAAACATCAATCTGCAGTTCAGATAATGAAATATTTGAGGGTAGTTGACATGCCATGTGTCAAACAGAGGCAACAGTGTCCTGACATGCTGTTGACCCCGTTTCATCTAAAACCATTCAAATTGATGTTTCTCCTCATTCTTGAATAGTTACTATGTTTGCAGGTCCCGTGATGTCTGTATATTTACGTTGTGTCTGTCTGTCTCTGTCCGGTGCAGTGAGCCTCATGCCCGATTCTACGCCGCCCAGATAGTTCTGACCTTTGAATACCTTCACTCACTTGATCTTATCTACCGAGATCTGAAGCCTGAAAACCTGCTTATAGACCAGCAGGGATACATACAGGTAAGCATGCAGGGTTTCGAATGAGATGGCTTTGTGTAATGATAGCAACTCCAAGACTGTCACATGGCTGCAGATACCTGACTTATGTTTGAGACCATACATGTATTCCACTGGGATCTGTTCATGTACAATATTTATCATCATTCTTCTTGCTCTTTTTATTAGGTAACAGATTTTGGTTTTGCTAAACGTGTAAAGGGCAGGACCTGGACACTGTGCGGCACGCCTGAGTACCTGGCGCCAGAAATCATCCTCAGTAAGGTTAGTAACAAAGCAACATTACTTGATCGGCATTGGCTAGTCCATTCCAGCATAACCTTGCCTCTTCCTCTTCCTCCTCCTCCTCCTCCTCTCTCTGTCTCTTAGGGTTATAATAAAGCAGTGGACTGGTGGGCTCTGGGAGTGCTGATCTATGAGATGGCTGCTGGTTACCCTCCATTCTTTGCCGACCAGCCTATTCAGATCTATGAGAAGATTGTCTCTGGGAAGGTGAGCACAGAATATCAGAACACGTGTTAATATTGTTGATATACACCAACTGTTAAAAATTGTTCCTTGAAATAATGGCAAAATTTAATTTAAATATTAGATGAAAAACTTAGAGTTAGTTTACCCTAAAATGAGTCATCATTTACTCGCCCTGGTGTTGTTCACTACATGTCTCATGTTTAATGTTTTAGAGGTATACAATAGGGTTTGGTAAAAAAAAAAAATTTGTTTTATTTAACGGAAATCCAGACCTTGGCCGTTGGTCTTCTGTGTACGGCTTTGTGTCATGGGCGTTTGTGAGACTCCGATAGTGCCGCAGTTCACTTCGACTCACCCAGAAAATAAAGTTGTGGGAAATCAAGATTAATAAAACCGCAGCGTGTAATGCAACTCCTAGAAATCCCAAAAAAGTGTAATAAAATATGTCTGATGACAGTCAGATGAACACAATGAATATATTCATCTCAGAGAAGAAGGTACACGAATTGTATTTGGGGAAAAAAAAAAAAAAAAAGAACAAGAATTAATACAAATGACAAAGCACATAACAAAAAATTACACTAAAATAAAAAATAAAAATAATAAGTATTCTAAATATTTATAAATACTTTTTTTTTAAATCTTCACAATTTTTATCAAATATTAAACTAAGCAAAAAAAAATGTAGTTATATTAAATTGCCAAATGTATTTTTTTTTTTTCTTTTTTTTTTTTTTTTCGGCCATAAATATATATTTTTGATTTTGAAATGACACTTTAACAACTATGAACGGTGTCATCTCAAGGATCCACCCAGTCAGGATCCAGGTGTCATTTAGATCCACCCAGTCTTCTTTCGCAACTGTTTCCATTGGTTTTGTGGTTTGGGTGTGATATTACATATATCAAATTAGGATTTGGCAGATAAACTGCTTTGAATCGTTTATTAAATAACATTGTATCAATTGTGATAACGTTTTCTGTTGTTTCGGAAGTCAATGCATCATGAATCCCAAGCACTGACAGTGTGTCTAAATCTTCCTCTAGGTCCGCTTCCCCTCGCATTTTAGCTCTGACCTGAAGGACCTGCTGAGGAACCTGCTGCAGGTAGATCTGACAAAGCGCTTCGGTAACCTCAAGAACGGCGTCAATGACATCAAGGGCCACAAATGGTTTGCAACCACCGACTGGATCGCAATCTACCAGAAGAAGGTACCCGAATCAGATTGTGTTCTAACTTATTACTTTTAGGGTTGGGAATCGTATAAATTTTTTCTAGTTCCAATTCCAGTTCTGCCTAACCATTCCGGTTCTGATTCCAGTTCCATTAAAATGATTAAACAACCAATAAAAACATAGTAGTAAGGGGGGGGAAATGCACAATACTCAACTCAGTCCTTTTTGAGTTTACTATACTTGTTTAACAGACTGCTAATCTCAACAAATTCACTAACACTTTACAATAAGGTTCATTAGTCAACATTAGTTAACTACATTAACTAATAATGAACAGTATTTATTCATCTTTAATAATGTATTAGTAAATGTTGAAATTAACATTAACAAAGTCAAGAGTTGTTTTTGTTAACATTATTTAATGCACTGTAAACTAACATGAACAATATGAACAGCTGCATTTTTATTAACTAAGGTTAACAAAGATTATTAAATACAGTAACAAATGTATTACTCATGGTTAGTTCAACAAATGAAACTTATTGTGAAGCGTTACCACAAATTCAACACAAATAAGATGCTTAAACACTCATATAAGATCCAGACTGGTGAAACAGAATATTTTTGCAAGTTAGATTCATAAAGACTTCACTTGTTTCTGAAAGAATTATTCAGTAATAGATACATTTTTAACAGTAATTTGTTGCCACCCAGTGGTGTAACAATGCAATCGATACAGTTGTTATTTTGTAGCACCCAGTTACTTTCAAAAGCTGATTTATTCTGTTTTGATCAGTAACTTAGACATCAGAGTATATATTTGAATAATAAACTTTTGTATACTTCTGTGATAATTAGAATATTTGTAACAGAAATAATGATACTGTGTTTGAAAAGATTGTTTGTGAAGCTGTTTATATGACATGACAACTGCTCTCTCTAGATCAGTGACCGTAGATTGAATGTTGCAATATTATTTTTGTCAAAGGTTTAATATACACGGACGAATCGTTGTCATTTAGGTATTAGATCATGTGGGTGATGAAATCGAGAACGGGATCTTTTAAAGATTAATCGTGCATCTCTCTCTCTCGCTCCCTCCCTCCCTCCATTGATATCTGACGTATATGGGTAGTGGGTGGGCTTTTCAGTGCATTCATTGCTATGATAGTCATGAGGTGAGACGTCTCTATTAAAGGATACGCGCTCCTCGCATTTCGCCCACCCATCACACCGGAGCCGTTTTCGGAACGGAAACTTATTTTGCACAGTTCCGGTACTTTTCAAAAAAACACTGTTCCCAACCCTACTTACAATGTTCTCATCTTTTCATCAACCTGATATCATTTACCCCCATTGTGCGAACAATTCATCACTACATGTTAAGGCCCTGATATACTCACAACAAAGTTTTTTTTTTTTTTTGTAATAAGTGACCAGTGATACATTGTAAGCGAAACCTCCCAACTCAGCTGACGCTGCTGTAAGTGACATTTAGATGAATATGTAAATATGCGCTGCACGCTGTGCTCTCAATAACAAAATAATCACATAACAGAAATGACAGCGGTGAGAAGTTAAGAAAGCATATGATCATAACGATGTGGATGTTTGCTCCTGCTCTGCAATTCAACACTCCAGTCTAGTCACGTCATGTTTATTTATATAGCATGTTATACAATAGACTGCTTTAAATCAATCAGCTTTTAATGATTAAAGATAAAACGGTGTCAGTTGGGGCTTTCACACCAGAGAAACATTTTCATAGTTCCTATAACTATTGTTGGAAGTACCTGCTTTTTGGAGTGTTAGCACCACATGAACTGGGAATTATTTTAGTTCTAGGAATGCCTTTTTTTGGGACTAAATTATCTCCTACTTCAGAGTAGGGTCTAACCCAGCACAGTAGGAATTACCAGTGACGTAAGTGTATGCTGATTGGCTGAACACATGCAAAACACTGGCACCCGCCATTTTTAAAAAGCCGTGTAAACCAGTGTTTCCCAACCTTGTGCCATGGCCTTTTTTGGGCCATGGCACAGTTTTGATAAGAAAAAAATCCCACAGCACACCACTATATAAAAATATAACAAAATTACACAAACATACATTGCTTCAAATAGTATATTAAAACTAGATATTATATTAAAAGTTGTACTCGTATTAAATGTGAAAAAAAGGTCATAGTATAATGTTTGTTGTTGCTGATAAAACAATTTAGGTATCGTCGCGGTCATGCGAAAACCTTGTATTTAGATAAACAATCGTCGATGTTTGCATTATAATATTATCATTTTATGAAAATCAAGGCCAAATGGAGTTGCAAGGTTTTTGACCATTGAATGACAGATATATTTTGTCTGTCACTGAAACGGCCACATCTGAGGCAGTAAGTGCATCACATTACTTATCAACGTACAAGATATAGAGTTTATTTAAAGAAAGGAAATATCACAATCCCAGACTCTTTCAAGAAAATTGTAAAAATGTGTTCTCATCTCTCATGCAACAGAAGTAGAAGTGGTTCAGTCAAAACGCTCCATCTGTATCTGCATGAGAGAATAATATATGAGCCATAAGTTTCTCGCTGACATGTTGCAAGCTTTATTTAACATCACAACTGACATAACATATGTAAAACATATGGAATAGTCAGATACGCAAATGATTATTTTTGATGTCACTACAGGGAAATAACCCGATTTATTAATAAAGTCATGTAAACCTGGTTTACTTGCGTTATCAGGTTACTGATGTGCATGTAAACGTGCTCACTGACACCGCAAATAAGCAGATGAGGACTTTATCCAGAGGTTTAGGAATATGCAGTGTGAAACGGTATCTTATGAATACCCAGGATTAACTGTCAATCCCGGGTATAGTATAAGCAGTGTGAAACGTGAATAAAGATAACCCAGGATTCCGTTTACCAGGGGTTTAGAATGACCCAGGGTTAATGATTTCAAGTGTGAAGAATGACCAACGCTGAAGTCCAGGCACTTCTCAACCTTTACGCCACTTTTAAGGTACCAAGCGAAACATGATTATGTATTTCTGCTCAGAAATGGCGGCATTGGGCATCAACCACACACCAAACTCTACAACACTTTTTCCGTATACTGTTTACTTTCTTTCTTCATTAGGACAGTTAAACAGATCGTATACTATCTTATACTTTTATTTGATAGAACTGTTAAACAGATCGTAAACTAATGAAGACTGAGAAAGGGAGTACTGTGTGCTTAGGCTCTGGCTAAGCTGTCCTTAGCACACTCAAAATAAAAGTCTGCTGCATTGTCAAAATTAAAGTCCCGCACAACAACCAGAGGACATAAGTGACTGCTTGCGTCATATTTCAAAGTTCCAACTGGCAGTGTGAATGCAACTAGGAAAATGGTCCTTGGGAACATTCAGTCCTCAGGACTGCCCTGGTGGCTAGTTCATAGAATTTAGTTTCTATAACTACCCGGTGCGAAAGTCCCCTAGTGTCACTTTCAATTAGAATTACAACTTAATTTACTATAAAGCGCTCGCCAGTGTGTTCGTTTTCACTTGCGTCTGACCTCAGCGTCTGACTAGACAGAAGAAATGAACCAGAGAACATTTTCATATCAGAGAGGGTGGAGCCTTAGAGCCACACCCTCATCGTCATCGCCACGGACCAATGGTAGTTCAAAGGTGTTTAACATCTGGAGCGAACTCCTGAAACTTTGTTTTGGCCTGATTAAATGACATTTGTTCTTCGTGTTCACTTGAAGTATATCGGGGCCTTTATGGTCTTCGTAATATTTAATCAAAATGTAATAACTTTTTTTCTGCTGACTCATAAGTGAATATTTGTGTCTGTTTTCAGGTGGAGGCCCCCTTCATCCCTAAGTGCAAAGGCCCTGGGGACACCAGCAACTTTGACGACTATGAGGAAGAAGAAATCCGGGTCTCTTTCACTGAGAAATGTGGAAAGGAGTTTGCTGAATTCTAGAAGCAGCAGCAGTGGAGGAGAGGGATGGAGAGAAATTAGAAGTGGGGCAACGGTGAGAAGAAAATGTTTTCCAGGGTGAGATGATGGACTGAACTGAGCCTGTATCCGGTAACAACAACAACAACAACAACGTAGAGCCCTCACACATGGATGGAGGGAGAACAAGATCAGAAAGTCCTGAGAGAGACGCCAGCAGTGTTGCCTTTTCAGATCCTTCGTCACTTGTTACTTGTCCATTTTCATGTTTTCCCTCTTGTTTGGTAGCCAGGGTCCATTGGGCAGAGATTCAGTCACTTCTCTGTGACTGGCTGGCATGGGGATATTTGTGACTTCTTTTTTTTTTTTTTTTTTTTTTCTTTCTATTTTTTTTTTTTTTTTTCCAGAGATATAGAGGTTACTTTCTGGTACTGAATTTTGGCTTCTCCAGAGAAAATTATCCCCCTTTTTTTTATCAGCAGAGGTGTCCTTGCTCTGTAGTTCTCCACGCTGTCACATCTTGTTTACTTCCTGTGCACCTATTGGCACCCAGTACCAAATCAGTCCATCTTACACTGTTCAAGAGTTCTGGCTTTTTGTTTGCGATATCACCCATTTCCCATCCGAATTTCAAGCATCCTTCAAATTTATCATCACATAATGATTGGCTACAATTTCCTACAGTGCTCTAAGATCAGGCAGAATCAGCCGCTTAGTTTGAAGATTGTTGATTTGGATCATCATTCTCTAGATTGTTGTGTAAGCCAATATGTGGCGTTCTACATGTCCTAAAAAACCCATCTTGTTATATGAATAGAACTTGCTTTGGCTTGAAAATGGCCGCCAATAAGACCGTAACAGTACTTTATATTTTAGATCTGTAGCATGAACAAGCATACTTGAAGCTCCAAATCCATGATTTTACACTTTTTCTCAGATGGCTTTGATTCAAATATGAATTTTCCAGGAGTAAATCAACACCAAATCCGAGTGTTGGCCAAGCACAAAGGCTTGTAATACAGCTGCTGGTTTTTAGAATGATGCTTTTAAAGGAAAATGTTAAAGGAGGGCACTGTTTCTGTGGTAACACTGGGTTCCTGGTGGATGATGATGTTGATGTTGTTTTTTATTATTATTCGTTTCTGCCGTGTCACCTGCCAGTGGCCCTTTCTGGTATTTCTTTTACAGAAAAACATCGTTCGAAAATTAGGTGGATATTCAATACGTTTTTAACTCTCTAGGGCTTCATTAATCAATCTCAATTTCTGCTTCAAATAAGCTTGTTGTTCATGTAGACTTTATTGTGCATTATTAAGACCAATTAGTGAAGCTCCATTCAGCCTGTTGGAATATCATCCAAGTATGAATTGCTCAAAATTTAACTTTCTATCTTGCTCTTTAACTCAGTAGGATGCAAGACAATCTAAACGCAAATGTCCCCATGATTGTTTTGTTTGTTTAGTTTGCAGAGGTGTGCAATAATGCGTAGTGTGTTGCAAATTTTATTTCGTTATGCTTGGAAAGCTTCTCGTCGATTAATATTTAATTAGATGTTAAAGGTGAAGTGCACCACTAGTGGCACCAAACTGAACTGCAGTCTGTTTGATTGAGTAACTGAATGAAAAGGACAATATATAAATATTAGCTCAAACAGATTGAGAAGTCATTATTTTTACGTTTTTGTTTGCTGCCTCTAGTGGCACAAAATGGACACGCTTGACATTTAAATGTGAGACGCCAATTGTCGCTTATAGCTCAGTTCTTCAGGAGTCAGCTGCTCATTAGGTGGCGCACTAGATGCTCCTCTTTCTAAAAAAAAAATGTGCTATTTTGGGTTTGTTTGTTTTTGTTGTTTTTTTTATTACGATGAGTAGAGTAACTTGATTTTGCTGAGTGTTTGCAAACTACAGATTGGTGCCAGGTTAAAACGGTATTTCAAGCAACTTTGTATGTCTTTTAATAATTGTTGCATCTATTGGACACTAGATGGCTGTTCATTGAAGATGATGCCATTCAAATTGCAGTATAAGATCAAATTAATGTTCATTTACATTTCCTGCTCAGGAAATGACCTGTAACCTGCCAGGTGCACAGCCAAAATGGAGCAGATTGGGTCAGTTTTTGATCATTCGGGTACTGATGTACCTTTAGGAACAAAGACAAGCAAAAGGCAGATGTTTGTTTTTCACCAAACTTTGGGATAGGTTTAGGTTTTCTCTTCCTCACACTTTTCCCTGCATGCCTAGCTATTGCTGGGACATTTACTCGCCCCCATTTCTGGAGATTTCATAAAATGGGTGTACAAACAGGAGGGTTTCCATAGCTGGAAAACAAAACAATCAGTGTTCAAAGGATGCTTCTGTACATTTTGATTACCCAGCAGGCTCTTCGGCACTGGTTTTGTGATGTTAGAAGCAACGTAAGACTATCTTCAACTGGTGCACTGAGTTATAATGTACAGGTTGGCTTTCATATGAGCTTTTCCCCTCATCTTTGAGCTTGATCGTGATACGGAAGGCTTGTATTTTAAGCAACAGCGGTTTAAATCGTTGACTGGAGATTATGGGAAATTATGGCTCAAATGCACTTTTCATTACACACCTTTTTTTTTGTCAGAGCATGACATTCTTGGTGGTATTCATATGTCATCCTTCTATGTCTGCCTGATTCTCGAGGCCCCGTCTCTCCCTTTCAAATACATGGGTGTCACACATCTTCCAGTCTCTCACTCATCTGTTCATTTACATTGTCAATCATCTTTTTGTGTGTGTGTATGTGTGTGTGTGTGTGTGTGTGTGTGCGCATCAGTCCATGATACAGTTTGCCTTTCTACACATCCAGTTTCCTACACTCTTCTATTTGCTTTTTAAAAAAAAAATCATGAAGAAAACATTTGATTTACTTTTGCATATTTTCTAAGTGTATTTTCAATAACAGGAGTCTCTTTCCTCCCGACATGGGTATGGTGATGGTGTAGTCTATTGTACCTTTTCGGGAAACAATACTGTATATTCTCTGCCTTTAACAGTCTTAATTATTTTACCTTCTGGAGAAGTTGACGGATACCCGTAGGACACATCGAGTATGTTTAAAAATAAAAAAAATACACAGAATAATATTTTGCAACATGTATCATTCCAATAAAGTTTTAATTGTTAAAATTACAATAATGTGGTGCTGTCTTAAATGTTATTTTTCTGAAATTTGTTCATAAGTTTTTACTTATCAGTTAGATTCAAGGCCGCTTAAAGGGATAGTTCACCCAAAAATGAAAATTATCCCATGATTTACTCACCCTTAAGCCATCATAGGTGTATATAACTATCTTCTTTCAGATGAACACAATCAGAGATATATTTAAAAATATCCTGGCTCTTCCAAGCTTTATAATGGTAGTGAATGGGGGGGCCTGTTTTTAAGCCCCCCCCAAAAACGCATAACCCCTGATGCCATGTATGACGCGGGATGTAGGAGTATTATAAGCTTAGACACCTCTCACGGTTCAAACAAATAGGGCTGGGCAACAAACGCAAGCTCCTCTTCTCTTACATCAAAATCCTCCAACATTTCATTCTAAAATTTCTCTTTTAGACTTCTAATTCGTGACGGTGTTTTGTTTTGCTCTATTCTCTGCGCCTCCATGTTCATCCATGCGTCAGGTCAGGGGTTAGTCTTCCGCCGCAAATCGATGCGTATGGCCGTCTGCTAGAAGCTAGTTAATACAGTTTTAAGTATGCGTTTTTGTAAGAAAAATATCCATTGTTTCAATTCAGAAGGCCCTTATTAACCCCCTGGAGCCATATGGATCATTTTTTTTATGATGGATTGATGCATTTTTTTTTTTTTTGAGATTTAAAATCACGCCCCCCCCCCCCCCATTCACTACCAATATAAAGCTTGGAAGAGCCAGGATATTTTTCAAAATATCTCAGATTGTGTTCATCTGAAAGAAGAATGTCATATACACCTAGGATGGCTTGAGGGATAATCATTTTTGGGTGAACTATCCCTTTAAGGGTATTAAGCATAGCACAGAATATATCATATTGTATCATAACAAATGTTTTTCCATTTGTATGTAAAGAAAGAATTGGACTTTTTCCCCTTTAGATTAAGTGGTGCATCAGTGCTGTCATCTTCCTGAGTCTAGTCATTAGTCACATGACATTTCGTCTCAAAATGACCTGGCTGCAGAGCTGAGCGCCCATGAGTAAAGATGGCGGATCACTTATCATGAATTTCAGCTGCTCATGCACCAGCTGAGGAAGTTCCTCTTGAGATGCATGGAAATGCAAAGAGACAGCATTCTGCTGGAAATATAAATCTCCTTGAGATGATGCTACATTTGCTAAAGCATGCAGGATACAACAGAGCGCACTGCACAATGCTGTATCCCACAATGCAATGCACTTTACTTGACCTTCCATTGCTAGTGTAATCAATAACCTGGAATTGTTTAACAATCTAATCTTCACTAATTGATTGGGTTTCCAATTTAAGATGTTTAACTCAAAAAAAAAAAAAAATTAAATTGTTTAATAAAACTGCCAAATGATTCTGGGATTATATTAATGTTTCCTCACCTGATTAAAGTCGGCGTGAAACAGAACTTCTTTTCTCCCCTATTGTGATGTATATTGTGAAATGGCTTCTGGAAGGAGAAAAAAAATGTAGGTGGTTTGCTATTGGTGGATCCCATGTGAGTGACAGGCTGCTCCGCCCTGACGCCAGTAAACACATCATCAGAGAAGAGATACCGCTGTAAGAGGGAGAAGTTATTTTGAGGACACCTGAATAAAAGAAAAATAATGATGTGCATGGATAAATCATATATAATGAATACTTAAAATTGTTAATTTTGATTTCATGAGAACTAAACATGAAGCATAAGCTTATTTGACAATGATTTAGCATAATACTGTTTGAAATTGTTGCATAATGCCTTGTTTTACGAACCTTACTGTGCAGTATGCAGCTAATATTCCACTAATTGTTTGATTGGATTGCCAAACAGATTTTTCAAAAATAACTTATTAAAAATATTTAAAAAATTTTCCTGAAATAATTGGTTTAATTAAACAAGTAAAGTGAAATGAAACGTTTTTACCGTCGAATAACGCGAACTTCGCGTATTATTTAAAAAGAAAATGCAGCATGCTAGTATTGCATTAATTTTGTTAGTCTCATATTAATAATACAGCATACTAGTATTGCATTCCAAAACAGACCTTCAAGCTGCGCGTAGAACAACAGAATAGAACAAAGCCTCCTTAAATCTCCTAGTGGCGGGGCGCGCATCTCGCGCATTCCACCTTAAGCGCTCAATGTGATCGACGCACGCACGCGTACAGTATGTTTCCGTTTTTTTTTTTTTTTTTCCCTCCAGCGCGCTCGCGCCGCAGCTCGAAAGAGTGCGAGCGTCACGTCGAAGGCAACACTGACGCACTTCATCCACTCTATCAAGCTTGAAGCCCATTAGGAATAATGTCTAAGCCGTACCGCGAATGGATCCTGGGCTCCATAGACTCGCTGAGGTCGAGAAAAGCGCGACCGGACCTGGATAGAATTTGCAGAATGGTTAAAAGACGATACGGCTCGGACTGGGACCGAACCCGTTCAGAACTAGAGAAACTGATAGAGGAGCGAACGGTGCTGAAAGTCAACTATAAAGGCTCGGTGTCCTATCGCAACGCGGCAAAGGTGTTGAGAGGCAGGAGAAAAACCGAGCAGAGCAAGTGTGCGGTGAAACAGCCTTCTCCCGCGGACTGGAGCACCGGCAACAGCGCTCTGGGTCCCGTGGATGAGGATCACATGGACGATATGGAAGTAAGTAAACCAAGCGCTGGCGCACAGAAAGAGCGGCTGCGCGCCGGCAAAAATCACGCGCAATGTCAAGCATTGGTGTTTTATCACTAGTTTAACTGTTCTGGCGCATGAAACATGAAGGCAAGTGCACACGCAAACACGCGCGCGCTGACTGGCGCAGACGGGGAGCGGCACGAACCTTCATGAGCGTCGGAAAATCGCCAACAATGGAAGCGAGGTCGAAATCTTTCGGAGCGAGTTTTTGTTTTTAGAGCGCAGACAATCCAGTAACT
This sequence comes from Elopichthys bambusa, assembly GCA_037101425.1. Lineage (NCBI taxonomy): Eukaryota > Metazoa > Chordata > Actinopteri > Cypriniformes > Xenocyprididae > Elopichthys > Elopichthys bambusa. The sequence goes on from CM074435.1 coordinate 9,537,623, forward strand.
AAACTTTAGCGATAAAATCCTTGTCAGTTAATCCAAACTCGCTTTTGCACATCGGGGGAAAGTCACCAAAACATCACGGCTCAGCCTACTGACGCATTTCGCACAAGGAGCGACACATATTTGCAATAGCTAGACAATTGCGATAGCGATTATTTGCTACCGGGAGACTGCATTTGTGCACTTGTACGTGTCGTGACAAAGTCAATACGACAGTTTATAGGGATCATTGAAGCGCAAGTCATTAGACTGGCTGCTAGATGATCCTTTATGTCCGTGCACGCGAAGTGCGAACGAAGTCGTCAGTGCTTCTCGTGAACTTGCGGTACTTATTTATCACGGGTTAACATGTACACTAAGGTGAACGTTGGCTTTGGATGTGTTTTAAGGGGGAAAATGTCGGCTATAGCCACGTTTAACATTGGCTTGCCTTGGGACGCGCTTGTCTCAGACAGGCAGCGCGCCTCGGAGCAAAGCGGGGCGGGTTTATGAATATTAACTAGGCTGCGTGAAGTTCGCCTGTGGCGTGCCTAATTAATATAAATGAACTCACCACGCTTCTCTCTCAAGCCGCTGAGGAACCTCGCTCAATTTAATATTCGTAAGCCCGCCCGCTTCGTTTTCATGCAGTTGGAGAACGTTATGTTACTTAATATTCATGAGCCCGCTCGCTACGTTCTGATGCAGCTGGAGAACGTTACGCAACGTAATATTCATGAGCCTGCCTGCCGCCGGAGAACCGCGAGTCTGAGATCAGCGCGCCTCCGTTCAGCAAACTCACTCCGTCGTAATGTTTCTCCTTGTACTATATAAATAAGTTATTTCAATATGCCCACTGCTCTGTTAGTAACCTTACTAATACCTTAGCGCTAACCACCGCCATAACTGGGGTTCAAAGTGGACGGGGAAAAAACGGACGAAGAGAAATTTGTGTGTGAATAAACAGTGCGCGCGGCCTTCAGATACCACAGAAGCTCGCTTCGACGATCATCCAGTTTTGCAGTGGGGCAGATTGAGCATAATCACAAAGTGCGATAGTCGAAATATACTCGTTTAAATGTAAAATGCAGGTATTTGTAGTATTGATAATCAGCATTCAGTTCTGTTTAAAGCCCATGCTAATAGATGTTTTCTTTATTCCACCAGCTTGGCTGCTTATGCTTTTTAGTGAAAATATTTCTGGGCTATTGAACATTCCAGCGTTATTGCCCAGGGTGGTTCACTGAACCCTTAGCAAGGCATGTTGGCACACTATTTATGTTAAGTTGACATAATAGGAGTCTGCCATTAAATAGTTTATTATAGACCTTTCAGGAAAATGTAAACAATTACAAAACAATTAAAACATACAAGCTAACACAAAACTGCATTAAAATTGTGATAATTAAAATACATTACAACGTGCCTCATTAAAAATTGGGGCATTTATGTAAAACATTTTTGTCCTGAGAACTGAGTTCAACATTTTGGGTTAAAAATATGCCTTCATTATATGATTTTCTGTTTCTTTTGTTGTTTGATTAACATTAACCACATATACAGCAGCAGGTAGGCCTATGGCCACATTTACACTGCAGGTCCTGATGCCCAATTCTGATTTGTTGACTATATTAGATTTTTTTGATAACTATCTTACATCTTTTAAAAGTGACCAATATCTAATATTTGCATTTACACTATACGCTTGGCGAAACAACCAAAAGTAGACCTGGAAAACCTGGAAAAGCTTTGGTCGAATAGGAAGCGAATGGGTGTGATTTGCAATAGGTCGAATAGGTGCGATTTGCAATGAAAGAAGACGAAATGATATTAGAAGCTTTTGGTCTCCGCACCATCTTTAAAAGTCAGCAAAACATCGGGTTAAGCCTTTGTCCTCCATTGCTCCATTGAAAAGAGTCACGTGAACGCATTTGGTGTCCACCTGAGTTGACGGCATTCGCCTCGTGGCTTTTTTAATGACTCGCATTAACGGGAATATCCGATCTGTCTGCTTACATGGCAGGCGCAGCAGCACATATCTGATTAATATCAGATTTATTTCCACTTATGTCTGAGGAAAACTGCTCTGAGAATATCAGAATCATGTGCCTTTTCCAGCTTGCACGTTCATGGGTCATATCCGATCTGTACCTCATGGTTGGAAAAAATCTGAATTGGGTCACTTAAACCATGTAATGTTATTGCAACCTACGAGACTATTGTCACTTTAAAGTCGCCATGAAATCAAAATGGAATTTTTTTGGCTTTTAGAATGAATATACTGTTATCTATGCTAGTGTGCTTTAAAACAATGACAAAATTCGCATTTAGAAGATATAAGCATTTAAAACTTAGTTTCTCACTTCCGCTAAAATGGATCACAGATTTTCATGACCACCACAGACTTCAGCTTCTCATCAAATCTTCTGTCCAATCAAATGCTCTCTAGAATCTGAAGTCCCACCCCCTCTAACACTATAAACAGATGCTGAAGCTGCACGGCTGAAATCGGTCACTTGTTCACACATTTACTCTTTTCTACATGGTGAATGGCACATAGTGCACTATATAGGGGATAGGGAACGATTAAGACAGTGTAATGCTTTCCATTGACACGAATTAAGTCATGGTTTCATGTTCGTGTTTTCACTCGAACCGCTGCAGCACGCACACAGTCTGCTTCGGTCCAGAGATATAATAGCACAGAGTGGATCATATGCACGAGTTAAAAAGTATCGGACCCATTTGAATTCTGCACAGAATGCTGTATTTTAAAGCGATATGGAGGAGATTAGGAGGAGAAGTGGTTAGAGATTAGAAGAAAACTGGTTTTACTGAGCTCAACGGCTCTGGCTGAGCTGTGATATAAACAAAACGCTATTGGCTATTTTATATTCGATATATCCCGCCCTGTCCTCACGTTTCAGTGGAATTTACGTCAACACTGCGCATTCCAAGGCACTTCAGTGGGCCTTCAGTTGATCCAATATAATGATAATTTCGCCAATTACTTTCACTTTACACATAATTGACTGTTTATGTGAAAACATATGACATATAAATGTGTGTATTTGTTTGTTGAAGTGCAATAAGCCGCGAAAGTGAACTGAATTCAGCGCTTGTGTGCTTCGGATATGCGCCACAGTAAGCCCCCTGTCAGTACAGAATTCAGTTCTCTTTCGCGGTTTATTGTGCTTTGAACTCATCCTCAAGCATGTCCCGCCTTTTTTTTGTCTCATTTATCTATGTTTCTTTGCTGCTCTATCATGTTTAAGCAGTCCTGCGCTGCATAGATATATACATACAGATAAACTATATAGAAAAATATCTATTGATCGCCATATCGCCCAGCCCTACTCCACGCCTCCCCTGACATGCTCTAGTCCAGTGCCCCACACTTTAAAAACCCCTGTAATATGCTGATTTGATGCTCACTGATTATTATCAGTGTTGAAAACAGTTGTGCTGCATCATATTTTTCTTCTTGAAAAAAGTGGTAGTGATTTACTTTATATTAAGTTGTATAAAAACACAGTTTTAAATGGTGTTGGGGAGAGTTACTTTTAAAAGTAATGCATTACAATATTCTGTTACTCCCTAAAAAAGTAACTAATTGCATTACTTAGTTTTTATGGAAAGTAATGCGTTACATTACCTTTGCGTTACTTTTTCTCACCTGGGTTGGGCTTGCTTGTTTGTTTTTTTAATAACAACAAATAAATTATATTTTTTTGGCAAATGTTAAGGCCCTTTCACACCAAAAGTGAAATGAATAAGCCTCAGGCTGAAGGAAATGCATATTTACGCCTGTACAGTTGAGTGCGCAGCTCAAACAAACCTTTCAGCTGTGCCGCCATTCTGGATTGAAGAAGAATATGATACAGCAGAAGGAAGTTCAACACTCTTATTTCTAAAGTAATTTTTGCTTATTAGTATGGTTGAATTAGATCATCGAAGGTCAGCAGCAAACACATTGGTTACTAAATTGAGATTAAATACATAAAGTATATTTGTGTAATTTAATATAGTTAATTATTACAGGTTTGTGTAAAGTTCTGAGATTGAATTTCACTTTTTTTATTCATTTTGAGGAATACTGAATGTTTTCGTGTGACATGAGTAAATGCATGTCTCATGTTGCACTGGGTTGTAGGCAGACTATGGCTAACAGTGATCAAGTAAAGTAAAATAAAATAAAATAATTCTGCAATCTTTCTAGGATGAGATGTCGACAACAGCAGGAATGGACAGCAGTATGGATGAGGAGGGCGATGAAAGCAGTCTGGACGCCATGTGTGCTCAGAGCACCGCTGACTCGGGCATCAGCATGAGTCCCATCACCAGCAGTAACACCAGTTTGCCTGTTCCCTCACCCACTTCCTCAAAGAACTCTCCTACCCATGATGCTCTGAGGCAGGACGTCGACAGCGCTTACACTCTGCCCGAGCACATACAGTCAGCAGCCCAGCAGGACACAGGTACATACAGTAACTTTTGAAACCGTACTGCAAATTAACATGATGAAGTCAGCATGAAACGGAAGCTGCGATCATCTTTTCTTTCCTATTGTGACATATATCTAAGTGAAACAGCTTCTTAAACAAGAAAAAAATGAGGGCGGGTCTTGATTTTGTCCACGGAGAATTGATTGGATGGTTGTGGTTTGCTATTGGTGGATCTCATGTGAGTGACAGTTTGCTCCGCCCTCACTCCAGTAAACACATCAGAGAAGATATGTTGCAGTAAGAGGGAAGGGAAGTTGTATTGATTAAAGATTATGAGGACAAACGGACATTCTTGCAGTGAAAACCCACCAATAATCTTTATATATTATGTAGGTAGTATTAATTGCAGTATGAATACAATTGCTTGTACATTTTTTGTTTAAAATTACTGAAATCAATTGTAATCCTGCCCCAATTTTGAAATATACAGCTTGCATTATTGCAAAAAACATGAATATCCTGTAAAAACAATGTCCCTGTGTAAATCTATTATCAAGCATTATGAGGACCAGCAAATATTAACCCCAATAGTATTACATATAGTAGATTAATACTATTATTAAACCTTGAGCCTATAAACATTGATTTTATCTTACTGACTAACATGAGAGGATCACTCACGCACTGTTTGGAAACAAACAGGTTTGAAAGACAATAGACAAGTGTAGTTCATAAATTAATCATTTGGAAAGGTCACTTGAAAATATGAGAAATTAATGGGATTTACTGCAATACAGTGGGAGGGTAGTTGAACACATAGCAATCTATTTGTTTGGGCTCTTTTGATTAGCTCATATTTTTTCATACGAAGTCCCTAAAGGGATATGGTGAAGGAAAAAAACATCAGATGGGAGGAAAAACTAGATGTCATTGCTTTTGCGTTTGCTAGCTAAACCTTTGAAAACACAAAGTGTGTTGAGGCAAGTTGGAGCTAAACTCTGCAGGACAGTGCCCCTCCAGGACCGAGTTTGGACACCCCTGCTTTAGGGGCTCCGTAGCTTCAGGTTATCATTTTTGTTTTGCAGAAAAATTGTGGAAAAAAGACAAAAATGACACAATGCAGCAATTTGTTGAATTTATTCATTTTTTGTGATTACAAGATCACAAGTGCCTTGACAGCCACTCAAAAGTGATGTTTTTGAAATTGCAAATATTTTATTAATATATTTTAATAATAATAATTCCTTTTATATAGCGCTTATCTGGGCACTCAAAGCGCTTTACATATTGAAGGGGGAATCTCCTCAACCACCACCAATGTGCAGCATCCACCTGGATGATGCGACGGCAGCCATATTGTGCCAGAACGCCCACCATACACCAGCTTATTGGTGGAGAGGAGACAGAGTGATGAAGCCAATCAGTATATATGGGGATGATTAGGAGGACATGATGGACAGAGGCCAATGGGAAAATTTGGCCAGGATGTCGGGGTTACACCCCTACTCTTTTCGTAGGACATCCTGGGATTTTTAATGACCACAGAGAGTCAGGAGCTCAGTTTAACGTCTCATCCGAAGGACAGTGCTTTTTTGACAGTATAGTGTCCCCATCACTATACCACACAGACCACAGGGTGAGCACCCCCTGCTGGCCTCACTAACACCTCTTCCAGCAGCAACCTAGTTGTCCCAGGAGGTCTCCCATCCAGGTATTAATCAGGCTCAGCCCTGCTTAGCTTCAGTGGGCAACCAGTCTTGGGCTACAGGGTGATATGGCTGCTATAAAAACATTTTAGATGTTTTATCACTGTCCATTTTTTAAGTTAAGGCATACTTAGGCAAAACTTAGAATTAAACATTTTTAGGCAAAACATTTTCCTTGTCACAGATGATCCACAGGTGATAGTGTAATTAAATGTTTTTCTGGGATTCTCCTACACTAAAGTGACAATTAAAATAAGTGGTGGCAGAACAATCTGTGTTTCTTGAATTTGCATATTTTTCTCACTGAAGCTGTGAGAAAAGTAAGTGAGTTGTAGTAGAGCATTGTTACCATGCTGTCGTTTTATGCCAGACTGCTTCACAAATGAGGGTCAATTTATTTAACGCTGGATTTGCACAAAAGATTAACATGACGGCACATGCTAGTCGATGAGTTGAATCAACTCCACAGCAACTACATAAATTTATCCACTAACCGTTCAGAAACATCCAGTTTCATTCTATAAGTTGTAACTTCTTCCTGAGTCTCTCCATCAGTGTCCGACTCTTTGAAAAATGTAAGGCTGAACACCTTTACAGACAATCGTCATTTTGGCTGCGTGAGATTCTCCAGCTTTGTTGTAGTTGAGCAATTGAAGCTTGAGCTGTTAAAGCTCCGCCCTCTTCTGGAAAGGGGACCAGGAGCAGCAGCTCATTTGCATTTAAAGGGACACACACAAAATGATTTTTGTTCAAACCCAAATATGGGCAAATTTGACAAGCTATAATAAATGATCTGTGGGGTATTTTGAGCTGAAACTTCACAGGCCCATTCTGTGGATGCCAGAGACTTCTATTACATCTTTAATAGAAGGCATTATAGGTCCCATTTAATATTTGTTGAGAGTGACATACCTTTGACAGAAGAAGCCAAGATTTTAGCAAAAAGAGTTGGTAAATGTGTAAGACGCTGGCCTAAAGAGATTTCAGCTGATGTTATTTGTCATTGTAACCCACAGGATCCGTGGAGTTTCTGCCACAGCCAACAGCCATCTGTCTCTCCGCTCTTAAAGCCGAGGAGGAGCCGAGGGTGGAGGAGAGTACGCCCACCCCTGATCCAGTCATGCCTGTAAGTACATCTGTCCTGCTTCCAATCACAGCACATCTGTCATGTTCCTCTGTGTCATATTGTGTGTGTCTGTCTTTAGGACGAGGCGGTGATGGCAGACGGAGGGCCTCGCGCTGTCTCTGATCATGCTGAAGAGGGTGAGGATTCTGCCTGTGTTCCTTAACTTTTATAGCATAACAGGGTCAGAAATTAATTTTTCCATTCAAAGGCAATTTCTGAGAAACGCTGTTGAAAGTGGGTCGGACCGAGCAGCACAACACATATGTAGCCAATCAGCAGTAGGGGGCGTGTCCACTCATTATGGGGGAGGAGAGACAGTGAGATTTGAAGAAAGACTGTAGAAAGAGAGATGGCTTAGAGACATTACAAAAGAGAAAAGATCAGAGGAATATTACTGTAAAAGGAAGGGTTTAGATCAGGCAAGGACCATTAGGACCTGCGTTAATATTAGAAAAGCTTTCCAGCTCTGGAGAGTGCTGGAGCAGGAAGCAGAACCTTAAGCGGGAAGGCCGGAAATTGGATGCAGAAGTTGCGTTGTTTCTGCTCCATGAGTTACATTGGTTTTACTGTTTTAACAGAACTGAGATATATTTTTGTAATGCTAGCTCTAGTAACAGGACAGTTTTGAGTGTCATTGTTTGTCTGAAACTGCTGGTGACAACCAACCCTTGCATGTATATACTCTTGTGTAGTGTACGCTGTTCATTTTTTGTTCTTTCATGCCATTCATTCGTCATCTTAACGTTATTTTTGCTTCGCTTCAGCTATGATTTGGGGGTGGAGCAATGAAGGCAGGGGTGTGTTTGTTTCAAATATCAACAGTGTTTCTCAGAAATTGCTTACTGCACCTTTAAAGGGCAATATTTGTCCCCTGGAAGTGATTTCCTTTTTAACCTTTGTAAGGGTAATTTTTATGTTTACCTTATTAAATGTATCTGTGTTTTTTTATGTGTATCTTGTATGTCAAATACTGTATATGTTAAATGACCAATTACTTGAATCTTTTAGAATACTATAGACTGTTGCCAATACAATTTAACAACATCAAAAGCCATCATTTTAATTTTAAAGGAGAACAGAATCTGCATCTGAAATGGCATTAATGTTTATTTACACAGATACATTGTTTAATGCTGCTCCTAAGTGATATACATGCATTTACAATACAAATACATAATGTATAGCCTATATGAAGTATATACATAATAAAATTAAAAAACATTAACTCATTACAGGGTAGTCATTTCTGTTGATTATTGCTCTTGATATTGTAATAATAATTGTTGATGTCAATTAATAGAGTATAGAAACCTTTGTGTTTTTGGGAAACGGCTCATCATATTCCTGTAGGCTACACAGACAAAACAAGCTGTTTATTAATACATTTTTACGCATTAGAAAATCAGGACTTCAGATTGGTTATTTTTAGTAGCATAAAAAACAAAACTATAAAGTCTATTTAAACTAGGAATAAAATGAGTCCGTGAGCAATTGCACTTTCACCAGTGACTAATGTAAACGCCTCTGATTGGCCATTGCTTTCATATGCTCAACAGAAACACGTGTGATTGGTTGTAATGCTCAATACTACAAAAAAAAAAAATAATAATAATTGCGTAAAGAAGAAATCTGATGCAGTATGAGCAGATCTAAATGTATTGCCACAATCCACATTATTCAATCATTTTTGGGGGCCATTTTAGTGGATTTTTTGCCCCAAATTCCCATTCATTTCCAAACCTGCACCATATCTATTAACTCATTGTACATTCATTTTTTTTTCTTCTTCTTTTTTCTTTTTTTTCTAAATTGTGCTTTCTCAGGTGACATGTGCAATAAGGAGCCCAAGATTACAACAGAGGAAGAAACGGTTAACAATGGAGGGATGAATAATGGAAAGTGAGTGAAAGTTAACATTTTCTTTGTATCTTTGTCAATAAACACTGAAATATTGAGACGTAAAATTCTAGTGTGTCATTGCTGTGGCATCAAGCAGAATTGGACAAATAATAAATGTTTTCAGACAAACAGCTAACGGGGAACGTTCTCAGATCATTGGTTAACTTTCTGGCAAGGTTCTGTCAAAGTTATGAACAAACATTCTGTTAATAAAACGTCCGTTCATAGTTATCTAGTCTTTAATAATCTTCTCAGAATGTTGTTAATGGAATGTTTGTTTCTGAAATGTTTTAGTTGGACGTTCATCTAATGTTTTTTAAACATTACTACTTGCTACTTGTTTCAAAACATTCACAATTCAAAATGTAGCATTACTATAATGTTTGTAAAATTATCAAATGGAACAAATTCCCTTATTTTATTTTTTGCTAACCTTCACATAAACAAGAAAAAAACATTTTTAAAACATTTTTTGGATACTTTGAACATTCCGAAATAACATTTCCATAACTTATTGGGAACGTTATCAAAACGTATTTTTGTCAGCTGAGACGTGCCACTGGTCAGGTCACACCACCTCAAACTCACACCATTGGTTTATATATTCTTGTTATGATATGGAGAAGTCTAGTCTGCATTGCTCATAAACTTTGAGGTGTTAAGCTGTTTTTGTTTTTTCTCAGTGATGTGGTAAAGGAAGAAGTCGGGCAGGACCCTTTGCTTTGGAGCGTGGCCGATGTGGCCCGTTACTTTACGTCTGTGGGTTTCCCTGAGCAGGCGCTGGCTTTCAGGACACAGGTTAGTGTGGTAGTCAAACAAACCTGTCAAAAACATGTGCTTGTTATATTTTAACCCAAAATCTTAAGAAAGAAAGAAAGAAAAAAAATATTTTGCCTAACAGAGAAATTAAGTCTTAATTTTACAATGCAAAAGATGTCATTTTCATGATAATTAATTATATTTTCCCCCTAATACATATTACTATAATGCCAGAAAAATGCACAAGATGTTTCTTTAATTTATGCTGATTTTTAAACTTGCCACAGTGTTGGAAAAACAAATGTCAGGATGTTTTTAAATTGCTATTTCCAGTAATAAAAAAAAAGTCATTTTGTGAAATATTATTACAATTTAAAATAACTGTTTTCTATTGTAATATATTTTAAAATATAATTTATTACAACATCATTACTCCAGTCTTCAGTGTCACATGATCCTTCAGAAATCATTCTAATTTTTTCAGGATCATTTGATGAATAGAACGTTCAAAAGAACAGCATTTATTTGAAATAGAAATAGAAACATTATAAATGTCTTTACTGTCACTTTTAATCAATTTAATGTGTCCTTGCTGAATAAAAGTATTAAACCTTTGAACTCTAGTGTACATCATCTCTTTTTATAGCCACAAGTTAAATGCCCTGGATCGGTGCAGCAGATCTCCAGTAATGTTCGTATCTTTTAACAGGAAATAGATGGGAAGTCCTTACTGCTGATGCAGCGCAGTGACGTGTTGACTGGTCTGTCGATCAGACTTGGACCCGCTCTCAAAATCTATGAGAATCATGTGAAGGTACTGCAGAGAAGCCACTTTCAGGAGGACAGCCGCCTCTTCTCATAGTGCTCGTTTCCAGCAAAACAGACTGAAATGCTCCTGGTTCAGAGCACAGGCCATAAAATGAGGGGACACTTTAACTCTTTAAGACTTGTTTTGCACAATCCTCCTCAGTCGATCTTCTCTTCTTCCTGGTGAGGACATGCCGCATGATTCAGCCCTGCAGTCTGTTCTTCTGTTCTGTTCTGTTCTGTTCTGTCTGCGTCCGTCTCTCCGTCCCTCACAGGGCTGATGGGACCATTCATCTTAGTAGAAGTGTTATTTTTTTCTATGGTGGAGCTTTTCATTCACCAGTGTTTTTTGTCAGATATAATTTACAGTGTAGCAATATTGTATAAACATTGTTCTTGTCCAATTAAATGTATGATGTTCAGTGATGTTTTACAGCAGTCTTTAAATGGACATGCAAAGTTAGGAAATAAATTTCAGAATCTGAAACTGCACTTGTGGCATCAATCTTTTCTGTAATACAGGCAGAACGCCTGCCAAGCAGAGACATGGAGTGAGTTATTAGCCATATTTCCAGCCACCTATTTTCATGTCAATTTTGGGATATCACATAAAAATATGTGACCCGTGCTGGCAAAATGAGTCAGAATGCGACCCCTTTATCTAGTGATCCCAATGCATCAAATAGCAATGAAACATCTAAAAGTATCTTTATTTGTATGTTTTCTGAATGAAATGTGATTTGCAAACTCATGACAGATCCGAATCGCGCGTGCAAAGATGCTTCAGACAGCGTGTGATCCTGATACATACACATATACACAGAAATTACAGTACTTCAAAATATTGAAGAAAAAAATGGAATATATATTTTTCCTATAGATATTTGGTTTTGACGAGGTGTGTGCCAAATTAGGTGTTATCAATTAATTTTAATTTAATTATTAATTCTTCTCAAAATTGACTTTGCTGACTCTATAGACTTCAAACAGGTGTAGCTCCATCATTTGTTCTCTGATTCCAACAAATCATACATCATTTTGAAGATTTTTTAAGTAGAATGAAAATAACATTAACTCATTTTTGAAAATTTGCTCATTGTGACTCGCACGGTCACATATACTGGATGGAAACGCCAATATGTGCATAAAAATGCGCATGTGCTCGATTTAGGCATTTTTTTTTTTTTTTTTTTAAATCTGATAACTACGATGGAAACACATTTACCGAATAAACGCTGCGTTCATGCCATAGACTCCCAGATAGCACACATATGTCTGCAAGATGTCTGTTAAAGATCACTTCATTTGGAAAGCATCCGATAGATGTCTTTAATATGTCAATTTTACATGTATTCTAAATCATAAACATCTTAAAGACATTTTCTAAACGTCTATTTGACATCTGACATCTTCCAGACGTAAACGCGCACATCAAATAGACGTCTCTGAGATGTCAGTGTGCTATCAGGGCTGTAAAAAAAAGATGGACACACCTTCACTCTCTACCATTATAGAAAAATGAAGCCGCCATTGTCCCAATATGGCGCTGACATCTTGTGCAGATTTGGGATCCGAGTCTGCGCAGTAGTGAGCGAAGTGGAGCCGCGGAATCAAGGCCCCGTCCACACTCCAGCAGACTCAGTCGCAACTAGTGTCTAACCCTAACCTTAAAGGGATAGTTCACCCAAAAATGAAAATTTGATGTTTATCTGTTTACCCCCAGGGCATCCAAGATGCAGGTGACTTTGTTTCTTCAGTAGAACACAAATGATGATTTTTAACTCCAACCGTTGCAGTCTGTCAGTCGTATAATGCATGTCAATAGTAACAAAATCTATGAGAGTAAAAAAAACATGCACAGACAAATGGAAGTAACCCACTAAAACACATGGTTTTATTACATCAAAACTTTTTTTTATTTTGTTACTTTTTGTAAGGGCAGCTTTACAAATAAAAAGGACACATACAAAGATCTTGTTCACATACCTAAGTTGGATGTGGAAAAACCGTAGGCACAGCTGATGGTTTAAGTCATACATGATCCTCTCCTGGGTATGTAAATTCATCAGGGGAAAAATGATCGCTGCAGACCCTCAACAACTTTAGTACGTTAAGCAGGCTCAGAAGTTGGGAATACGTGGAAAGTCCCCACTCCCGAATGAGTTCGTGCGAGAGAACGTAATATTTTAGTTTTAAGTCGGTTTGAACAATCCAGATAAGCGCAAGTAAGTACCATTTTGATTAGCCGTCGTACCTACAATGTTTGTGCATTGTGTAAACAATGAGTGACGTATACGCACGAGAGATCACTTCTGGCGCTTGCGTAAACTACGCCAGAGCGCGTACACACCTCACGTACCGGATGCCGTGCGCGCTCAAGGCAGTTGGACGTCGTGGTGTATTAGAGGTAAAAAATGATATAAATACTGTTCGCTTTCTCGCACAAACCGATCGTTTCGTGTCTTAGGACATCAATGTGTCGTCACGAGCTGCAGGGTTTAATTTGGATTTGTCTGCGCATGTTTTTTTTTACTCTCATAGATTTTGTTCCCATTGACATGCATTATATGACTGACAATTATGACACTACACTCCTGTTTTTATAGCATCAAATAACTAACTAAAACCAAACTTATTTAAAAAACAAACACTTGAACTTAAATCAGTGTGATGTTAATATTTGAAGTGTAATTTAATTGTTTAGTTTTTCATGCATCCCTTTAGATTACATGGAACATGACTCATACTGGGACCAGGGATCAAAACTCTTTGGCTTCACTTTTCAGAACTTGTGCGGCACACTTTGCTCACGCCATGTTGTAATTACCATAATTTTGTGATGACAATACGCAAGTTCTAAGCTATTCACATCCTCGGACTGGTATTATGCTTTTTTATGGCAACATTATCCACACCTAAATGAATTTGCAGCGGTCAGGTGAAACAGCTCTCAGTAACATCTTTCAGAAAATTAGCTCTCAGTAGCTCTGACTTGTAAACTCGAAAATTACAAGATTACACGTTGTAAATACAAGTTCTACAAGCACCTGAAGGCTTTTTACAGTTCAGGATCGTTACGGTAACTGCAACATGGCGTCAACGCAACTATTCTCAGGTTACAAGTTGTAATTACAAGTTCTACGAGGACTTGATCGCTTTTTACAAGTTACGATAATTACGACATGGCGTGAACACACTTAAATCCCTCGATGCGCAACAAAATACTCACGTGACTTTCCCTCAACTGTGGCTGTGATTGGATAACTAGACTAAGCAGCGGACCAATCAAATTGCAGCATCTCAAATGTTGGTTTGATCTTTCTGAAATGAACACATGGGATGGAAACGCTTCTTTATTTGCAAATGTTTTATGAGACATTCCAGTTTTGTGCATAAGTAAAATTTGCAACTTTTGAAGGAAGCATGGCTAATGACTGCACAGCAAATTAATTTACTGCAAGAGAAGCGTTCATATTGTATATATTAGTGAGAGAGAAAGCATAGTTGATTGCGATTCAGATGGCTGAATCCCACATAAACAAATCCAGGTCACATTTCACCTGAAAGTCAAAAGAAATTACACTACTGTTCAAAAGTTTGGGGTCAGTAAGACTTAAAATAATAATAGTAATACTTTTATTCAACAAGGATGCATTTAATTGATCAAAACTAACAATAAAGTCATTTATAATGTTAGAAAATGTATTCTTTTGATCTTTATATTCATCAAAGAATCCTGAAAAAAGGCATCCACAGAAATATTAAACTGTTTTCAACAATGATAATAATAAATGTTTCTTGAGCATCAAATCTGATTAGAAGGATCGCGAGAAACTGAAGACTGGAGTAACGATGCTTAAAAATGTAGCTTTGATCACAGGAATAAATTACATTTCAAAGTATATTCAAATAGAAAACAGTTATTTTAAATTGTAATAATATTTCAAATTATTCGTGTATTTTTCATCAAATAAATGCAGCTTTGGTGAACTTGCTGACTGCAAACTTTTGAATGGCAGTGTCTGCTAATTGAGTATGTTTTTACTTCCATACATTTGCACAATTTTCTGTATTCATGTATATGAACAATAAAAATAAAGTCAACTTTTTAATTTATTATTATTAAAATAGAACAACTTGACACAAATACAACATTACAGTGTCTCATAATTTACTGCAGTTATTTCATACAATAATATATATTAAGACTTGCTGTATATGTATAAACTAGCAAAATACTGATTTATATTTGTAAAAAACAAAACAAATCTCATTTTCAGTGGTGTTTTTTCCAGCTAAAGGATGAAAGGTAGGATTGGGGAGCGCAGAGTGGGATACTCTTTGAACTCCTTCAGGTAGCTGCGATGCTTTCCTTTGGCCCAAACCGTCATCTGTATGAATCCCACCACGGTGAAGAACAACACGGGCACACACTGGGTCATCAGTGTGAATCCAAGCCAGGAGCCCAGCTACAGAAGGACAGGAACCACAGGTCAGCTTCAATGACTTATTTACTCTTTGTGACCAGTAGAGGTCAGCATTTCATTATTTCTAATGGGCCGTTCCTACAGGAGGAGACACGTTCTTGTCAAGGTGGTCTATAGTGTGGCAGGGATGATGTATTTTTGTAGGGCAAAACCGTAACAAGTTGGTTAAATGACTGAAATAATGTCTGTGGTGAATTTTCACGTTTTATTCTATGATTTAAAACACATCAGTAATACGATTTTTAAAAGCTTTTACTTGTCTTGTAAAAGGCGGTCGCTAACAAGTGGCCAAGTGGGAATATAGCCCCGCCCCCTTTCTGCACTGCACTCGTTGTGCTCTGTTTTCAATTTCCGGTTTGTATAAAATCATCTTGCGGATTTATGAATGAACCGTTAATCTAACAGGTGTGCCGAATTCGTACCCCCGTCAAATTATTACCCCCCTACTATTGTAGGTATAGAATTAGGTGTGGGGTAATAATTTGGCAGGGAGTCGAAATTCGGCACAACACCAGTCTACTTCCAACATTACAATGTTCATGCTAACTTTCATTAACTCTACAATAAGTAAATCCACTTAAGCAGCTAATTACTCTTCGTCCATTTAGAGGTTTGCAAACAGTGATGACGTGTTTTGTGGGTGGAGCCTACCTGGTGGCAGAAAATGACAGTTCTGCAGTCTATGTCTATGACTATGACTTTTTTCTCACAAATCTGAGTTTATATCTCGCAATTCTTAGATGAAAAATCAGAATTGCAAGATATAAACTTGATATTCTGTCTTTTCCCCTCAGAAATGTGTTTATATCCTGCAATTCTGACTATTATTTTCTCAGAATTGTGATATAAACAATCAATTGCGAGTTATAAAGTCTGAATTAGAAGATATAACTCACAATTGCAAGATAACTTTGTGTCAGAATTGTGAGATGTTATCCATGTAAAATGTTATATATTATTTCTTGCTGTAATTTTAGGGTGAATACATTATGCCCCTTATGAACTGCATATGTGAATATTATGTAATCTATTGTTTACATCAAATTCATGTTGTAGGTTTCATCAGTCCATTCTGTCAGTATAATGTCTTGCAACCATAAATGTCTGCGTTTCACTTCAAAGGGCGTCTTTGATGACGGTATTCTACAAAAATGCATTCCGATTCTGACATCCAAAGGCACAACACATTTTTTTTTCTTATTCCATGGATTTTGCCCATTTTCCTCCACTTTTTTTCTGCCACCAGAATGCGTGCGCAGCTGCAGGGACGAATATACGTTTGTGATTCTTTAAGTTTTTCTGGCAGTGAGGGGGAAATATAGATGAAATACAGAAGAATATATATGAAATACAGATGAATATATATGAAATACAGATTAATATATATGAAATATATATATGAAATAATAATAATATATATGAAATGTAGATTAAATATTTGATGTAGCAGTGATAATACAGTGAATTTCATGATTTTCAATATTTGTTTTTGTAATGTTGCTTAATTTTAAGTGAATATGTTTTAAAATCATAAGATTTTGTTTTATTCAGTGTTACTATCAGCAAACACTAACAGGTACATTAGTATTTTGAAGTATTAACTGTCCATACATACACTTTAAAAAGAATCTGTTGAGGCTCTTGTTGGTGAATAGAATATATTTTTTGGAATATATTTTTTCTTTGTATCTGTCAAAATAGTACAAGATTATACTACAATATATATGACATTAAATAAGGGTTAGCACAAAAGTAATCTAAATGTAATCCAAAAGTAGTCAGATTACGTTACCAAAAATGTGTAATCTAAGAGATTATATTACTGATTACAATTTTTATCATGTAATTTGTAATCAGTAACTGATTACAATTCATAAGTAATCTACCCAACTCTGATTGTGTTTAAAAGCAAAACTCGTAGAGAAAAACTACATTACCCATTATGCTGTACAGGAAATTCCACCAATCAGAGTCGTGGCAAGCAAAAAGCGTCAAAAGAGCTCTTTAGCTCTGTGGGAACTGTGGACTTGGCAACACTGCCCTACACTTTCAAAATACTTAAATATTTGAATATACATGCATATTTTGCAATAAAATATATTGTTTTTATACATATAATCAACATTTATATTAGTAGTAGTTTTTTATTTAATTATGCTGTTTGCAATGCTTCATGGGATTGTAGTTCTTTCCCTCACTAAAGCCGTTAAAGGATTAGTTCACTTTCAAATGAAAATTAGCCCAAGCTTTACTCACCCTCAAGCCATCCTAGGTGTATATGACTTTCCTCTTTCTGATGAACACAGTCGGAGAAATATTAATAAATATCCTGACGCATTCAAGCTTTATAATGGCAGTAAGCGTTACCAAATGAGTATCAGCTGAAGAAAGTGTCTCCATCCACACCCATCCATCATAAATGTGTACTTCACACAGCTCCGGGGGGTTAATAAAGTCCTTCTGAATGCGTTTGTGTAAAAAAATATATATATAGTTATGAAGTAAAATATCAAGCTTCCGCCAGACTGCCTTCCGTATTCAACTAACAAAAAAAAGTGTAAAACTCTTGCAGTTCAAAAAGCTTACACTACGTTCTACGCCTTCCCTATTCAACTTACGGAAAAAGTGTAACTGATGCGACGGCAGTTTACACTTTCTTCGTAACTTAAATACGGAAGGCGGTCTAGCGGAAGCTAGATATTTTACTTCATAACTTGTTAAATATGGATTTTTTTTTTTTACACAAACGCATCACTTCACTTCAGAAGGCCTTTCTTAACCCCCCGGAGCCGTGTGGAATATGTTTATGATGGATGAATGTGGATGGAGACACTTTCTTTAGCTCATACTCATTTTGTAACGCTTATTGCCATTATAAAGCTCAGATGTGTCAGGATATTTATTAATATTTCTCCAATTGTGTTCATCAGAAAGAGGAAAGTCATACACTCCTATAGGTTTAGTAAAGCTTGGGCTAATTTTCATTTGAAAGTGAACTAATCCTTTAAAGGTCCCATGACATGCTGCTTTTTGGATGCTTTTATATAGGCCTAAGTGGTCCCTAGTACTGTATCTGAAGTCTCTTTCCCGAAATTCAGCCTTGGTGCAGAATTTTAGCCACTACGAGCCAGTCCCACAATGACCTTTCCTTAGGACATGCCATTTCTGTGTCTGTAGCTGTAAATGCTAATGAGGAGGAGAGAGGCGGGGCAAGGTGGAGGGTGGGTGTGTAGCCTTAACCAGCTTGCGGCCACGGTACCATGCGCTAATGTTGACAGTGGATGTATCGCAATGGCTCGTAGACACGCAGTCGTTCAAGCTTTTCAGTTTGACCCAGAATCTGATCCAGTTGGAGAAGCACCGGATGTAGAAGTTGCAACTCAGCGGCTACAGCAGGATGTCTCCAAATGGTTAGTTTAAAATATTGTGTTTGGATACGGTACTTTAGTTGGTTTGTTTATGTATGCTGTTACAGTTATCATGTAGCTAATGCTAGCCTACGTTGTTGGCTTTTCATGTTGCTCTGATGTGCTTCGCTAGTTTGCAAGCCACGATGTCTCTCGAGAAAAAAAAAAAAATTGCGCTCGCCTTGCACGGTAGTAGCTCATTTTCTCATGGGCGGGCAAAGCAGAGAAAGGGGAGGTAACCTTTCCCCGTATGATGACATATAGGGAAGATTCCAGATTGGGCCATCTGAACTTTCATTTTCTCAAAGGCGAAGCAGGATACCCAGGGCTCGGTTTACACCTATCGCTTTTTCATAGGCAGGCTAGGGAAACTCATATTAATGTTAAAAAACCTCATAAAGTGAAACTTTAAGAACATGGTCTTGTACTTTTGTATTTTTGTCTGATTTTCAAATACTTTTTTTGCTTCAAATCAAAGTTTGTAGTGTTGTGATTCACATCGTAGCTGATTGGCTTGGTTCATGGCTTATAACGCTTTAACAAAGACGTTTTTAAAAAAAAATCCCTATGGGAAAAATTAATGGAAAAAATATGTCCGTAACCAATGCTGCTGATAAAGTGGGCAGGCACTAATGCACTCTTACTAGCTTACATTTCGCTTTTTACTTCTGCATTGTATTTAGGCTTCAAAATTCATAAAATCTGTGTTCATTTGTGAAGAGTATCAAGAAGACCAAAATGTGTAAGAATCATAAACTTTTGTTGGTCACAGAGCTTATTTTCTGCATTAATCCAAAAGCAAGTGGAAAATCCTATTGGGTTTTTGTTGAGGGAGATGCTTAACTTACGGGTTGATCTACAAAAACAGGTCTGCGGCACTCTCACTTACACCACAATCACTCATGGGTCTCACCTCATATGTGTAGTTTGGGCATGAAACAAGTACAAATATCCATGTAAAAGGATTCTTGGTTGGATAAGGAATCTTCTTATTCTTAGAGCCTTTATAAAAAAAATAAAAAATAACTATTTAATGCATTACATTCACAAAGCCATAGTGGTTACCTTGGGATTTATTCTGTGTAGCTCTTACCAGATAGTTTGAGACTTCGCAGAGCCATGTGAATCGAGAAGCTGCCAAGTTGACAGAACTGCAAAAATCACAAATCATTAACTGAAGAACACTGATAAGATAGATACACGACACATTACAGAAGGAGGCAGTGCAGTGGAAAGTGCTTACTAGAAAGATTCCCAACGCTGCCTTCACCTGCTTCTCCCCATAATCTGCATGTAAACAGATTGACTTTAAGGACAGAAGTTCAGCACATTCAAGGTACAATAATCATCTAAATGACAAAGAGCAGAGTTGAGTGAGGTATTACATACATGGCGGTGTGTAGAGAGGGTGATTGATGTAATAAGCCATCCATGCAGCAGAGCACCAGTAAAAGAAGCAGTTCTGTTGAAGAAACAATATTGCAATTGATTTACAGACTGAAGGCTGTGGCCCTCAGGAACTGAGTAGATGGGTAACTAAAGATGGGTAACTTAGGGTACGTTTACACAACAACAATGTACTAAAAACAGAAAAGTTTTGCATTGCATTTTTTCACATATAGACGACAACGTTGTCAAAACAATCCCCGTTCTCACGGATCCGTGAAAATTACTAAAAACGCTGTATTATTCATGCCAGGCCAGTAGTTTGTAAAGAATTTGTAAAGAAACACAAGCTTAAAGACAGTGTTTCCAGGTCCTACGCAAAGTTTTCCCATACTCCAGTCTCATTATAAGACTGGAGTAATGATGCTGAAAAGCTTTGATCACAGAAATAAATTATGTTTAAAAATAAAATAAAATAGAAAACACTTATTTTAAATGGTAATATTTTACAATATTTCTGTTTTAATCTATTTTTGATCGAATAAATGCAGCCTTTATAACAAAAGATTTCTTTCAAAAACATGAAAAACTTTTGAATGATAGTGTATATAAACCTAAATAACACTGAAAACACACGCATCCTCACTTTAAAAATGTTCCGCATTGGCATGGTGCCGTGGGAGAAGCGATGGACGAACAACGTCTCCAAGATGCGCTTCCCATAGTGGAAGGAGTGACATATACAGGCTATACTGTGGAGAACAGACAGAAGTTTGGTTTAATATCAGATCATCAAATAAAAGTTTACTCTCAAGAGACATCAATCAAATGCTTCTCAACATAATTCCCAAAATACATATGTGGGTCAGTATTTTGGTTGACCAGTAGATCAGCTGTTAGGAGACACTGTTCCCACTGTCCATGGCCTGAATCCAGCAGAAAAGTAACATCTGAGGGCAGTTGGCTTCATGATACTTACTGCACAACCAAATGCTTACTGGCGGTGAAC
Source organism: Elopichthys bambusa (assembly GCA_037101425.1). Lineage (NCBI taxonomy): Eukaryota > Metazoa > Chordata > Actinopteri > Cypriniformes > Xenocyprididae > Elopichthys > Elopichthys bambusa. Next base: position 9,558,630 of record CM074435.1, read on the forward strand.
TCATACTTGGGAGCGTAGATGAAAGGTAGTCGAAAATAAAACATCAGGTATATGACAAGTGGTCCAATGCACTCGACTAGGAACACCTGCAAACACACATACACAATGTTACAGTCAACAGTGGACAACCTATTTTAATACTGTAATGGGAAGTATGTTAAACGATTTTCAGGGGGAAAAATGTAGGTCAGGAGGATTTGTTTTTTCCACTGACTGGATGGTGAAAACTGGGTGTTACAAAAACCTTATGTGCAATGGAGAATTTCCATGGATGTTCTTCATGGAACCACAGATAAAGAACCTTCATTTTTAGGAGTATATTGTGCACTGAATTCTACATTATAAGACAAGGACATTCAATGAAGAAGTAAACATGACCCTACACAGTAATAGTTCTTGATCTTGAATCTGAGTAGCTGAGAGCATTTTCCAGCCATGAGATATTCTACTAATATCACATTTCACAATTTGTATCCCTCAGCTTGTTTCTACCGGATCTATACTGGCAGCATTTCTCACAGCGAGCGTCAATGGCGGAACAACAAACCCACTATAATTTTACAAATACTACTGTTATTGCGTCATGAAAAGAGTTTTTTTTTTTTTTCTGGTGAGAATCTAGTTGTTTAAACATTAAATATGGTATTTATATGTAAAAATAGCACCCATTTGAGAATTTGTTTAGACATTTTTGGAGATGGCTCCAGGCCGTCAGCGTTGATTCAGCGTTTGTGTACCCACAGAGAACAGCTTTATCTCGGCCAGTCCTTCTGGAATTTTCCGCTGGATCTTATATAGATAGTGGTTAAACATAATATAATTTGTTTCATGTAGATCAAATGGGCAATCTTTGGTCTTATTAATCTATTACTTGTTCCAGAGCAAATCAATTTGGCTGAGGGCAAAGTTAGTTTCATAACTTAACATTTTTTATTTAACTTAAATCCTGTACTAACTAAAACTCTGCTTTTGTGACTGAACTGACTTCTTGTGTTTATTTCCTATTGTAAAAACTTCTTATACTTTTACAATGGCTATTATTGTTCATTTAAATATTAGGCCTATTGTTCAATACATAATATTTTACTTTATATAGACTAAATAATATGCCATATTTGGTACTGAGAAAGGATCCGTTAGTTGGCTGCAAGGACTGTCTTTATGAGTGAGTCAGTAGCACAGATTTTTATATTGAAATGGACTAAAACAGAAGACGCAACTGACAAATGATTTGAATCTGTAGCGGAAGAAAGTAGTTCCGCCCAAAAGAGTGTTTTTAAAACACTTTTTTGTTTTTTATTACACACCGTCGAACTGTTGTATTAAAGCCATATAACACAATATCACACATCAAACTATAAAGAAACAGTTATATCAATGAAACTATGTGAGCTATCACAGAATTCTGGGAATGTCAATTTATGTGTTTTTACTGTAAATTATAAAAATATGTTCTTTTTCACTTCCAAAAACTGTTTTACAGTAAAATTACATCTAATGTGAAATGTTCCATTAGATATATTACAGTTTTCACTGTATCAAGTAAGGGAACATACCATTAACTAATAAACAGGTTTTTACTGTAGCAGTTTTTACAGTCATTTACTGTTAAATTTATGATCATTTGTGCAGTGGTATGTCTCCCATGTGCTGACATCATCCTGCCCTGTGGGAGTCAGTACAGGGGTGGGCTACGCATGCAGAAGGTGAACTGGAGGTGAATGGGATCAACACCTGCAGGGAAACAGTGCCAGAGAGATTACATGTACTGAGAAAGAGGATTGATTACAAGGGAGGTGAGAGAAAACCGAACCAGAGGACTGCACATACCTTACAACCACTGAGCTGACTTTTACATGAGCAGGACAGATACAACCAAAACTTTCACCTACTAACATGCCAGTGAAAAATTAGACAAAGATCATAACACTGAATCTAAATTCTGATTGGATAAGCCGATCTGTTCTGTCGTCATTTACTCACACTCATGTGTTTCAAAGGCTTTCGGTGCAGCACAAAATAAGTTATTTATTTAAGCAGAAGAGTTATGTCAGGTTTGTTCTGTTTTATGGAATCACATTTTGTTTTCTGTGTTCCCACATTTCATTTGTTGCCATGGTTACCAATTATGTTGCACACCTGTTTCTGGTTGAGTTTGTCATTCCCTTGTGTATTTAAGCCCTGAGTTTAGTTCTGTCTATTGACCTGTACTGTCTTTGTGTTGAAACCAACACTGCTGTATTTTGTACTACTGCAATTTCTCTTTCAGATTATCTTTGTTTTGTTTATTGATAAAGTTAAATGGCTGATATCAAGATTTACCCTCTCCCTGCTCCTTCATCTCCGTCTGCCTAGTTCAACCATCATTACAGCAGAAATAACATAATATCTTCTGAGGCCTTTGAATATTGTCTTGGACAATGTGGGGCCATGACAGGTTGAGAATGAGAACCACTGCTGTATGTGATTGTGTTTCAGTTGTTGTTTGTGTGTCGGTCAGAACACTCACAGTTCCCCAGGAAATCTGAGGTCCCAGGTCTCTGAAGTAGAAGGTTGTAGTGGTTCCCACTGGGAGCTCCTGAAGGATTTCCTCATCTCTTAAGGGTTTCCCTTCTGAAATCAACAATATAACACATTGCTTACTTTAAGAGATCAGCAATTTACTTATATTTTCACATATATTGTGTATCCCAAAATTTTATGGACACCTTTGGTCACAATTTCACTTTTCTTAAAAAAAAAAAAAAAAGTGTACAATTTTAAATCAACTATACGCAAACACTGTCAGTTTTTGGGATTGACAACCGCATTTACTTACAGGTGAGAGTCTTGAAATGTCTCGTTCAAACAGCAACTTACAGTAGCGTCTCGAATACTGTATGAACGTGCAATGGGAGTCAAGCCTGTATTCTTTTACCAGTAACCATAAGTGACCAAAGAATATCAAAGATGGCAACGTCCATAAAACTAAAAAGTCTTAATACTTTTGATACGATGAGAGTTCAATCGAGCTGCAAGTCCATCCTTTACTCACCCTCAAGCTACCCTAAGTGTATATGACTTTCTTCTAATAAATGCCTGAAGTGAAGTGTAAAAATAATATTCATATTTAACAAGTTATAAAGTTAATTAAAGCTGCAAGCAGCGATGAAAGGGCCCTTGCACCCAGGGCCATCGCCACCCAGTGGCCTTAGGAAAACAGTGAACAGTGGGTGACATGCGTGTAAATACAGCAGGTAAATATAGTCGTTTTGATGTGCAACACTTCCTGCTGCCAGCAGGTGGTGCTTTGACTATAACTGAATGTGGCCATGTAGATGTCTTCAGGCTAGGACTATTATCAAACGTGAATTTTGGGGCAGATCGGACATTGTATGCCTGAGTTACAACAACTTCCTGTTCTGTGGTATTAATCGCATACATTAGCACTTAGCCAAGTGTTGCATGATTTAACATGTTTCTAGCATGTTTGGTACTTAATGGCATATTTAAATGTGTTTCAGGGAGTGAATTACAGTGTAAAGCATGCCATTTCCTGTTGCCCCTTAGAAAGTCATATACCCCTATAGGATGGCTTGAGGGTGAGTAAATATTGGGGTAATTTTCATTTTAAAATGAACTAATCCTTTAAGAACTCAAATAAAGGGCTGACAACCGTATTCTGCTGCCATGTGAACATGGTCTATAAGAAGTCAGTTCTCCTCTTCGCACTGATGTAGTTCATCACATTAAAGGTGGGGTAAGCCATATTTCATAAACACCGTTTGGAAGTTAGTCGGACCGACACAATAACAAGCATGTAACCAATCAGCATTAGGGGGCATGACAGTCGAGGAGACAGAACAAGCAACAGGGAGATTTAAAGAAAGACTGCAGAAAGTGCTTTAGGACCCGCGTTAATATTAGAGAAGCTTTCCGGCGCTAGAGAGCTAAGCAGGAAAACCTGAAAACAGATGCGGAGGCTGCTTTGATTCCGCTCCACAAGTGAGTAACACTGAGTTTGAGTGTCATTGATTGTCTGGAGCTGCAGTGCTGTTGGCGACAAACAACAAAGTCTTGTTTGTATTTACTCTTGTGTACTGTGCTTCCTTGTCGTTCGTTCATCATCTGCACTTTTTTTTTTCGTAAAGCATTAATTTGTTGCGCATCAGCTGTGATAAACAGACATCCACTCTCACATTGCGTGTGTAACAGTGGCCAGATAGTGAGGGTTTTGCTGTTAAAGCACTGCACACTGATGACCGCTAGAGAATGCGGTGTTTAGCGTCATTGTTAGTACACTGCATGCCAGCAGAGATCGGGGTTCAAGACCAACTCGGAACAGGGTGGTTAGGATTGGAGAGTGAGTAAAGGCGGAGCAATGAAAAGAGGGGTGTGTTTGTTTGGGTTGATTTCAAATATTAACAATGTCCAACAGCATTTTTAAATATCGCTTACCCTACCTTTAACTATGAACATGATCCACTAACGTCTGGCAACCACAAAGTGCCCAAATATTTTTTATATTCATTTTGAACACTATTGAAATTTGAAAACAATCGAACATTTTTTGTAATAAATGTTACAATGCATAAAATAATACAATAATAAATGTTAAGATGCATGCCACTTGTTTCAATATTGTAATATAATGAAACAACATTAACAAATTTATCATTTGTTTGTGTGTGTTCATATTTTTAATTTGTTACCAATTTTAGCTGTAATTCATACATTTTGGTAGGTTTTTAAAGTTTTTTAAAGTGTCCAAATACTTTTTAAACAACCGTTATAAAGCAGATGTACTTACTTGGGTCCAGGCATAAAGACTGTCTGGCAGGATACCAGTGTGGATCTGTGGAAATTGAAGCCTGACATGTAAGACTTTACTAAAACCATTATTTCAGTGTCATCAACTTGTCAGTAGAAAGCTATTTAAAGAAAGGCGTTGTGATTTCATAGCTTGTTTAGCACAGAGCGCAACTTACTTGATTTGTGGACCATAGACTTAATATCCAAAACAGTGGCTGTTGGCTCTACCTGCAGAAAGACAGACATGCTGCTTAATACAGTAATACAGTATATAAAATATTATAACAGCAACATATATATATATATATATATATATATATAAGGGCCCACGCACTTTTGGGGCCCCCAGAGATAGGTTTTATTAGTAGTAACAGTCAGTGCTCGAAGTGGGCCGGTACGCGGCACTTCTCCCATGTTGCCGGTACTCTGAACGCCCACACCGAAACGTAGAATAATCAGACTAATAATTAATTGTATACATCGCGCGTTCGGAGCTTTTATAAGCTGTACGAAATGAACGGATCAATTGTCTGCGCAATATTGTGACTGAAGCCCAATTGTTAAATTTTGCATGAGTGGCGCGCGCTCACCAGCACGCTCCAAAAGTGTTAAGATTTGCACGAGCCGTTCCTATGCGACGCTGATGATAAAATGTGCGACCCATTTGGATTCTATTGAGGATAGTAAAACGCTACGGAGAAAGTCGAACATGATCTAAAACAGCCGCTAAAATGACTGATGAAAAGAGGGGAAAACATCATACTGCAAGCTTTTTAAACTCATGAAGACCACATTTACTAGAATTTATCACGTTCTATTGTATTTATTGTGGCAAATTTTGACTAGTTGTAGAATTTATAATAGATAATCTGTTAAGGGAACAGATTTTTCCACTCAAGATTTATATTACAGCTGTGGCATGTTGTAGTTATATTTTCTAACTGTGTTGCTATTTTTCATAGCAAATGCTATAAAAAGAAAGAAAGAAAGAAAGAAAAAAACTGTAATTAAACCTATATATATATATATATATATTACAGTTAACTACTGCAATTTTACTCATGCTGTCATAAATCAGGTTTACTCTATTCTCGACATGCATATCTAAGCAATGGATCTCACATAGGAATTCATGGAAGCTCGGAGAACATGATCATGTTCCAAAAGCAACATGACTAATGCAAAACCTGACCGATAGTGACCACTGTACTACAAAGTTACAGCATGTGCAGTAGTTGTGCTCTCATTACTGTTGGCTGAGGCTATCTGTCATCAATAGCAGCTGATGATTATTGATGATTTCTTTACTTCTCTGTGTTATGTTCACCATGTGAGTCGCAATCTAAGCACAATCCTATTTTAAATAAAGGCAACAAAGACATGACGGTCATGATGTAAGTAACTGTCTGTCCTTTGTATGGTATTTTTTGCTTATAAAATAAATACTAAAAAGCACATACCTTATCCAGAAGCATTAGTTTTTCCCGGGTTTTGATATGTAGTACCTCCACCTCAAAGTAAACTATTCGTTTAGCTTTTTTCGGAGGTTTTGGTCTGGGCTTGGAGGGCGCCGGAGCAGGAGCGCCGTCATTCTTAGCAACTTTTGCCTCTAAAGCTAACGTATCCATGACACCTCCTCAAACTTATTGAACACTGAATCCTGTGTTTAGTCCGTCGTTCAAAGGTCTGTCACATCCCACATATCACTCTTAAGTCCTCAAGTTCTTCATAATATATTCCAAAACTCAAGTTCCTCTCCGTTGAATGAATGCAGTGCAAACAGAGAGTATCCAGAGAGGAGTGACAGAGAGCGAGTGCAGTGTGATTGAAATATCTCCCACCTCTTAACACCTGAGGGGTGGTCATCACAACCACTCCTCTGAAGACGAAATTTGAGAGTCCCAAGACATAATCCATGGCTTTTCATGAAGCTAAATTTATATGCCTGCTTTGCTGAAAACCAGCCCCGTGACCTTGTGGGACTTGGACCAATCTAGTATAGGACGTTGCTCATACCTCCACAGTGCCTACTAGGGCCCAGTTTACATCCGATAAGAAGCGTTTTCGTCGATCGAATCACAAGTGGACGACGCTAAATATTAGAGGTGTAACAATATTCGAACCGAACCGAAAAAACGTGATACACCACCCACGTTACGTACCGCGGTAGCCTACTAAAAACTAAATTTTTCCTTGATTTGAATAAATGGTAATTAGGGCTGTAATTAGACCCTTTTCACATTTCCGGCTATTAGAAACACCCTTACAACAGTGTTAACTATTTTTTTTTAATACTAAGTATAGTGTTATAAATGTACATACATTTTTTTTTAAATAAAAATATAAAAAACTTAGCACGATTTACGATATTGATGACCGTTAAAACACGTCATCACAGTCTGTGAAAAGGCTCTATTCTGTCTATTTTATCACGAAATTCCCCCCAAAAATGCTGTTTTGAGTTTTGACTCTTTTTAATGTGGCGTGACTGATCACTGTATGGCACCTCAGTTCATGTGGCAGTGTGGGGCGTGAGTGAATGCGATCATCTCTTCCTCTTTAATTCTAGTTACAGAATATGAATGAACATCTGAAGGTATGTTGAAAGATACAGTACAACTTACCGAAACATATCATATCTTGTGTAATCACTCAATCAGTGTTTCAACGGCATAAAGACATAAAACAGCTTGTAAACAATATGTCACGTAGCATTTACCTCAGGCTTCATTCAGTCTCAGTCCACAGCTTGTTAGTTCGCCAGAGAAACTTCAAAACTGAGGTATGTACCGAACCCCCAGTTTTGTGTATCGTTACACCCCTACTAAATATATATATAATGATAAATATATCAGTTCTGGCCTAATGGTTAGAGAGTCGGACTTGTAGCCTGAAGGTTGTGGTTGTGAATCTTAGTACAGGCAGGAATACGTGTATTCAATACTCACTGCTGTTCAGTATTCAGAGCATGGGACACCACATGTCATGTCACTTTTCACTTCACTTTAAAAAATAGAACGAATGTGTAACTATGCTATGCTCACTGAATGGCTTTCCTGAGGTAAATGTAATGTTACGTGACATATTGTCTACAAGCTTTCCACCGAATGAGCGATTACATGAGGCATGATACATTCAGTAAGTTGTACTGTGTTTTTCAACATACTTTCTGATGTTCATTCATGTTTACTTTGTGCTATAATAAGTAGTGAAGAGGAAGAGATTATCAGGTCACGTGCCAGCTGAGGCACATAGGCTCTCTTTACACCTGGTATTAAGAAGCATTTTGGTGGATCGGATCACAAGTAGACGAGGGAGACACATACCCATTTACACCTGGTGTTTTATTCCGTCTCTTTTGTCCATTTTTAACCATTTCTGTCCTGATTTCTTCTAGTGGAGGGTAAATGTATGGGTTTTGTCAGATCTTTTGATCTAATAGATGAAATAAGCTCACGCAATTTACATATGAACACGCCCAGAGATGACGGAAAAACACACAGAGAGCAGCAGCTTTCATTTCTGCTCTGACAGCCACAAGACCAGCCGAAGGTCAATTAAATCAGTAGGCGGAGAGAAGGCGATCCTTAGTGGCTGTTTACACTATGAAAGCAAATTCATGCATTTTCAACTACCTCTGAAAGCTAGCCAGATGAGATTTAAACTTTGTAGGCTGAAAACCTAATTTTGGTTTGAAGATGAAAAATGTACCAAGCACAATGTTCTCTCACCATTCCTGATTTCTAACACACTCTTGCGGTAGTCATAGCAGAAACAAAAGCTGCAGCTCTCAGTGTGAGTTTTTTTTGTCGTCTCCTTTCGCGTTCATATGTAAATTGCGCAACCTTATTTCGTCCATTAGACTGAAAGATCTGAAAAAACCCATACATTTATCTGCCCATAGACCCTCTCCTCAAAAAAAAAATCAGGACAGAAGAAGTTGAAAGTGGACAAAAGAGACTGATTAAAGCACCAGGTGTAAACGGGAATGTGTCTCCCTCATCTACTTGTGATCAACCAAAACACATCTTAATACTGGGTGTAAACAGCCTAGGGTTGGGCTAGTGTGCATCTCTACAGCTGGGGATATTAATACATCTGCCTTGCAAGCAGTGTCATGCAATGAATCTATTTGAGTTTGTCCATGGCCATACCAGTGGCTTCAATAAATAACAAGCCACTTCTGTGGTCCCTAGAGGCTTTCACATTAGGTTTGGGCAAGTCACTGCTGTACAGAACTCATTTGTGTCTGTCAGCTGTAAGCAGATCAGACAAACATACTTAGAGCCAAAGTGTCTTGAGTTATACTGTGTATTTACAAGGGCATTTAGTTTCCATCACCTGTTCTCAGGCCTTGAGAAACTGAGATACTGTTATAGTTTTTTTAATATTTTGAATGTTTTTTTCTTTTGTTGTGTTTTTGTAATTTTTAGTAGTTTGTTGATATAGTTTTATTCATTTTTATTTCTATTTTAGTTTTAGGTTTTTTAGTATATCAAGTTAAACTAAATAAAAAAGATGGATGTAGCTGAAGTTTTTAAAATAAATAGTATTTTTTACAATATTTTATTTCATTTAACATTTAATTTTATTTCTTATTCTCATAATGCTGTTTTTATGCTGTCACAGAATTTAAATTCAAATCATGAAAGTGTTTAGTCCAATGAGAATAAGGGTTTACACGACAACAATGTACTAAAAACTGCGTTTTTCATGTACAGACAAAAACGTTGACTAAAATGACTAAAAACGCTGTATTATTCATGCCAGGCCAGTAGTTGGCGATGTCACTTTGTAAAGAAACACTACGTGCCTATAGACTGAACACGTAATACGCATGAGCATGACATCACAAATTTCCCTTTTTAGTTGTTTACATGGAGACGATAACGGTATTGTTTTCAAAACGCTATTGTTGTGTAAATGAACGACCAAATCACATAAAAAGTTTTTAGTTAAAAATGCTGCTTTGTAAACAGCCCCTTAGTATATATTAGGGCTGTGCAATTAATCGCAATCGCAAAACAATCGCGATTTGAACAAAGTCTGCTATTTTTATTCATTAATTTATTTATATTTTAATTCAGAATACCGCAACGTTCTTGTGCGCATGTTTAAGATGTTAACTAATTGGAGCTGACTCAACACACCGCGCAAATTACGACAAAGCTGAGCGGAACAGAATAGGCGTATGGGAGGAAAGAACATAAAATATGGATGCAGGTCAGAATAAAAAGTCGATGCTTGCAAACAGCATATTTTCCACAAGATCACACTGGAGAAAATATTAATTCTGTTAGTTTTTATTTATTGTTATGACTGGAGTTCATGTTAGTTGATCTTAATTTATTTTAAGAATTCTGTTTTTAAGACACAATTTATTACAGTTTTGTTTATCAAGCAGTTAATACTACTGTACAGTATTTTATTTCATTGTGAAATGTGTGCAGTGAAAAACAATTCTGAAGTTTATTTATTGTTATGACTGGAATTTAGGTTAGTTAACCCTTAATTTAATTTATTTTATGTTGTCTGTTTTAAAGACAGTTTATTACAGTTTTGTTTATCAAGCAGTTAAAACTGTTATTTCATTGTGAAATGTTTTGTTATGCACTTCTTGTGTACTAAATACATTTAGAATGTAGCATGTTTGAAAAAGCAAAAACAATTGACAAAGTCGTAAATAAAATCACAATTGCAATATGTATTTAAAAAATCGCAATATGATTATTTTGTCCATATTGCACAGCCCTAGTATATAGAGTACACCATATATATCTTGGTAAAGTATCTTGGAGGTATATGACATAGTTTTTTGTCCCCCCCACAACTGACAGGGTATATGTTCAAATAGAAGTTTAATACAGGGAAATGAGCATGTGTTTACCTGTTTCAGTCAGCTAAAAAAAAAAAAAAGTTTATCTTTAATCTGAAATGGAAGCCAAAAATGTGTTGGAGAAAATATAAGGTTTATTAAAGTATAGCCTTTTTTTTATATCAACCCTAATATATATATATATATATATATATATATATATATATATATATATATATAATTAAAAAGACAATGTGTAATGTTTTTAAGTTTCTGATTTTGAGTTGTATTCAGCGGAACGTGAAATCTCAAATATGAAAATTCAAAGAAAAGTAATTTTTTAAGGAAATATATTAATTAAGAAAGCTCTGAAATCATTTTGCAATGCACTGTATACGTGCTCAGATGAAATGATGAAATGATGTCTCAGATAAGTTTAGCCAGTGTGCAGACAGCCTATATTTGTTTGCCTACTTTAACTGCTGCTTAAATGATCATGGTGTGCTGACCGCGCACACATGGAATCAAACAAGAGCTCAGATTACGTTAGACTACAACATTTTGCTTTGCAGTTATACTGTGTATTTGTCTAGGCATGATATTAGAAAAATTGTACACCACTCTTGGTCTGTTTCCACATTTCAAAGCTGATTTAGAACATAAGAAATATACATTTTCAAAGCAACATGTTATCATGGCACATTATTTCAGTGTTTAGTCTAACGCAGCATCTGTCATGCGAGCTCTTCAGTGTAGATCATACCATGGTATGGAATCATGGTAATATTACCCTGGTATTTTTTGACATACCTTGGAATGCCATTCTCTGGTATAGGCCTATGTATTACTATTTTGTATATTTACAAAGGAATTTACTTCAAATCTACTTAAAGTACAGTTATTTCAAGTATAAAAATTGTTATTAAGAGTAGAGGTTTCTTCTCGCACATCAAGCAGTTTCGGTTGAGCTTCTGTTTATGTTCGCTGATCAGTGTTTATATGTGAATAAAAGCCTAAATTCAGTCTGTTCATCATATAAATCTATCTTCAGGAAATTTGGACTAAACCGCTTGATTTATATGGATTAGTTTTACGATCTCTTTATGAACATTTGAAGCATCAAAGTTTCAGTTGCGTAGGTTGTCTATGGAGGGACAGAAATCTCTCAGATTTCATCAAAAAAATCTTAATTTGTGTTCCGAAGATGAACAAAAGTCTTATGGGTGTGGAACGACATGAGGGTCAGTAATTAATGACAGAATTTTCATTTTTGGGTGAACTATGTCTTTAACAGTATTTTACATAAAAGTGGGCCAATTTAGTCCCAAGTAGTATTGAAATAGTACTTTCAAGTATACTAGTACATTGATATTAATATACTTACTACATAAAGTATAGGCTGCTTGAACTTTGCTTAAGTATACTTAATAAAAATGAACTTGAAGTACATTTATTTTTTGTAATGGAAGCTGTTTTGACTTTTAATCATTTTTTTTACATCAACAATTACATTTTCACTAGTTCAAATGATCATTCTTAATATCATAAATATTAAGATATCAAAAATTCTTGATATCAACAATGACATTGGATGTGTCTGAAAGCTTTAAAATGGTGCTTTCAGAGGAAGTATTTCAAGATAGGAAGGCATCAAGGCACGTCCGAAACCAAAGTTAGCTTCACTTCCTGTCTCCTGAGATACCCTCATCTGATCGATGTTTGAAGACAGCATAGTATCCTTCGCTGCCTTTGATATCCCACAATCCTGTGCTTTCCCTTCTGTGACAGTTGAGCTAAAAAAAAGAAATATGGTTGGTGGTGAATTTGTGTTTAAATGTACGTTTTTAGCCAATGTTTATCACTTTTGATGTCATTTTTTAGCGAGAAATTACTATTGTAGTAATTAAATATTCGCTTAGTTATCAGCAAAGCTCTCTCTATTTTGCTGTAGATCATTAAACTGTTACGCTGCCTCACAAGTCTGTCCGAAATCAGTTTCGTGAGGTTCCCTGTGCACAAACGATGTCAAAAAATTATAAATGATTAAAAGTCAAATCAGCATGCCATAACCTTTTTTACTTGCTAGTACTCTTGCTTACTGCTGCGTGCTTGTCCATCAGTTCGTCTTGCTACAATAGTCTACTTGCAGTGCACACTCCTCTCCACACGAGGCGCTCGTCCAGTCGCAGCTGCAGCATCTGTGCCGAGCACCGCCGAGCAAGTCGTTTTCTCGGACTTTCTGCGGACGGCGACGTTGACAACTTCAATACAGTGTGTGAGCCGGGAACAGTGTATGATATTAAAGTTTTATATCGATTAAAGTTAGGACAGTCTCGGGAAAATGGTCACACATTTCGGGCATGCGGCAGAGTGTGTGTGCGATAAATGAGGATTTGAATATATATAACTTGTAGACAGTTTGATGAACTCCATCCGCTCGCTTCATGTTCGATAGGACAGGAGGAGGAGGATCATTTAAAATTTGCCAAATCTTTCGATATTTGGAGGATATATACATATGGAAACAGGTAGTTGAATGATAGTGGAGTTTTAGTCCAGTGTTGTGATGGGTAAAGATTATTACAAGATCCTGGGCATAGAGAAGGGCGCCTCTGATGAGGAGATCAAGAAAGCCTACAGAAAACAAGCTTTAAGATTTCATCCTGACAAAAACAAAGCAGCCGGAGCAGAAGACAAATTCAAAGAGATCGCCGAGGCTTATGATGTCCTGAGCGATGCCAAGAAGAAAGACATCTATGACAGATATGGAGAGGATGGTAAGAGCTGTCATTGTCCCACTATAGATTGATAAACAGACAGTCCTTAAGAAGTACTGTAATAATTTTAGATAATAGTACTATGGTACTTTGTTTTATTTATATATATATATATATATATATATATATATATATATATATATATAGATATAGATAGATAGAGAGACAGAGGTCAGGGCTCGAAATTAACATTTTCTTAATAGCAGTGGTGCTCCCAACTTCAAAAAGTTAGGAGCACCAGCAAAAATTAAGGAGCACAACTACAATTCATATATATATATATATATATATATATATATATATATGTATATGTATGTATATATGTGTGTGTGTGTGTGTATATATATATATATATATATATATATATATATATATATATATATATATTAGGGCTGCACGATTATGACAAAAATGATAATTGTCGATGATTCCCTTGAAATTGTAATTGAGATTATTATTTACGATCATCACAATTTACATTGAATGATGTTTTGAATAGATTTAAACCATTGTTTGAAGCAAATGCATGCCATATTTTTATATTAAAATAAGCAAGCTGAAAACACTTCATGAAAAACGTCATGCTTTTCTACAGCATTAAGCCTCAAATGTCAACTATACATTGTTTTTTTTTGTTTTTTTTTTCTTTAAATATAAAAGTAAAAATATGTATGGTATTATAATGTCATACTAAAAACTCAAATTAAAACAATGGGGGAAAAAAACCTTATAATAACCTGTGAAAAAAAAATAAATAAAAAAAACCCACACACACAGCTTAAGCATGCAGAATAATTAAGTGGATACATTATTTATTTAAAAACAACACCACATTTTTTTTTAGAGGAATGAGAACAGTAGTGATGCACCGATCATGATTTTTCATGGCTGATTCCGATTATTTTACAAGCAAATGAGTTGATTCAGAGAGCCTCTTTTTTTTCCTTTAAGCAAATTTATTTTATTTTTTTTTTATTTGCTCTTTAACAGGCCAAACTGGCCTTAAACAAACAAACAAAAAATCTGAATTGAAATTAGAGGCAACTTTTTAATCACAATCCAAACAAAGATGCTACACACATGTAACATGAGCAGTTGATTTTTATTTAAATTAGATTTAATTATAGGATTTAAAGTAAAAATAGAATGGTCTGACTTCAAATTTGTGAAATTATGCTACATAAGACACACCTGCACAAAACAAAAAACAGCCGACGGACTGAATGAAAATGAAAATTCACTCTCTGACAGTAGGTGGCGCTTACAGAACAGCAGTGCAGCGAGTACCGCTGCACTTAAACATTAGTGCTGGGACAGTAAATCGAGAAATAATTCTGGATCGATTCTAAGATTTTCTGAATGCATCACGATTCTCTCTCGAATAAATTCTGAGCTTAGTTTTTAACTGCAAATGGCACTGCGTGCTTTAGAAACAGCCTATAAAATAATTCGTAAAGCTCAAAAAGGTTGAAGCGAATTACAAGGGTGTTTGTAGTGGACTGTTTACATTAATATTGCATCAACAAAGCATTCTGAGGTTCAAGAACATTATTAGACAATGCACGAGCGCTCTTCTTCGAGAGCATTTGAGCATGCGGTTAAAAAATAGCCTAGATTGCCATCTGCTGTTAAAAACTAAGCTCAGAATCAATTCAAGAGAGAATCGCAATGCATTTGGAACATCTCAGAATCGATCCTGAATAATTTCTTGATTTATTGTCCCAGCCCTAATAAATTCTACTTTATACAGAGATAAGCGGAAAATAAAAACTTTTATGAAGAAAATCAGTTGCCTTCAGAGAGACAATATAAACCCCACCTCTAATTCAATATTCAATATTTATATTTTTCTTCTTATAGTTCACGCATCATGAACAGTGAGCTTGCTGTGCCTTGTGCAGTATTTTCTTTGCTGGCGCATCGCTGTTCTCCTCTTTGTGTCAGTCTTCAGCACGTTCCATCTCTGGCCTGTTATTGTTTTGTTACAGACATCATAATATTTCCACACAAATGATTGCAATGCAGATTGTGTTCAAGTCCCGAACATAGATCGGCCAAAATAAAACTAAAAAACGATTGCATATCGACCTTGTGTTTGCAGCAAAAACCATCCGGTTCCGATTTATAGCCGGTCAAACACTCTAGAAAACAGGTTACACCACAATTATTTGCTTTCACACAGATAGATAGATAGATAGATAGACCTTAAAAATGTGTTGTGATGGTGTCATGGTACAACTTTTAGTACTTTTTTTCTAAATTAAATTGACAAAGAACAGACCGACACATACACGCAGATATGCTATTATGCCATAAGGGAAATTGAAGGAGCAGCAGCAGCACTAAACTCTCACACGTAATTTATATTTCATTCATACTCGACACCGGAGGGTGCCCTTGCACAGAAACTCCACAAGTGATACTCATGAGTAATAACTTCCTGGAAATCCCTAATATGGACAAAGACATCCAGCGATCGCTGTAGCTGAATAAAATGCAGATAGAGACTTTTTGACTGATTAAACATGAAGAGAATTAACACATCTGTTCTTCTAAGTCGGGTATTTTCATAAGGGTAATGTATATTTATAATGCGATGCCAGTCAGCATAGCCTTTTCACTGTATATAATACTATAAAATAATAAAATTTCGTTTTAATTTTTATTTGACTAATAGCATTATTTATTTTTTAATTTTTTCAAGATTTCTGTAGATATTGCGATATAAGTTATCGTAAATTCTTCTGGCCACAATAACCGTGTAGTGAAAAATCCGATATCGTGACAGCCCTAATTTTAAAAATTGAAAATGATGTAACCAACATACATGTTTCACATTCTTGTTTTTGTGTGAAGAAAGCATCCCTACAACTGAAAATGAACAGCACTCTCATAGAGTTTTACTGTAGGATTACATAATGTAAGTGTCATTTCAACGTCGCTGTACATTTGCAATATTTCGATAATTTTGATATCGTGCAGCCCTAGTCTTGGCCAAAATTAGTTTGAACTGACATCACACGTTGGTTTTTTGATTTCACCCAAAAATGAAAATTATCACATGATCTACTCACCTTCAAGCCATCCTAGGTTTATATGACTATCTTCTTTCAGATGAACACAATCGCAGAAATATTTAAAAATATCCTGGCTCTTCCAAGCTTTATAATGGTAGTGAACGGGGGTGTGCGATTTTAAAGACCAAAAAATGCATCCATCAATCATAAAAATAATCCATATGAAATGGTTAATAAAGGCCTTCTGAAGCGAAGCGATGGGGTTTTGTAAGAAAAAACTCATCTAAAATAACTAGCTTACGGCAGACCGTACGCATACTGAGCAAGTTGAGGCCTTTATTAACCCACTGGAGCCGTATGGCTTACTTTTATGATGGATGGATGCCTTTTTTTTTTTTTTTTTTTGGCTTCAAAATATGGCCCCCCGTTCACTACCATTATAAAGCTTGGAGGAGCAAGGATATTTTTAAATATATCTCTGATTGTGTTTGTCTGAAAGAAGATAGTAATATACACCTAGGATGGCTTGAGGGTGAGAAAATCATGGAATAATTTTCATTTTGGGGTGAGCTAACCCTTTAAGTGTGGCATGTATAGACTAAGTTAGCACCCACAGTAGTGCATACAGTTAAGCTTTAGCTTTTTTGAGTGAAGCCTGATGACCTTTGGTGACCGTTTGAGTTTTCTCTGAATGCTGCAAACACAGGAGCATGTAGTGTGGAATCGGCGAGGGACTTTATGAAACCCGCTCTGATCTCCAGATTAAGAATTCAAACTGTACAGTGTGACTGGATCATTCCTGTGAGCTGGTTCTGCTCTTTTTATATATGCTGTTACTTATATTTCCCTCAATGCTGACTTGCTGTTTTCCCACAAACATAATTTCTTTCTTTTTTTTCCCGCAGGGCTTAAAGGACATGCCGGAGGAGGCACCAACGGCCCTAGCTATACTTTCCATGGCGATCCTCACGCCATGTTTGCAGAGTTCTTTGGTGGCCGTAGCCCGTTTGATCATTTTTTTGCATCCGCTGGTGGCGTAGATGATGACATGGACATTGATGACCCCTTTGCGGCCTTCGGAATGGGAGGAATGGGCGGCTTTCCCAGATCTTTCAAGTCTCGGGCAGGCGGTGTGCACAGGGCCCGAGAAAAGAAGAAAGATCCCCCAGTAGTGCACGAGCTCAAGGTGAGCCTGGAAGAAGTGTTCTCTGGTTGCACCAAAAAGATGAAGATCTCTCGCAAGAGGCTGAACCCGGACGGCTGCACCATGCGGAATGAAGACAAGATCCTCACCGTGGACATCAAACGTGGCTGGAAGGAGGGGACCAAGATTACCTTTCCTAAAGAGGGAGACGAGACGCCGACCAACATCCCTGCCGACATAGTGTTTGTGGTTAAGGACAAGATTCACCCTGTTTTTCGGAGAGACGGCTCTGACATTATCTACCCTGCAAAGATATCCCTTCGAGAGGTGAGTGTCTAGTGTCTGCTGCTGAGATAAAGTTACTTAACTTCTAGTAATATACACCAGTGAACTTCTGTTAAGCTTACAAAGTGTTTGAGTACAGTAGAGAGATTTATTAACCCATCTTTTAAAAGCAGAATTATGTACTAGGCTTCATTTCATAAAGTAAGTCTTTATGTAAAAATAAAGTAACAATGTGTTTTGTTTTGTTTTTTCCTGGGGGGGGGTCTAGTTGTGATTTTTCTGGTAAACTACAAACCACACCCCTACTAATTACGTCCCCTATTTAAAAGAAGAGGAATGAAGGCAAAAGTTAACCTTCTTTCTTTTTGTCTTTTCTTTTCTCCCTCTCCACAGGCTCTGTGCGGCTGCACTATCAGCGCTCCCACCCTGGACGGCAGAACTGTCACAGTGACATCACGTGATGTCATCAAGCCTGGTATGAAGAAGAGGATAGTGGGAGAAGGACTGCCTCTGTCCAAATTTCCTGAAAAGAGAGGAGACATGGTGCTTGAGTTCTTAGTGAAATTTCCGGACAAGTTGGGACCAAGTGCTCGTGAAGCTCTGGTTCAGATCCTACCTCCTTGATCATTGCGACCTCTGGAGGAGAGACTCCCTGATCGGATCCTGTGATCGGGCCCTTTTGATTTCATAGATATTATTGCACCTGAAAGCATCAGTGATAAATGTACAAATGAGTCAAGTTCAGAGAACAACAATAGAGCTCCAGTATATTATTTATATCCCCTTATTTGTATCGCAATGCACTTTTACAAAACACTGTGAAATGTTTCAGAAGTAATTTAGCGACTTTCACACATTTTGCAGTACCTAAGAGTAAATGCTCCGTCATCCTCCTGTTTACTTCTTCAGGTTTCTTTCCCCTTTGAATCTGTGTTTATATTTTCTTTTATTAAAAATTTATCTCAATTTTAGACTCTGAGCAGTAAACATTTCAATCACCTCTGAACATTAGGGTTTTATACATTTTTAAAGATCTCAAATAGTAATTATAAAACTATGGAAGCTTGTTTTCGCCATGAAATAAAAAATAAAAAAGGTAATTGCGACTTTTCATCTCACAATTCTGACTTTTTTTTTTCTTAGAATTGCAAGATTTAAACTAGCAATTGCGAGAGAAAAAAAAGTCAGAATTGCATGATATAAAGTCAGAATTGCAAGTTATAAAGTCAGAATTGTGAGATATAAAGTTAGAATTGTGTGATTATAATGTGCAATTGTGAGGTTCAAAGTTTATTAAAAGCCCATAGGGCATTTTTTTGGGCAATTGCAAATTATGAAGTCAGAATTGCAAGATATAAACTCGCAATTTGATTTATATCACGCAATTCTGACTTTATAAGATGTAATTGCAAGTTTATATCATGCAATTCTGACTAATTCAGAACTGTGAGTTTATATCGCAATTCTGAGAAAGTCAGAATTGGGTGATGATAACTCAATTGCAAGAAAAAAGTCAGAATTTCAGCTTTATATCACGCAATTCTGACTATAACTCGCAATTGCGAGTTTAAATCTCGCAATTTTGAGAAAGTCAGAATTGTGAGATATAAAGTCACAATTACCTTTTTTATTTTTTTATTTAGTGGCGGAAACAAGCTTCCGTATAAAACTGAGTGCGATTGTTAGTGTGAAATCCCAATGATGGGGCTGCTGGAAGTTGTAAATAGAATGGGCCCAATAAATTTACAAGGGCTTATGAGCATTTTTACAGTGCTTCCAGAGCACGTTAAGGTGTGGTCACGTTTACCGTTGCTCTGCAAAATTTCAAAGGTAAAAATTTTGCGAATGGGAGTTTCAAGTGAGGGCAAAAAAGTACCCCATGCAGATTTTGCTCATGTTCATGCTGGTCACACATTTCCGCTATTGACAATGAACCTTTTTCACATGAAATTTCACTAATGTGACTGCACCTTTAAAGTTTAGTCACATTTATGAAATTTAGGTGTAATTTTGTGGGGAAAAAGGACCATTGTCTATAGTGTAGTGACATCTGAAGCACATTTCAGGCAGAAGTTACTTTTGAACCAAGCATCTTTCTGTTGGTCAATGCCATAGACTGAAAAAAACAAAAAAGAAAAAAAACAAGATGGACACCTTGTCTCCCTTAATTGCAATTAACCTGAAATTGCGCTTAAACCGTTTGGCTTAGTGTGATTATGAAATTGGTAATGCTGCTATTTTTATTTTTTTATATGTGCAGCATGTCTGTAAGCATGGCTCTGTGATCAATAGTAAATGCTGCTCCATCTGAAAGTTTGAGTCACTTATAATGTGCATTTGAAAAAGCAACACATATCAAACATCTTTCCAAACATGGAAAAGCATTTATGAACCTCTTGTCCAACAAAAGACAACATAACATGTTTTTACTCCAAACCCACTTTATAATGTCAGTTGTGTTTGAAATAACATCCTTCTGTGAGATGATGTGGCTTTCTACACAGAATAAGGCATAAAATAATATTATTTCATAGTATTCTATATAGTGATAAAGGCCATGTCGATTAGTACTGCATTATACATATACTTTATTATCATGAAAATACCTGAGAAGGCTTGAAGAACTCCGATAAACCATATATTGCCGTAGTTGTGTGTTTATTAGTTGTTTAATCGATAAAAGCGTTTCAATCTTCTGTTTATTCAGCTACAGCGATAGTGTGACGCATTAGGTGCGTCTGAAATCGCATACTATTTAGTAGGTACTACATTTCAATTCAAATTTACTTCACGACCGTTGAAAAAGTACATTCTATATAGTACAAATGCGTGTAGTATGATCAAAGACTATAGAATAACACGACACGTGTCACTCGTATTGTTTTAAATGGGAGAATGTGCAACGCGCAATATGGCGGAATAAGTCCTGCCTTCTAAATAAGAGCCAATCGCCGATTGGTAAAGTCATCGCGTCACTGCAGCGACCGTTAAAAGCTCTGGTTCCTATAGAAACAGTCAACTGCGCGTCTCTATAGGAAGATCGCGTCTAGGACTGCGCATGCGCATTAGCTTGATCTAGCCTGAAAAAATGCCCTTTTATGTCATGATTTAAGCGTTCAGAAACAACATTTATGACACAGCTGTTGTCAGATTTCATTGGTGATTTCAAATATTAAATTTAATTGAAAGCTTGGCAAACAGCTTTAGATAAGTTGATGTTTCCCCATTCAAAGAGATAGGAGCTACATTTGCATGCAGGAGAGGCGTTTCAAAGATGGCCGCCGAGTGAAATGACTTGTCTTAAAGGGACTTTGTTATGAATGAATTTGGACGTACTACATCCGCCATGTTGTTACTGTCACATGACCTACCAGCGTTAGTTACGTCCCTTCAACTCCATTCACAAATCCTCTCCTGCGGCCTTATGGGATAGTGAAGTGTCCATTGTATATGCACTTCAGAATCTCGCCGGAAGTAGTAAGTCATCCAGGGACTTTTGACCTACTGTTTTTCGAATACTATGAATTCGGACATACTACTCTGTTCGCATACTGTTTTTCGCGTACTATATAGTAGAGAAGTATTCGATTTCAGACGCAGCATGTGTGTAGTGAATATAATCCAGACAAATCTGCCATGTCATTATCATGTGACCTACCAGAGTCAGTTGTATCGCTTCACCTCAATTCATAAATCCCCTCCTGTGGCCCCATGGGATAATAAAGTGTCCATCGAATGCGCACTTCAGAATCTCGCCAGTAGTAGTAGGTCATCCGGGGACTTTTTGCCTACTGTTTGTTTTTCAAATACTATATATTCGGACATACTACTCTGTTGGCGTACTGCGGGGCATATTTGGAGAGCGCCCTCTGGCTTTCAGATGCCGCAGCATTTAGCCGTACTTCACTGACAAGCTGCGCATCAAAAAAATCGCAGCCAATTGCCAAATTACGTGCGGTTTATTTTCGATTAATTGTGAAGCCCTTGGAGCAAGTGTCTGTTGTAGTGATCGTGAGGTGGAGCCCACACTCCCAACTACTTTGGCTTCAGGATGTGTGCGGCACACTTGGTCAAGGTAGCGAATTTGCATAACCAACTTGAACCCGTTGTGTATTCTGTGTGGGGAAATTGTTTGCGCTCATGCAATTGTGTGGTTTCCTATTGAAATGTCTCGATTTCGTTTGTAAACATTCGCTGTGACTGCACCTTTATGCTGCTGACAACACTCACTTTCTCCTGTTAGGAGTGACCCATGATGGGTTACTGTGATCTTCATATCAACACTGTGACCTTGAGCACTTAAGAGATGCTTTCAATGGAACAA
The DNA here is from genome assembly GCA_037101425.1 of Elopichthys bambusa. Lineage (NCBI taxonomy): Eukaryota > Metazoa > Chordata > Actinopteri > Cypriniformes > Xenocyprididae > Elopichthys > Elopichthys bambusa. The sequence goes on from CM074435.1 coordinate 9,580,783, forward strand.
TTAATTTTTTTGGTGTATTTGTTTGTTTCAAGTACATTTCAGGTTTAAAAAAAATGCCTGAATGTAGCATTAATTATCTATAAATGGGTTAATATTTTGGGAAGTGTTGGGTGAATTGTGTAATTTTTGTGACTGGTGGTGCAAAAATGACACTTTAGTTTTCTACATTTTTATTTGCTAACCGGCATTCATTTGTGCGATTTCACAGTTATAAAACCCCATAAAACATACATTACAATTTAAACTTTCTGTTGCTTGCAATAAATGTAGCCTGAAAATCATATTCTTCCATGGCCCTGGAAACACAGCATGTGCATATTTTTAGAGTCATTTATTTATGCTGTTATTGTAATACACACTTATTAAGATGATGTACAGTGGTGGCGATTTTATAGATCGTATTGGATATTGCATCTTAGAACTGCTGTTACCACAAGTAATTTGTCAAAGAAATGACAGTATTTGTGCCAAGGCAAGGACACATATGCACACAGTTTAAAAGTACCTCACATTATTTCCGCATCATCAGCATGCTTGCTGAAATTCACAATGAATAAATTTAAGAAATATGTGTTTTTCTGTAAAAATACTTTATATTGCTGTTTTTTAGTGGCATGCCTGACAACCCTTTATAATAAGCGCAATTGTTTTATTTCATGCAATTAAAGGCTTTACAAGTGGTGTCTTGTAATAAGTCTGTTACTGGACTGTATATGCTCCATGGTCATTGATAAAGGGTTAGTTTACCCAAAAATAAAAATTGTGTCGTAAATTACTCACCCTCATGCCGTTCCACACCTTTGTTCATCTTCAGAACACAAATTAAGATATTTCTGATGAAATCCGAGAGGTATATGACTCGTCCATAGACAGCAATATAATAAACACTTTCAAGGTCCAGAAAGGTACTAAAGACATCGTTAAAATAGTCAACGTGACTACAGTGGTTCAACCTTCATTTTATGAAGCGACAAGAATACTTTTTGTGCACAAAAACAAAACAAAAATAACTACTTTATTTATTATGTCTATGCTTCCAACCGCTCTCACACCACACATCATGTTCTCAACGCAGTATAAAATACATAGCAAAGAGGACACTGGTAATGCATCGACAGACAAGACAGAGCATGTAACTTTTGATATAAAACAAAGTCTCAGATTTAAAATTTTGTAAAAATAAAATAAACACTAAAGTGGCTCTTTAATGTGTTGTGACAGGTTCGTGAACCTCATCTCTTCCTACTAGTTGACTTGTAGCATCAAATAAACATGAATGAACATCAGACAGAATGTTGTTTCAACCGCGGAAAGACGTCATACAGCATTTTCATCAAGTTTTAATCTAATCAAGCATTAATCTACTAACCCCCCTGACTGCTTTGTCGGACAAAACGGCGGATTCAACGTTATGATTGGTTAGATCGTCTGTCAATCAAACTCCCAGTGAAGGGTCAATTAACTATATATGGACAAAATTAATCCCACCCTACATTTTTTTTTCTTGTTCGAGAAGACGTTTTATTCGGATATGTCACAATAGGGGAAAAGATGATCGCAACTTGTTTCATGCCGACCTTTTTTTTTTTTTTAAACAAGGTTCCCACATATTAGCTACTCTTTAATAATTGTGCCATGATAATGTGAAGTCCACTCCACTAAGCTGAGCATTTAATATGACAGACAACAAAACTGTAGTGGGCATTTAAAATAAACAGGATGTGTGGTTGTGTGTGGACGCTGTGATTGTTCTTGGTGTAAATGGGTCCTTTAAATACTTAAAGATCGTTCCACACCCGTAAGACCTTCGTTCATCTTCTGAACACAAATTAAGATATTTTTGATGAAACCCGAGCGGTATATGACTCGTCCATAGATAGCAATATAATCACCGCTTTCAAGGTACAGAAAGGTACTAAAGACATTGTTAAAAAAAAGTCGACATGACTGCAGTGGTTCAACCTTAATTTTATGGAGCAACGAGAATACTTTTTGTGTGCAAAAACAAAACAAAAATAACAGCTTTATTGAACAATATCTTCTCTTCTGTGTCATTCTCATACGTTGTTTACGTCCAGCGCTTCCAGGTTCTAAAGGTTTACTGTGCTTACTGCGTCAATCCGTGTAAGGATAATGACAGGAAAGAGAAGAGGTTGATGAATAAAGTCATTATTTTTGTTTTGTTTTTGCACACAAAAAGTAGCAACTAAAGGGGGCGGGTCTTTTATTGGATGGTTGGATGGTTGTGGTCTACTATTGTGTGAGTGACAGGTTGTCCCACCCTTGCACCAAGTAAACACGTCATCGAAGAAGAGATGTTGTTGCAAGGAAGTTATTTTGATTAAGATTAGATTATGATGGAACATGAATTTAAAAAATAAATAATTTATACTACAGTTGCATAAAAATAAGAATTGTCAAATGACTTTAAACATGAATCAAATGAATAGTATTGCAACAGTAATATTTTTTACATATATTACAATATTTCCACCTTCATCACAAAACCTACATCTGCAGTTTTATCTACTTCTCTGGGCACATTCTCTGGATGTACTTTGGGCACACTAGTGGCTATAGCTTTATTTATTCAAATAGCTGGAAAATATCTGTGCAGAAAACATTTTTTTTTATTCCTAGAAAAAATGACAACGGTTTCCCCCCGCACGTCCCCAGTGGTGACTGATGTTATAACCGCATCACACCTGTAGGTGGCAGCAGCGCACACGTGTTTGAGCTGTGCTGCTGTTTAGTGTGTCAATAGAGGAAGAACTGCAGGTTCTGTTGAGAGATGTGATATCCGCCTTCCTCTCACATACCAGAACATACTCCCTAAACTCCCGCTTTAACCCTCCTCAACAATCATCTTTTGTAATGAATACATTATAAGCCCGACATCCCAGCGGTTCATGGTTGCCTCACTGTCAGTGTTAGTTTGGTAAGTGTCGTTATGTCTAGAGGATGCTAACATGCTAACTCACATTACTGTTAGCTGCTTTAGCTTCAGTCTATAAATAGAAATGTAACAGACTGCTTGAATTCTGAAACTTAAACGCATGAAAATGATTTTTCAGCGGTCGGTTTAATTAGATAGCGGTTCGAGGAAACAGGGCAGAACCAGATACTTCTTGTTGAATCCAATGGTAGTTTAGACGTATAATTTCCCCCTAATTAAAACGAAAATTTAATTGTATATTCAATTTGCTACAAATGTAAAAAAAAAAAAAAAGTAAATCTCAGTTGTGATTAATGTTTTATAAAGACGACCTAGATGTCGTCCATATCGTTTTAGAGAAACGCCAGTTTTATGAGTTTTTATTACTTGAATTGTAGCAAGTATGACTCCACATTAAAACATTGTGTATTTAATGTATGTAAATAAGGATATGTGGAAATCAGTCTTGATGTATGATTGTATCAGTACAACCCTATCTTGAGTTCCTAGAGTCATAGAAAATACCAGGAAATAACAGGGAACTGAGAATTCAGGTAAAAGATATATTATGTATGCATAACATTGTGTAAAATATAAATATATATTGTGAGAATCAGTCGTGATGTGGTAACTTAAAAATAAAAAAAAAAAAGCTAGAAAATACATTGACATTTTTTCATCAAATAATGATTTTTTTAAACTTTTTTATTAAATGTTACTTTTATTTAGTTGTATGAAACAAGTGTATTATATTTATATTTATGTATTGTACCCCCCCCCAGTCTCTTAAATTAGATTAAGTTTATTTTTTCTTTGCTTGTATATTAAAGGAATAGTTCGCTTCAGAATTAAAATGTTCTGATAATTTACTCACTCCCATTTCATCCAGGATGTTCATGTCTTTCTTTCTTCAGTTGAAAAGAAATTAATATTTTTGAGGAAAACTTGCCAGGATTTTTCTCCCTAATAGTGGACTTCAACGGCTACCAAAATTGCAGTTTCAGTGCAGCTTCAAAGGGCTCTACATGATCCCAGCTGAGGAAAAAGGGGTCTTATCTAGCGAAACGGTCAGTCATTTTACATACTTTACATACTTTTTAACCACAAATGCTTGTCGGTACTTCCGCCTACATCACGCGTGACTTTTCCAACATGATTACGTGATGTGTGGTGCATTACAAAGCAGTGCAAGATGAGCATTTGTGGTTAAAAAGTATATAATTTTTTTTATTTTTATTTTTTTAGAAAATGACCAATCGTTTCACTAGATAAGACCCTGATTCCTCAGCTGGGATCATGTACAGCCCTTTGAAGCTGCACTGAAACTGCAATTTGGACCTTCAACTCGTTGATTCCTGTTGAAGTCCACTATATGGAGAAAAATCCTGGAATGTTTTTCCTCAAAAACTTTAATATCTTTCCGACTGAAGAAAAAGACACACACATTTTAAATGACAAGGGGGTGAGTAAATTATCAGAATATTTTAATTCTGAAGTGAACTAATCCTTTAAATTTGTTACAAATGTATCTTTTATCCATCTCAATCTCTCTTTGCGTCACAGGTCTGGAAACTTACTTTGAATGGGTTGAACTAGCGAGACTTCTCCTTTGATTTGGGCACATAACGAACGTCATTAAAGGAGGTGCACAGACCCCTTTGTATTAAAACATTGTGCCTGTATAATAAACAAAGGCGGCAGCACCCAACATGCCACTTGGATTGGGACGCAGAAAGAAAGCGTCTCCGCTGGTGGAGAACGAGGAGGCCGAGCCGATCCGGGCTGGATTGAACGTCCCAGGGTTGGATGGCCTGGATGGAGGCAGGGTCAGCCTGGGTGAAGGAGCTGCCCATGAGGGCTTACCGCCTCCACCCACCAGCTTGCGACCTCGCCTGATCTTCCACACCCAGCTGGCTCACGGCAGCCCCACGGGTCGCATTGAGGGCTTCAGTAATGTGCGTGAGCTGTATGCCAAGATAGGAGAGGCCTTTGGGATTCTTCCAACAGAGGTGAGGGGCATTTCTCTTTGCTTTGTAAGAGCAAGCCTTGTTGATTATGCTGACTAAATGCCTACATCATTTCCCAGGTGATGTTTTGCACACTGAATACTCACAAAGTGGATATGGACAAACTTTTGGGTGGCCAGATCGGGCTGGAGGACTTTATATTCGCTCATGTGAAGGGTCAGAAGAAAGAAGTGGATGTCTTTAAAGGAGAGGATGCACTGGGGCTCACCATCACTGATAATGGAGCTGGCTATGCTTTCATTAAGGTGAGAGAAATAATATAGGATTTTAAAGGGGACCTATTATACTCCTTTTCAGGTGTAATATAAGTTTCTGGTGTCCACAGAATGTGTCTGTGAAGTTTCAGCTCAAAACCCCACAGATCATTCATTTATAGCTTTTATAGTCGTCAAATTTGCCCCGATTTGCGTGTGAGCAAAGCGCACAGTTTTTATGTGTCCATTTAAATGCAAATGAGCTGCTGCTCCTGGTCCGCTTTCCAGAAGAGGGCAGAGCTTTAACAGCTCACACTTCAGTTGCTCAACAACAACAACAAAACTGGAGAATCTCACGCAGCCAAAATGACGATTGTCAGTAACGGTGTTCATTGTTCAAACTGATGGAGAGACTCAGGAAGGAGTTACAACTTTTAGAATGAAACTGGACGTTTCTGAATGGTTAGTGGATGAATTTATGTAGTTGCTGTGAAGTTGATTCAACTCATCGACTAACGTGACGTCATGTTAATCTTTTGTGCAAATCCAACATTGAATCGACCCTTGTTTGTAAAGCAGTCTGGCATAAAATGACAGCATGGTAACAACACTCTACTACAACAATTCTTCCTCTTCTCTAAAGCAGCCAAACATGGCCTCACCCCATTTGTTGTATGTTTCCAGGGGCAGGGTTTATGTCAATTTTGGGGTTTCTGATGTCACTAACACGGGAAGAAGCTCATTGTAGTCCTTAAAAAGCGATTTCTGTAAAAGAAAATATCTCCCTTTGCATTGAACTTTGAGCATCGTAACTTTGCAGATGTTGTTATACTCAAACAGCAACATTACACACTAAACTTAAAAAAGTTAAATCATAATCAACCACCCCTTTAAGGATGCAAGTAAGTTCATGTTTTTCATGTCTAAAACTAAAGTGGTTTTCACACTTGAAATAGTTAACCTTGGGTCATACCCTGGGTAAACAGAGTCTTTCAAACAGAGGCTTTCATAGACAACCTAGGACATCAGGTAAGGTCTCTCTAAAGGAAGTTTCTCTACAAGCTGTTCACACATTGGCAATAAAAAGTGATTAATACATAAAAAGATTATTACATATCACCCTTTTGTGATATGTTATCCAGGATAGCGCTATATAAATGTAGCTTATTGTTATTATTATATTATTATTTAGATGATTTAAATAGATATTTTAAATTGTAATAATATTTATTACTGTTTTTACTACCTTTTTTTTTCATCAAAAACATCCAGCCTTGGTGAACATAAGAGACTTCATTTCAAAAACATAAGAAAATCAGTAATTGTAAAACAGTATTGTATATCAACATATTTATTTTTGCTGAAAATTAAATATATATGTTTTTAGTAATTTCCTTATTTTCTCTAAAATACCAGAAGATCATTCATAACATTTCAGTGATAAGTCTAACATTATGTAATATTTGATTAAAAAAAAAAAAAAACCCCGCAAAACTAGCATTACAAAAAAGGGTTGCTATAATTCTTAATTCTGATAGGATGAATCAGATTTGAAGCTGTTGTAAATGATCTGATATAAGCACATTTGTGATTGATTGTACATCAGTTGAATTCTATATCAGTGCAACAAGTTGTGCCATTGCTCAACAACCATAAACTTTACATAACAAATGCCTCTTAATATTGGAGTTCCACAAGGTTCTATTTTAGGCCCATTATTGTTTAGTATGTATGTAGACAGTTTACCAAATGTATGTCCTCCAGATGTTATTTGTCAAATGTATGCGGGTGATGTTGTTGTATGTACATGCAAAAAGTCAACAACAGGCTGCACAGAAATCGACTGACACCATGAATCATGTTGCACAATGAATTATCAATTCACGTTTGCATTTTAATGTCAGAAAAACTGTTTGTATGCTTTTTTACTAAAAGGCCAGATTATGATGTGAAAACAGATGTATTTGTCAAGGAACAAAAACTTGAGGTAATAGATGAATTTAAATATTTAGGATTATTACTGGATTCTCAACTTTCTTTTAAAAAACGTGAAGAAAGTGGTAAATACAGCGAAATTTAATTTAGCGAATTTCAGATTTATTAGAAATAGCTTGACTAACGAAGCAGCAGTTTTATTCATGAATTCAATGATTATTCCTCACATCACATATTGCATGACTACCTGGACTCAAACATGTAGGTCTTTTTCCTAAACCAGTTGAAATTATTTATAAGCAAACTCTTAAGGTCTTAGATAAAAAAAACCCAAACAGTTTTCACCATTGTAGCATATTAACTAAGTTTTCTATTTTGAGTTGGGAACATTTGACTCAATTTGCTGATCTGGTACTTATTTTAGTTTTGCTCCACCTGTTTTTAAAGATTATATAGATCAGAAAACAGGATGATATACACGTGCCAATAGTAGAGGTGATTGTAATGTGCCATTAAGAAGAACTATCTTTGGTCAATTATCTTTTGCTTGTAAAGGAACAGACTCCCAGTAGAGCTGAAAGAATTAAAACATTTAACAGGAAACTGTAGTTTCTCAAAAAAGCTGAAAACATGGTTATTGGCTCATCAAAATTGTGAAATTTATAGTGACTTATGGATATGGTATGGTATTCTGTAATTTTGTTTTAATATTCTTTTTGAATATTAATATTTTTTTGTTTTATATTTTTTCTTCCTGTCCTTAACATCAACCTGCTAAAAGGGACTACGGATGAAAATTAGCCAGTGTTTGCTAAATCTGGTGCATTTTACATATTGTATTTATTGTTAATGTGTATTGTTAATGTGCATTGTCCCTTCATTGTTAATGAAATTAATAATGACTTTATCCTCATCTTGAGTGATAATACACCCCAACCTGCTGAAATGCTGTAATCATCTGAAAATCATCTGTTTCTTTTGCAGAGAATAAGAGAAGGCAGTATTATTCATCAGATCCAGGTCATCAACGTGGGCGACATGATTGAGTCGATCAACGGGCAGATTCTCATTGGCTGTCGCCATTATGAGGTTGCCAAGATGCTGAAGGAACTGCCCAAAGGGAAAAACTTTGTCCTAAAGCTGGTGGAGCCTATGAAGGCATTTGGTAAGAGATTTTGAACATACTCTGTAGCTGACATTGATGGCCATGGTGAATTTGATATGATGATTTTGACCTTTTTTTTATTTTTTATTTTTAGACATGATCAGTCAGCGGTCAGGAAGCAGGTCGGGCTCTGCACAGTTAGGAACAGGCAGAGGAACCCTGCGCCTGAGATCTAAAGGGCCGGCCACCGTAGAGGAACTGGTATGACTGCTGGGTTAAATGCCTTGCTCAGGGGTATAATGATCTCAGATCAGTTCAGTTCATGGCTCACTAAACAGTGAGTCAGAAAGGTTTTGCAATGCGATACACAGTGCAAAACATATTTTGCAGTTTAATATATTGTAATGCATAACATAATTATCAATCAATAATATAATTATCAATGAATAATCAGTGCTAGGCAGTATTGATTGATAATTGACTTGTGATTAATGTAAGAGAATGACCTAGTACATTGATTCTTCCTTATTGAGAAATGACAATTTCACAGTTTGCACTTATTTAGAAGACTTTTTCACAGGGTCTTAATGTCTTAATTTGCCCTTCTAAAAATTAAAGGTCTTGAATCAAAGCATCTTAAATTCATAAAGTCATGGCATTAAATGTTGCATGCACTGCAAAAACATTTTTTTTTCAATTCAAATATTTCACCGTTCTTAAATCAATATACGTCGACTAGAGATGCAAAATGAAGATATGAAGTCTTGTTTTCTGAGAAACTGAACAAAATTAAGTGAGTTTACACTTGAAACAAAAACAAATATCTGTCAGTGGTGTATGAAAACAACTTGTTTTCCATCTGAATTATGACTTTTCTGAGCCCTTTGGCAGATATTTGTTCATGTCTTAATCATAAACTCACTTCATATTGATCCGTTTCATTTTATCTTGTCATTTTGCTTGTCAAGTATCTTGATTTAGGAATCTTTAGACATTTGCATTGCAAAAATAACTAATCAATGGTAGCTTTTCAGATAAGCAAGGTAATCTTTTCATTCTTTCTTTGTGTTGCAGCCATCGGCATTTGAAGAAAAAGCTATTGAGAAAGTGGATGATCTGTTGGAGAGCTACATGGGTATTAGAGACAGTGAACTTGGTATGTTGTCTTGCTTATTCCAGTTTTTTTTTTTTTTTAAGTGGCGTTTCTAACTCCCACACTCATTCACAGCTGCCACGATGGTTGAGCTCGGCAAGGACAAGAAGAACCCGGATGAGTTTGCTGAAGCTTTGGATGAGAATCTGGGCGATTTCGCATTTCCAGATGAGTTTGTGTTTGATGTGTGGGGTGCCATAGGTGATGCGAAGGTTGGTCGCGTGTAATTCTAGAAAAGGCTAAAATGGTAATTCTAGAAAACAGTCCTTTAGGAACACTATTGAATTTGAATTTTGTTCTTTTGGGGAGCAAATGCTGGGATGATTTTAAGAACGCTGGAAACACTTGTATGTAGGCCTCTAACTCCACTTTTTTTTAAGATGCAGATGTTATCAAGACACTATATTGAATGCATTTTTAAAAGATTTAAAATTGTATTCAAATTTGACTAGGTTGAGCCTAATCACTTATGTCTTATTTAGTAGGATATCAAGCAAAAGATGCTGAGACTCATTGAATTTGCAAGGCATTTACTCCAGGGACCATGTCTGGTATCCCTGTGAGGTTTCTCTGTTACATACTGTGACTTTCACTTGCACTGTGTTGCCCGACGCTGTATAAATTGCACGGCACAGATCACAGAACACACAGTGCAGAGATCGAGGCAATGCTGGTCTGCACTGGTGTGGATCTGACCCATCCCGTGGTAGAATCATGGACCATTTGTCTTATCAACACTATAATGATTCCCTAAAGCATGTGCTGTCTTGTTATGTACTCTTGTCCTCTCTTATATTAAGGATTTCAAGTGGCTTAGAAGTTGTTGCAATGAACTATTTCCGAACGACCTATAGTGCTTTACATTTCCAGTTCTTATTTTAAAAGAGTAAAAGAAACAGGGAAGACATAAAACATTGGTTTTCATTTCAGTAGTGTGGTCAACTACTACCTAATGCCAAACATAAGGAAATCTTTTTCTTTTTTTAAAGTCAGTATTAGCAAGTATCATAAAGTATTATAAAATATCCTTTTCAGGATTGATTAAGGAATTATGAAGGGATTAAAAGTTGGGCTGGGCGATATGACAAATTTTACACCAACCGTCATAGTAGCCAAACAGATTTAAAATCAAGTTGTCCAGACTGATTTTAACGAAATGAACATAATAGATTAATTTTCATCTTCATGCACAAATATAACCAGTACATAGTAATAAACAACTATATTTACCTACATATATTTTTATGTCACGAGGATGTAAGTGAATTTTTTTTAATTGATTTATGCAAATGAATGGTTTAATCTGAGTTTTAGATCTACTAAAGGGGGATGGGAGGAAAAATTATATTTCAATTCGCAATGCTTTTGTGTTCGCTTGGAAAAACTATTGCATTCTCCTGAGAAACTTTTTTTTCTCGCAAAACAGTTGTGATGGAAATAATATGAGAGGAAAAAATATGGGAGGAAAAAACTTTGTTTGCTTGCAAAAGCACTGAAATTAAAGTTTCTTAGGGGAACAGTACTTTTTCAAGAGAAAGCAAAAGTTTTGAGAGTGAACACAAAAGCATTGAAATAAAAATCTCATTTTTTCCCTCACAAAAGTTTTCGAGCCAATGCCAAGTTTAATGACTCATAAACTATGTATGTTGCTTAATTTTATTATACCGCCAGCAGAATTATTGTGAGTATATTGTGAATATTTAATATATATCGCCCAGCCCTACTTGTAAGTGGATATTAAAGCACTAATTGGAAGGTAGAGGCTGTGGATGGCTTTGATTTAAGTGTTATATAGTGTTGATGTGTTTACGGAAATTACACTACAGTAGCATTCCCAAGATACTGACAGTAGTACTGCACATATGACCAAACACGGACGTCAGACACTGAGCACATGATGATTTCTAGAGTTAGTGGAACTCAGAAATGATTATTACTCTTAACCAGGCTGTTCAACACTGTAGTATTTCCACATCTGTACCATCAGAGCATGTTTAAAATGTAAAGTACTGATCATGTGATGGTTACAACTTTAAACTTTATATTTCTTTTTGTATTATTATTTAGCCAGTCGCCATTTCTTATGGGGGGGGGGGGGGGGATATAAGGTAATGTTTAAAGGACCAGAGCAAAAATGTATAAAAAAAAAAGTAAATAAATGTTTAGGTGTTACTTTTTACATACTGTAAAGCTATATCAGTGTAGCTTGAACACAGCGCTCTTGTGGTTGATTTACTTTGGACACTTTTTTTTTGTTTTTTCATTCAATTCTTTTATTTACATATTTAGATATGTTGTCTTTAAGAATGAATAGTTTACACTGATGATGTAATGGTTTTGGTGGATTCATGTGACACTCAGACTACCTTCAAATGGCAATAATCATATAAGTCTTATATATGTTACGTTTTTTTTTTTTTTCTCCATTGACAAAAATGCTATTGCACCAAATTGTTACTTGTTAGAATTATTTCTCAACAGTATTAAAATAAACAAAACGATTTGTGTGATTGTTTTTGTGTTCTGGAAAGCAGGAGGTGTTTTTGCGGTTGTTCATTGAAACATTGGGTTCGTTCTCCTTGGCTGAACAACCTCACCAAGGGCATATTTCCATTCTTTACGTTTGCATTACCTATGCAGCCGTATAGGGAAATAAGTGACCTACACTGAAAATATAATACAAGACTTGTTAGTATAGTATTCTTAAAGGGTTAGTTCACCCAATTCTGTCATTAATTACTCGCCCTCATGTCGTTCCACACCTGTAGGACCTTCGTTCATCTTCAGAACACAAATTAAGATGTTTTTAAATAAATCCAAGAGCTCTCCGACTCCTCTATAGACAGTGATTTACCACCACTTTCAAGGTCCAGAAAGGTTCTAAAGACATCGTTAAAACAGTCTATGTGACTACAGTGGTTCAACCTTAATGTTATGAAGTGATGAGAATACTTTTTGTGCGCAAAAACAAAAAAAATTACGTTTCCAGTTTTTATGTCAGAACGGCGACTCATTATTGGCTGGCTTTGTTTTTGCGCACAAAGTATTCTCGTCGCTTCATAAAATTAAGTTTGAACCACTGCAATCGCGTTGACTGTTTTAACAATGTCTTTAGTACCTTTCTGGACCTTGAAAGTGGTAGTTAAATTGCTATGGATGAGTCATATACCTCTCGGATTTCATAAAAAATATCTAAATTTGTGTTCCAAAGATGAACGAAGGTCTTACGGGTGTGGAACAACATGAGGGTGAGTAATTAATGATAGAATTTTTATTTTTGGGTGAACTAACCCTTTAAGTTATCCCCATAAAAAAAATAAAAAAAAACACGTTTCCTATGTTTTCCACACAAGTTTGCATAAATGTCCCTGCAGCCTTTGCAAAGTGTTTGCTCTCGTGCAACCTCTCACACTGCCTCTGAGTTCCCAAAACAATAATGCTTACACCAAACATTTCACGGATCAATGGTTGTTTTCCCCTTGAGCACCAGTTGATCCAGTAATGAACCAAGACCAAATATTAGACTACTGTAAAAACAAAAGGCAGAAAAAAGAAAGTGGACAAGGTGTGGTCAAAGACTGACTTCTGAGAATTTTATGATGGCAATTTAAGGATCGTCACAGCACTATAAAAGGTCATTATTTGGCGAAGGACGGCCTTGTTCTTGGGACGTGTGGGTGCTTGTTGGGAGTTGACCTAGCTGAAAGAGTGGCAACAAACACTGCAGGTGCAGCTTGGGCTCATCAAGTTTCCGCATCAAAAGCGAGTGGACTTCACTTCAGCAACACCAGACAGCCATGCCCTTACGACCGAGGGCTTCCTCTCAACCTGGAAGAGCAAACACCCTTTCATCCCTTAAAAACATCACAGTTCTGCGCCCCAGAGCTTCGTCGTCTCACTCGAAGTCGCCTTTAGAGGATGAGCTCTCTTGTCCGGTCTGCTGCGAGGTCTTCACCGACCCCGTGGTCCTGAAGTGCAGCCACAGTTTCTGCCGTGTCTGCCTTCAGCAGTTCTGGAACAAGAAGTCGGCCAAGAGGGAATGTCCAGTGTGCAGGAGGAAGTGCTCTCTGACGGAGCCCACCGTGAGTCTGGCTCTGAAGAACGTGTGCGATGCCATCTTACAGGAGCAGAAAGGACAAGGGTCTGCGAGAGCCGGCTCAATTTTAGCCAACGGGACGTCCAAACCGGAGGATCTTTGTGCCACTCACGGGGAGGGACTCAAATTGTTCTGCCAATATGATGAAGAGGTGCTCTGCTGTGTTTGTCAAACGTCCAAGAAACATCAAGGCCACAGTGTGTGTCCTTTGGAAGAGGCAGCAAACGATCTCAAGGTGATAATATTTCTATGAATATTTCTTAGTTTTAAGCATTTGTTTAACTTGTTTTTTGTTGTTGTTTGTTTTTGCATTGTGGTGTTGTGACAATTTTTTTGTAACTTATTATTCTCAATTCTGATTACTGAAATACAATTAAAGGCAGTACAATCAGAATATATAAATGCAATTTAACTAATATAAAATATTACATAATCTAGTTTTCACATTATGGTAATCAGATTTTGGGGGAAAATGTGCTTAATTGTCATGAATGTGACTTTAAGGAGACGTAGTTACTCATTACTACATGTACTTCCTACAGTAATAACAGTAAATTATGCATAATTACAAATAACTAACCCTAAACCAAACCCTAACCTTAACTGTAATTCTGTAGTAAGTACATGTTAAATGTCAATGGTAGGAGTCTAAAACATTTTGAGCTTGTTCTTTTTCAATCACTTCCAGAGGTAGTTGAAAACACATTTGTCCAGATTGCTTTCGTAGTGTAAATGCTCATGTGGTCGAATGTGTTCGAACAGCCACAAATGCCTACTGACATAACACGGAAACATTATGGGAAGCGTGCTAGCCAGACTTGACTTGAACTTTGTTGGCTGAAGACCCAGGTTGGTTTGAAGATGAAAAAACGTACCAAGCACAATGTTTTCTCACCATTCCTGATTTCTAACACACTGACAGCGTTCGGCTGGTCTTGCGGCTATCAGAGCAGAAACAAAAGCTGCTGCTCTCCATATTATTTTCTGTCATCCCCAGTCACGTTCATATATAAATTGCATGAGCATATTTCGTCCGTTAGATCGAAAGATCTGTAAAAACGAAGAAAAAAAAAAAAAAATGAATTACAACACCAGGTGTAAATGGGTATGTGTCTCCCTCGTCTACTTGTAAACCGATTGACCAAAACACATCTTAATACTAGATGTAAACCAGGCCATAGAGAGTTATTGTAAATTAGAGTGAAATGTACGTTGCTCTTCCTCCAGGAAGAATTGCGGCAGATTGTCATCCCACTTAAGAAAAGTCTTAAATGCCTCTATGAGGCCAAACAAGAATGTGATGACTTGACCGTCCACATCAAGGTATCAACAGAGCACGACTTACAAATATCATATGATACACATCAACAAATACCTGCATTACTCAGTGCAATACCTTTTAATGTTCACATAGAACCAAAGACAACAGACAGAGAAACAAATTCACGAGGAGTTTGCAGAGCTTCAACAATTTCTTTTGAAGGAGCAAGCTGCAAGGATTGCTCTTCTGGCCGAAGAAGAAGAGGCAAAGAAACAGACGATGAAGAAAAAAACTGACTTAATCACTCGTGATATACTCACGTTTTCTCAGACTGTCATGGCCATTGAAAATGAGATTGCTAGTGATGACAGCCTCTTTTTACAGGTAACCTGCTGTATTTGGATTAACTAATCTTATCAATTTTGTACAAACATTAGCAGAAGTAATTGATTTTACTTTTTCCCACAGAACTACAAGAATGTCAAGATGAGGTAATTCTACACTGCACATTTGAAAGTATTTGATTAATTTGTTCGCATAAAATCCATCACAACTAACCTGACTTAATGTCATCACAGAGCTCAGATAACATTTCACGAACCAGAAGCCGTCCCTGAATCTCTAATCGATGTTGCGGAGCACATCACCTCCCTGAAGTTCAGAGTGTGGGAAAAAATGCAGAGTCTGGTAGAATGCAGTGAGTGCTCAGTTACTACAGAGTTTGTGTAAACATTCAGGATTTCATAATAGTTTTCCTTTAAATTCATGAGTTCTGAATTGAACATCTCAGGTTCAAAAGGAAGGACAGGAAGAGAAAATTACTGCAGTTCAAAGAAAGTCAAAGTTCAAAGTTGGTTTGTTCAACAAATGAGGGGAGAAAAACATGTTTTCCATCTTGTAAATCTGCTTCATGTTGTTTGACTCCACTTTGAACTAAATTAGAGCATTCTGGGAAATATTGAACATAAAACAAAAATTATATAATGAAAAATATGTAAATACAAAACTCACACCATTGGTTGAGCCAATGTTACTGTGTGAGGATGTTCAAACAAATGCCAAAAAATTACAAATAGCTAGCTGCAGATAGTATTTGGGCCATTGACGGATAAGGTTTTTAAAAATGTTTAAAAAAAACATAATAAAACTTCAAAATTAATTAATCTCCATTAAGTGTTAATAATACGATTATGTGGTTTTTATAATCAATTAACACTGCTTTTGTCATTTTTTTTTACAATATGGACAAAATGTGTCACCAAAAAAGTAATTTGGTTTAACCAAAGTTTCGGTTTTCCGAATGACACTTTTGGTTATAATGAATGATGATATTTTCAAACAATGTTAACATGCTGATATCTAGCTAGCTAGCTAGTTAGCTTGCTAGCTAGCAAAAGGACAATCAAACATTTTATATTTAGAACAAGTTTTTAGAATATTACAACATTTTTCATGTTTTATAGCGGTTGTACCGAATTACCTTATATTTTGGGAGATGCGTATGAGCAAGTGAAAACATGAATTTTTCAAATAGTTAAAAAGAGAATCAGTTACTTTGCTTCATGACCATGTGGTATTTTGCAGGTGTCTGAATGATGTCACGTCTTGTCACATGATACTGACCACATGACTTGATCCAAAAATGATCCCTCTATATTGGTTACTCCGAATGACATCAATAAAAATTCATTCTTTCTCATAACAAACTTCTGCACATAATTTTAATACCATTTTGCACTATGTTGATATATGATGTTATAAAATCAAATATCAGAATAAAAAAAAATATACATTTATTACATTTTTAGATATTTTATTCACAAATGAAATGGCTGTATTGGCCTTTGGAGGGTTAAACCAAATGACCTTTCTTTAAAACACCTTTATATGTAGCAAAATATAATTAAAACCTTTTGGATTCAATAAAAGAGATCTAGTTGTACTACCTTACATACTTTGAATGTCATATCTTTGTTTTTTATTATTATTAAGGCCTTTGGACAAAAAAATCAGCCATCACGTCATTGACCCATTTAACACTGAAAAAAAGTTACACACTTGAATGACATTAAACTATTTTTTAAACACTGTTATAGCTTTGTTATAATGTCTTCCCACTTTCTCCACCCCTTAGCTCCAGTGACGTTGGACCCCAACACAGCCTACCCCTGTTTGTCTCTAAGCAAGAATCTAACGAGTGTGTCCAACACAGGGGTGATAAAACAGCTGCCTAATAACCCTGAGCGCTTCGACCACTTTGTTTTTGTACTGGGCTCCAAGGGTTTCACCTCCGGATGCCATTCCTGGGAGGTGGAGGTGGGCCAAAATAATGACTGGGTAGTAGGTGTGGTTAAAGCATCCATAGCCAGGAAAGGCAAAATCTCTGGCTGTCCAGAAGGAGGATTCTGGACCATCGCTCTCTCTGATGGGAAGTACACGGCCATGACCACCCCACACACAGCGCTCAAGCTGAAGGGACACCTGGAAAGGGTTCGAGTGAAGATCGACTATGATGCTGGAGAGGTTAGCTTCTTTGACTCAGTAGACGTCACACCCATCTACACATTTAATGACCATTTTACTGAGAGGGTGTTCCCTTTTTTCTGTCCTGGGGCAAATATAAATGGGAACAATCCAGGGCCACTGAAGATCTGCCCTGTGAGAGTGGCAGTTTGGAACAGTGCCTCCTGGTGACAGTTAGCTGTACGGCAGCTTTATTTGTATTTGTAGTCCAGTTATACAGCACCAGTCAAAGGTTTGGAATCATTTACTATTTAATCTAATATTTTCCAGATTTTGGAATAAAATTAAATCATAAAATACCACCAGATCTTTTCATTTGATTCTTTGAAGTTGTTATCCATCTGGATTCCAACTCTGCATACTCTGGACCTTTTCAATGAAGTTCATGAGATGCATTCTGGGATGTATGCTTGAAACCAACTAATCCAATTTGTACATTTTGGAAAACAAAATAATATAAAAATGTAATTTCAACCATATGTAGGTAAGCACAGTTTATATTTGTTAGTCATGTAATTTTCTTCTGCGTCAGAGCTGTCCAGTAATTACCTGTTGAGACTCATTTTCTGATGTAATATAATCTCTTATCTACACTCTTAAAAACAAAGGTTCTTTATTGGCATTGATGGTTCCATGAAAAATCTTTAACATCCATGGAATCCTTCCATTGCACAAAATGTTATATGTAGTGAAAAAAAAAAAGGTGTCAGGGTTGGGTTAAGGGATGGGATGAGGACTCGATGCAGAGAACAGGCTTTTTATTTGTTAATAAAAACAAAAACAAACAATGGCGGCAGGCAAGGCAGGACAAGGCTTAGCAGGGATAGACATGATGGGTATATACAATGACGAATTGGAACAGGACTGCAAACACAAGGGAAATAAATAGGAGAGCAAATAAAGCAGGTAATGAGAGTGGACAGATAGGGCAAATGAACCAATAATCAGATAACAAGAAGGGTGGGGTTAGACAATAGACAGGAGAACACATGGCACATAGAAACGAATATGACAAGCCAAGTGCTTACACCAAACATAAAAACAAGAGCACATGGTCAGTGAACACAATCACAAGCCATGTGCTCAAGCAAAACAAGACACAAACATGCAGCCAATGCGAGCTCTCACCAACTGCGTGTCTACATAGCACAAGACAAGATGAAAGCACACGGCCGATATAAAAACGAACT
Organism: Elopichthys bambusa; assembly: GCA_037101425.1. Taxonomy (NCBI): domain Eukaryota; kingdom Metazoa; phylum Chordata; class Actinopteri; order Cypriniformes; family Xenocyprididae; genus Elopichthys; species Elopichthys bambusa. The sequence continues at coordinate 9,599,202 of CM074435.1, forward strand.
GTGTGCTAACCCAAACACAACACACACACGAAACCGCACACTTGCACAAGACAGAGTGCACAGAGATTGAGGGAATGCTCATCCCGTACTTACAACAAGACACAAACAGAGCATGACTGCCCGAACCCAGACACTGAACCAAAACCAAACTAGACCAAAGTACTGGGATCTGAACACCATGCTCCAGACACAACACAACTCTCCACGCAGACGAAACCGCATTAGGCCCAAGAGAACTCAGAACTGCATGCTCACAATGACAAGACTGAAAGAGTGTTAAGCCGGGACACACTTAACGACTAGCTGAAACATTCTAAGCCTTGTTTACACTGCAGACGTCTGCGGCACGTCACGGCTCTGGCGAGGTTTTGTTCCGTCCTCTAGGCGGTGCCAACTCACACCAGGAGCATTTTAGGAGCAAAGCGACAGGATTCGTGAGACCACGTGATTTGCCTGTACCTACGTTGTCTGGTGTAAACACAAGCATTGACTAGAGTGGCCGCGGATCAGCTCCGGTAGCCGAGTCGCAGCCGTAACGAGACGCGTGCAGTGTAAACAAGGCTTAAGACTGATTTGAACACAATATATGATTTTAAATGCTGACTGTAAACACCGACTAAACACAACTGGCTCTGACAAATTGCATTCATAATCGGCCTTACAGTTGTTAAAAGTGCTCTATGTAAGTTTTTGACTGTACTTAAGCATAAAAATACCATAATATGTTTGCAGATATTTATTAAACATGCTGAGTTCACATACTCATTGTAGCAACCATTGCTACAGCCAGTTATTTTAAATTTGCGTTCCGTGTCGGAATGTATATTTTTGTTTTGGTCTGTGCAAGACCGCACATTGCCAATTTACCTAAAAGTATTTTGCCACCCTGGGTTGCCAGTTGGTGAAAAACACATGCAGCGAATTGCAGACATGGAAGCCAGCGAACAAACTGGGTCAGAGATCACAGATTCTATCCGACCTAAAAAGCCTCAGCATCCATCTAAAAATCTCTATGAACGGGAGCATATTAAAACGCGATATCAACTCATCATGAATCAACTAATTATCTTACAGTGTGTAGAGCGTCGAGTTCCCATTATCAGTGTCCACCCAACAACGGCTAGCCTCGTATTCCCCACCCCACAAAAGTTCCTTATCTTTTAAATTCGGTGGACGTTTCTTAGCCAAAACACATCATTTGTTTTTCTTCTAAAGTGTCTCTGCCACATATACCCACAATTCCCAAACATGTCTTCTTATAAAAGCAAAACAGAGTAAAAAAAGGTCAAATATAAAATTTCCTGACCTGCAAAACTAATTTCAAGCATTTAAGCATAAGACTTTAGATCAACAGGTTTTGAAGCTCATGAGAAATGTAGTCAAATGTGTGCAGACCTTTAGTTGGTAGTTTTTTTGTATATGTTTGTATAATTTACTAATATATACATTTACCTCATATATAAATGTCACTATGTAACAAAATGTCAAATCAGAAAAGTCAGTTGTATTTATTGTGCTTTTCACAATGCTATGTTTAGTACAAGTCTTATATTAGCTTGGTAAACTTAGCAGATATATGTAATAATTTAAGTTTTTTTTTTATCAAAATGTAAAATAAATGATTGTGTCTATAAGGTAGATCCCATATTGTTTGCTGAGGTGCATATAGTAGCACAGAAATGTTATCAGAAAACAACATTAAATACTAAATATGTAAAGTGTTGGTGTTTTTAGTTTTTTTTTTTTTTTTTTTTTCAAAATGGTGAATGACAAATTATAAAGTTTGGAAAAAATGACAATATTGCAGTATTGTTTGTTTAGTTAGTTCTATTGTAATGGACGCGCTAGAAAATGAAGTTTCCATTTGTCTGTCATAAAAGTTAATGGCTGTGCTTATCACATTATTTATGATAGGTAATCCAGCGTATCTGGATTAGCCCTTCGGTGACCTTCCTAATGGAAGAGTCTCTGTTTTGTGCTTCTGGTTTACAAGGTCACCGTTTCTCCAGTGTAGTCCAAAAATCCACCGTGTTGCTTCTCAGTAAGGCTGCCAGTGACACGCAGCATCCCCTCCACACTTTGTCTTGTGTTGACAGGGGCCTGGTGGACAAGCAGAGAATAACGAGCAATTAAAATAGTGCAATGTTTCAAACGGAGACCATCTGTGTGCTTTTGTCATTTTTTTAAGCCTCAGGTTGTTTGGTTTCTGAGAGACTACAGGGTCATTTTAATGATGAATATTAACGTTGAAGTATCATGCTGATTTTTAAATTCCTTATGAGAGCTGATTATGAACAAAATTTCAATTTTAACACATCACAGCCTGGTTTCACAGACAGGGCTTAGATTGAGCCGGGATTAGACCTTAGTTCAATAAGGACATTTAAGTAACTTTTATAAACGTGCCTTAGAAAAAAAGCATCTTGAGACAAAACAATGGCACAGATATATTTTAAGATATGTCAGTACAAGTTGCTTTCAGTTAAAACAGCTCAAACATGCATTTTAGTCTGGGACTAGTTTAAGCCTTCTCTGTGAAACTTAGGTTTTGATTCCAGAGGAACATATTAATATTTAAAGGGAATATTAGTTCATTTCAAAGTTTAAAAAAAAAATCCAATCTGACCATTCAGACTGAAACACATTTCAAAATATATCTGATTTCAGACCACATTTTCTCAAAAAAAAGAAAAAGAAAGAAAAAGCCTTACCTTGCTGATACTGTATGGGAAGAACGGGAATGGCACTTGAAGTGAAGGAAAGATGCCGTAGGTGCTGCATCTGTGGAGATGTTGATCACAGCTGCTTTATCACAGGACATCCCTGGTTTGCCACTGGCTTTAGCTGCTGCTTGCAGATACGACAGGTGCTCCTGATTTAAGACATTCACAACCAAGTGTTTAGATATTTTAGATACATCAAGTCTTGTTTTAGATTAGACTTGCTCCCAAAAGCTCTTTCCATTACCCTAAAGACAAATAAAGGTCCTAACATGTTGGTGTTGAAGGCGTGGATCATGTCCTCAACAGTGGTGGTCCACATGGATTTTGAAGGCAACACTGCAGCTTTATTTATGATCAGGTTCAAACCATTCTTGCCCAGTAGAGAACCCACTTTCTTTGCAGATTCTTTGATAATGTGTGGGTCAGCAACATCTAATATTGGCAGAAAAAATAGCAGTTGTTAAATGGTTATTTCTAACCTCAAAATACAACTTCTTTTGAAATGTAAAACCTTTTATGTTGATTTTTAAAAGAGTTTCTGGTATAGTTTTTGGAGGTTACCATTGTGGAGCATGTGCTTGGGGTGAGGTCCTGCTAACAACAATTACAGTTGTTTTAATAATAAAAAACCAACTACTTTGGGCATGCCATGGAAGTAACAAAAGCATTCTGGCTACTGCCTAACAATAAAAATCTTTACAGAGTAAAGATTTTATAAAGGCTGCAATTTTTGCAGCTTTTACAAATGTTATCTTGTTAGATAACATTTGTAAAGGTTGCAAAAATTGTTCTTGAATGCGTTCACTAAATAGACTAATCAATTAAACTGTATTACTTGTTTTAGTTTTTGTTTGGTATTAATTTTAGGATATTTTTTGGACAAAATTAAGAATGACAGACTTAACTAAATGACATTGAATTAACCTTATGTAATAAATTTAAGTTTACTGAAATAAACAATGTTAATTAAATGCAACGTAACCCAGTTACATGGAACCTGTTGATATAGTTATGTAAATCCAATGTATCATTTTTTTTGAGTGTGACAGGTATGACTCATAAACTGATGAGCTGATTAGTAGCTCCATTATCGCCAGTGTGACCTTGAGCAAGGTATTTATAGGTTGTTCAAGAGTAACATTCCATGTAATAATTTAACTGTTCTGGATACTTTAGATAAAAATCATGTTAAATGGACTGCACTGAATAAACAGAAAGAATGTGTTGATAAAGATCAGAGCCTTAGGTCTGGGTACCTTTACAACTTTTGTACTGCAGTTCAGTACAGAAAAGTCAGTTCACTAACATATCATTTCACATTTAGTTTTTAAACTTGAATGGTTTAAAGTAATCGGTTTCCTTAGTTAACTTCCATTGTATTATTACTTCCAGAAAGAGGTTTACATGTAACCCCCTGTTAATTCTCAATAGGAACTTCTGTAAGCTATGACAGAAATAATGTCAAACTGGTTTGTAATAAGTGAAGCTGGTAATGCTCTGCTGTAGTGTTGTAGTACTCGAGACCGGTCTTGGTCGTAAGACCATTTTTTAAGGTCTTGGTCTCGGCCGCATTTGGTCTTAGCCTTGTCTTGGTCTCCGACTAAAAGGACTCAGGATTTTATTTCAAGACCAGTCAAGACCACAACTCTGGGGATATCGCTAAATTGCCATTGCATTGATTGATTTCTTTGTTCACATCATTAATTTGATTGGAGTTTTTCAATTGATTACAGTTTTTCAACTGATTGGTAACAGCTCTAGTGTCTTATTATTATAATTGTAATTATTGATTAAAAATAAGACATTTCTCAGGCAGTAAATGTGGATCTTTCAGATGAATTTGAGGAGTTCTAGTCTGGTCTTGGTCTTGACTTTGTCTCGCCTTGTCTTGGTCTCGGTCTCAACCCCCCAAAGTCTTGGTCTTGTCTTGGTCTCGACACACACTGGTCTTGGTCTTGACTTTGTTTCGGTTCAGGTGGTCTTGACTACAACACTACTTTGCTGAGATCTTGAGAGATTTATTGTCTTCTTTTATCACCAGTTGATGTCATCTAAGGCTCTGAGTGATGAAATGTATACTTTGAATGCAATGTAAGTTTGCTTTGGATAAAAGTGTCTGCCAAATGTGAAAAATGTAAATACATGCCAGTGTTATTTGTATGTGTAGATGGTTTCAATGGCAACAACATATACGTTTTTGTGGCCCAAACTTAACTTCGGGCCAGGCGCATAACCGCGTGCATCCAATGAAGCCGTCATCTGAGACTTATTATAACCATTTTACTGTGCATTAAAAGTAATGTCCATTTATTTATTTGTCAAGTAGCCATGTAGTAATTGGGCTTTATTGTGCGATAATGACTGGCTGACACATTAACCCCTGACACATATGTATTTTTACATCATTCTAATGTATACGATTGCTTCTTTTAACTTATTTGTATTGTTTTCCCCCTACAAGAGAAATCACAAACACAGCCAAGGGAATAACCTCAAAGTGGTGTGCTCACCCAGGCATGTCCGGATCCTGTTGCCAACCCTAAATATGACAGAACAAAGCGACAGGAGCATGACAGTTATACTTGTATAATTGCTACACTACAGGTCCTATTAATTATTAACTTTTCTTCCTAATTCAACTGTGTGTGTAACTGATAAGCACAGTCATTGCAGAATATACAGTAATTACAGGACCAGCTCTTTGGTGACCTCTCATATTGTTCTTCTGGTTTACCAGGGCAATGTTTCTCCAGTGTAGTCCAAGAATCCACCATGCTGCTTCTCAGTAAGGCTGCCAATGACATGCCTTCCACACTTTCTTTTGGTTCAGGTGGTGCCTGGTGAAAATAAAAATATGTTGTTTACTAACATCCATCAATCCATTTCCAAATTGCTTGTCTTATGTAGGCTGGAACCTATCCTAGCATCTCTGGCAGGAAAATGAAAGTGAAAGGTAAAAGTGACATGTGAAGGCCAAGTATATAACCCATACTCGGAATTTATCCTCTGCATTTAACCCATCCAAGTTAGTGCACACACATTAGGTGTAGTGAGTAGTGAACACGCACACTGCAAACTGTGGACACACGCACCCAGAGCAGTGGGTGAACACCTGGGGAGCAATCGGGAGACATTTCCTGCTGGTAATGACACTCGAACCCACAACCTTCAGGTTACCAGTCTGACTCTCTAACCATTAGGCCATGACTGACAAATACATTTCAAAAAGAGTTTCCATGAATTTAAAGGGTTACTTCACCCAATTCTTTAATTACTGTTAACTGTTTAACTCTTTAATTAAGTAAAAACATATAATTATAAAAGCATCATAATTGTTTTCGTGCACTATATTCCAGGTCTAGTAATAACCATATACCATTCTATAACCAGTCTAGTAATAACCATAAGGCACAGTATCAGATCTGGATCGGTCCTGTCTAACCAAAAAGGTCTGTATTGGACCTGATACCAATACTGAGCATCCCTAATTAAGCCATCCTTAATTTGGCTGCATTAAGCTTGAGTTTAGGGCTGCGTTAAAGTCCAATTTTTTTAGGCCCTTCCCTCGCTAACTTCCCTCCACTCAAATCATTGCTTACGTTCGCACCATTCTATAGGCCTGTATGTGTGCTTGGGCTGTTGGAGAAAATATGAAAAAAATCACAAAAATGAAAATGATAAACTATAACCATCAGCTTAAGGTAGCTACAAGTATTATGCAGTTAAATGTCAAAATAACTCCAATATCATACACTAGAGTTGTGTGGGGTGGGGTTAAATTAAGCATGGTCTGCTGCATTTTTCATGGCATTTTGACCATTATGTAGTTCTGTCACTGACTCGTTTCCTGATTACATACATTTTGTATAGTAAAATATTTTTAATAGCTTGACTGTCATAGTCACAATATAATTCGACCAAAACTTGATAAAGAAAAAAGGAAAGCTCCAAAAGAAAAGAAAAAAAAAGTATGTTGAACAGAAAAAATCAAAGCACAAGGTGCAATACACTTAAAATGGACTCATCAGCACTGACCTTTTCTCCGCCCATTTCAGTCTTCACCCATCCTGGATGAAGTGCCATGCAGAGGATCTGATCTGCCTTTAACTCCTCAGCAGCCAACACAGTCAGCATGTTCAAACCTGCCTGATAGATAAACAGAGTTTGAGTTATATTTCAGCTCATACCATCAATTCTTCAAAATAGTCTAACTGACCCCGCAGAGTGAGTTTTTTTTTTTTTTTTAAGGCGAAAGTTATTTTTGAATTTTTGCCCTCATTGGTTCCATGGCGACGCGTCATGCGTGTCACGTACGCTGAACGCAGCCACAATAATATCACTGTATGACAGATGGATCGCTATTATTTTGTTTTTCCTTTTTTTATTTAAAATATTCACAAACTTGCTTACCATGTCATCAACTGATCATCAAATATGTGTAAGTGACTGTGTTTTGTCGTTTAAAAACCTTTATAAATGATCTTTATCTTGATCTATAAAACGAGATGAGCGCCGCCATCTTAGTTTGCCCCGCAGTCCTGTCAGTGGGATTTACAGCACGTGAATTCATCAGTTTCTCCCGAAATACATGCAAGTAAGTGGCTGGTGAACTGGAAAAATAATAGAGTAAAGTTTATAGTTACTTAGGCCCATTATGTGTGTCTGATATGAATAAACATTGTTTGTTAACAAGGATTGTTATTGCTGCTTCCACTGATGTCTGACATCTGTGTGTATTTTATAAACTTTAAATGTATTGTTTTGTTGGTGATTATGCGTATTTAAATGCGTATTCTGAAACCTTAAAAAAAAAAAAAAAAACATTATGTGGCTGAAAACACTGCATAGTTGTGAAATATGACGAGCTGAGCACGTCCGTCTCGCAGCCAAAGCGCGAAAGCACAGTTTGAATCTGGCAGTTATGTGACTGATAGATTTTATGTTGGTCTCAGCATTGAAGGAAAGTGGACAGAGGGTCCTTTGTGCACTGTTGAAGTTGTATCTTATGTTTTAACATATGGTTTTCTTTATGTACGGGACCATTTCCATATAAGGAACAAGGCTCTGCTAGGATGGGAGACAGGGAATGGTCCCTGCTTTTTGTATTACGTATAGGAGAAGGTCCTTGGGATATCAAGGAATTCTGGGGTACCTGACCGGTAGATGACCATATTTAGACTTGTTTTTCTATATGTATCACATTCCTATACCATGAGCTATATGATGTATTCTCTCTCTCATTGGCTGAAGATATACTACACCCCTTGTACTCTTTCTATATATTCTCTCTTTGCTTATCAATAAAACAAGACTATATTCTCCCTCAGCGCTGAGTGATTGCTCATTCAATTGCCAATTAAGAGGTCTGGGATGAGGCATGCATTAGGAGCAAAAACCTAACGGTGACGTCACTGAACGTTCTGTGGGAACGTACGCCCAGGGGCACAGAAATAAAAGTCCCATATGTGGGACTGTAACGCTCAAAGGGTTAATCCAGTTTATCTAGTGTCTAAGCAGGACTTCGGTGTACCTTGCTTATGCAATATGGAAACACTGGGAACTGGGTGTACATGGAAGGCATTCTGCTAAGAGATGACAGCTGCTTTATTACAGGACATGCTTGGTGTCCCACTGGCTTTGGCTGCTATTTGTAGATATGGTAGGTACTCCTACATAAAGGAAAGGGAAAGAATTACATACACTCTGTATTAAAAGTTTATTTGGCACATACTCAATGAAGGTAGCGTTAAAAATAATATCGACATGAAGTCTATTGTATACTGTAGTTTATTCTGGAAACTTATTTTTACTAGTTGACTAGTCATCTAGAAAAGTAGTCAACTGATTGCCGGGTCAATGTTGTGATTTATTATTAGTCAACACAGACCAAATGCATTGACTGTCAGAAAAACAGACTAAACAGTGCAACCTGCAGCAAGCTCAAACAACAAACTACTGATAAACAAAGTGGTAGCTCACTTAAATAATGGTGCAGCAGTGTCTTTGGGACTAGCTGGTCTGATCAGGCTAAGAGACCAGCTGGCTGGTTTAAATTTATTTTGGTACACTGGCATTAACCTTGCAAACTCTGGTACATCCAGTGACTACTTCTTTCCCAGAAGCACCCATTTTAATAGTATAGTCACAAATTTAAATCCGAGTGGCATAGTGCAAGCCCTAGCCTTGATGTTTTGCCAGCAGGCTAACATATTATTTTATAATTTCATGACTTTCAAAGGACAAATTGTTGTTTCAGAGCTCTTAACAATGATTTGTACATTACCCTAATGATTAGTAAGGGTCCTATCACGTTAGTGTTGAAGGTGTTCTTCATGTCCTCAACACTGCTGGTCTGAATGGTGCCATTTGCCACGATTTCAGCATTATTCACTTGCAGGTTCAAACTGTTCTTTCCCACGAGAGAACCCACTTTCTTGGCAGACTCTTTGACACTGCATTGATCATCAGCATCTAAAAGTAACAGAAAAAAAACAGCAGTGCTAAAGTATTAAGCCAGGGGTGTCCAATCCTGCTCTTGGAAGGCCACTTTCCTACAGAGTTTAGTTCCAACACACCTGCCTGGAACTTTCTAGACTGTATCCGAAAACTGAAAAATGCTGCCTTCGGAGGATGCATTCCAAGGTAGGAAGGCATCAAGGCACGTCCAAATCCAATGTTAGCTTCGCTTCCTGTCTCACGAGATCTTCATCTGACCGATTTTTGAAGGCAGCATATATGTATCCTTCGCTGCCTTTGATATCCCACAATATGCATTCTATTTGGTGACAGTTGAGCCAGAAAAATAAAAATGCTATCTGAAAGTTGCGATTTCTGGTCAGTTTGTGTGTAAATGTATTTTTTGTATTTTTGCATATGCGACAATTTTTTGATGTGCATGTGTGCGAGTACATAGTCATGCACTCAATTAAATTAAACACGTTTGCAACAGGACGGCGTTTTATCAGCTGCTGCAGTCCGTAAATGAACAAAATTTATATAATGAACGAGTACATCATGAATCCATTTTCCAAACCGTGTTTTTGTCTTATCCTACGTTCACAACACAAGCAAATACAAAAACGCGCTGCAAAAGTTCACAACACATGCAAATAGAGAAACGCGCTGCAAATAGTACATACCAGGCCCAGCGATCTCAAGCCCCTTCTGTGATGATCTGAATGATGATGATGATGATGATGATTAGGCTACTTTTAGAATTAAATTTATATTTTAATTTGGCCCGCAATCATTTATAGCGCAGCACGCATAACCAATGCGCTGTAATAAGATTAGCTAACTCCTCATTTAAAAAAAAAAAAAAACTACGTAAATTTATTTCTTAAGAGAAATATTAAGAAATAAATTAAGGTTAAATAGTGTTATCAGAACATGAAGTAAAACTCTCGTCACTGAGTTTTTAGTTTCACTTTCTGCAGTGAATAAATGACTGGGATTTGAGACATAAAATCAAGTAAATAATTTAAAAAATATATTATTTATTATTAATAATTTATTAATAATATTTTTTTTACGCAAAATAATACTCCCCAAATTGTTTGTCCTGGTGCCAGGACTGCCACAGACCACAACGTAAATGTTATAAGGGAACACCAACAAGTGACGTACCTGTCTGGGACTGCTTATTGTTCAGTGTTTACTCTTCAGTGGTGTGCACCTGAAAGGTGAGTTTTTTTGTTTTGTTTATCTTAACATCCTGATCATCTGTGCATTGTGAGCAGGCCTATTTGCAGTGTGTTTTTGTATTTGGTTGTGTTGTGAACTTTTGCAGCGTATGTGTTGTCAAACTGATGAAGATGTTTTCTTTATTTGCTGGTGTTTTTTTCTGTTTGCATGTGTTTTCTTCATTTGCAGCGCGTTGAGCTCTCTCGGCCACCGTGTTATCCTGAATCACTACGGTACACCTATAATAAGTGTTTATATTCAGACTATTTTAGAACGGTCGGCTTGGCAACGCTGCGGAGTAGCCCAGTACCTGCGTGACTCGTCATAGACATAAACAGAGAGAAGTAGCTCCGGCTACAATGTTCTTCCGCAAGACACATGCTGTTTATTAACCGCTAGAGAGCGAACTTACACGCGCATTGCACACTGATGATGAAACACGCCAATTGGGAATTCAGGAAATTTAGGAATTAAGCCATATTTAAATGAAAAGGTCAATAGCTGAATACTTAAATACTTGAATAATAAAAAGCAAAGTTTGGAGGTTCTGGAGACAAATATAATCTGAGTTATATTAAATAATATCCAGGCTAATCCATGCTTTATAATGGGAGTGGATGGTGCCCCAAATTCTAAAGACAGAAAAAAATGCACTCATCTATTATAAAAGAAGTCCACACGGCTCTAGCCTAATCTCTAGCTTCCGCTAACTGTCATACACACGTTCACGAGAGAGTGGTGTCCCAGCTTATGACGTAGGACGCATGTGCAGTGTGAGCTCCAGTGACGAACATGGAAGTGCAGAGGAGAGAGCAAAACAAAATACCGGTCACGAATTAAAAGTACAAAACTAGGATTTCTTAAGAAAAATGTCGGAGGATTTCGATATATAAGCCAAGAGAAGACTTTGTTTTTTGCCCAGCCATATTTGTTTGAACTGGAGTATACCGACCAGGAACTCCGGGAGATGGAGGAGGCTGCAGCAGCAAAACAAACTGAAAAACTGTTGGCCGAGGCATGTTTATATTGTCAGAGTACATGCCAATCACTAGCGAAAACCACGATAGCCAAACCCCGTAAGTCACATCACTAAAAACAGCAGGCTAAGAGGGAGACAACACACCCAGATAGCAAACAGTAAACAAACCGCGCAACTGATAGAGAGAGCGGTAACTCATCTGATGAGCCGAAAGTGGTGGAAGACGCAACAGGGTAGAGAGCTCGCAGCAGCCCGATTACAAAACTTGCAGGCAGTAAAAATTGCAGTCAACAATCAAGTCCAAAGCACCAAGTTAGAACTGGAATAATCTGAAAAGCACAGTAATCCGATGGTGATATAGAAATACAAATAAAATAGTAATCCGATCAGTGCAGCAAAACATACAAACAAACAATCCAGGTTTGAAGCAGCAGCCAGTCACGCACAGCGCTCTGCATCTCCCTTTGATGTCGGCGCACGTAATCTCAAGACTTTAGCTTTGTTGAAGCAACCCTGATATTCACAAGAAATCAGCATTTTAACACTAATAAAATGTAGAGTATAGTTTAAATAATTTGCTTCTTTACGTGGATTTCCTTTGCTGTACACAACTTGGTTCTCACGAGACTAGCATATTCTCACTGGAGCTCACGCTGCGCATGCGTCTTACGTCACAAGCTGGAACGCCACTCTATTGTGAACGTGCGTACGACAGCAAGCGGAAGTTAGAGATTACAGTTTATAGAGTTTTAAATATGGATATTTTTCTTACACAAACGCTTAGCTTCGCTTCAGAAGGCCTTTATTAACCCCCCGGAGCCGTGTGGACTTCTTTTATAATGGATGAGTGCATTTTTTAGAATTTGGGGCACCATCCACTCCCATTATAAAGCATGGATTACCCTGGACATTATTTAATATAACTCTGATTATATTTGTCTGAAAGAAGAATGTCATATACACCTAGGATAGCTTGAGTGTGAGTAAATCATGGGGTAATTTTCATTTTTGTGTGAACTAACCCTTTAACAAGAGACGCTGAAGACGGATGCAAAGAGAAGAAAATTCTGTAGCAGGCAGAGCAGCTCACTGTTCATGATGCTCGAAATATAGGAAGAAAATATAGATATTGAATTGGGGGTAAGGGGTTATATGAATGTATCTCTGAAGGGAACTTACTGTCTTCAGAAAAGTTTCGATGGCAGTGGCATTTTATTTTCGTCTTACCTTTGGCTATTTATAAATGCAGTGCTTTGTTTACAGCGGTAACCAAGTATCACTGCTCTTCCATAAGCGCCACCTGCTGTCAAAGAGTGAATTTGCGTCACATTCCGCCTGTCTACTGCTTTTTTTTTTTTCATGCTTTTTTTGTGTGTAGCATATAATTTCACAAAGATAAAGTCAGACTGTTCTATTTTTGACTAATAGTTTTTTGATTTGATAGTTAAAAGATTCAAACATTTTGCCAACATGAGGTCTCATGTCATTGTCAGTCTTTTTACATCAGTGCAAAACTAGGGTATGCAGATTAAGACAACTATTCATTAGCATGCATTGATTAATCCCATGTTGTAGCAAAAAAAAAAAAAAAAATAGTGCGACCAAATCATGTGCTGGTGTAACCAACTGAGAAAGTTGGTAGCACCAGTGCAACCAGTGGAAAAGTTAGTCTGGAGCCCTGCTACTGTAGTAATTAAATATTTGTTTAGTTCTCACCAAAGCTCGCTCTATTTTTCTGTATCATTAAACTGTTATGCTGCCTTGGAAGCAGGCTCGGCGCCACCTCAGTTTCAATTGTACCCCCTTCACCCCCGATAACCCTTTAACGCGTACGATCACACCGGTGTGATTAGAACGTTCAGTGCGTCACTGCTAAATTCAAACCTGCTTTTGCGCTGCTGGCGCTGAGCCAGAGATGTTTTTTGTATTTCACAACTATTCAGTGTTTTCAACCACATAATATTTATTTGAGGTTTCAGACATTTAAATAGACATTTAAATGAAGTACTAGGCTATATAAAAAAGACATTTATAGTTTGTTAAATGCAAACTCCACTGATATGAAAGCTGCAATAATCCTTTCAATTATAATTTGAATTTAAATAGAATAGAAAAATTGAAGTTTTTTTTATTTATATCAGATATTACATTGTGTATGAAACAATAAAGTTTACCCTCTTATCCCAGTTCACCAGCCACTTACATTTATGTAGCCTATTTCGGGAAAATAATTTACGTGATGTAAATCTGACAGATCCTCTGTTTTATCAACTAACACGATCATTATAAATGTGTTTAAACAACAAAACACATTCACTTTTACATCTTTGACAAACGGAATATAGCCTAATTCATGATATAGTTAACAAGTTTGTGAATATTTTGAATAAAAAAGAAAAAACGAAATAAACGCGATGTCATAGTGTGGCTGCATGACGCATCGCTAATGGACATTTTAAAACGTGGGGGCTCTGGAGGATCAGTAGCCCGCTAGAACAGTGGAATTAACTGTTGGAATGAAATGAGAAGTTTGGAGAAAATGAAATTGGGTATAAAATTCCATAGAGAATTTGGATTTAGCATAAAAATGTCTAATCCAATTAATTTTAAAAGTATTATTTAGGTTTTTGTTTCTCTAAAGAAAATTAACAAAGCAGTATCAATAGCTTTAAACATCGAGTGAAGTGGCAGCATAGACTAATCTTCACTCAGCTTTACACAAAAAAACTCCCTCAAAAGCCTTAGTCTTCTGAAGAATGGGATCAAAATTTATCTTACAATCTAGATTTTTGATCTTTTGAGATAACAATTCCCAAATATGTCACTGATTCCTTCACTGGGAAATTAGAAATATGTTGTAACCGACAGTCTTTAATAGATAACAGTTCACATTTGCTGATGTTTAAACTAAGGCCGGGAGCTTTAGAAAATGCATCTACTACTTTAAGAGCAGCAGGGACTTGATGATGATCTTTTAGGAACAGTGCAGTATCATCTGGTAATTCGGATATGATAATATCCCTGCCAGCAACAGATATACCTTTTAAGTAGCTTGATTTAACATAAATATTCATAAGCTGAGAACAAAAATGGCAGATGGCACAACCTTGTCTAATACCATGTTTTAAATTAAATCTAGATGATAAACCACCGTTAAGTTTAACACAGCAGTTCGTGTTCCTATACATTGTTTTTATAGCTTTACAGAAAGTCTCCAAACACAAATTTTTGTAATGACCTAAAAATAAAAGCATGTTACACCATGTTGAATGCTTTATAGAAATCTAAGAAAATAATAAATCCATCATCAGTACTTAAATGTGAGTAGTCCAACAAGTCTAAGACTTATATTATTTGAGATATGTCTTTTCTTTAAGAAGACGTCATCTATAAGGGGATCCATAACTGACTTGATTCTTTTTGCAAAGATTAAGGCAAAGATCAAAGATTAAGAACAAAAAGGCAACCATTCAACTGCAAGAAGAGTTGTGGGAAAGCAGTAAGCTATTGCTACATTTCCTCATCCATCATGTTGGGATAATTTCAGTTCCAGCGACAATGGGACGTCCTTATTACAAATAAGTTAACAAAAAACTTTCAAGAAAAAAAGGTCTTCATTTAAAATCAAATATGTCTACAAATCCCACATTGGCTTATAAGCATAAAGGTAACCATCCAACTCTAGCTGGGTTGTACTCAAGCAAAATTGCTACATTTCCACATCCCTCATCATGGGTTAATTTCGGTCATGGCAACAAAGGCATGTCCGGCAACAAAGTAAGCAGATTTCCCCTGGAGATGGGCTTCGTTTACTGCAGGACACAGCTGGAGACGTCATGCTCTGTCCATCTCTGAGAAATCTTCTGCAAAACGCAGACCGTGACATCTCTGGTACTCTGACTTTTTCACAGCTTTTCACAGAACTGCAGAGTTCTCTTTAATGTCCTTTATCTCAGCACATGCAAAGTCAGTAGTTTTCTTGAGTCCCTCAATTTGCATGGTATTATAAGAGATCAGTTTCTCCGACGCATCAGATCTAGAGTTAATGAGCTGCTAAAGTTGTAAGACTACACTATATTGCCAAAAGTTTTTGGACGCCTGCCTTTACGTTAGTGCTGGGCAGTATGACCGAAAATCTGTATCACATTTTTTTTTTTAAGATTCTTGCGGTTTCACGTTTTGTTTTGTTTTTGGGCATATTTTACTATCAGGAGTACATGGAATATATTATATAAACATTGTAAGGACAAATAAAAATGTAATCAAATCAGTTCATAAAAATAACAACTTAGTTTAAAACGTAATCAAATTACTTAAATTAAATTAATAATATTAATAAGTAGGCTACATTTTTACTGTGCAATATCAACTGTCATTTCAATGAAGACCTTTGAGTTTGTGTTTTAATAAACGGTGTTGTTATTATTATTATTAGGCTATTATCTCTATTAATCGAAGTACGCTCGATTGTACAATAGTATATTTCTGTTATTTCAAGTTATACCGAACTTTTATTTTGACAGGGTTGTGAAGACGTTTGACTTCCTGTTTATATGATATGACAAATGTCAATAGTTTTATCAAATTAAATGGTGAAATGTTCATAAGTGACCCTAAGAGCAGCTCTGCAGATGAAGTTCATGTATAGTGAGTGAGGCAGCAGACACTGAAATCATCGCGAGCGTCACGCGTGCTTCAGTATGTGTAGTAGGCCTAGTAGACGAAAATGAGGCGCTTATTCATACAGACTTCAGATTTCAATAGCAGTCATTTTTAGCTTTAATATTGACAGACACTAGTCCGTATCGATATCTGATTCATTGTACAGCCCTACTTTTGATTTATTCATTCAAAAATAGCTAAATTCTGTGACGTTCCGCTTACAGTAAGTTCTAATTGTGACTGGATTCTGTGATTTCATTCATGTTTTTTTTGCATCGCGGAAATCATCTGGCTCTGCATGGTATGCACAGTATTAAAGAGAGCTATTTATTGTTGTATAATAAAGTTGTTTCCATTAGTGTAAGAAGGGTATGTAGTTAATAGAAGTCCACTCTCTATACACTCTACATTGCACTGCATGGCCATTGAATAGATACAGCAGCTGTTTCAGCTACGCACCGGTATGGCGGTTTTTGAAAAATTCATATCGGTCTCGAAATTGAAACCGGTATACCATATGAACCAGTATACTGCCCAGCACTACTTTATGTGCACATGAACTTTAATGACATCCCATTCTTAATCCGTAGGGTTTAATATGGAGTTTGCCCACCCTTTGCAGCTATAACAGCTTCAACTTTATTGGGAAGGCTTTCCACAAGGCTTAGGAGTGTGTTTATAGGAATTTTTGACCATTCTTCAAGAAGCACATTTGTGAAGTCAGGCACTGATGTTGGATGAGAAGGCCTGGCTCACAGTCTCCACTCTAATTCATCCCAAAGGTGTTCTATCAGGTTGAGGTCAGGACTCTGTGCAAGTTCCTCCACACCAAACTCGCTCATCCATGTCTTTATGGACCTTGCTTTGTGCACTGGTGCGCAGTCATGTTGGAACAGGAAGGGGCCATCCCCAAACTGTTCCCACAAAGTTGGGAGCATGAAATTGTCCAAAATGTCTTGGTATGCTGAAGCATTAAGAGTTCCTTTCACTGGAACTAAGGGGGCAAGCCCAACACTTGAAAAACAACCCCACACCATAATCCCCCCTCCACCAAACTTTACACTTGGCACAATGCAGTCAGGCAAGTACCGTTCTCCTGGCAACCGCCAAACCCAGACTCGTCCATCAGATTGCCAGACAGAGAAGCGTGATTCGTCACTGCAGAGAACACGTTTCCACTGCTCTAGAGTCCAGTGGCAGCGTGCTTTACACCACTGCATCTGATGCTTTGCATTGCACTTGGTGATGTAAGGCCGCAAGATGCAGCTGCTCGGTCATGGAAACCCATTCCATGAAGCTCTCTACGCACTGTTCTTGAGCTAATCTGAAGGCCACACGAAGTTTGGAGGTCTGTAGCTATTGACTCAGCAGAAAGTTGGCGACTTCTGCGCACTGTGCGCCACAGCATGCGCTGACCCTGCTCTGTGATTTTGCATGACCTACCACTTCGTGGCTGAGTTGCTGTTGTTCCCAATTGCTTCCACTTTGTTATGATACCACTAACAGTTGAACGTGGAATATTTAGTAGTGAGGAAATTTCATGAATGGACTTATTGTACAGGTGGCAACATATCACGGTACCATGCTTGAATTCACTGAGTTCCTAAAAGCGACCCATTCTTTCACAAATGTTTGTAGAAGTGTTTGCCTAGGTGCCTGATTTTATACACCTGTGGCCATGAAAGTGATTGGAACACCTGAATTTAATGATTTGGAGGGGTGTCCCAATACTTCTGGCAATATAGTGTATGTCAGAGGTCTCCATTATAGTGGCTGAAGTAGGTAACTGTTCCAGTTTACCTTTCTTTGGTGCAAGGGGGTAAAGTCTTCATCAGCCGATACATAATCATAGAAGTTGTAGGCTTACGCTATCTGATGTGACTGTTGTCTTAGACTTCAATTTGTCTGATTTCTATCCCTTTTTCGATCAGAAGTCGCCATTTGGTAATTCAGATGTTGTTTAAACAACTTATAGCCAAAACTGTTTAACAATAGTTGTAATAATTAGACGATCGCTTTACTTAAGATAAACTATTTAGATTCTGCAGTTTTCCTTACACCATGTGCTTAGGGTGCCATTTTGAGCTTCTCCGGTTCATTCATCCAGAGACGAGACTGCTCACCTCAACACAACCCACACAACTCCACGCAAACCACTAAGGGTAGAGCTATTCCTAATTATTATAAATATTTTTATAAATATTTTTTCAGTTTGTGACATTTACTGTCATTTCTTCAGCAATTTTTAAATTTTTTACACATTAAAATAAAACAATAAAATTGATTTATTTTTTTATTTTATTTTTTTTACAGGTATTGATATGGGCTTTAGTAACCTATGTTACATATATTTAGATCACAAGACCTTCTTTAACACCCGCATACAGACACACTACCAGCTCTGCAACTAGGAGTGTCACTGCAACTCACAGAGTTTGGACGTTTTTGAAAGTTTTTTATTGCTCTTTTTATGCACTAAATGTGTTTTATATATTACCCAAGTACATAAATAGGCTATATAGTCATGATAGATCTACTCTTACAAGCTCAGGCATTTAGAATCTATTGATGTGTTTAATAGGCCATTTCATTTTAAACAGTAAGATGATTACTTTGTGGTCCCTCTGAGGAAATACAACTATTTGCATATTCAAAAGACACAAATGTCTATGTCAAGAACTATGAATGGACAATTACGGGACTTACTTGCTTTGGTGTTGCCACCCCACTTGTCGTCACCCTAAATAATTTTATAGAGCCACCCTTGTGTGTAACTGATAAGAGAAGTATTTGCAAATTGCAACATACAGTATATGATAAAAATGACAGTACAGCTTTATTGCTTCATTAAGCATATGTTTTATTGTATGAAATTCTATGTTGTTATGTATGTGTCATAAACATTTGTGTCCTGAAATTAAATGCTGATGATTAGGCATGCCCTTTTTTGATAAATAGATAAAATAGGGCAGTTTGGACCTGGATCGTGACCTCTCATATGGGAGAGAATTTGTTCTTCTGGTTTACCAGGGCAATGTTTCTCCAGTGTAGTCCAAGAATCCACCATGCTGCTTCTCAGTAAGATTGCCAATGACACGCAGCATCCCCTCCACACTTTCTTTTGGTTCAAGTGGTGCCTGGTGAAAAAAAAAAAAAAAACATAAATGTAGCTCAAAAAATAATAAAATAAAAATAATATAGCATAAGAAGCAATTACTCGCTAGGAGCACTCTCAATGGTGAAAAAAAGAAAAACAAGTTCAAAATCTTTTAAAAAAAAGTTCTTGTTTGGTAACAATTACTTCAAAAGGTCCATGTCAAACTTTAAATAAATTGATAGTCATCAAGCTGTAGTTTAGATCTAATTAAAGATCAAAGTTTGGAACATTTTGTCCAGTAGATAGTGCTGTCACCCAATTGTTCATGTACATTGTGAACACAGTCTCATTTCCTGGTGTGCTCAATATCAAACTAGTTGATAAAAAAATAAGAGAAAGTTGAACAATTGTCTTTACAAACATGATACACCAAAAAGTCGCCATTTGGATTTACATAGGTAAATACTTAAGACTCTATGACTGACTCATTATTGCAGTGATTATTATGTTTCTAGCATGTTATATGTTTGACAACAGTTCTTCTAACCCTAATTGATGGAGTGTGTAGATTTTTCATTTCTTAAACAACCATGTAGGAAGACGCATCATGACCATATTCCAGGATGACAATGTCAAGATTCATCAGGCTCAAATTGTGAATGAATGGTTGGGAGGGAGCATGAAGAATCATTTTCACACATGAATTAAATTCATTGAAAGTCTTTGGCATGTGCTGGAGGAGACTTTACAGAGTGCTTGACTCTTGCATTGTCAATACAAGATCCTGACCAAAGATTGATGCACCTTTTGATGGAAATAACAATACTATTACAACAATTATTTCCATCAAGAGGTGCATACATTTTTTTGTCAAGATCTTGTATTGACAATGCAAGAGTCAAGCACATCCCAACGTCTACTCCACATCCCAAAGACTTTCAGTGAATTTAAGTTCTGGAGTTGCCAATTCATGTGTGAAAATGATTCTTCATGCACCCTCCCAACCATAGCCTGTATACCACCATCGTGTGGAATATTAGTGTATAATGATTCCACGTCTAGTGTGACAAGTAAGACATTAGCTTTGTCCCAATTTAAAAGCTGCATCCTTCAAAGGACTCAAGACTTCAGAGGCTGTGTCCTTCGAAGGCTGAGAAGGTCAGACCGAGAGTTGTTAAATGGGATGGTTTAGCCTACAGAGGACTGTTTTTGGTGCCTAGCAACTAAGAATTTCTGCAATTTCTGCATGTAATAAAGAGTATAAACTATATATAATCGCATCCTAGTAATAGTAATGTCAGCATTTGAACCACTTTAAAGTTTTTTTATTTATTTATTTTTACATTTGTATTATTAGATATTTCAGTCAGCTGAAATCCAATACTTACGCTCAAAAGTGTAATTCGGCAATTTCTCTAAAAAAAAAAAAAAAAAAAATACTGTCATCACCAGAGTGAATTCCGAGGGAGGCAAGGCCATGAAGGATCCACCTGTTGTATCCTTCATTGCACGGGAAACGAAGGACACATTTGGAGGGCATATTTGAAGGAGCCTTTGAATTGGGACAGCCTTCGTCACGCCACTGTGACACAATCAGCCTTCGAATGCGGCCTTCGAAGGATGCAGCCTCTGAATTGAGATGCAGCTATTGGGTCTGCATACAAACGTTTTCATAAACAAATCATGATTCATTAATAACTTTAGTTCTAAAAT
Organism: Elopichthys bambusa; assembly: GCA_037101425.1. Taxonomy (NCBI): domain Eukaryota; kingdom Metazoa; phylum Chordata; class Actinopteri; order Cypriniformes; family Xenocyprididae; genus Elopichthys; species Elopichthys bambusa. The sequence goes on from CM074435.1 coordinate 9,620,059, forward strand.
TTATTCTAAATGTACCAAAAAAAGTATTGTTACATCCTGAGATGTATTGTATATATGTGTTTTTTGCTGGTCCGTTATCTCTCTCTCTTACTCTCTCTTTCTCTCTTGCTTTCTCTTGTCCTGTCCTTTCTTTCACAGGATTGGATCCTACCAAAGTGATCTCTAGATCTGATGGGTGCTAATATATGGGATTACGTTTCTGCCACAATTCTGCATGTGCAAGATCATATTTTGAGCGCGCAAAAGGGCATTTCGCACGCGCGTGAAGTAAGTTTTGCGGAGCAATATTCGTCTTGCAAATAAAAAAGTATTTCGAGTGAACGAAAATTAATTTTGCATTTTGAAGAAGTTTATTTGGATGTGCGCAAAAATGTATTTAATTTAAATAAATTTTTGAAGCTTTTTTTTCACATAAAAGTGTGAAAACTGATGGTTGAATTGAATTTAGCAGAGGAGGAACACTGAGGTACGTCTTTATTTATTTATTTTTTATGCTGTCTTACGGTTGAATAACTAAATTAACACTAGGCCTGACTATTTAAGTGACTATATTCTGATTATAAACTAAATATTACACTACTGATGCTCAACACACCAGCAAATGACATCTCACTGGAAGTTTTCAAGCCGGCTTATATTATTGCGGAAGTTCTAAAGAACGCTTCGTTGCATATAGTCAATTGAGGTGTAGGAAACACTGGGACATGCCATTATGTAATAATACGATATGATTTTGATTAAAAATAAGCTACTTTGAGTAGTAGACATTTGAACCTGAAAATAAATAGTGTCTAAGACTTTATAAAGTCTTAAAGGGACTTTGATAGTGTTCAAGCTATTGAACAAACGTCTCTTCCACCATGTATTCCTCCGTCGGTAAAGCAGGGAGTCTTGTGATTGGTTGTCAAGCCAGCCAATCAGAATTTAGCAGCATCATCTCTGATTGGCTGGAATTATGGCATATTGTAACGCTGGGATGTGTTTAGCAAGCAAGCCGTCAGCTATTAGAAAGCGCTCGGCATGGGTATCAGGAGAGCAAGCAAGTGAAACGTTGCACACGTGAAAGAGAATGTCCACGCACATCCAAATAAACTTCTTTTCAATTAAAATTTTCATTCGCTTGAAATACTTTATTTGCGAGATGCAAAACTCAGTTCACGCAGAATTGTGGCAGAAACGTAAGGAAACAGCAATAAAAGGATCTGGAGTGCTTGAAGAGGGAGCTAATTTATTGTATTTTCTTTTCTTTTGTTAGGGAATTTAGGGTTTTCTGTTAGCAGTTTGTGTGGTGTTTGTTTGTTGTTTGGGACTTTGCTCATTCGCGCTTTGCGAATAGTGGCAAATGAATGGCAATCAGCTGTCTCCTCAAAATAGGCTGCTTGCAAACAGCGGAAACCATCTACAAACGCACCAGGATTCGATAGAATCAATTTGAGTGTGAAACCAGACCAACGCTGCGGGGGGCACCGGGAACAATCGCACCCAGGCTCGGACCACGGCAAACGAGCCCAGTGTGAAAGCCCTCTTAGATTCCACCTCTTTCTCAACTTAGTCTTCTGTCTACAAGCCTTTCATGTTGTCTGGATCAGTAGCATTCACTAAGAATTCAAAACCTAGGCCGATCACCTTATTGAGAGACAAGGGAGCAAGCCAGTCTCTCATAGTGGATAATGTCTTACCATTTTCAACCAAGACATTTACTCTTTAGTAAGTGTCTATTCGTGGTGTTGGGTTAGGCCATTTTGAGGTTCCATTGCATAATTGCGAATGCGAATTGGTGTATGCTCCAATGTTGATGGTGTTGACCTTATTTTAGGTAATGATTTGGCTGGACATAAGTTGTTTTACCCAAAAGACTGTAGCAAATCCTGGGTGATGTGTAGATGAACTACTGTGTCAAACCCTTAAAATCTGTCAGTTGTCTGTCTAAAGCTTAGTTGTGCATAACTTTGTCAAAATGTGGTTTGATATTTATGGGTGGGGGTGTTACATCCTGAGATGTATTATAACACCTGAGCAGTGCCACAGACTGATCGACTCCATGCCACGCCGCATTGCTGCAGTAATTCAGGCAAAAGGAGCCCCAACTAAGTATTGAGTGCTGTACATTGCTCATACTTTTCAGTTGGCCAAGACTTCTAAAAATCCTTTCTTTGTATTGGTCTTAAGTAATATTCTAATTTTCTGAGATACTGAATTTGGGATTTTCCTTAGTTGTCAGTTATAATCATCAAAATTAAAAGAAATAAACATTTGAAATATATCAGTCTATGTGCATTTTTGATGATATTCTAATTATATGACCAGCACCTATACATACAGGCCTACAGAATGGTGCATAAAACAAATTCATAAGAAAATAAAAAAAACTGTGAATAATAAATCAGCTCCATTGTGAATTCCAAGTGATCAAGGGCTCAGGGTGTTCTCAAGGGATTTGCCAGTAGTGGGCACTATCAATTTTGTCATCTATTACTAGTCAACACTAACAGAATGCATTGACTGTTGTCAGAAAAAACAGTCTCGGACCGTTGGCTGAACATCTGATGCATATGGCACACTTTAGGATTTTTTTTTTTTTTTTTTTTTTTAGGCAGTCATTATCTGGTTGGTTGAATTTTACAGGATGCCTGGGAGACAATGTGTGTCACGTTCTTTAACAGTCTGCCTGGAAACAAATGTTGTGATGCCAAACCCCTTCGTGGAAGAAGAATGGCATCATATGAGAATGAGAATGAGCGCTTACCAGGATCAACTAAACGCTGGATTTTCAAAAGTATGTGAAATTTGCGGCTCCATTGTTGCAGTAAACTTGCACAGTGACGTGGAACAAAACGAAATGTGATTGGTTTTGTTACATGTCAGTCAAGCATCCTCTTGGGAGGTCCTTGGCCAATGAAAGCTGCTATAGAGTCCAGACCTTCTGCCATCAGTCTGAAGGTCTGGCAAAGCAAGACTAGAAAAAACAGACTAGTCAATGCAGCCTGCAGAAACTCAAACAACAAACTACAGATACGTTAAGTGGTAACTCATTTAAATAATGGTGCAGCAGTATCTTTGGGACTAGATGGAAGACTAGATTAGGCTGAAAGACAATCTAAGGCTTGTTTCAGCTGTTTATTTTGGTACAATGCCATGAACCTTACACACTCTGGCACATCAAGTGACTAGTTCTTTCCCAGAAGCACCCTTTGTAATAGCTTACTCACAAACTCGTGTCTGAGTTGCACAATAGTGAAAGCCGTAAACTAGATGTTAGTCAGCAGGCCAACACATTATTTCATAATTTCATGACTTTCAAAGGAAAAATTGTTTCAGAGCTCTTAACAATGATTTGTACATTACCCTAATGATTACTAAGGGTCCTATCACGTTAGTGTTGAAGGTGTTTTTCGTGTCCTCAACACTGCTGGTCTGAATGGTGCCATTTGACATGATTGCAGCATTATTCACTAGCAGGTTCAAACCATTCTTTCCCAGTAGAGAACCCACTTTCTTGGCAGACTCTTTAATACTGCATGGATCATCATTTAAAAGTAACAGGAGAAAATGGCAATGCTAAAGTATTAAGCAAAAGGTGTCCAATTCTTCTCTTGGAGAGCCACTTTCCTGTAGATTTTAGCTCCAACACACCTGCCTCGAACTTTCTAGGCTGCATTTAATGTCCATTTTTATGCCCTTCCCTTCGTCTCATCTCGGATATTTGTAATTGTTTACATGAGTGCCCACTACTGGCAAATCCTTTGAGATGTGTTTTTGGAACACCTTAAGCCCTTGATCACTTGGAATTAGCAATGGAGCTGATTTATTATTCACAGTTTTTTTTTTTTTTTTTTCTTTCTGATGAATTTGTTTTATGCACCATTCCATAGGCCTGTATGTATGCTTGGGCTGTTGGAGAAAATACAATAGATTACACAAACGAAAATGATAACAATACAATAAACTTTAGCAGTCAGCTTAAAGTAGCTTCAAGTATTATGTGGTTAAATGACGCCATTATCATACACTACAACTGTGTGGTGTGGGAGTAAATTAAGCACAATCTGCTGTGATGTCACAAACATGTTGTATTGTGGTTTATGGATCTGCCTGAAATGTACATATTGAGTAGAATACTGGTAAACTTCCCTCATCCACGCAGCTGAACGCATTTCAAAATGGTGGCAGGGATTTGCCCGAGGGGAAGAGCTTAAGAAAATTCGCAAGTGTATGTCTAAAAGTGGAGTTAAACGCAGGCTACGCTAAAGACTTTGCCTTCATCCCAATGTGCATACTATCCATTCTAAATAGTATGTGACATTAGTAATATTCAATACTATTTAGGGCAGAATAGGGTGGGTAGTATGCACATTGGGACACAGGGTTTGATTAGATGTGTTCAATTAGGGCTAGAGCTAAACTCTGCTGGATAGCAGAGTAGGATTGGACACCCCTGTATTAAGCAGTGAAATGGTATTAAAAATAAATACATAAAACATTTCCTGTGAAAATTTTACCAAGAAGGACACATGTACATTTACCAAGACGTATGATAGTGATCACACTTGGATGCTTTTTCGCCAGTTCTCTCAAAGCCTTAAGAAAGATAATATGCATAATTACAGAAGGTAAACTGGAATTTCTCCTTATGTATTCTATTTGTGTTAGCTATTTATAACTTCTGACCCACTTGGTTAATGACAGGTAGCAAAAATATGACGTTTTTGACAAGAATCCTTAGAGAGTTGCTTAACAATTTCTAAGCCCAAGCCACGGTTGGCTCCTGTGATCAAGATGTTACACGCCTTCACTGCTGCCATGTTATCAGGCTGTTTCTGGTACCCAATCTGCCTCTATCTGTGCTTTTTATGAGAACTCAATTGATCTCCACACCCATTTTGCACTGGTTTATTGTGCTGTGTCATACTGTATGTGCAAAGATAAATGATATAAACAGTCAAAGAGAGAGCCAGCTTTATGTATGATATCAACTCAAATACTAACAGTGACTGCTTGTCACTGCTTGCTAATGATTAGCAACTATAATAAACCTGGGTCAAACAGTGGCCGCTCATTCAAATAAAGGTGCAGTCCCTGTGAAAAACCATACAGAAAACAAAATAAATGAATAATGTATTTTTAAAACTTTGCTGCCTGATGTACTTTCAATAACGAAAATGTTTCACAAGTTCTTGATTTTTAGAGTACAATATGCATCAAGCAGTTCATAAGCTATACAATATGGCTTTTTTCTTTCCAGGGAACACAAAAGGGAGATGTTTAGCAGAATGCTCAAAGCTGCTCACATAACTGCTTGGGTGCTTTACTTACAATAAGACATGGTTATTAGTAATCCTTAAATACAACAGACAAGAGTGAGTAGTGGGTTCAGTAGATCTTGGCTGATTATACAGTCACACATCACTCTGGACTACATTTCCCATAATTCCCCATCTAGGAACCAATCACACACTCACACCTGTTTCCCATCAGTGACACTTTATAAGCTGCACTCAAACACACACACGTGGCTGAGTATTGTTTAGCCTTTGTTTGACCTTGTCCCCGTGTTCCTTGTTTCCTTGCGCCTAGCCTAGCCTAGCCTAGCCTGTGTTTTCGACCCTGGACTGTTTTCCTTGTTTGATGATCGCTTGCTGCCTACCTTGACCATTGCCTGTTTTCGGATTACCCTTTTGCCTTGCCCTCCTGTATCTGTTTGCTGGTGTTTGACCTCTGCCTGTACGACTACGCTCACTGTAATAAAGCCTGCACTGGATCCCCAACTCTGTCGTCCAGTTCCCCTTCGTTACAAGAGGATTTATGAATGGCAGTGAAGCGACACAACTGATACTGGTAGGTCACATGGACAGTAACAACATGGCAGATGTAGTACGTCTAAATTTAATTTATACTACCCATATTCATACTATATAGAACATACTCTTTTAATGGTTGTGAAGTACCTACTCAAGACAGTATGCAATTTCGGACACACCACACTCTTCTCCTATTTATTTTAACCTCTATTAAGTACCATAAATGCAATTTTCTCGTGGCGTGCAGATTCTCCAACTGTGCGCCTCACTTTTTCATTATTTCAATATTTCAAAACAAAAAAATGAAAAATTACTAATATCAAGTTATTACTTAATATCATCATATCATTTTATCAGTTCATTATATCACAGACCTTAATTCAGTGTAATGATTTTGTTTTATTTGTTTATTTATTTTTTACTGTGCATGCATGAAGCATGTATTCAGATCACAAGACCTTCTGTAACACCCGCATACAGACACTCCCGGCTCTGTTAATAACTGCAACTCACACACAGTTTAGAAGTTTTGGAAAGTTTTTTTATTCCTATTTTAATGCATTAAAAAGTGTTTAATAATATTATCACCCAAGTACATAAATAGGCTATATAGTCAAGATAGATCTACTCTTACAAGCTCAGGCATTTAGAATCTATTGATGTGTTTAATAGGCCATTTCATTTTAAACAATAAGATGATTACTTTGTGGTCCCTCTGAGGAAATACAACTATTTGCATATTCAAAAGACACAAATGTCTATGTCAAGAACTATGAATGGACACTTGCTTTGGTGTTGCCACCCCTCAGAGTCCTCATGCCACCCTATAAATAATTTATAGAACCACCTCTGTGTGTAATTGATAAGCAAAGTATTCGCAAATTGCAACATTTATGATAAAAATGCTTTATTAAGTGTTTTATTATATGAAATACTATGTTATGTATGTGTCATAAACATTTGTATCCTGAAATTAAGTGCTAATGATTAGGTGTACCCTTTTATGACAAATAGATAAAATAGGGCAGTTTGGACCTGGATCGTGACCTCTCATATGGGAGAGAATTTGTTCTTCTGGTTTACCAGGGCAATGTTTCTCCAGTATAGTCCAAGAATCCACCATGCTGCTTCTCAGTAAGACTTCCAATCACACGCAGCATCCCCTCCACACTTTCTTTTGGTTCAAGTGGTGCCTGGTGAAAATATAAATGTAGCTCAGTAACTTGCAAAATAAAAATAATATAGTGTAAGCAGCAATTACAGGCCAAACATAATAATAATTAAATAATAATTCATTTTATTCATGGACGCCTTTCACGACAATCAAGGACACCTTACAAATAATAAGATACATGAATATACACAAATAATACACAAAGCTGTATCAATCAGAATAAGCTAATCTAAAAGAGTTTTAATACGTGATTAAAAAATTGAAAGACTAGAACTATTACGCCTGTCTTGAGGTAAGGTATTCCACGGATTCCACTACAACTAAAAGCTCTACATCGTAGTCAAACGTACAGACGTTATAACTAGAGACAGAGAAGCAGAAGATAATGCAGAAGCATGAAGATATACCAATGTGACACACTTTGTAACATTGAATGGATTTGTGTGGTCGGAACACTCTCAGTGGTGAAATAAGGAAAACAAGTTCAAAAGCTTTGAATAGATTTACTATTATTTACAATTTTATTTACAGATAAAAAAAAAAAAAAATTATTTATTCTGGAAAATGGTGCTAAACACCAAAAATCCAATAAAAATCAAGTCTTTTGTGAGGCTTTATCTGAAGATGATCTGAGCCATATTTGATAAAGATTGGATAAACTTTTACGAAGAGAAGTTAAAAAAAAAAAAAAGGTATGCAAATCTCTTTAAAATGGTCAAAGGCCTATGTCAAGCATGAGTTTAGATCTATGATCAAAATTTGGAATATATATAGTGCTGTCACCAAACTGTTCATGTACCGGACATGACATGCAGGAAAAAAATAGTAGGCTAAATCGTGTGCACAATTTACTAATGTGTTCCCTCGATTTACTATTTCGTTCCCTCGATTTATAAATCATGCACATGATTTAGTAAATCGAGGGAACACATTAGTAAATTGTGAGCATGAATTAGTAAATCGAGGGAACGAATTAGTAAATCATGCACACAATTACATTTTATTTTCTTGCATGTCATGGCGCCAAATAGTTTCAGACTGGTGATAAAACCCTAAATTAATCTGTGTACCAAATTTCACAACATTTACCATGCAGATCTAAGGTTTGCCATACACTCTTCCAAAAAAGATTCAGTGGGATTCTATACAGAACCCTAGTTCTTGACTCAATTGTAATGAATCCTTTATGCCAAAAAGATTCTATACAAGGAGCAATGTCTTAAATAATTGCAAACTTTATTCCTATGTTTACGAGCTGCTTAATTCATAAAATGTAACTGAAATTAAAAATTAATTAAAAACTAAATAAAATGGTCCATGGTGGGAACCCCAGAAGGTTCAATACAGAACGTGTTCATCATCCTGTATTTGTAAGCTCACTTTGGAAATCATTTTGACATGCTTCCTGCATTTGTGCTTCAAATGTAACAAAATTGACACTGTTGTTAATAAATATACACTGACCTTTTCTCCGCCCATTTCAGTCTTCACCCATCCTGGATGAAGTGCCATGCAGAGGATCTGATCTTCCTTTAACTCCTCAGCAGCCAACACAGTCAGCATGTTCAAACCTGCCTGACAGATAAACAGAGTTTGAGTTATATTTCAGCTCATGCCATCAACTTTTCATGGGGAGTACGTTTAATCCAGTTTGTCTAGCTTCTAAGCAGGACTTCGATGTACCTTGCTCACACAATATGGCAACACTGGGAACTGTTCGTACAAGGAAGGCATTCTGCTAATAGATCCTCCAAGAGTGGAGATGTTGATGACAGCTGCTTTATTACAGGACATGCCTGGTGTCCCACTGGCTTTGGCTGCTGTTTGTAGAATCGGTAGGTACTCCTACATAAAGGAAAGAGAAAGAATTACATATCTCTGTATTAAAAGTTTATTTGGCACATACTCAGTGAGGGTAGTGGATTGTCAGGTCAGTGTTGTGATCCATTACTAGTCTACACACACCCTAGGCGACTAGTGTCAGAACAAACGACTAGTGCAACCTGCAGAAAGCACAATAACAAACTATAGAGTAACAAATTTGTAACTTGTTTAAACAAAGGTACAGCAGTGTCTTTGTCTGATACGGCTAAGAAATCAGTTAAGCTGGTTTAAGCTTTTATTTTGGTACAATGCCATGAACCTTACAAACTCTGGCACATCCAGTGACTAGTTCTTCCCCAGAAGCACTTTTTTAAGTAACCTATGTCCCAGTGGCAAACAGTGAAAGCCTCAGCCTAAATGATTGCACCAATATCATTTTCAATAGACAAACTGTTGTTTCACATCTTGTAACGTTCTATACACTTACCCTAATGATCAGTAAGGGTCCTATCACGTTGGTGTTGAAGGTGTTTTTCATGTCCTCAACGCTGCTGGTCTGAATGGTGCCACTTGCCACAATTGCAGCATTATTCACGAGCAGGTTTAAACCACTCTTTCCCACGAGAGAACCCACTTTCTTGGCAGACTCTTGAATACTGCATGGATCATCAGCATCTAAGAGTAACAAGAAAACAGCAGAGTTAGTCTACTTTAAAAATATGAATCTCAAAATTCATTTCCACTTAGAATATCAAATGCACCAAGAAGGACACATGCGCATTTACCAAGAGGTATGATTGTAATCACATTCGGATGCTTTTTTGCCAGCTCTCTCAATGCCTTAAAAAGATCATATGCATAATTAAACAATTAAAGCACATTTGGATTTCTCCTGGTATTTAATTAATGTTAGCTATAATTATAACTCACCTCAGACTTTGGCCCATCTGGGTCACGGCAGGTAGCAAAAATATGACGTTTTGGACAAGAATTCTCAGAGAGTTGCTTAACAATTTCTAAGCCCAAACCCCTGTTGGATCCCGTTATCAAGATATTGCATGCTGTCACTGCTGCCATATTGAATCAGTCTGCTTTCTGTCTGTCTGCCTTTAACAAGTGTTTTAAATGTGAAACCAAGAGAACTCGACGCCCTATGACATTATGTAATATTACGCTGCGTCAAGGAGCGATTTAGTATAGAAAGGTCGCCTCCCACATATTCCAGAGCCACCCCGTCCCTTTAATGACCGCCCTTCGTCAGGCTCCTTGTGTGAGAGAGGAGGGGCGCTGAAACGAATTCAGATCCTAGAAGAGATTAGCATGCAGCTCTCAGCCGACAGCTGGATTCTGTGTCTCTAGTCCTCCGACAGCTGTAAGAGAGAGATGAGTCATAAACTGTTCAAATCTTTTATATGACTTGAGAATTGTCTCAGAGAGTGACTAGGTTAATTTTTAAATCCAGAGTATGCGCAGCATTCTTTCGTTTATGAGCGAAATGATTTAGGCGAGCTAATCAATTCTGTTTAGCTAGCCTACGTGACAAAAAACAAAACAAAAACAACAAAAACGAACGTCTTGGACGCGAGGACCCAGTTGAGTGGTGAAGTAGTCATAGCCTAATCGCTCATATTTGTCTCATATTTTGGCTGCATCATCATTATTTCCTTATTAGGTAGGTTATATGTCCAAAGTTAGAGGTATTTGGGATATTTGGCTATTGAAAATGTAATATAAACACATCACTGATTCTTGAGATAAGGGACAACATTTGTCCTACACACAAAATCCCTCTTTATGTTAAAAATAAACAAATTCATCAAAATAAGAATACTTAAAAAGTTACATCTAAAGGAAATCTGGATACTCATTGCTTTTATTTTTAAATAATTTTGTTAGTATTATACATGCTCTATACTTTAAGGTGACCAGATTTCTGAAATGGAAACATTTCCACCAAAATCTCATTTATTATTATCTATTAATTAAAAAAAAAAAAAAAAAAATGGGTACAATACATTTTGAATATTTTAGTTTTTTAATTGTTGTGGGTTCCTTATTAGCCTACATTAAAAATGATTAGGATTTTTGGTCTAGCCTACAATTCACCAAAATACTATTACACTATCATTGTAAAAGCAGTTCAAAACAATATGCCTCTTATAACAGAAGTATGACTTTACAAAAGCACATTATATTACAAAAATAAAACAACGTGAATATAGATAAGATCAATAAAACAGCATTTAACAAATATTTTTAACATTTACTATTGAATTTAATATTTTTATTTTCACAAGCTGTTTTTGCTGTATACAGAAATTACAACTTTTTTAACCTTTACATTTTTAACTATTATTTATTAATCACGTGATATAACGTTAGTTACGGCTCTGGTTAAATCGCTGCGTTGTGACTGCAGAACTTTTGTGGATGTTTAAAATTGTGCATAACAATCCCGCAACCTGTTGAGGCCCTGTAATGCAAACATTATTACTTTAACTTAACATGAATATGTTACTACCTTAAAATCGATAATGCTATTTATTTTGATATTTGACGACAATGGCGCTCTGCTCAGGTCCAGGTAACGTTCTTCAGTAGCGGCGCGTGCGCGACCAAGTGTAGCAGTGTGGCTGCACAGCCCCCCATTTTATTCCCTTTTTTTGCACTATTTATGTTCATATTATGGTAAATAAATGCCTTTTTGATTCCTGACGCAACAAGCCAAGCAGGAAAGATAACTGACATGAACAGACACTGAGAAGAGTGAAGCTATGATTCATTTTATCTTGACCTATGCTATCGACTCAGATATCAACAGTGACTGCCTGTAGAACAAAGTTGTATAAAGCTACAGCAGTCAGTGTGAAAGGTGCAGAAAACAAAAGAAATGAGTACACTTTCATTCAAAATTTCGGATACAGCTCTGGAGATAAAAGGAAACCAAAGACAGGAAACCCAAGAAATTAGGTTTGCATTATTGAATTTCTGTCTATCCCTGTAAAGCTGCTTTGAAACAATCTGTATTGTATAAAGCACAATATATAAATAAAGGAGACTTGACTTGAAACACAAGAAATATCCAAACAAAACTCTGACATGGGAAATAAAAGAAAAGAAAGAAAAGAGCAAGGTAGGCCTACACACACACACAGAAAAAAAATATAATATACATAATATAATATACTTATTATAATCTCACATACTCTTTAGAATGGATAGTATGCACATTGGGTCCCTCATAACACACCTGATTCAATTCATCAGTTCATTACCTGAAGTGGGTGTCAGATAAGGGAGACATAAAATGTGCAATGCTGCCCCTCCCAGATGGATATGAAAACCATTGGTTTAGAGATGTTGACAACATGTTGACTCTAAACAACTCTGCTGTGGTTCATGTCGGAGTGAATGTGTCAAGAATAAATAAGGCTGAACTGGTGCAGTCAGTGACAGTTTGACCCACAACAAAAGCAGAGGCCATGAGGAACAGTAGTACCATTATCAGCCTCGTGGTGACCTTCGCCAAGTGAAGGGCTACATTGTTTGAAGTTCTGGATAGTGAACAGGGCTTTATTGTGGACTAGGACCCACCAAATTGCCAGGCCACATGGCTTACAATAGGCTGACTTCTAAGATTCAAAAACTCTTAAACCTGACTGTTATAAGTAAATATGTGAGATTCTTCTTGATCTCAAACATGCATCGCTTTCAAAGGGTTTTTCCGCTAAATGGGCAGAGTATATAGGGATTAACCAAATACCAATATTTATTTGATTTACTCATTGCCATTTTAATCTTCCTATTTCTATATGCAGTACCGGTCAAAAGTTTGGAAAATTACTATTTTTAATGTTTTTGAAATAAATCTCTTATGCTCACCAAGCCTGCGTTTTTTTTATTTATTTATTTATTTATTTATTTTTTTATCAAAAGTACCAAATAAAGAAAATTGTGACATTTTATTACAGTTTAAAAAAATGTTTTTCCATTTTAATATACTTTAACATATAATTTATTCCTGATGTCAAAGCTGAATTTTCAGAATCATTACTCCAGTCTTCAGTGTCACATGATCGTTCAAAAATCATTCTAATATGCTGATTTATTATCAATGTTGGAAACAGTTGTGCTGAACAGCATTTATTTAATCTTTTGTGACAGTATACGCTTACTGTTCAAAAGTTTGGGGTCAGTAATTTTTTTTTTTTGAAAGAAATTCATACTTTTATTCAGCAAGGATGTGCTAAATTGATAAAAAGTGATATTAAAGATTTATATTGTTAGAAAAGATTTCTATTTTGAATAAATGCTGTTCTCATATCATTCAAGAATATGTAACAAAATGTAAAATCAGAATAGTAAAAAATGCTGCAATAAAACACTTAAAAGGTTAAATACTGTGGTGTCATGGTATTATTTTAAATGACAAATTTCATGAAACCAAAAATGTTTATGCACAATGTTGATGTATTGCTTGATTAGTGGGTTTTATTGTTACAAACACTTGGAGAATGAAGTTGTCATGTTGTTTTTTTAAGTGTTTATCATTTTAAAAAAAGGGGTAAAAATATGCAATCTGGATAAAACTTTTGCTGACCTTCCTAACTAGAGAGATTTTGTTCCTCTGTTTTACCAGGGCAATGTTTTTCCAGTGTAGTCCACCGCTCTGCTTCTCGGTAAGGCTGTTAATGACACAGCATCCCCTCCACATTTTCTCTGGCGTCAATAGGGGCCTGGTGGACAAAAAGGGGATAACATAGAGTTAAATTAGTGTAAAGTTGTCAAACAGAGACTATCAGTGTGCATTTGTGATATTAGCCTTAGTTTCTGTTTGTGTTCTGAGAGACTCCAGAGTCATTTAAATGAAAAACACTGATACTTTATGACTTTTCATTATGACAACTGATTCTAAACTAAAATTCAACCTAGCACACATTTTAAATGTCCTCCATATATAACATTCTTGTGTATTCTCTTTTGGGTTCTCATAGACCCCAACATGAACTGATTTTAACAAGCTAAGATGCTCTGATTAGTGTTTCATGATTGTTGTTTTATTTTTCTCCAGTGTTTTGTGGAGGTTAAATTAAACTTTGTTTAACAAACAAAAGTAATATAACGAGAATTGATAAGTCACATTGCATGGTGAAAGGATAAAAAATAACATCAACTGACTATAGGGGTTTGATTAAGTAAGAGGAACAGAAAATTAGTTTTTAAGGCAAAACAGTGGGTATGCTTTATTACTGAATCCAGATTTACCTGATCTACCCCCATGCCTGTCTTCACCCATCCTGGGTGAATGGAAATGCAGAGGATCTCATCTGCCTTTAACTCCTTAGCAGTATACAAAGTCAACATGTTAAGACTTGCCTGAAAGGAAAACAGATGCAGAAAGTGAATTGAATCATTTTGTTCACACTGAACCTAATTCTAATTTGTTTTTCAGTTTCAGATATGCCAAAACATTCAGATTTTTTCTGCCCTAGCATACCTTGCTGATACTGTATGGGAAGAACGGGAATGGCACTTGAAGCGAAGGAAAGATGCCGTAGATGCTGCATCTGTGGAGATGTTGATCACAGCTGCTTTATCACAGGACATCCCTGGTTTGCCACTGGCTTTAGCTGCTGCTTGCAGATACGACAGGTGCTCCTGATTTAAAACATTCACAACCAAGTGTTTAGATATTTTAGATACATCAAGTCTTGTTTTAGATTAGTCTTGCTCCCAAAAGCTCTTTCCATTACCCTAATGACAAATAAAGGTCCTAACATGTTGGTGTTGAAGGCGTGGATCATGTCCTCAACAGTGGCGGTCCACATGGATTTTGAAGGCAACACTGCAGCATTATTTATGATCAGGTTCAAACCATTCTTGCCCAGTAGAGAACCCACTTTCTTTGCAGATTCTTTGATACTGCGTGGATCAGCAACATCTAATAGAAGCCATCATTGCAGAAAAATTGCAGTCCTAAAGTAATATGTTATTTAAAATATCAAAAAATATATTGATGAATACAGATTTCTTTAGCTGTCTTCTGTCCCAAGCTCTTGAATACTCACCTCAGAATTTGTCCCATCTGGGTCAAGACATCCAGCAAAAACTTTTGAGCAATTGGCCTCCAGGAGTTGCTTGACCATTTCTAGACCCAAGCCTCGGTCGGCCCCGGTCACGATAGCACTGCAAGCCTTTAATGTCGCCATGTTTAAAGATGATCAGTCTGATCTCCCAACCTGCCTCTTTATAGAGCTGTTTATATGGAGCAGAGTTGACTCCACACCCCATTTCACACACATTTATATGAGGAATATAATACTTGGATGCTTTCCAAAAAGCTGTAATATTTAGGCTAATATCAAATCAGATATGTTGTGTCAGGAGTGAGATTATAGGTTAAAGATCCACAACGCCTATACTGCAGCTGGACTGAAGCAAAGTCCTTTTAAGAAAAGTCTGTGCCTGTCTTGGTAATGTCCCTGGGGACCTATTATGTTATAGGCAATAAGCATGCAAGTACAGTACTGTGACAAGCAGGGTGGGCAAGAGCCATGAGGGAACGGCGAGACAACAGTGAAGGATGAGAGAGGACCAGGCCTGGACTTATTTTGTGGTTTTATTATGTTTGTGTGGCTGGCAGACGTCCGTGAGGGTCTGCTGGCATTACTTTCGTTTTTTTCTTTGTTTATTTTATATATTAAAGTTATGTTTGAACGTTTGCCAGTTCCCGGCTCCTTCTTGCCGTATCTATAAACTGTGTTACAAGTACATCTACTTAAGTGGGGAAAAATCAAAATCACCAAAATAGGCTGAGATAAAAGGATCACAAAAAACCTCAGCATCACCAGAGAAAGAGATTGAAGAACATTGTGTATGGTTTTTGAGTGTATTTAATTTACTAATATAACTACTTTAATATAACATTACTACATGTGATCTATAATACTAATGTTGTTATGAATAATTTAGAATTTATTTATTTTTCAGAAAGAAACAACAAATCAAAAATTAACATCCCACAATATTATTACCCCAATCAACCCCAACTCCCTCAAACAGCTTAAACAAATTACAATTAAAGAAAAAAGTTCAGCCAACACATTAGCCAAGAAGGGATGCCAGCCATAGTTTGTCAAAGAACCTGTGTGTGATTATCTTTTTTTTTTTTTTTTTTTTTTTTGCATGCAAGTGAACCCTTCTTTGATCCACATTTCAAAGGAAGGGGATGAGACATGTTTCCATTTCAAAAGGATGAGATGTCTCGCTAGTATGGTTGTAAAGGCTAGAGCCTTTTGCACTGGCAGTGAAAGGTCAACACCAGGACAGAATATGCTAATTATAGCTGAAAGTTTATTTTGCTCAAGACTTCAGCAAGGCATCCTGCAAAGTTTTAAAGATTTTAGTCCCATAATCAAATAATTTCAGACATTCTCACAACATATGATTGAGATCCACCAGTGAATGTTTGAATCGATTACATGCAGCACTGACATAGAGCTATATTTTAGCAAGTTTGGCATTAGCATTGTATCAGGCCATGTACTGCACATACTGTTTTCGTGTAAATCATTATAAGGGCACAGTGAGCACAATCCAACTTGTGGGGAGAGGTTAGTAGACTCGCACCAAAGACTTCTAACAAAAACTCAAAGATAAAGACCTGTTCGGATTGAGTCTCTTGTTCCATTCAGATCCCTTTCCTTTCCGCTGCCCCTGGTCCTGTCCAGCCCAGTGAACTCCCTGGTTTCGCCTAGGTCCGTAGCCCTTCCTCTTCCACCGGTCCTGTCCAGCCCAGTAAACTACCTGGTTCTGCTCAGATCCCTAGCCCTTCCTCCTCTACTGGTCCCGGTCCAACCCTGTGAGCTCCCAGCCTCTCAGCTTAGACATTTAAACCCTCCAGCTCCACCTTGTCCCTGTGAACACATTACTTCACCTGGGCTCCATGACCCTTCGGCTCCATCATGGATCTCTGATGTCTCGGTTATACATTGGCCCTTCACCCCTATGGTTCCACCTGGTTCCTCCATTCTTCCAGCTTCTCTGTTGTCCTTGGTCCCACTGACTCCACCTCAGTGCTCTGATCCCCCGGCTCCACCTTGGTCCTCCAAGCTTCCGACATCATCCTGGTCCTCCATCCCTCCGGCTTTGCCTTGGTCTCCACCTCCTCCTGCTTCACCTTGGTCTTCTGATTCTTTTGGCTCCACCATGGTCAGTGGTCCCTCAGGCTTCGCTGTGGATTTCCATCCTTTTGGCTCTGCCACAGTCTTCCTCTCAGCTGATTGAGTTGTGGGCTTCACTATGGTCCTTTCTTCGGCTATGGTCTCCTCCTCTGCCGGCTCCACCACTGAGGTCTCCTCCTCCGCTATAGTCATCAGCTTTGCCAGTCCTGCCATACCATGCACTTACTCCTCCTTCCCTTCCCCAAAAGTATACCATGACCTTCACCTACCTGCACTTTTTTTGTTTACTACTTTAGTAGGGATAATGTTGCGTGCTTCTGTTTCTGTTCCATTTTGTTACAAAAACTCTTATTTTGAAGTTAATTTAATGAGTCGGTATTCATAATTTGTTTACTGCCTAGTTTGATCGGTTTCCTTGTTTAAGTATGCTCTTGTTTGGTTCTATCCATACTTATTATGCACACCTGCTTCCTGTTAAGTTGCCTGATTTCCTCTGTATACAATCAATTGTGTTTCTTTAGTTTACTGTTGGTTATTGCAAAGCTTTTGCATTTGTTATATTCTTCAACTTCTTGGATTTCTTCGAGGATTACTTAAAGCATTAATTCAAACTGCAGTTAGATCGTCGACTACTTCCTTTTATGCACAACACACTATTATATTATTTCCTCTCTATAGGGCTCTAAATGGAGTTTCATGACATTGCCACTTCAACAGCTCTTATCTTAAAGCTCTTAACAAATCTGGACTGCAGTTCCATTATCATATACTGTATGTTCTCTCACTGATTCAACGGTGCATGTAGTTGATAGCACAGTCATTTCAGCATATATAGCATAAAAAAGGGACAATGCTTTTTGGAACAGAGTGTTTTATTGTTTGAAATACCCTAAGATATAAAATTGTGTCGGTCATAAACGTGTCCTGAAATTAAGTGCTAATGATTAGGTGTACCCTTTTATGTCAAATAGATAAAATAGGGCAGTTTGGACCTGGATCGTGACCTCGCATATGGGAGATAATTTGTTCTTCTGGTTTACCAGGGCAATGTTTCTCCAGTATAGTCCAAGAATCCACCATGCTGCTTCTCAGTAAGATTGCCAATGACACGCAGCATCCCTTCCACACTTTCTTTCGGTTCAAGTGTTGCCTGTTGAAAAACAAACATGCATGAGACTCATAATTGTCACAGACACGCCAGGTTCCATCATCCAATCACAGCGCACTCCTTCACCAGAATACTGATGACTAACACCTGCACCTCATCAGTATTACAATCACCAGCACCATAAAAGACACTCACACACTCACCCTCATTGTCCGGTCTCGTTCATGTCTAAGGTACCTACCTCTGGCTTATCGAAAGGACTCCCTGAATTACTTGCCTTACTCCCGCGTCTTCGATCATCCTCCTGTGTCTCCTGCTCCGTGTGTGAGTGTCGTTTGCCTTCCTCGTTGTCTTCGTGCTCCAGCCATTCCATCCTGCAATCCAGAAAATACATCACTACCTGTTCACCATTCCCTTGGCACTTCAACTACTTCACCAAACTCACCTGTCACCACTACCGGCTCTACTTGTGTAAATAAACCCATCTTTTCAACATCTTTGGTTTCCGACCTGTTTATACTGTAACAGAAGACCGGACCAAAAGCTACTTACACAAGTATGAGCCATCCCGATCCCTTCCAGAATCTAGTAGACGCTTTGCGTTGCACATTCCTGGTTAATCCATCTACACCGCCACCAGCCATCACATCCGGGAACACCGTCACCCCTTCCTCACCGCCAGTCTATGCCAGTCCCATGGCCAGACCTGCGCCCTTCTCTGGTTCGGCGGAGGATTGCAACGGATTCCTCCTGCAATGTTCGCTGTTCCTGAAGATGCAGCCGCACTTGTTTCCCACCGAGATCACCAAAGTTGCCTTTTTAATCTCCCAACTAAACGGTAAGGCGCTCCAATGGGCAGATTCTATCTGGTCACAGAATAACCCTGTCATCCAGTCATTTTCCAGTTTCGTCGAGCATTTCAGAGAAGTTTTTGGAGAACCCTCTTACGACTCATCCATTGGTGAGAAGCTATATAATCTCTAACAAAAAAACATGACAGTGAATGAATATGCCCTACAGTTTCGTACACTCGCAGCTAAGAGTGGATGGAACGAACAAGCCTTACTCACCACCTATCGGCAGGGTTTGGATCCTCGAGTGCGGTTGCATCCGCTTCGCCACTCGTATGCAGTCGTGTATCGAAGAACACCAGGGACCGCCTCAGCTCAACACCATCCTCTGCCGACCAGAATCTGTCAGTCCTCCAGAACCAGCTAACGAACCCATGCAACTGGAATCTACCCGTTTGTCTCCAGCTGAGTGGCAGAGGAGGCTGACCCAGAATTTATGCTTATATTGTGGCTCTCCTGGGCATGTCATCTCCGCATGCCCAACTCACCCTCCCCGTCCATTGGTGAGTGCCATCATTCCAATCTCCAATTCCATGAAACCACTCACTACTATGATTAAACTTACTGCTGCCAAAACTTCCATTACAGTTACTGCGCTCCTTGATTCTGGGTCAGCTGGAAACTTCATCTCCAGAACCCTCTGCCGCCAACTCCAGCTCAAGACCCAGACAACACCATCTGCCTACCAGATCCAATCAATAATTAGAAAACCAGTCGGAAGAAGGCTTATCAGAACCCATTCAACTCCAAGTTGGACTCCTGCATACGGAGAACATCCAGTTGCTGGTTCTGGAGGGGTCCACCTCTGACGTGATCTTAGGGCGCCCGTGGATGGTGCAGCACAACCCTACCATTTCCTGGAAAACCGGCGAAGTCCTGAAGTGGGGCGACACGTGTTTTCCAAACTGTTTTTCCTCCTTACCTGTTCCTCGCTCTCCACACTCCGGATATCTTCTAGTACTAACCACCTCCATCGAGAGTCCCCTCAAGAGACGCACTGAAGACATTCCCCCGTGTTACGCCCCCTTCAGTGACGTATTCTGCCCTAAAAGAGCTTCCAAGCTGCCTCCACACCGGCCATGGGACTGCGCCATCGATCTGCTCCTGGGTGAGTCAGTGCCCAGGGGAAAAATCTATCCCCTGTCAATCCCAGAGGTGAAAGCCATGGAGGAGTATATCAAGGAGGCTCTGGCTCAGGGCTACATCCGTCCATCGACTTCCCATGCTGCTTCCAGCTTCTTCTTTGTGGCGAAAAAGGATGGAGGCCTGCGGCCCTGTATCGACTACCGTGCACTTAATGCCATAACAGTCAAGTTCAGATATCCCCTCCCTCTCATCCCAGCAGCTCTTGAACACCTCCGCGATGCCACTGTGTTCACCAAGTTGGACCTCCGCAGCGCGTATAACCTCATCCGGATACACGAGGGGGACGAGTGGAAGACCGCCTTTGTCACGCCTACAGACCACTATGAATATCTCGTCATGCCATATGGCCTGGTCAATGCACCCTCCGTATTCCAGGACTTCATTCATGAGGTGCTCCAGGAGTTCCTCCACAGGTTCGTTCTCGTCTACATAGATGATATCCTGATATACTCCTGGAGCATGGCCAAACATCGCCATCACATTGCGGGAACCTGAAACGTCTAAGGGAGTTCCAGCTATTCCTTAAAGCAGAAAAATGTTCCTTCCATCAGTCATCAGTGAAATTTCTGGGTTACATCATCGATCGCAGTGGCATCTGGATGGACGAGGGGAAGGTGGAAGCCATCAAAAACTGGCCCACACCCAAATCCATCAAAGAACTTCAACGTTTCCTCGGCTTCGCAAATTTCTACAGACGGTTCATCCAAGAATACAGTTCCATCTCCAGTCCACTCACCAACCTACTCCGTAGTAAGCCCAAGTCTCTGTCCTGGACTCCAGCTGCCACCGAAGCCTTCGAGTCCCTCAAGGTAGCCTTTACCACCGCTCCTCTCCTGGTTCATCCTGATCCCAACAAACCCTTCATCGTGGAGGTGGACGCCTCCACCACCAGAGTAGGAGCGGTCCTTTCTCAGCAGCAGGGGAACCCTAGCCGCCTCCATCCATGTGCTTTCTTCTCCCGCAAGCTCAACCCGGCGGAGGTAAATTATGACATCGGCAACCGGGAACTCCTAGCTGTCAAGGCATTGGTTGGAGGGAGCCAGACATCCATTTCTGGTGCTCACAGATCATAAGAACCTGGAATATCTCCGAGCTGCCAAATGACTCAACCCCAGACAAGCCCGTTGAGCTTTATTCTTCACCCGTTTTAATTTCACCATCTCCTACCGACCCAGATCAAGAAACCACAAAGCTGACGCTCTCTCTCGACTCCATACTCCAGAAGAAACCACCGAAGAACCAGTATCCATCTTACCGGAAAGTATCACTTGGTCACCTGACACCTTGCCCTCCTCCAATGCCTCTACCAACACTCCGTCGGGTTGTCCACCGGATCACCAGTATATCACTCGAGCACGACGCACTCCTCTGATTCACTCAGCCCACACATCACTAGGCACTGGCCACCCGGGGGTCAATGAAACCCTCTCGCTGTTGAAAGACCGCTTCTGGTGGCCCAATATGGCTGCTGATGTCAGAAGGTACGTGCAGGGATGCAGGGAATGTGCCATGTCAAAGAGTCCACTCCATCTACCATCCGGCAAGCTCCTTCCTCTGCCCGTTCCCAACTGTCCATGGTCAATAATATGCTATATTAAAAATGTATATAGCTTTTCTTTTTTGATGCAATGGATTTGTGTTATCATATCACTCTTAGTGAATAAAGGAAAAATAGTTTAATGGCAATAGTAGATTATAGGCAGATTTTTTTAAAATGAAAATGTCTGTAATTGAAAGCAACATTAAATAGAACATGGACTTCTGGAATCTACACTCACATCATCTCCACCCAGATCAGTCTTCACCCATCCTGGATGAAGGGCCATACAGAGGATCTCATCTGCCTTTAACTCCTCAGCAGCCAACACAGTCAGCATGTTAAATCCTGCCTGTTGGGTAAACAGCATTTGAGATATCCATCAACTCATGCCATTAATACTTCACAGGCAATAAATTACACCCAGTTAAATAGAGCCTAAGCAGGACTTCTGTGTACCTTGCTCACGGCATATGGCAATGTTGGTAATTGATTGTATATGGAAGGCATTCTGGTCATGGAACCTGCAATAGTGGAGATGTTGATGACAGCTGCTTTATTACAGGACATGCGAGTGTGAGTGTCCCACTGGCTTTGGCTGCTATTTGTAGATATGGTAGGTACTCCTACATAGAGAAAGAGTTACATATGACTGTATTAAAAGTTTATTTGACACATACTCAATGAGAGTAGTGTTAAAATGACCCAAAAAACTATTGGCATAAAGTGTTGCTTACAGTAGATTATTCTGGAAAACAATTCGTAAAACTAGTCTAGAGAAGAAGTTGACTGACTGACCAACACATCAGCTATTTAGTGATCTGCAGCAACTATAATCCACTGATTAACTAAGTGGTAGCTAATTTAAATAATGGTGCAGCAGTGTCTTTGGGACTAGATGGTCTGATTAAGCTGAAAGACCAGCTAAGGCTTGTTTCAAATGCTTATTTTGGTACAATGCCATAAACCTTGAGGCTGAAAGCCTCAGCCTCAAGATTTAGCTAGCAAGCCACTGCACCAACACATTGCATAATTTCATGACTTTCATTGGAGAAATTGTTGTTTCTGAGCTCTTAACAATGATTTGTACATTACCCTAATGATTAGTAAGGGTCCTATTACATTGGTGTTGAATGTGTTTTTCATGTCCTCAACACTGCTGGTCTGAATGGTGCCGTTTGCCACAATTCCAGCATTATTCACTTGCAGGTTTAAACTGCTCTTTCCCACGAAAGAACCCACTTTCTTTGCAGACTCTTTGACACTGCATGGATCATCAACATCTAAAAGTAACAGAACAAATAGAAGTGCTAAAGTATTAAGCAATGAAATGGTAAATCTCAAAACAGCGGAAATTCAAAATGCACCAAGAAGGATACATGAACATTTACCAAGACGTATGATTGTAATCACATTTGGATGCTTTTTTGCCAGTTCTCTCAATGCCTTAAGAAAGATAATATGCAAAGTTAGTAAATTAGGATTTCTCCTAGTATTTTCTATTTGTGTTGGTTCTTTAAAACTCACCTCAGACTTTGACCATTTATTGACCATCACGACAGGTAGCAAAAATATGTTTTTGATGAGAATCCTCAAAGACTTGCTTAACAATTTCTAAGCCCAAGCCCCGTTTAGCTCCTGTGATCAGGATTTTGCATGCTTTCAATGCTGCCATGCTCTTAAGGTTATCAGGCTGCTTCTGTCACCCACTGCCTTTACCTGTGATTTTTATGTGAACTCAAGTGAACTCCACGCCCATTTTGCACTGATGTATTGTGCTGTCATACTGTATGTGTTATTGAGGTTAAGAGTTGACGATAAACAGAGAAGGAGAAATGAATTTAAATAAAAAAGGCAAGATGACATTTTTCATTTTGACTTTTGATATCAATTCGAATACTAACAATGACTGCTTATTAATGCAACAATAATACACCTGGGTGGAACATAGCGGTTGCTTATTCAAATAAAGGTGCAGTCTATACAAAAAACATATTATAAAAACATCTGCAAAACTCAGTGTAGTAGTAGAACTGGAATTTTTCACCATTGCATTTTTCATGTTAACGAGCATCAGAATGGAGAAGAAAGGCGATTTAAAGGGTTAGTTCACCCAAAAAATGTAAATTCGGTCATAATTTACTCCCCCTCAAGTTGTCCCAAACCTGTATACATTTCTTTGTTCAGATGTACACAATGGGAAGATATTTGGAAGAATGTTTGTAACCAAGCAGATCTCGCCCCCCCCCCCCCCCCCCCCCCCCATTGAGTACCATAGTAGGAAAAATAAATACTACGATAGTCAGTGGGGGGCGAGATCTGAGAAACATTGCCTGGTCTGATGAATCTTCATTTCTACTGCCGCATTCGGATGGTAGGCTCAGAATTTGGCATAAACAATATGAAAGCATGGATCCATCCTGCCTCGTATCGATGGTTCAGACTGCTGGTCATGGTGTAATGGTGTGGGGGATATTTTCTTGGCACGTTTTGGTCCCCTTAGTATTAATTGTGCATCGTTTAAACACCACAGTGGTCACAAAGCTTAAATCATCTCAAGCTGGTTTCTTGAACAAGAATAGCCGTGTTTCCTCTGTTGGGTCAAAATCGAGCATGCTAGTGCAGGAATATATCTACATGAGATATAATAATAATTATGTTTAATTTATATAGTGCCTTTCCCAGGCTCAACGATACAACAAATAATCAATACGAGGTCACAATTAAAAGGACGATGGACATTTGCCTAATCCAGAAGTCATGGATAATGCAGTTGCATGATATAACAGAATAAACTTTAAATCATGAGAAAAAAACATAACATTGTGTCATGAAGACAACACAGAAGTTAGGCAAAAAAGGCATATATATAATATGAAAGGACACGAAAGGATGCTCTGGATGAAAGGATAACAGTGAGACAAAAGAGATCACTCAAACCTCCTCAGAGTGCATGGTTTGTGGAAAATTTATGTAAATGGTTACTCTTTCTAAAGAAATGTGATGTAAACATATGATATTTTATCAATATTTTTAAGCCTTTGGACTTAAAAGCCTTAATGGAGTTGTTTTGTGCATTCCTGTGATCACAAATAAATGGAACATTTTCCTGGTGAAAAAAATAGGTATAAATAGAAATAAAGGTGACTTGACTGGCCCGCACAGAGCCCCGAACCCAACCCCATCAAAGATCTTTGGGATGAACTGGAGTGGAGATTGTGAGCCAGGCTTTCTCGTCCAACATCAGTGCCTGACCTCACTATTGCTCTACTGCATGAATGGACAAAAATTTCCACAGAAACACTCCAAAATCTTGTGGAAAGCCTTCCCAGAAAAGTGGGTGATATCATATTAATATCATTAATATGATAATCATATTAATGTTTATGTAATTAGAATGTGATACCATTAAATTCCCTGTTGGGGTAATGGTCAGGTGTCCCAATACTTTGTCCATATATTATATTTGTAATAATGAAATTTAATTGTAATAACTAATAACAAACTAATAACTTCCCAGAGTCATATAACTCTCTATTGATGTTTTTTAATCCTTATGGAGAAAATATAGGAAAAACACTAAGACTACTGAAAATGTGAGTGGAGTTGAAGAGCTTTACAGTTGAGTTTTTGTGTTAAAAAATGCAAGATGCAGGGCAGTGGAATAAAAAAAAAAAAAAAAAAGGTATAGAGTATTGAAGGTATTGAACTTCATTTAACTTGAGAGCTACATTTTTAGAACAATGTGTCATGCTCCATATGCTGTAAAAGACGCAAGACGAGAGCTCAGTGATTAAATTGAGCTCTTGTGATTACATCTAGTGCATGTTTACATAGAAAATGAAATTGAACAGTGTGTTTCAGTTGTTTTTCTGTGTGAACAGTGCCTAAGTTGGCGGTTCTTGGCCTTGGCCGGTTCTTGGTCTTTGTTAAAGATGCGTTACATTTACAGTTGTTCGGTGAATTTTCAACAGAAAAGAAAGAGTTTACCAACAGAAAGTTTCTTGATTTAAGTGACTTCTGTGTGAGTTGTGCTTCATACACTATTAGTGTTGCCAAGTCTGTGGTTTTCCTGTGAAATTTGGGCTACTTTAACAGTGTTACCGTGGGATTTTACCCTGCGGGACAGGTTTTGTTGTGAAAACCTGGCAAACTCGTACATCACTACACTACTGACAATAGACAATCAACCTTTTTTCACCGAAAAAAATGCACCAGAAGTCTGGCCATACGAGACTGACATAGAATGGGACGTTATCTGGGGTACACACCAATTAAAAATTATCTGTATGTCCTTAAGCAATCAGACCATGACTTTTAGATAAAACAATGTCATTCACCTCCACTGCCGAAATCTGTGAGAATAATGGAACATGCATTTGAGTGCCTTTTGCAGTTTAATTATTGTGAGTCATTCTCTCTGTTTACCAAAATATGACTTCACACTAGTTAAAAAGAGCAGCGTGTGAGCTGGTCAGATGCACAAGGTGCATTCAACTCCAAAAATATCCTTAGTAATGTGTGAGCTGCATATTTTCATCCAAAAAAGGGGTCATGGTGTGGGTGAGCTGTTTTGCTTGGAGGACTTGGTAACCCTTTAGTGAAGTTGCACATGGAATCATGAGAGACAAGTCATCGGTTTGGCTGATTTTATTTTGCTTGTGTGTTTGAATGGCACTGAATCAAGGCAACAGTGCATTATCAACACAGAGCAGCGGGACGGTACATTCTCGCTCACTCCTGTACTTTATGGCAGGACGAACAAATCCCTGGTGTACACATGCATGATATTTAGCATGCATGCCAGCAACAGGATATAAAACCTGACAAATGACAAAAACAGCCTTGGCAAAGGCATAAACATCTCGATAGAAGGGAAAAAACAAATAAACCCACAAACCCATAGCTGAACAGATGATTTTATCAATGCAAACATCAAACAGAGACTTAAGCTATTTCACAGAAAGAATAAAAAACGATGACTTCAAAATGTCGTTGAAGACACAGTAGGCTTGTTCCCGAAGCCTCCTCTGAGAAAAACGAACAGATGCCATGGATTGTGGATCATTCGTTTGTGGATTAAAGATTGTGGATCATTCATTTGGGCCAATAGCCATTTAATAAGCTCCATTTTGCCTGCCTTGCTGCTTGCAAAGCAATATGCAAGTCCAGAGAGAGTTTGAGAAGTGAGAACGTTAGAAAACGTTCACGAAACATACGAGTGCCGCCATTCTGATACAGCCTGACTAATCATCCCAGGGTCCGCAGAGTGGCTGACAGACACTGAATGCACATGAGCAAAACAGAACAAACCCCTTCCACATACATTTGGCAATGTGTTCCTTTGGCAGTCCAAGTCAAGATTGGCAGTGCTGGCTATTCAACACACATGCACAGAGACTAATACAAGGTACATCATTTAATGCACTTACGTGGCCTCAGCTGTCTCGCATCAAAAATAATTTGATGCATAAATCAAATGTAAATTATTTTCAAAGGTCCATGCGTTGGAAAGTCCTTTTGTAAGAAAATAAGGATTAGGTTACACTGCAAAAAGTGATTTGTTGCTTAAATGTACAAAAGTTTGAAATCCAGTTGCACTGAAATGTTTTAAAATGATGTCAAGTTAATCCAGTATTTTATTTGGAGAACTTATAATGTGTGGTTTGAATACTCAAATTATAAAGTGGAGACAAAAAATATTTGAGTCAAAACTATTAGTATTTTAAAACTTTAGTTTTAACTAAGTTTAAAAACTTAGTATTTTTAGTTGCATTATCTTGAGTCCCAATCATATATTTACATTTTCATCTTTTATTTTGTTACTGTAAATGTTTCTTGACCTACAGGAACATGACTTTTGGTGTAGAACATGTTGAAAAAACTTTTCATCTTGAAAATTCACTCTTGGTTCGTACAGATTTTTTGTTTTATACACTGACACTTTTAAACTTTTAACTTAAACATTCTACCTACTGTCATTTAAAGATTCCTACTTACTGAAACAAAGCTATAAGGCAGGGGCGTCCAACCTCGGTCCTAGAAGGCAACTGTCCTGCAGAGTTTAGTATAAAATGTATAATTTACTGACAGAAAAAACAATCCCAAAAGCATTTATAATAAGTGGCCATGGCAATACAGTTTTTTTTTTTCCCATTTAATTAATTAATTTTTTTCAAGTCACTGGTTCAAAACAAATTATTTGTGAAGGTTTTGAAGCTTTACGAAGTGTGTTTTGAAAGCAACCATCACTAGCTGCAATGAATATCCTTTGCTCCTCTTCCCTTGCCTGAACCGTGATGGTATAATGCATCATGGTAGTATTTCTTGCCCTGTAATTTATGCTGATTTAGATAAAAAAAATATTGTATTACACAACTGTTTTATTACAATACAGTAAGATGTAATTGGAATATAAAGAAAATAATCACTGATAATGTTAATTACAAGGAAAAAAAGCTGAATGTCCAGATGTATTATAATAATGATAATTTGGGAGGGGAAATGTGTTTGATTGTCATTCAAACATCCTAAAAACATCTTTTATGCAAAGTATTTTTTTTTTTTAAGTGCTGTCAAATGATTAATCGCATCAAAAATAAAAGTTTGTAATATATAATGTAATAATTTTTTTGTTTGTTAAATATATACATGCATGTGTGTGTGTTTATATATACATAATAAACATACACAGTACACACACATATATTATGTAAACACAAACTTTTATTTTGGATGCGATTAATCGTTTGACAGCACTATTTTTTTTTCTTTTATTTTTGGCATGAAATGTGACCAGGACAGGTTTTGTGAAATGCATCCTTTAGTTAATTCAATGAAACCTTAAAAAAAAAAAAAAATTTCTCAACAATTTCAGTTGTATTGATTAGTTGACATGAAAGTTGAGTGAAGGCAACTAAAAGCAAGATCACTTTTTACAGTGTAGATTTAGCTCACAGTCCCATCTGCACAGGTAATCCTCTCTCGCTTAACTGTACACACGCACAAACATCAATGTGCCGCATCTTCTCGGGAGGTGATTCTTGTGCTGGTGGTCTGTGGTGATTACGTTCATAGATGAGTGCTGTCCTGTGTGTCAAATCTGTGTCCCTCCGCTGGCCCTGCGCTAGGCTTGCGAGTGCCGGCCTGGTTAGGCACTGGTGACAGAAGATCTGGTCTGATCAAATACCTGCAGGAATGACCACATTGGGTTAGTTCACCCAAAAATGAAAATTGTGTCATTAATTACTCACCCTCATGTCGTTTCACACCAGTCAGATCTTTGTTCATCTTCGCAACACACATTAAGATATTTTTGATGAAATCCGATGGCTCAGTTTGGCCTCCATTGCCAGCAAGATAATTCACACTTTCAAATGCCCAGAAAGCTACTAAAGACATATTTAAAACAGTTCATGTGACTACAGTGGTTCAACCTTAATGTTATGAAGCGATGAGAATACTTTGTGTGCCAAAAAAACAAAATAACTTTATTTAACAATATTTAGTGATGGTTTCAAAACACTGCTTCATGCAGCTTCGAAGCTTTTGTTTCGAATCAGTCGTTCGGAGCGTGTATAAAACTGCCAAAGTCACGTGAACCATTGAAATTTCGAAACACTTATGACGTAACAGACGCGTTTACTGAAATCACATGACTTTGGCAGTTTGATACATGCTTTGAACCACTGATTTGAAACAAAAGATTCATAAAGCTTTAAAGCTTCATGAAGCAGTGTTTTGAAATCGCCCATCACTAGATATTGTTGAATAAAGTCGTTATTTTGGGGGTTTTTGGTGCATGGAGCTTTACTAATCGAATCAGTGGTTCGGAGCCAAAGTCACATAATTGCAGCAGTTTAGCTGCTTGATAGGAGATCCGAATCACTTTTGAAACAAAAGATTCGTAAAGCTCAGAAGCATTGTTTTGAAATCGTCCATCACAAGATATTGTTGAAAAGTTATTTTGTTTGGTGCACAAAAAGTATTCTCGTCGCTTCATAACATTAAGGTTAAACCACTGCAGTCACATGAACTGTTTTAAATATGTTTTTAGTACCTTTATGGATCTTGAAAGGTTCGCTGGCTTTGCTCTCAATAGTGGCCTCACTGAGCCATCGGTTTTCATCAAAAATATCTTAATTTGTGTTCCGAAGATCAACGAAGGTCTTACGGGTGTAGACCTTCTACTTCTAGCTTATTCTACTAACCATAACCCCTTATTCCACTAATCCGAACCCTACCCCAAACAGTCTACTAATACTTAACTAATGAGAGTTAGTTAACATGTAGTTGCAATGTTACTAGTCAACAGAATGTCTAAAGGTGACAATCAAAATAAAGTGTAACAGGTAAGTTTTATCATTTATAAATATTAATTTTGAAGCACTTCAACAGTGCCTTAAAATGCTACATTGTGATGTCATCATACTCACACGACATCATGGAGCTCCAGGCGTGTGTCAGGAGAAGGGTTGATAAGAATATAGGAAAGTCTGTTGCCCTGGTCCGTCATCCCATCTGACATAAGAAGAGCAGGACACAAGACTATAAATCACAAAGTCCAAACATAAGATACCAAATATGAACATACAGAATCGACACAGATGACAAAGTGCTTGAATGATTCACTTGTATGCTTAAATTTAGGCATATATATATATATATATATATATATATATATATATATATTTTTTTTTTTTTTCATTTTATGTATTTGAATTGCATATAAAATTACCATCCATTTTGATTACAGTTTTCACATGAACAAACTAATAAATGTAATGTGATGCATATTTTTTTTTTTTTTTTTAGGATTCGCTGGTGAATAGAAAGTTCAAAAGAACAACATTTATGAAACATTTTGAATCTCTTAAGCTTTAATGGCTGTTTGGTTGAAATGATGGTTCCAAAAAGATAGTTGATATGCAATATTATATTTTTAGCAACATTACATCACCCAGCGTGAAGAAGAAGCGATGTGCACACTCACTAAATCCAGATGGCGAGAGCCCCAGGTGCTTCATGCGTGTGCGGACCAAAGCGTTGAGCTCCTGCCTCTCGGAGCGGCGGAACAGGCTAAGTCTTTGCTGGCTGATGCGCTCCGCAGCGCTTCCAACTCCCTTGGCTCCGCTGGAGTTCCGTCCACCTTTACGACTCAGTCGACGCGCCCACTGCATGCTCTTCCTCCTCAGGAGCGGGTGGTCCATAGCCTGTGATGATGAGGAGGATGAGGAGGGCGGCTCGGATGATGTTGAGTTACGGTGAAGACCGGAACGGCAGAGCAGAGGCTCACGGGGCTCACGTGTATCCTCGTAATCCTCCACTGTGATGGACACCTGAGACTGAGACAAGCCACACAATGGACTCAATCCTCCACAGAAACACTGTAATAAGAACAATGACAGGAAGACCCATGTGCAGGTATACTATTGGTTTTAAGTTTGGAATTGTTTAATGGTTTTGAAAGAAGTCTCACCAAGGTTGCACTTACAGTATTTGATTAGAAATACAGTAAAAACAGTAATATTGTGAAATATTATTACAATTTAAAATAATTGTTTTTGCTGCTTAATATTTTTTAATGAAATTTTAACAAATTCTTTGATAAAAAGAAAGTTTACTGAACAGTATTTATTTGTAATAAAAATCTTTTGTAACGTTATAAATGTTGCTGAATAAAAGTATTAATTTCTTTTTTTCCCCCATTTTACTTAGCCCAAACATTTGAATAGTAGTATATCATGTTTTCCACAAAATTATAAAGCAGCACAACCGGTTTCAACATTGATAATAATAAATGTTTCTTGAGCAACAAATCAGCATATTAAAATGTTTTCTGAAGGATCATGTGACACTGAAGACTGGAGTAATGATTCTAAAAATTTAGCTTTCATCACAGGAATAAATTACATTTTAAAATATATATATTTCAGATCAAATATTGAATTTGGCTGGTAATATACCTCTGACACAGGCAGTTTATGTGCTTCCGTGCGGTAGATGCCGATGGGAATGTCTCCTGTCGACGAGCACAGCTTCTGGTAGAGGCGGCCGTAAGTGCGAATCCACAAATCCTCCTCTGTGATCTTCATCTACAAGTAATATCAGGGTAGTATCATCATCAATGTCCTAAATTTCATTACGGCATAATTATCCAGATACTAAGGGATAGTCTCTTTATAAATTGAGGGATGGGCCGCTGACACTCACAGCACACAAGAAGCCAGATCCAGGCATGGAGTCCAGACCTAGCAGCAATCTGGTGATGGAGATCATGTAGTCCTTCACAAAGGACTAAAACACATACACAAAAGACATAATGATTTAATGATTCAATATGTGTTTCAAATATATGTGCAAATATGAAGAGTATAAAGACCCAAGAACAGAACCCTGGGGAACACCGCGTGAGACAAGGGCAGTAGTGGACTTAGACTGTAGAGATGTACTTATCTACACAGGGTGTGACTGTTATCGTGTCACACTTGACAGCGTGAAGCTGTCTATAATGAACATGTCAAAGTGAAAGTTTTACATTGACTGTTGTCAGAAATAGCACAGGCACATTAAGTACGTCAGAAATAGAAGAGGGCATCAGTTTACTGTAGTTTACAACATCCAGTATCACTGATAATAATGGGTTCTCTTTGATTTTGTCGCATTGCATCACACTATTGCATCTGGTGTAGAGGTGCAGTTAGTTCTGTGTTAGCTGTGCTTCATACATCACTACAATAATGACAACAGATAATGGACCTTTTTTGCCTACAAATTTTTGCTGAAATTGCGCTAATGTGACTGCACCTTAAGACACACATCTAAATATAACATCTGCCATGATTTACAGGACATTCACACATACGGTTATTTAATTGCTTCAGGTTCTCGAGTGGATTTATTTTTAGCCATAGTGGATCATAATGGCAAGTCTAAAGCTGCCATTTCTCTTCAACACTTGCACACAATTGCCATTAACCTCCACCTTGATAAAATGAATGAATAATGAACTAATATATCCACACAAAATATATTTCAAAGAAAAACAGTAGGTTTTCTAGGGCGAATCAACCAAAATACACTATAAAAAAAATAATGTGTTGGCTCAAAAAACAACAACAAAAACAGTTTGCATCAGTTTTTTAGAGTTATGACAACTTTGAGTGAATTTACTGTATGTTCAACGAACAAGCTACATTGAGTTAGAGGAACTTAATATTTTGTTGCATAAACACAAATTTTCCTCAAAAAAATTAAGTCACTCCAACTACGAGAGTCGTAGCCCTGGAACCAATTAATCTTATCTATTTCAGTTCAAATCAACAGCTATCATAGCACATGTTAACATAACTTCTTTAACATGTATAATTAACGAACAAGTAAGATATTACTTGTCACTGGTACAATTTTCAAGATACTACAACCTAATTTTTTAAAAACATCATTTAACACAGAAATTTGAGTTTAAATTACAGACAATATTATGTTAATGTAATGATCTACATTATTATGTCAACAGAACTCAAAAAAACCCAAAAGGTTTAATTAAAACAATAAATTAGAATTTTTAACTTGCAACCATGTCAAAAAAGTTTAAATATTTTAACACAAAGCTCAAATCTGACCAGAAAAAATTACACATACGCATATGGCTCTATTGAAAATGAATGACTTCAGCCTGATGTTTGTCTTAAATAGTGAAAAGGCAGCTTAACTCATTCTATTACTGTAATTTGACAAGGAATCGAGAGAAACACATTTGTATATGAATTGTAGTCGTGTACAACATATCATATCATGAATCAAACTCGCTCAGTATGATGACAATCTGTTATGGTTTTCCACACATAATAAATGCCCCTTTATGGTTGAAAACTATTTATTATCATAATGAAAGACAGAAAAATACAGCAGTTCAGTCATTGGAGGATCACTTTATGGTTACCTGATATAGCAGAGTGTCTAACATACTGACACTAAACACCTTCCCAGCTGCAAACGGTAATCTGAACATGAACACCAGGTTAGAGCCTCTCTCTCTCTCTTTCTACAGCACAAATGGAGATAAGAGGGGATATCAAGTTATTTTGTTTAGAAAATATAAATGCAATTTATACTGTATTGCATTTGTGTCTCACCTTTTCCAGTTTAGAAAGAGCTAGAGAATAGTGGTCTTTCACTTTGAACTGCATAAAGCGCATGTTGGCTGGGTGGGTGAGTTCAGTAATGATACTGAGAGCTGGAAAAAGCCTTTGAGAAACAATGAAGAGAGAGTGTCAGGTTCCCCATTGGATCAAGCAGAAAGACACACATGTGAAAGGACCTACCTGAAGAGTGTCTGAACATTAACTATGGTCTTGGCATCAGCCATGTAATCCTCCTCAGCGATCATGGAGCTCTCTTTGTCCACCACAACCATGGTGTCAGCAAACGTCACACCACAACGCAGAAGACTATCCAAACTGCACACATAGTGTTCAGGGGGACAAGCTCAGCAAAATGGCATGAACAGGCAGACTTAAACTGTACAGAATCTAAAGAAACCAAAGAACTCAAACAATTGAATAGGTATTTTAAATTACATTTATTGTATACATTTATGGTATTTCTACATTTCTATTTCTAAACATAACTCAAACTCATTAGCAATAAATGTGGGAATTTTCCAGAATAACATGTAGTTACACAGTAAATACATAGTTTTGTAGGTATTTAATACAACACACAGCAGTGGTGTTCCTAAATGAATCAGTATTTGAATTAATAGGTTGAGTGAATGATTCAGTGACTCACTCATAAAGATTGAATGTGTCTTCAAACTGAAGCAGTGCTGTGCAGACCGATCGGTGTATGACATCAAAGTACTGTTAGAGCATTTTGAAAGCATACAGAGCTGACGGCTCTCTAATCGCTCTCAAGGTACTTTCATGTTATACACCGATTGATCTACACAGCGCCGCTTCAAGTCGAACACACCTAGTCAATTGTATGTTCCTGAATGAATCAGTGTGTTTGAATGAAATGGTTGAGTAAATTATTCAATAACTCGTTCTTAAGAAAAAGTCACTTGTTTGTTCCTAAATGAATCATTGTATTTGAATGAATCAGTTGAGTGAATGAATCAATGACTCACTCATAAAGACAGTCACTTGTTTGTTCCTGAATTAATTGATTGAATCGTTTGAGAGAATAATTCATAGACTCACTCATGAAAACAGTCACTTGTTTGTTTCTGAAGAAATAAGTGTGCTTGAACAAATCGGTTGAATTAATTATTTAATGATTCACACATGATGACAGTCATTATGTTTCTGAATGAAACTTTGTGTTTGAATGAATTGGCTGAATTAATGTTTTAATGACCTACTCATGAAGGCTGCCACTTGTTTCTTTCCTGAATGAATCAGTTTATTTGAATGAATTGGCTAAATTAATGCTTTAATGACACATGAAGGCACTTGTCACCACCTACTGATGGGTAACTGATGTAACCTACAGAAAGTGTTACTAAAAAAATCCCCTTCACTAATGCACAGACTAACATTCTGTTAGCACTCATATTCAATAACCAGAACTAAACGTTACACAATACATATGTGAATATCAAGTAAAGCTTCTCTTACTTGTCGATAGAACCCACTGTGTAATAGACCATAGGAAACCAGCAGATGGCTTCCAAGAAGTCTGCCTCAGGTCTAGCAAAAAGCACAGAGAGAGATGTTGAGAATCTGAGGTGCTGTAACAAAAACATGGAAACTGAATCACAAATGTCTCTGATGTCACTTTCTAAGTATTTTACAAAACTGACCCAATGTCTATAAAAATAACACAGCTTCGCCCTGCTCCAGGGCATCTAAATAATGAAATCCAGCCTGCAGCTGCTCCCCAGTGTACATCCAATCAGGAAAAAAAAACAAGATGACTCAGAGTTTTATTACATTTGATTGAATTATATGACAATGAATCTCCCCACATTCGTTTTCTGTTACAAGAGAAACAATGATTATGTCATAATAAATACAGCAAGGTGTTCAGTGCTGTGAAAAACAAGGGATGGATGATATCTAAAGGCTTGAGTATTTCTCAGTGTTTCTGTTTTTAGGACACTTACACATTCTCCAGTAGCAAAACAATGGGGTTGAGCTCCTTCCTGGGCCGGTAATATGCCCGCAGCGGAACTATGAAGTTATAGAGGCCGTTTCCAGCACTTTCTGCGGACACGATGATCAGTTTGTTTTTAAAGCCATACGAGCGAGCATCCTCATAGGGCATATGATGACAAGCCTGAGAAAGCAATCTGCTGTTAGGATCTTGTGCTGAGAGGGGTGTAGATAATACGTGTCTGTGAACTGTGATATAAAAGATTTGGAGAAAGGCAGACACTCGCCTTATCCAGGCGCAGACAGCAAAATGGCATTTTCTCCTGCAGAAGGTGGCAGAGGGCGGGAGAGCTGCCGATGTATGGAGAGTTTAGTGGGTAGCCTTTAACCCATCTGTGTGAGAAAATACAAGTGCACAAACAGCTCATACAAACATCAACTCTACCATTCAAACGTTTGGGGTCATAACATTATTGAAAAAAGTCTCTTATTCGTACATTTTTTGCCAAATCGTACTTATTTTACAAGTTGCCAAATTCGCATGAATTCGTATGAATAACCTACCCCTAAACCCGCCCCTAAACCTACCCGTCACTGGTGTTTAGACAAATCATATGAATTTGTACAAGTGAGGTCATACGAATTAGCCACCTCATAAAAATACATACGAATTGGTTGTGAGATAGTGTTGAATACTCACTCGCAGTGTGCTCCCCACCACGGGCCTTTCTGCTCTTCCCCCTCTTCCTCCTTCCCTTCCTCTCCTCCCTCATCCTCTGATTGGTCCCCCAGCAAGTCAAACGTGGGGCTGTGCACCCTGTCGACCACCTCCAGGACAGGGGCGATGCTGTGCCTCCTCTCCTCCCCTGAGCCACCCATGGCGGGTAGCGCTAGAGTGTTACAGCCACCCCCTTCTGTCCTGGACCCGGTCCTATTAACAGTCCCACTACCCAGAGCCACTGGGCCCGTGCCCTCTGGACTGCTGTCACTCGAGTCCTGCAGGTCTATGGCTACCGTGCCTGTTACAGGACAAAAAAGATTTGCGAGTTAGAGGTTAAAGACTACATGAAATCAAAACTGACTGAATTTGCTTTCTTAATGCACATTTCTAGTCTTACTGTTCATGATTCATCAGTGCAATTATTCTGAATAATAAAAAATGTCGGTCTTCGTAATATTTCATGAAAATGTAATTACTTGCTCAGGAGGATGGAGTTTTGGAAAGCTGAAAAAATGATGGAAATTAGCAGATCGGCTCCAAGAGAGTGTAGTTGAAAAAATGGTGGAAATTAGCAGATCGGCTCCAATCTTTTAAAGCACCTTTAATCAAACCACTGAAGGCCAAGAGATGACAGATGATTCATGAGTTCCAGTTCTTTTCACTAGATGGTGATATTGCACTAAAATGAGACATTTTGTTAGCAGAAAAACCCTATGAAAAGTCAATTGTTTGTCAATAGTCAAAGCCTGTTTCTCTTTTTCTGTCTATATGTATATCCATCTCACATCCACAGTAAAAGAACAAAAGGTAATGAATTTACTGAACTGTGAACAGCACAGAATACATGACATATAATGTTTGATTCAGACAGACATACTATGATTTATATCTTCAGAAAGTTTTCATACAATGAAAACTATTGCTTGATCAGTATGATAACCAAGATCATGCTCAATTAAGGTAGACATATAATACTATTTGCACAATAATTGTAACATAACGCAATAAATTACTACTAATACTGCTAATAATAATAATAATAATAAAAGATTAAAGTACTAAGACTTAAGTGGATAAAAGAAAAATATTTTGGATTTTAATTATTTATATTTCAGATTCAATTTTAATAAATTAATTATTAAAGTCATGATGAAACTGAAGTTGTGAAAGATATTTTCATCCATATTAAGACGTTCATCTTAGTGAAACGGATTATGGAAAAAAAAAAAAAAAAAAAAAAGAAGGATAGGGACTTAATTTTAAAAATCGGTTGTTGATTAGATGGAGGCAGATCTGAATACAAAAAGAGGCGGAGTTCAAACGTGCTAAATGATTGGAGAAATCCTGCATAGGTCAACACAGAGTGGAAGATACAGTTATGACACTTTGATTAAATATTACGAGGTCAAAATAAACTGAAAAAATTAAACATATGCATAGATGAATCATTCACAATAAGATCTATAACATGCATTTAGAAAATAGATATGGTGAATTTCCATTTCATGCCAACTTTAATGTGTCTGTGTAATAATAATAATAATAATAATATAATATATATAAATATATATTAAAATTAAAACAGACAGTTAAATTGTTATTCTAAATAATCTGTTTGATGATTAATCTTCAAAGAATTTAGTTGACAAACTAACCCATGCTGGCTATAATGCTGTGCACTGGTAGGCGAGTGAGCCCATGGTAAATTGTCTGCGGGACCCCTCTGGATTCGCCCCTCACTGGCTCTCTGTGGCCCCTGACAAAGGCTGAGTTCTCCTCTTTGGAGATGTTGATGTAGAAACAGGTGTCGGAGGCTCCCATGATGTGGCAGGGTCCAGGGTTCAAGAGGATGTTGGCTGTGTCCATCCTGCGCACCCCGATCAGACACACTCCGTATCTGCCACATTGGTTAACAGTGTTATAGTGTGCGTATACTGGAATTAAAACAAACTGATTCACTGGACCTTAATCCAGAGGCTTACTTCTTATGTGCGTGAAAGGAGGCAAAGGTGAAACTCTTTCCCTGATATTCTCCAAAAAATTTGCTCTCTTCCAGCCGGATGTGGTGCACCTCATTGGCTGCGCAGCGCCTGTAGGTGCGCTGCCATTGGTCGACGGAGCCAGCGCCGCCTTCCCTGTGACAGATAGACATTGATGATTTTTGAAAATGTTTTCACATCTTATTTCCAACAATTTAAAAGATAGTTCACTCAAAAATGAAAATTGTCATTTACTCATCTTCATGTTGACTTTCATAAGACTTTCATTCATCTTTGAAACACAAAGGAAGACATTTTATTAAAACCTGAGAGATTTTTGTTCCTCCATTGAAAGTCCATTACACCAACAATTTAACATTTAAAAAATGTCATAAAGAGATTGTGAAAGTAATCATATGAATTGAGTGGTTTAAAATCTAACCCTACTTTAACCATATAGTACCTATAGGGTTATAATATAATAATTTAATTATTATAATGCAGTACTTATTTGTGTAATTATATTGTAACAACTTCATCTTAAAACAATGTTTATCCTAAGTTTTAGGTGAACTATTCCGTTAATGGAAAAGATAAAAATTGATGTTCTCTCATGTACTTTTTTGTCCAATTTGGAGCTTGACAGCACAAATCTGTCCAGTTTAGTTGTATGGAAAAGAGTAGTGTGGACGTGCTTCAAAATTTCTTCCATTGTGTGCCACAGAATAAAGGAAATCATCCATGAGTGTGTGAATAATGATGACAGAATTTAATATATTTAAGTGAACTCTTTCTTTGACATGTCCTTCAAACGTTTTTCACAGCTTGCAGTTTAGCTTGGGAAAACATTATCTTACAGATGGGCAGAGAAAATAAAAACTGCTTGATGTGTTTTTGACATCCCTGCGAATGGCTGGGAAGATGTAGAGGAGGTGAGAACCAGAGGGAGTGGAGGAGTGCTAAGATGGAGGAGGTGAAGAAACAAGGATGCATGACACAGAGATAAATTCACAGTTTATGGGATCTTTGCCGCTGTGTGTATCGATGTGTATGCGTCAATATTTTACAGTCGGCGGGTCTGACCTGTTGAGTGGCTGGAAGGCACCGGCTCGCTGCTTGAAGGCCTCTGAAGATGCTGTTCTGATAATAAAAAATGCAACAGTTAAACACAAGCTGAAAGTTCAGTGAATGAGAACTCTGTACATTCACCCTTCATCTTACAAATGCAGAGAGATCTGTGAAGCAGCACAAGCACATCATCTACAGAGCATTGTGTTCTATTTCAGGCATCATCTTTGTGTAAATATATTTCAAAAGAGCAAATTCACATCCATTCTACATCATAAATGCCACCAATGTCTTTTAACAGAGAATCGGACAGAAACATTTTCATTGACGTATTACCCTCAAAAATACATATTATTGCAGATTAAAATGCACACAAATGTGGTTGGTCACTTTCAATGTTAGTCAAAAGATCTCTTCCTGTCTAAAGGTGTGATCACATTAGCGAACTGTCAGCAACATTTTGCAGGCATAAATAGTGTAGCGAAGTGCAGACCTTTTTTTTAATATGTTTGTATACAGTGATGATGTGTTTTGTGGGCGGAGTCTACCTGGTGGCAGTTAAGTGACAGCTTAGCAGACTATGGTAGCCACAGAATAAAAAAAATTAAAAGATAATTACAATTAAGTTTATATCTCTGTCACGTTATGGACCATGGTTATTTTGATGTTCTGTTTTGTTTCCCTGCTCAGTTTCGGTTTCCTTGGTTTCTGATTTACTCCTTGTTCAGTTCAGTCCTCTGTCTGTTATTGTCTGTATGTAATGCATTATTTCCTTTATTTCCATGAGTGGAGGACTTTGGTGGTGTACCTGGGGTGGGTGTTGCTGCACAGCGGTTCCCCTATCACCATTTGCGAGACAGAAAAGAAGCCTGAGTACTTCCTACAACAGACCACGCACTACAGCCTGCCACCTGGGTCTTCCCGGAGTCGAGGTGTGCTGCCCAGTCCACCCCAGAGCCAGGAGCGGACCACTGCCTTATCGACCTGTGGTCTGTGGATTCAGTTCCCTTCTGAGTCCCCAGCCTCGATTCAACACCTTTTCTGCTGGTCCCGTCTGGCTGTCTGAATGCTGATTCAGGCCCATGACTCCACCTCGCCCTGTCAGGCCGTTGGCTTCACCCCAGCTCTGTCCCTTTGGCTCCACCATGGTCCTCCAGCCCTAGGACTCCTCCGGGCTTCCTTGTCCCTCTCACTCAGCCTCCACCACAGACTTCCGGGTCTCCAGCTGCACCTTGACCTTCCACCCCTTCGGCTCCACTGGGCTTCTCCTTCCCTCCGGCTTCCCCACCATCCTCACTCCCTCTGTCATTGCACCTGTCTGCTGAGCCCCCGTCTTCGCCTCGGTCCCACAAGCCAGAGGCTCCACCTTGGGGTTCCAGGCCATGGATATTGCCCTGGGGTATCGGCCTTTCTGCTCAGCCTGGGTCTCCATCACTTTCGGCTCAGCCTCCGTCAGTCAGTACCCAAATTCCACCCAGACCTTCAACTAAAGCTACACCCTGGCTCCTCCTGCCGTGGTATCTCTTTCTACCAGCTCCTCCTGTTCTCTATCCTGGCTCCATTCCCTCCTCCAAAGCCCCCTCCCTCTACTGTTAGATTATTAGTTACGGCTCAAAGACGCACCTTCCAGGAGGGGGGACTACTGTCACAGTTATGGACTCTTATTTTGATGCTCTGTGTTGTTTCCCTAAGTTCCTGTTTTCCTGCTCTGTTTAGTTTTTGTTTCCTTGGTATCTCATTATGTTTGTTTCTATGGCTACTTATATTTATCATCATATTAGACTGATTATAATGAGTAATAGATCATGTTATTTTGACTGTGTTATGTACCTGAATCCTATAAAAACTGCTGTATTCTTCTTTGCTGGTGAGATTCTCTGAATGTTATGAGAACTCTCATGGCCGTGATTAAAGTATTCAAGGGCATCTGCTGGAGTCCGTCTGGGTTTTCCCTGTGCAGCGAGTCAGAGAAAACTAAAGACCTTATTCCTGATTGATAGTGTTCAAAAGGGACAGACGTCGTTCGACTCAAAGTGAGACTCTTAGGCAGGGTTTTGATGCGGTCAGGTAAGTATAATTCTTAGGCATTTTAAGTGGTCAGAGTAGCTACACGTAGGTATCAACCAATGTAGTCAGAGTGGGAGTCACCTGAGGATAATATTGCAGGTGTCAGAGACACTTGGTTTAACTTAAGTCAGGTGGTTAGGGGAAAGTCTACTATAAAACCAAGCAGCTTTCTGTTGTTCAGCGCAGCAAATTCTCATGACCAACTTGAAAAGGAGCGAAATCTGTGTGGGAAAATCACGCAAAACTCTGATCGCACAGATTCCTATTTAAATGACTGGATTTTGCCAGCAAAATTTCACTGAGCAATGGTAAATGTGACCGTACCTTCATTTCACAAGCTACAATCTGACTAGATTTAATGCTGTAGTCAAAAGTCTGGCTACTAGAAGTAAGTATGAGAGGGACGATTTATACTCACTGTCCTCTAGAGGAGTGAATCAATAAGGTGATCAGGGTGGAAGTGGCAGGACACACACAGTTGAGGGCCAACATGGCGTACTTAAACTCTTCCTCACAAACCACATGGTCTGCAAAATAAACACACAGAAGAAATATTAGATTTTTGATCAATAGGAATGATCAATATAATCTAAGCTCTATTGACATTGTATTGATTACCAGATAAAATAATTTAATTCTTCCCTCCGAACTCCGTTTGTATAAACAAGTAAAAATTGTGTAATGCACGATCAGTGTCTATGGGGAAATTTTTTCTAGATTCTGGTTTTTTTTTATTGCATTTTTTAAAGTCAATCATAAAGATCATAACCAAAATCACTATACACTATCATTCAAAATTTTAGGGCCAGTAAGATTTTTCTGCAGCCTCATCAAGGCTGCATTTATTTAATAAAAACAGTAATATTGTGAAAAAACAAATATAACAATTTAAAATGTTTTCTATTGTAATGTACTCATATTTATGATCAAAACTGAATTTTTCATAAAAAATTTGCAAATAAAGCAGCATTTCCATCTCATGTTGAAGAGAGCCAAATCGTCACTTCCTGGGAAATTGGCACAAAATATCAGTAATAAAAATGGAAGTTGCTGCATTTGGGAAAGCCACTGTGGCTCTTTTCTCCTACATCATAAATGACTTGCGTCTCAGAGTGCGCAGACGAAATGCAATAAATGCTGTCATGTTATCCTGTGTTCGGATGCTGGTGTTTGGGAATGCAATCATGTGAGACGCTTCTGGGAGGGAATTAAACCAAATCATTCTGATGAAAGACTACCATCTGAGATGCTGATGCGACTGGTCTGCTGCTTAGTCCAGTTATCCAATCACAGCCACTGTTGAGGCAAAGTCACGTGAGATTGTTGTAGCACCGAGAAATGTATTCGGTAAATGTGTTTCCATTGGAGTTTATGTTCATGTCTTCTTATAGGAAAAAAAAGAAAGAAGATCCACCTCAATTGAGCACCTTAGTTTTTTAGAATATATACACATCTTGGC
The DNA here is from genome assembly GCA_037101425.1 of Elopichthys bambusa. Lineage (NCBI taxonomy): Eukaryota > Metazoa > Chordata > Actinopteri > Cypriniformes > Xenocyprididae > Elopichthys > Elopichthys bambusa. The sequence goes on from CM074435.1 coordinate 9,663,073, forward strand.
GTTTCCATCCAGCGTTTTTATTTTATTTTAAATGCAATATCCCAAAATGTGCATAAAAATAGGTGGATGGAAACATGGCTAATTTTGAAAACAGTATTTTTGTGAAAGTACCCCAAATTTTAATGGTAATATAGAAATTTCCTTGACTTTATCAAGCCTGTAAATTAAATCAAACTGTTCTAGTATCTGACCATGGGAAGGCTGCTAATATAGTGTACAGAAAGGCAATCCTGCCATAACATTAATTGAAACTCTCATCCCTTCTGATTAGTATTGCTAACTCATTTGCACATCTAAATTCCCTGCATTTGATTTCAAAGACGCATATCGCAGGGGTCAGAGCCTCACGATGCCATTAACAGAGTGTGAAATAAGGTGACGTCTGAGATCTCATGCTCCTTTAACTCCCCTGCTCAAAACAGCTGCCCTCCTAAACGCCATCAACACAGATGAGTGAGCACACACTAGGTTAAGACCTCCACTGCCATTTAAATGCCAGCTAAAGTACCAGAAAAAAACACAGAAAACAGCTTAGAAAAAATGAGGGCAAAAGAGGATGTTTTTGAATACTTAAGTGTACATATAGTAATGTGGAAAAAAAAAAAAAAGATGTGTTCATCAAAATAACAGGCATGGCACTAATGACTGTCTCGCGGATGGAGCACAATTTTCATGTGGCTTATTAGCTGTGAGTGAAAACACATTTACTAATTTTGCTAATTAGGAAAATGAGTCAATAAAATCGCATTAGCATTGGGGAAAACATTGACTCCAGTCGTGCATTTTGGCTACTTTTATACCATTAAATTCAATTCAATGCAGGCTTGGACCGAAGACAAAATATAATGAAAAAAAATAAAAAAAAATAAATAAAAACCTCTCAAAGCAAACAAACAAAAAAGACAAAAGGACTTGTTGCTCCTCTGAGGATTGTCTCTTTTGCACTCTCTCGGTCCTTTTTCCTTTGGTCTATTTTTGGTTGTTTTGGAGTTTTTTTCTTTCTTTCTTTTTGTTCATCAGAGGACATAGACATCACCTCTAGGCTAGGTAGCTTATTAAAAAACCTGTGTTCCTCCCACAGCAGGCTTCTGATCGGAAATAAACGATAGGAGTGCAGACAGTTTCCCCATCCTGTTGTTTTCTGCTTCTTTTTGTTTTGTCTAATTGAGAGGGAAGTGGCAGAGTCATTATTGCTTTATTAGGGTGGATGAGTTAACCATGTATGGTTGGGATTTATTATGTACAATGTTATATTTGAGAAATTACAAACCACGTTTAGTGTTGCACAAACAATGTGAAATGTGTGCTGCAGTTTTTGATAGGAATAGTCTTTTATACAACAGGCCAGAAAAACCCGCACACAACCATAGCTGGATTGTACTGACATCTATTCAAACATGCTACTTGCCCAAGGATAGAAGAATGCTCTAGTTGTTTGAGTAACCAGAGTCAATTCAGAGAAATGCGTAGGCAAAGGCACAAAGAAGAATTGAAGGTAACATTGTGAAATGAGGAGAATCAGGAGTAGGACTGATTGTTCTCTGTGGAACAATTTAGCAAAATTTCAACTTTGAAGCTAAAATAAAGTGTTATTTGACTAAACTAGGCTTTTTTTTTTTTTTTTTTTTTTTAAGTTTTGGTAGTATCTTTTTAGGATTTTAATTGCATTGTTTTTTTTGTCTATTTAATATTTAATTATAGTTTTGTGTTTTTATTATGTTTCTGCCTAACATAAAACAGTGTTTTTTAACTAATTTTGTTATTTAGTTTTGATAGACATTGTTTTATTTTTGTATTCATTGTTCTTTATAGTATTTTCTATAAATAAATAAAAAATAAAGTTTATTTATTTTGTTTTGTTAAAGTGTTATTATTCACATTATATTGTTTTGCTAGACATAGTTTTGTCTATTTGTTGTTTATTTTCTGTTTTGTGTTTTTATCTTCTGCTGCTGTCAACATATTTTTGTTATTGTTTTCTAATGTTATTGACATAATATTGTTTTAATAAACAATGCTTTGTCTATTTCTAAGTATTTACTGTTTGTTATTTCTAAAACAGATAAATGATTAAAGATTTTCTTTTTATTTTGCTCATGGTGGTTAAATGGGTGGCACAAATATGAATTGTACATATTGCAAACAGTTCTACTAAGTGAAATATATACAACTCATATTTATTTATGACACTTATTTAACCCCCATGTGCAAATTCTACTTATTTGTTCTGCTATGATTCTGATTATTAGTGTTAGAAGGGCAAAAACATTTTTTAAATCGGTACTACTTGACTGAAGAAAAAAGGCTGTTGTCTTCTTTTTTGCCAAATAGGTAGGAAAGCTGCAACACCCATAATGTACTGTGCATGTTACTGTCCAAGGCCACTCCCACCAGTCTTCTATGGATACGCTTATGAGATACCGCCTTGCTTGAGTAGGAAATATACTTAGCAAACTTTTAGTCATAATGGTGTTGACTTGTATTATTCCCGGGTACAAGAATTCAAAGAGAAAACGTTTAGCGGAAGTGAATTACTTTTGGTTTCCAGTGAAGGATCCAGCACGTTGTTGTAGGCAGCGGCTAAATCGCAAATATGGAGGGAACAAACACAGCAACAGAAAATCTGAAAAACCTGTGTTTGTAGTCAACATTTTAAACTGAATGAGCACAAACACAGTGTTTTAAGAACGTCAAATGTCAGTTACTCCCGAAGCAAAACGCCATTGTGTTCGTGTAAGAAAGAAAGCTCTTGATATAATGTTAAATTATTACTATAATGCTGTTTAGAGTAGACATAGTACCCTTACAATAACTGTTGTTAATAACCCTCAGCCAATCTGTCTGTGGGCAAGGATGCAAAAATGTAATCTGTAGTTTTCATGAAAGCCCTGGTGTAAGAGCCATTTTGTCCAGTAGGGGTAACTCTTGGATAATTGGTTACAGAAGGTGGGAACCTTCCTTCAGGTAAGAGGTTTTGTTGGAGGGAATTTTTGCTTACTTCAAAATTAAAGGGTTAGTCACCCTAATGTCATTCCACACCCGTAAGACCTTCGTTCATCTTCAGAACACAAATTAAGATACTCTTCGCTTCATAACATTAAGGTTGAACCACTGTAGTATGGAAGCCCTAAACGGCCATGGATTATTATTTTTTTCTATCTTGTTTTCTCGTGATAACGAATTAATCTCTGCTCTAAATTACACAAATGTGCCAACAGGTGGCAGTATATTACTAAATATAACTGATGGGGTGCGATAAATATCCACTTTACTGTATTAGTTCATATTGGCCCAGATTGTATGAGTTTCGGACAGAGAGAGTTTTCGTGATTGCTTTATTTTGTGCAGTATTGTGTGCGTTAAGTAATTAACTTAACTGTTAAATGCTTGAATATGATTATTTTGCTTGAAAGTGTATCTGTTATCATTAAGTTCTGGCTGCTAGATGTAATAGCCTACTCATTCACGACCGCAATAGCGTTCGGTGTGATTCTAAACTTATTGCTTATTAAAACTAATTTTGATGTCACTGTATTCTGTTTGCACCTTATTGTATAGCTCTAAGACGCCATGTTAATCATCGCAGATTCAGTGTTCGTTTACCTCACTATGTTACTCAATGTATATTGATAAGAAATATGATTTATAGCCTATGTCATTTAATTCAGTGATAGTTTGTAACCCATTGTATGTTCTACATTTCTTTGTAGGAAACCACACACTTACACATAAACACTCTTCACAAACAGCATCCCAAGATTGTTTTAGGTTATATCAACAGGATTAAAGTTTTGTTTTTTGGAAATCTGGAGTATTGCACCTCTTTTAAATGGAAGAGCTAGGAGGAGGAAGACAGTTTAACGCACATGATATCACAGCCTATCCTACATGACGAATAAAAATAAACACATTATGTAATATAATTTTATTTCAAGTGAATGAGGAAAATAAAGTGGGTTTAATCCAAGCAGAATTATAGAATAATCTTTCTGAAGGCACTCCGTCTGCACTTGTGTTGAATGCTCTGTCGATTATTAAACATGTTAATTACACAAATAAAATGTTTAGCGTACATTTTTGAATGCGTGAAAGTTGTGTTCGTTACTATAGCAACAGTAGAATCCGGGTCCCGTGTTTCAGAATCAATCATTGTAAAAAGAACTTTTATGTCGCGATGACGAGAATATTAAGTCGTGATCACAAGAAAATGTCTCAGCTTATGTATGTAACCATGGTTCCCTGAGAACAGGGACCGAGACACTGCGTTTGAAACACATTTGGGGAACGATATACCCACGCCGCCATGCTTGAGGGGAGTGCATGCCAAAATGGCTAGACAAACGTTAGAACTAGCAGCTTCAACTGAAGTGCCACCCTCCCTACAGGTCAACATAGGCCGTCAGTGACAGCACTCCCTAAGGCCAACAGCCCAAGCTATAAGCCTCAAAGAGACCTTCCACAAAAGGCCTACCAAGGCCGCTCAAAGGCTTCTAGGACCAAACTTCTTTTCCGCAGAAAAGAGGGTACCACTAAGGGAATGTGGCCAGGGGGCCTGAAGGAACCCTAGCCAGTCACTTGTCAGGGGAACAAAGTTAACCCTGTATGCCACCAGGGAGGCTGACCTGGTTAGTTAAAAAACCTAGTCTTGGCCAACAACCTGCCTGATCACAGAGTCTCAAATCACATTCTTCAGAGAAGATATCCAGTAAGAGTGACTGCAGTAGGGCAGTAACTAACTCAGACCAGAGAGTAGAGACGGGCATCCTGAAGAACAGGACTCAGCTTAGCGCCTGAGGGAAAGCTTCAAGGGCGGCCAATAAAGGCCACACACCTAGAACAGCTCGCTTGCTGATAAGCAAGATCCCACAAACATGGAACTCGTTAGAATGAAACGAGTCAAACAGCAGATAAGACTGTAGAGTGCCCACATAACAGTCAACCTTAACACAATCTGACAAGCAGTGTACTCAGTAAAAACACTTTTTACTCTTTAAGCAAGAAGAGTAAAACATACGCCATCACGCTCTGCAGGAGGCCCAAAGAAGGGCCTACAACTTCCAGAAAGACACGTAGCGTCAGCTTGTGGCAGTGTTCCAAGCTCTAGGGAGCTAAACATGATAGCCAAACCTTCCGGTGAGGTTAAAAATGAAAAAACTTAACCTAAGCCATCATTCCACCAGGCAATGAACTCAGTAAAACCCTTTTACTTATACCATCATGTTCTTGAAGGAGGCCCAAATGGGGCCTACGACTCAGAAAGACATGTGGCGTCAGCCAGTGGCTCTAAGGGAGTGATAATAGAACCAAACTATCCAGTGAGGTTAAATATTCAGCTCAACCTGAGCTCGATTCTATTCAACACATTCCAACAGGCAATGTACTCAGTAAAAGACTTTTTACTCTTAAAGCAAGAGGAGTACAAACCTACGCCATCATGCTCTTGAAGGAGGTCCAAATGGGGTCTACGACTCAGAAAGACACATGGCATCAGTTAGTGGCAGTATCTAAGCTCTAAGGGAGCCAACATAGAACTAAACTTGTGTAGTGAGGTTAACTACTCAGCTCAACCTGAGCTTGATTCTATTTAACACAGTCCAACAGGCAATTTACTCAGTGAAGCACTAAAAACTCTCTTAGAAAGAGGAGTACAATTATGCCGACATGCTCTGAAAGAGGTCCAAACAGGACCTATCACTCCAGAAAACACGGGCGCCAGCCAGTGGCAATGTCAAACAAACCAAATATACCACCATGCAATGTACTCGGTAAAACAATTTTTACTCTTTAAGCAAGCGGAGTACAAACCTACACCATCATGCTCTTGAAGGAGGCCCAAACGGGGACTCAGAAAGACGTGGCGTCAGCTAGTGGCAGTTTCCAAGCTCTAAGTGAGCTATAATTAGAACCAAACTATCAGTGAGGTTAACTATTTAGCTCAACCAGAGCCTGATTCTTATCCAACACATTCCAACAGGCAATGTACCCAAAAAGCTCTTAAAGCAAGAGGAGTACAACTACACCAACGTGCTCTGACAGAGGCCTAAACAGGGCCTACTACTCCAGAAAGACATGGGCGTCAGCCAGTGGCAGTGTCTAAGCTCTAAGGGAGTGTAATCTGAGACCACACTACCAAGTGAGGTTCCCTAGCTTAACTCAACCTGAGCTTAAATCTACACATTCCAACAGGCAATGTACTCAGTAAAGATAATTCCAATTTTTACAGTAAGGGGAGTACAAAGAAACATGCTACCATGCTCTGAAGGAGGCCACAAAAATGGCCTACTACCTCAAATAATCACGGGCATAAACCTGTGGCAGTGCCAGTATACTAAGTGAGCAAAAAACTCTAACTAAACATCTACCAACAAAACTTGAAATATAACAAAGCTATTGTGCTTTGAAGGAGGAGCAAACAAAGCCAACTACTTTAGACAACACAATCATCAATTGTGGCAGTGTTCAAACTCTAAAGGGAGTCATTCCTAACCTGTGGCAGCAAAGAGTTAAGGGCTCACTTTGTGCAGGGCAAAAATAGAACTAGAGCATTAACAACCCTGAGAAACAGGGGAATGCTTCACTTTTCATTCATACCACCCTGAAATGTGAATTTCAAGGGCGAGCACTTTTCACCAAGACAGAAACATCTGCACTGAACCCTAGGCAACAGGAGCTAAGAAAAGCTAACACTGTTCACTCAAACTTGAATCTCAATTCAAAGGGTTCAGGGGAAAAGAGTAATACAAAGTAAGAATGAAAAGCTCTAGAAAAGTGGGGCCACAGCAACACTAGCATCTTTTATTCACAGTGATAAGGGCCTACCACCTGAGACAACCACGCCAGGGAGACTAACAATACTCTGCTACCTTAGCAGCTATCTATCCTGCACCTACACCAAAGAGGAAATGGGCCTCAGCCTGACAACTCTGATAAGAGGAGGCCAGAACTAGAACTCACTCTCCTGAGAGGGGTAGTAATACAAGGGGTGAAAACTACAGTATATCACCTAAACCCTAGTTCTAGCCTAGGCCAGCTATAGCTGTGGGCCTATAAGGCCACACATAAGCATAGATCTGCCTGGGGCTAAAACTCAACCTCAATTCTCAATAGAGAGGAGGAAACTCTGAAATACACTCTAAAAACAAGAGCTCAGTGGAGTGATGCTCAACCCAACTCAAACAATGTCAGGCGGCCCGAAGGCAGACGCTTAACATAGATCTAACTGAAGTAAAGAGTGCCAATCTCTAATACCAACTCTAGCTATGACCAGAGGAGAAAGCTACTCTAACATATGAAAAAGGTGGCTGAAAAAGGTGGCCAAAAGCCAACACAAAGATAACCAACCTAATGGGAACTTCAGGGCCCTAAATTCCCTTCCTTTACGCACCCAGAAAGGCTATACAGGAAAACTACGGTCAATATATTAAAATAAATATAGACCAAGCTTAAAACCTGCGGCTCGAAGAACGGAGACATACCATCATAGAAGAATGGAATCTATGGTCCTTTCAAGCCTGAAAGAGCCTTTTTACTATCAAACCAAAAAGCGAGCCACAGAAAACTACATCATGGGCCCAGCCCTCGGCCTGATCGTAAGAAGCACCTGGGTAAAAAATTATTACTCAGGAGGTGAAGAAAAGAAAGGAGAGGGTAGAAGTAACTACCCTCATGGAGAGGAAATCAGTCACCGACGCAGCCTTCCTCCCTCAAATCTTTCTTCCTGCTCCTGTCTGTCTGGGCCCAGAATCGGATCAGAGCGGAAAGCAGGTTAAAAAACACTGCCGCTGATCCAGATCCTTCAGCAGATCAGACTGGTAATGCCTGTAACACTGCCATCGTGTGTGGAGCAGCACCAGTCTTACCCACCACCGCGAATGCCACCAGAACCACCGGCACAGATGTCGGCCACTCTTCCCTCGAGAAGATGGCCAAATGAGAGCGGAGCATCCTAAAAAACAGAAGCTCACAGTCTGCACAAACAGCACCCTCAAGAGTTGTCCGTGCATGCTCCTTACCCAGACAGAAAACGCACAGATTGTGTGTGTCATCAGGTGTCAAAACCTGGGACACAGATCCACACACATACTAAAACGTTTGTTAGTACATAGTAAAATCCCTTACCAGGTTTGAAGAATCGCAATCAAACAAAACAGTCCCTGAAGACGATAAGATACTGACTGCTTCTCTAGGCGCTCCTTTATACTTCCGGGTCACGTGTATAATGACATCATAGGCTGTCGCCGGCCAATAGGATTGATGAGATTTGATAGTTGCATTCAGACAGCGGTTCATGTGATGATGTTCCCCAAATGCATTTCAAACGCAGTGTAGAGTTCCTTTTCGAAAGGGAACAACTTTTGTTATCTCGAAATCACAAGAAAATTAAGTCGTGATCACGAGAAAACAACTCTTGTTATCTTGAGATCACGAGAAAATAAGTTGTGATCATGAGAAAACAAGATAGAAAAAATGTCCGTTTAGGGCTTCCGTACTGTAGTCACGTTGACTATTTTAACCATGTTTTTAACTACCTTTCTGGACATCAAAAGGTGCAATGACGTTGCTGCCATGTGTGGATCAGATACCCTTGGATTTCTTCAAAAATATCTTAATTTGTGTTCTGAAGATAAATGAAGGTCTTACAGGTGTGTAACAACATGAGGGTAAGTACTTAATGACAGAAATTTCATTTTTGGGTAAACTAACCCTTTCATAGTAAACATATTAACTTGTGTGAGGACATTGCAGTGAATAATAACCTGGGCATGTGTGTCCATTAACAAGCACCGTCTAGCATCCCTCAGCTGCTTTAAGTAATAGACTTGGCTGCTTACACCTGGAGCTGCATTTCTGTCACATCTAAACTCCAAAGATGATGAAGACGAAGGCAGGTTAAGAGTTTCAATATAGTAAAAAAGCAAATAACTCAAGACAGAGTGAATAGCAAACACCAACGATACCAGACAGAGAGGAAATTAGGAACTTAATTACTCAATGATAATGAACTCAATAATGATCAGCTGTGATAATTAAATGAACATGGTAACAGATGACTGGTGGGAAAACTAGAACAAAGGAAACAGGAAACAGAGGATAAAGAAACTAAAAGCCAATGAAAGTGAAACTAACTGAAGGTAATTATGACAATTTGTGACAAATAAATGTGAATTTCTCAGTCCAGGTGACAGAGAAAGAGTAAATACTGTTCATTTACATATACTAACGACTCTGTAACAATACAAAACGGTTTGAAAATTGGCAAACTTACACTTTAATCAGTAATTAATGGGGCTTGTACTTTTTGGTTGTGTCTGTGATTATTTAAACAATATCTTTTTCTTTCTGTCATTGTAACTTCATAAATAAATAACTAAATAGGGCTTGTTCTTTGAATCATTCTCCATGTCAGGCTGGAGTACTGCAGGCAGCACTTGAAGATGCACATTCACTCATAAAGATCAAACGATGAATTAAAGACCTTGGTTCCTCCTCATGCAGGCCCTTTCTGTTCGACCACTTCATCTCCTCCTCCACTAACTCCCTCATTTGCAGCAACCTCAGAAAGCACACACTGACCTCGACTGAAGCGGGGACGCAGCACAGCAGGCTAGAGCACTGCGATAATTGTGTTTCTAGATTCCTTTTTTCTCTAAAGCTGCTGGTTTTGTTGGGGGAGTGTAGCAGTGAGAGATTGGGCTCATTCTGTGAACCCCAGCTAGACGGTATCAACGGTGCTACTTCTCTGCCATTAGCATTAATTAAAGCTGCATACTGGTTATGTTTATGAATGACCTGGCTGTTGACATACAGTAGATACACATAATACTGTGCAGAATTGGAAGCGGCCGGTTGCTATTTCCAAACATGCCCACGGATAGAAAAAGAAAATCAATTAATGCAGCAAAAGTCAAACAAAACAAACAGCGGTCCAGAAGTCCCAGAATAACCGTGCGAGAGCGAAACTCTCTTTTCCTCAGACAAACCACTCTGTGAGCTTCTGTTACATTGATGTGAACATTAAGGTGCGATTAAGCTATTTGTAGAGCTGAAGTCAAGTCGAAGTCATACTTATTTATGCCACCCACTCAGCCACTTAGTACCTATATTCCAAGCAGTGTCACAACATGTCTGCCATGCATAGAAAAACTGCATATTGATGCGTTCTGCACAATTGTCAAGAAGCAAGCGCTTGGTAAACCACCAAGCCACCCACAGGGGACAACCACCTCTGACTGATATGAAACATATAGCGCAAGTGTCATTTTAACCATAACGCTCAATAAAAGAAGCACATTCTTATTCATAATCCAACATGTTGCACATACACTACAAGCAGATAACATATGGCAAATGCATCACTTCTACATATTTCTGGGAAAGTACGTATGCCTGATGTTTTCATGGCATCCTGTCTGCTGTCACATCTGCCAAAACGCCTTCATATTTTCATTTTCATAATAATATTAAATAACTTGACACTCCAAATTTTGATTTGTATGTCAATTCTCATATTTTGTGTTGAAAAAAATCTATAAGTGTCAATATATTTATTAGACTACACTTGATATTCACTTTATTTCTCTTTTATACATACCCTTGAGAAAAAGAAATGTGCTGAATGTGCACTTGTAGTGTACTTCAAGTGCATATTTAAATGTTTTATACTGGACTTGCAGATGATATAATATTAATAAAATAAAAGACCACTTAAGTGCACTTAAAGGTACAGTGTGTACATTTTAGCGGCATCTAGCGGTGAGGTTGCTCACCCCTCCCTTTCGAAGCACATAGAGAAGCTATGGTGGCTGACACAAGACAAAGAGACAGCAGTTGTCTGAGACAGAAGAGAGTAACCAGTCAAACAATGAGGTTTCTTCTTACTTCTAACAAAGAATGGTCTCTGCTTCTAATAAACCAGATGACTACTACTACTACTACTACTTCTTTGTGCGTATTCAATGTAGTGACGATGCAAGCTGCATCTAAAAACACAAACGATTTAGAAGAAGAACAACATAGGCCACGTTCACACAGCAGCAGAATACGGTTGTCAGTCCTGTATTTGAGTCCTTAATTTGGTGACGTTTACACACAGTACGGTTATTTACGGGAGTGACAACCACATTCTATAACCGAATTCACACACGTAAATTTTCAGGACTCACAACCGCATTCTTGGAATATTCGCGCTGTGTGAACGGAACAGGACTGGACAACTAGTTGTCTGTCATGTCATACAGTGCGAGAGAGCCGCTCTTCTAAGGTGTTTTGTGCGGTTTCGCTTTCGGTAACTTACAGCGACAGAGATATGAGCTGTGCGTCATCTTAAGGTGTTAGATCCAGTCACTGTTCTCCACCGGAGCGGCTCCTGTCAGTTTTGTGTTTTTTTTCCAAATTCAAATGACGTGTCATGTGCGAGACGTCGCAAAGGACTTGACACACGAGTGCAACACTTAAAGACTCCGGCTATCGCGTCTTTACATGCTGCTGTTGGTTAATGAAGTTTTGATGGATGAACGCGTGGTTCAATTAGTCTCCTGTCATGTCAAAAGTGATAAGTCTTTTCAGTTTTATGGACGTCGCCATCTTTAATATTAAGTTGGTCATTGTCGTTATGGTTACTAGTAAGAGAATACGGGCTTGACTCTCGTTGCATGTTCATACAGACAGTGTTCGAGAAGCTACTGTAAGTTGCTGTGTGAACGGGACATTTCGAGACTCACACCTGTAAGTAAATGTGGTTGTCAATCCCCAAAATGTACAATGTAAACGTGGCCATAGTGATGAAATGCGTTCTGTCGTGCAGTTTGTCCGTTTAGGGCTACTGTAGAAACATGCCAGCGCAAAATGGCGACTTAACATGTAAGGGAACCTGTGGAGTATGAGATAGAAATAGCTCATTCTAAGGTAATAAAAACATAATGGTTCATTATGTAAGGTTTTTATACACCACTGAAAACAGTTATGTATATTATATTGCATTTCTGTCAATAGATCCTCCCAAATTGTACACATTGCACCTTTAAGAAAGAGTACACTTTCATGATTGTTTCTTAACACACTTGAGTACACTTTTAAAAAGTGCATCTTGTAATAATGTAAATTTAAAAGTTTTACTTTGAAGTACATTTAAAAATTATGTTTTAACAATCTTTTTTGTGTTTTAAATAAGTGCACTTATTTTGACGTGTTTACTAACATACTAAAGCACATGTAAAGTACTTGATTATAATTGAACTTATTTGATATTACATTTAAAGTTAACATATTTTACATGAACTAAAGTGCAAGTTTATCATTACAAATGTGTAATTACAAATATATTTAAATAAATGACATACAAGTTTCAATAGAATTTACATTAAAATATATTTTAGTTTATCATAAATGGTTGTCAGTACATTCAGCAGTACAGTTTAGCCATATTTCAAAGACAATAGAAGTAAGTAATTATGAAATTATATTTAAAGATGTACTTATGTCCAACTTTAGTGGGTCTAAAGTTCAGCTAACTGTATTTAATATAAATTTAAACTAAAAAAACATTTTCCCTTAATTGCAATTAACATGTAATTATGTCTCCAAAAACATGACATTCAGTTAGCACTTAACTATATTATCTTAAAATATGGATAATTTGAGAGCTTTCTGGCCTCCGATAGACTGCAACATTATTACCACCTTTAAAGCCCAGAAAGGTATTAAAGACATTGTTAAAATAGTCCACTTGACTGAAGTGGTTCAACTTTAATGTTAAGAAGCACCGAGAATACTTAAAAATACACAAAAACAAAACAAAAATAATGATTTTATTCAACATTTCTTCTCTTTTCTGTCAGTCTCCTACACTGTTTACATTCACCACTTCCAGGTTCTACAACAGAACGCCGACTCATTATTGGCCGACGCTGTTCACGTGAGCAACATGCATGTGATGCTGACGCAGATGCAGGCCAATAATGAGTCGGTGTTCTGTTGTAGAAGTACCGCACTGCGTTTACTACATAAACAGTGTATGAGACTGACAGGGAAGAGAAGAAATTCTCAGTATTCTTGTCGCTTTATAACAAGGGTTAAGGTTAAACCACTGCATTCACGTGGACTATTTTAACGATGTCTTTACTACCTTTCTGTGCCTTGAAAGTGGTAATAACGTTGCAGTATATTGGAGGCCAGAAAGCTCTTGGATTTCATCAAAAATTCCTTAATTTGTGTTCTGAAGATGAACGAAGGTCTTATGGATGTGGAACAAAATGAAAAGTACTTTTTAGTATGATAAAGTGCACTTCTTTTTCACATGGGTGAACTGCCAGATAAAAGTTTAAAGACATCTAAAACAATGAACATTACTGAAACATTTGTATAGAATCAAGATGTCATTACACAGAAAATAAAGATGTATTGTTTTGAAGAAGAAAACCACTGAATCATATACAGGTCATCTTGACCCACTTTAGGCACCAGTGTAGGTTTTCTAGTGTTAAGTCATTGACTGACATGAAGGCAAAGAAGCCAGTCACAATTCTTCAGTTTCAGATACAGGAATTAGTAAACACCAGACTCATTTCTCGTTCTCATTTGATGGCAGCGCTCTATAGTGAGTAGCAGCTCTTTGTTCGACTGACAGATTGCGTGATACTGTGTAATCTGTGCTTGATCTCTGGGTAAAGCTCAGTGACTTCACAGCTGCCTCAACCACTGACTCATCATGTCTGTTCCTCCTCCGCTTTCTCACTGACCCTAAAACAAGTGCCATCACCACATGCTGGGCAGACCATCATGTTCTCAGCATCACAACCACAGGTGATGTGTCTGTATGGGTCATTTAGAAAGTGTGTCTTCACGTGAGAGAAGAGAGCAACGTGTCTTCTTGACATTCATTTGCAGCTCACTGAAGCAGCGGAGGCAGCTGCGATCTGGATCTTTAAGCACTGCCTCACCTCACATCCTACTGCACCGTGAAATTCTCCATCATTTCCCAGTAATCAAAATAACCCTCTCTCACACACACACACACACCACAGCAATCCTACAAACTTGAAATGTGCAATATGCCACAAACTGTCTGCAATTTTTGTATGCATCCTGTGGGGCTGAAAAACTACTGAAACGGCATCTTTCAAAACAAGAATCTCGTCCAAAACAGTGGTTGTATTGACTACACTGTAAACCTGAATAAGTTGGCAAAACTAAAAAAAAAATAGGTATTCAGTTACATCAAATTTTTTAAGTTAAGAAATTTAAAGTTTAAGTAAGCAGAACTCGCAGATTTTTATTTTGTACATTTTAATTGCTCTTAACTTGAAATATTTGAGTAAGCCAATTCATACATTTAACTTAAAATTATCATGTAACCTCAATATTTAAAGTAGTGGAAACTTGGCTAGATTTAACTAGCTTATTCAATAAATGCTACCTTGCTATTTGGTAACACAATGCTTTGATTGCATTAGCATAGCCTAGCACTTGCTGAATGAATACAGCAATATAAAATGTATATCTGTTCTCAAACTAAGCTCATGCTCCATTCACCACCATGATGGTAACCCTCCAAAAAACCAACATAACAGATGCTGCGTCCGAAATTGCGTACTGTTGAGTACTACATTTGAATTTAAATTTACTTCACGACCATTGAAAAAGTACATTCTATATAATACGAATGCGTGTAGTATGAATGAATTTGGACGTATTACATCCACTATGTTGTTCCTGTCACATGACCTACCAGCGTCAGTTACGTCCCTTCAACTCCATTCACAAATCCTCTCCTGCGGCCTCATGGGATAGTGTTCATGAGGATTTGTTTCAGGAAAAGTGTCCATCGTATGTGCACTTCAGAATCTCACTGGAAGTAGTAAGTCATCTTTTCACCTACTAACATTAAACACTACTAAATCTCCTACTAAACATTAATCTTGCACAAAAAACATTATATAACACTTAATTTTAGCATTTACTCTCACGTTTGAGTATTATGGCAAAGCATGCTGGGAAATGGAAATCCCAGCTGAGTTTCAGGTAAATTTAAGTTTTAAATTTTGAAAATAAAATTTCATAAAACAATCAAACAATAAAATGTCTAAGTTTTGTGAACTCAAAAGGAAAAGAAAGTTCTAAATACTCATAAAAGTTAATTTGATTGAACTAATTTGTTTAATTTGAGTTGGCTCTACTCAAACCAATGAATTATTTTGAGCGTTAGGGTTTACAGTGTAAGATTTTAGTGCTAACTCCCCAAAACCTTTCCAGGGAAGTCAATGGAATGAACAAGGATCCTGTTGGTTTCCAAATGCAGAGGAGATGTGAAGGGTGAGGTTGCAGTGCGACAGAAGCAGGTGGATGGTGAAGAGAATACATTTTCTTCACTTTTCCAACACAATCAAACCTCAGCGGCTGATTGAGACAGCTGAAGGGATGTCAGACTGGTACAGTTGCTTGTGACAATCCCAGTATTGTGCAGCTGAGCCTGGAGGTTTGAGTGCACCACACTCTCTCCTCATTCCAACAAGTGATGCTTGATTGGAACATTAGAGGGACTGGCTCTGCCAAAAACAACCTGGGTGACTATGAGCAAGCCGCCAGCAGAGCTAGAGTTCTGAATATTTCTTTTCATTTTGTATTTTAGGTTTCAATTTCAGTTTATTTTTATTTTTTATCTTTTAGTTTATTGCTGTATAAATATTATTATTTAGTTAATTTTATTGGTCCATAAATATGTATTTTGTTTGTATTTTTAATGACTTTTTAGTTTTCATTTTTTGTTTGTTTTAAAGGTACATAAATATGTATTTGTAATTAATTTTATTGGTGCATAAATATTCATTTTCATTCATTCATTTTTAGTTTTAGTTCTCATCTTTCACCAAACTAATGCTTTTTAGATAATCTAATCTGAGTACTTCTTATCTGGTATTACGCAAGAATAATCTTGTACTATTTAGACAAAAACAGTCAGTATTCCTCAAAATGAATAGAGTAAAATGCAATCTCAGAATATTGCACATACCAGCAAAAATTAAATATATTTAATTAAACCAACCCAGTGTTTTACAACAAGCCCAGCCAAGGTCAGAAAAAGTAATGCAAAAGTAATGTAAAACATTACTTTTTATAAAAAGTAACTAAGTAACCACAATTAGTTACTTTTTTAGGGAGTAATGCAATATTGTAATGCATTACTTTTAAAAGTAACTTTCCCTAACACTGATAATAACAACATATTGAGTTTAAATGATTATATGTATTTAAATCATAAATGGATGCTGCTTTATTGGGACATTACTTGTCCCTTTCCCTAAAGCCCTTCCCTACCCTTACTACTAACCCTATCTGTTAAACACTTCATTCCCACTATTAAATACCCATTAGACACTTCATTTCAACTTTTCAAACATTTTCTTCATTTTATTTAAAATAAATGCCTCTCCCAGCTGATATGCGATGGGAACAGGGAGTTCGGAAAAAGGTGGATTCAAACTCAAATTTGCTTTACTTGCCACACCACTGATTCTGTTGTCTGTGTTCTTTTGTAATTTTGTCAGGCTCAACCAGACATTGGTGGGCGGAGTTAGTGTAAATAGCCTCTGCCAACAAGGTGGCCTATTTGCACTTGGTGTAAATAGACACTCTGTAATAATACTGGCCTCCACACACATAATCCATCCATCACAGCATAGCATGTTGTGAGAAATGGGTGGACTGGGGAAGTAAAAAGCATTATTCACATTTACACAGCTGAAGAGGGATATAAAGTGGGTTGAATATTGAAGGACACAGCTTCAAAGGAAAGATGACTGGCTGATCACCTGCTTCTCAACACACTCACACATGTTCGAAGTGCATCAGATATCACACTATCCTCCACTCTCCACACCTGAGTCCCTGAGAGAAACACATTTTGCATGCTGACCTGCGAACTTGATGTGGAACTTATTCTCAGGTTTGAGGATCTGCACATAGAGAGGGCAGTTTGGGGCAAAGTCCTTCACAGCCCAGGCTCTAAGTATGGTCTGATGGTCCTGTGTCACAGAAAAACAGAGAGAAAGAGAGGCATATGAACAGAAGTATACCATTAGTCCTCCTATTGTCAGCTCTTATGTACCAGCTATTACCCTCTTTACAGAGAAATTAACATCTAAAGTGCCTGACAACTAGGTGAATCTCATTAAAACCTGTACAGGTCTCATTTCCTGCAAAATCAGGAAATTATATTTTGCATAATGAAAATAAAGCCTATTTTTAGGACTATAAAGAATTTTTTTTGCAATGTAACACACATTATTCACATTATTAAGCACACTTTCCACTGCATTCCAGACATTTTAAAACAATAACCGTATGTGCCAAAACTTATATATATATATATATATATATATATATATAGAGAGAGAGAGAGAGAGAGAGAGAGAGATTTTGGCACATTCAGTTATTGTTTTGGTTTCAATTTCGTTTACTTTTCAAGTGCTGCATCTGAAATCATGTACCGTCTCAGTAAGTACTACATTTGAATTTGAACTTACTTCGTGACTATACTTAAAGTATGTTTTTTAAAAAGTATGTTATATATAGTATGAATGTGGGTAGTATGAATGTAATACATCCGCCATCCTACCAGCTTCAGTTTAGTCATTCATAAATCTTCTCCTGCAGCCTAATGGATAGTAGAATGTCCATCGTATGCACATTCAGAATCTCACCAGAAGTAGGTCATCCGAGTACTTTTCACCTACTGTTTTTCAAATACTATGCAGTTGGACATACTACTCTGTTGGCAAACTGTTTTTCACATACTATATAGTAGAGAGTATTTGATTGGCTTTAAGTTTGTTTCTCACCGTTTCCTCTTTTTCCTTTTTCTTTCCTTGGTTGTCATGACATTTGTTGTCATAGTTACTCTTACTTATTGTTTGATTGATTAGCCTCACCTGTCTCCTGTTTATTTCCTCAGTTATCCTGTGTATATAATTGCCCTCAGTTTTAGCATTTTTTTGTCCATTTTTGTTAGTTGTTTAGTGATTAGTTTTTTCTTCGATGTTCACTGGATTCTACTGGGTGTTTGTATTTTGGTTTATTGTTAATAAAAATCAACACTTCCCTTGCAGACAGTTTTTTTAGTGCTGTTAAATGATTAATCGTGATTAATCGCATCTAAAATAAAAGTTTGTGTTTACATAATATATGTGTGTGTACTGTATATATATATATATATATATATATATATATATGTGTGTGTGTGTGTGTGTGTGTGTGTATGTATGTGTGTGTGTGTACTTTGGATGCGATTAATCACGATTAATCATTTGACAGCACTATTTTTTATATTACAGTAATGAAATGATTTTTTAATTATGGAATGTATTACAGTAAGGGGAGGAAAGGATTAATGTCAATGCTTTCCTTGATGCTAAATATAAAATTATTATTTATTTCTTTTTATTTTGGGTTGAAATATGACCCTGATGTTTCCTTGACAGGTTTCGTGAGAGGCATCCAACTACTTTCTCAAACATCGCTTACAACTCCCTTCAGGATATATAATTTGACGTTGAACTGTCAAAATGTGAAATCAGTAGGGAGAATTTGGAAGAGTGAGAGAGAAACAGGCTAATACACAGGATTTTTGAAACCGCTGCTTCCTATTTTACAGACAGAAATGAGAGGGTAGAGAAGCAGAATGGGAAAAAAGGTGAGAAAATTGAGTTGGAGGGGAACGTACAGCGGCAAAGCGGTCCACTTCAAACCGGTTGCTTAGGATAAAACAGGCCTCGGCATCATCCATCCTGCAGCCAATCACAATGAAGAGGATACAAGAGACCAGAGAAACAGGGCCAGGATCCATAACAGGGGAAAAAGGGGGGGAGTTAAAAAAAGAAAGAGAGTGAACAGAAGACAAAAACAGTAAAAAGGAAGTGTTCATCTGACATCTGTGGTATGCTACTGAGTACCACAAAAATAAACTTAAACTCGTCCCTCAGTAAAAATTTATGGAAAGTGTGAGTTCTAGTTAACCAAAAAAGCTTTTCTTAACCAGTTAGAGCTAATGTGCTAAGCTATCAGTCTAAGCTGCCTGTTAGCTTGCTATATACTAAAGACTAACTGAGAACAACACTAACTGAAACTCAAGACTAAGGGAAACGTTTGACCATTTTAGCTTTGATAATATAATGTGATTATATAAGAGATATATTAACAAAACTAAAATATACTGTAATGTCTTGTAACTCATGTATTTAAATATATTTGTAATTATACATTTGTAATGATTAAATGTAATTTAGTACATTTAAAATAGATGCTCTGCGATGCGCGTCCACAACTTCACGCATTACGTAGGTGGAAGTACCGACCCAGTGTTTAACAAAGCGAACATGCAAAGACTAAGTCAAACGGCCTTTACAAAAAACAAAGAAAAAGGTACAACAATGATGTCAGATGATTTTGAGGTTGGAGGAGAAAATTAGTTTTCCGGTACTTCCATCTACTTCACGTGTGACCTTTCCAACGTGATTACGTCATGCGTGAAGTCATGGATGCTAGTGTAAGACAAGCATTTGTGGTTAAAAACTATATAATTTTTTTTTTTTCAGAAAATGACTAGACGCTAGATAAGACCCTTATTCCTCAGCTGGGATCGTGTAGAGCCCTTTAAAGCTACACTGAAACTGCAATTTGGACCTTCAACCCGTTGAACCCCAGTGAAGTCCACTATAAGGAGAAAAATCCTGGAATGTTTTCCTCAAAAACCTTAATTTCTTTTCAGCTGAAGAAAGAAAGACATAAACATCTTGGATGACATGGGGGTGAGTAAAATATCAGGACATTTTAATTCTGGAGTGAACAAATCCTTTAAGATTTGAAGTACTAGTGCACATTCAATACAATTAAGCACACTTTTCTTTAATAAGGGGTGTCTTCAGGTGATTAGCACTGGTTATATATTTACTCAGCAGGCTTACTTTGCCCTCATTAGGTCCTGGTCTTTGAGAGCAGATCCCTGCAGGTAGATGACCCTCTGAGCCCATAGCGGGATATGGAGTACTCTCCGTACCTGGACGTCCATCTCAGCAGGACATAAGATGACCACATAGTAATCCTGGACATGATGAGTGCAAGTTAGTAGAAAATGGTGTCAGACAGACACCGCAAGCTAATGAAACCCGTATCAAACACATAAATAGGTTGGATAAATTAAATTGATGTTCAGTTAATCCCAGTACAAGAACCTCAGCTTCCAGCGCTCCTGAAGAGGATTAACAACGCACAGCAGGCCGTCTGAGCTCAAATTAGCATGAGCACATTTACATGTACAAGTGTACTGTACATATGCACACACATACCCACCTGCAGTCTAGGGTGCGCGAAGAACTCGTTGAGAAAGTCCATGAGTAGGTCTATCTTAAGACAACTGACGCATAACACCACATGCTTCTCGGTCTGGGCGCGATAGCGGCTGTAGTTCCCTCCAGACTTCTGTCGCTCCATCCACAAGAAAGCCAACTGCTCAAACTATGGGAAATTACAGTGGGCTTCATTAAGATGGTTTTACAAAGAGGCGTCTGACTACACATGGCTTCAGTTGGGTTATCACAACCTGAGATAACTATCTGTGAAATTAAGTTACGTGGGCAAACTAATTAGGGGTTCAAGCATGTAGCACTGAAACCCTATTGTAACTGTTCAAATTTCCAAGGATCAGCATTCTTCCCTAAAAGTGACTGGGCAGACCAAACCTTAAGTTGTAGAGACTTGAAACTTTGGTAGTACTCACCGCTTCTACAACATCAGAAAGGTCCCCCCCTCCGATTGGCCTGACGGGGGTGCTACAGCGGTCAAAAGTACGAAATGGTACAAAAGTACTGTTTTGACTAGTGCATATTGCTGTGGATTGTTTGTGTAGATACTGTTTTTTGTTTTTGATCATGTTCGTGGATCATGTTTCTGCAAAGATATGACTGTTGTTGTGGATTGTGTGGGTGATATTGGCAGTAAGGATTTTTTATATGTTCCTGTATAAAAGCGCTCAGACACATCTTTAATCGCGGGCGTAAATGTCTGACAGAATCGCTTTGCTCCCTGTATTGAGTACATAAAGGGATTCTCAGCAAAGATTTGAGGTGTTTTATTGGCAGTCGTGGGTAATGTCTGCTATTCAATGGCTTTCAGGCAAAGGGTATTTGGGAATTGAGATTTGGCACTGTTTAATTGCAATACAAAAGCTACAAATAAAAAAACTCATTGCGATGTGTGCACAGGGAGCGATGGGATACGGCGGCTGCTGTCAGTCTGTGCGGTAGGATGGCTCTCTGCGGGCCGTGAGCCATACTGGAGATTTCCCCTGTCAGGCCAGAAACAAAAACAGGCTCGGCCGTAGTGCTCGTGCACCAGCTGTGTGTGGGGGGCAGCAGTAAATGTCAGTTGGTATTTGTAGATGAAAAGAGTAGGAGGGCCTCGCTGGAGCCACTGCCATTTCCTGTGTGACGGAAACATAGCAGCCTCCCGAAGAGGAGGCTGGCAGGGAAGCCCTCACATCACACATGAAAGACAAGCCCGCTCTCATCTCATTCTCTCCTCAGCCCCACGGGAAGCTTGTGCTCGTGAGTGAGTGTGTGTGAGACTTGTTTGGGTGAGTCTGTGGAAGCAATACTAGGTATATGTTGAAATGGGATGTGAAACGCGTTTCATTAAAAGCAATGTGTACATGGAAGTGCTTGTGTGTGTGTGTGTGTGTGTGTCAGACTGTGAAAATCACCAGCCGTGTCGAGTCTCACGGGGCCTTAAACACAAAAGTGATTCGGCTCAGTGCTTTTGTCATCATAACCACATAATATTTGCATAAAATGTCTGACAGTTGAAAATAAAAGCAGAAAACCTTTTTAAAACCATCTTGGTTATGTGAAAGACCAATGCAGAACTACTGTTGAAGAAACTGAGCGAAGTCAAGATAAAATACTCCCTTTCATTCACTAGATTCGCAAAATTTGCCTAAATGAGTTCTTCATAAGAACTTGCCAAGAGCTTGATGTGAATATTAAATGGAATAAATATATTTTATTAAGATGACATAAGGTAACTATTACTAAGGCTACTATGGTTAAGTGTGATCCTCTGATATTTTCTATTCATCTTTCTAAAAATGACTCAATGACTCATTGGTTCTCATCAGAACTGTTGCACATCACCAAACAAAACACAGTAGTGGCGTGTTGTTGTTCTTGAATGAATTAGTGTTTTTTAACAAATCGGTTGAGTGAATGATTTAATGACAGTAGTTTCACTCCTGAATCAGTTGAATGAAAGATTTACTGAAAAATTTACAACACTATATAGTATCTCATTGGCTGCAGGACCAGCAGCTAATCAACTTATGTCATGCGGTAATGATGTGATTGCTTGCAGATTGCATGTAAAGGACCTAACAGTCTGCGCCATCTAGAGTTTCATGACGGAACTATATACTGTCTATACATGATTAAAGTGGAAGAGTTGGAATGGTCAGAATGTGTATTTTATTTACCTGTATTGGTAGAACTATAAGAGCCACACAGATCATGATGACCACCAACAGCTGAGAGGGCCAGATCTGAGGTGTGACATCACCAAAGCCCACCGTAGAGAAGGTGACAACACAGAAATACAGAGAGTCAAAGAGTGTCAGGTTGTTCCCTGCTCGTTCCAAGTGCTGAATCCCACAAATACTGGAAAAGAGAGAGAAAATTGTGTGAGAAAAGCTGAAATATGGGTTTAAAGGCATAGTTCACCTAAAAATTAAAAGTCTACCATTATTTACTCACCCTTATATTGTTCCAAACCTTCTAAACAAAGCCACAGCTGAACCATAATGTGTCTCTGAGCAACACAGTGTTTTGTTGAATCTGCATTTTTGAATGAATCGGGTTATTCAATGATTCAAAGATCGATTCAAAAAAGTCACTTGCTTCGTTCCTGAATGAATCAGCAATTTGAACGAACTGGTTGAATAAATGACTCAATGGTTCTCACCATTGTGCATTACCAAACAAAACACAGCATTGGTGTGTTGTTTTTCTTGAACGAATTAGTGTTTTTCAACAAATCGGTTGAGTGAATGATTCAATGTATTGGTAGTATTATTGTATTGTTAGATGTTTTATTGCATCTATGATGTTATTTTAAAGCAAAATGAACCGTTATATGGAAAAGAGCTGTGCTAAAATTCTTAAAAAACTTCTACTTCCATGAAAAGAAAAGAACATGGTGATGAGTAAATAATCTCTAAATAAACTACTCTTCAAAAGGCTTTTTAGGTGGGCAAGTTTTGCAGGGATTTGCATGTGTATGGAAAGCCAGAGGGTTTATATCATCACCGGATGGTTTGGAGCAAACTGTGATAAACACGAGCCAAAACACAATAACTGTGTGGTGAGCCACGCGTAAGACGACATGGTGTGAACCCCGTTTGTGTGTCCATGTGTGGGTTATCTTTCAGTACCGCTGGTGTGTGCGCTGTGTGTATGTGTGTTTGCTCAGCGTTGAAAGGCGGTTGAGTCAACATGCAGCTGTCAGTGGTGAAAAGGTCATTCAATTCTCTCCCTTCTGTTTTACAAATGCACCGTTATCCTGTACATTCAGCACCTCCCTGCTACTTACCTCACAGAACAAGAGAACACACACACAGCATGGTGTTTAATTAATCAGCACTTTGGAAACATCACCCTGTCAAATCCTGACCAGTCACATAGATAGCCGCAGCATCACCACAGATCCTATTCTTCATTGTAAAAGGGCCTTATTCTACATTTTGTAGTCCACTTACACATTTCTTGCGCCAAAAGCACAATTTAGTATTTATGCAATCATTTTCTGCTCTCCAACTGACCAATTGTAAAAAAAAAAATTAAATCTTAGAAATAAATTAATCATTTCAGGCACCATGTGTGTCTTTCTCTCACCAGGTGAAGATGAGGCAGAGTAGGGTGCTGATGAGGATGAGCACCTGGTTGAACATGGCCGAGTGTGTGCGCTGAATCGCTCTGTGCAGGTCATTCTGAAAACAACATGAAGGAGGACAGAAACAGAGAGATAAAAGAAGGCTGAGATGAGAGACAGTGAGACGTTTAATAACGTATAGTGCTATTGTGCTTGTACTTCTGATAAAAAACTAAACAATCATAAAGAGGTCTGACAAATTTGATAACCAGCAAGCTTTCAGCAGCAGAGGACAGATACAATCAGGAAAATAAGGCATGAGGAGGAAGTGAGAAAGAGATGGAGAAGAAAATGAGAGCTTTGTGCTGAAAGTGGATACACACTGACACAATTTTACTGGAAGAAAGGACAGAAGATAGGCTTCATTTCTTACAATCATGTTCTCAAGAGCGTGTTTGGCCAGCCAGCAGTTCAGGAAAACAGGAATGAACAAGTTTCTGAGGGAGGGCAAAATCACCTGATTGAAGAGAAAAAAAAGGCTTAATTTCCTTCAATTCAAAGAGTTTTGTGATACAGCTGTGTAACACACAATACAGAGTTCATAGCACTGCTATTCAGGAGCACTAATGCACCATTGATTCATCTTTAGCTCAATGGCAAAATATATATACACATTAGTTATTTCTGAGCATATAATAACAATGTTTATAATAAACAATAATAACAATAATTCAACAATAATTGAATCTTTGATGACTGAATAAGTGCAATTCACCTTTATTCCACAAGGTGGATATGTCTGATACACAATGATGAAGTGACGTTTCATTCAGACAGAAAACGAAAGAATAGAAAGTATGATCAGCAAAACTTGAAATGGCTCAGCGATTTACTGCAGAGCAAGTACTGAACGCAATCAAATATGTCACTGTCACTTGATGATGGATCTGGTGAAGCTGTTAGCGATCATAATATTGATTTTGAAGATGTTGAAAATGATAGTTTTGAGAATATGTTTGAGATCGCAAATGGGCTCATATTTGTGATCTCAAACATAATCTCAAAACTATCATTGGCTGAGTGTACTGGGAAATTAGCTCTGACGAGGACAGTGATGATGGCATAAAACATCCGCTCAAACTAAACCCTTCCAAGCTCCAAAAGGTAACAAAATATGCTTTATTTTATTCTTCTGTGATTGTTACTCTAATATCAGGGGAGTTTTATATTATCGAGACCGGAAGAGATCAATCTGTGTTAGATATAGATTCAGGTCGCTAAAGACCAGAATATGTATGATTGGCAAAACATTCATGCTTAAATGGGTCCCATTGGTAAATTTTTACTCACAGTGATCACAAAAGGAACTGCGCTGATCATCTCCAGAATGAATGGAATGCGCAACACTTGCTCCCAAACGTTGCCCTGGAAACAAGGATACTTGTGTCAGGGTCAAGAAACACTATTGTCTGTGTGACCTCTTGGATTAAAAGATAAAACGCTGCTTTGATTGGGTTTGAACCATTGAAAAACAGCAGGGTTAAAGGTCACTCTCCTCGCCCCCTCTGAAATATATGTTTCATTTATTGGATGCAGTTGAGCCTGAGGCTCAATTAAGGTGTTAAACGTCTGCCATATTTTACAAGCTGGATATATGTTTAGGTCTCAACCATGTGGGACTTGCGTGGGTGAAAAAGCCTTGTTGGTTTTGAAAGAAATCATTGCAGAACAAAAAGAGAGATGTGTTGATGCAGGCTGTATTCATCGCATGGGGATCAAACGAGGAGTAGGAGACTCTAAGAGATCTATCTATCACTATCGGCATCTGGAGAACAAACATGCCTTGTGCTTTCTCTCATCACTTAGTCCCTTCAAAACAACTCAACGCAAATGATTGATTGTCACCGGTAAACTCTTCCTCTATCAATCGCTCTCTATCACCGCTGGAAAAAGGTTGTTAAGCTTGTTTTTGAAACACTGTAGCTTGTGTGTAATGCTCTACTAGCCCTAAACAGCTCGACCAACATGATGAACCTGCTGATGAACCAGTTTGGACCAACTAATGGCCATAAAAACCAGCTATGAACATCTAGGAACCAGCTGCCATCAAAAGACGGTTTTAGATGGATAGTCCAGAAGGATTCATCCTTTTCTCCATCTCATTTTGTCTGACCTTCTCAAATATACTCTGAGGACTGCAGATTTAATATATTCAATCTAAAAAGTCAATGGGACACAATATTAAAAAATATCAGCTCTGCTGCATATGAACATTAATTACATGAGGTAATGTAGTCTCAATGGATTTTTTAAAAGGCAGATGTTAGTAAATGAGTGCCGTCCATAATAGCATTAATGCTCATATGTTCGTTCGAGCAACCATTTGGTAGTATCATTAAGAATGGTTGTTTTGTGCGGTGAGCTACTTTTTCTTTGGACTACGCAAAACAAACATATTGATTATCAGTTTGGTATTACAAAATGCAAGATAAATATCACAACAGGGAAAAGAATATTATTGTGTGTCATTTCCAATCAAGCTGCAATTTTGTCAAAGTATGCAAAAAAGTGTGAAGATATTTTAATTGTGTGTATTTAGGATGCGTATAAATTGTAGCTATTAAATAAGCATTCGTTAGCAAGTAGCAGCGACTCATTTAGCCATTTTATTCTAAAAATGTTTATGATCATGTACAAAAAAAGAGCACACTTAATAGTTGTCATGGGTGTTCTACTTAAGAGCAATTGTCCAAATGCGGACATGTTTTCCAACTAAATCAAGCAGGGTTTTTAAAGGATTAGTTCACTTTTAAATGAAATCCATATACTCACCCTCAAGCCATCCTAAGTGTATATGACTTTCTTCTTTCTGATGAACACAATCAGAGAAATATTAATAAATATCCTGATGCTTCCGAATAATAATAATCCTAATAAAGGCCTTCTGAAGCGAAGCGATGTGTGTAAAAAAATATCCATATTTAACAAGTTATGAAGTAAAATATCTAGCTTCCGCCAGGCCGCCTTCTGTATTCAACGTACGAAGAAAGTGTAAAACTTACACTATACCCTATGCCTTCCCTATTCAACTTATGGAAAAAACTTAACTGACGTGACACCAGTTCCATTTTTTCCCATAATTTGAATATGGAAGGCGGTCTGACAGAAGCTAGATATTTTACTTCATAACTTGTTAAATATGGATATTTTTTTTTTACACAAACTCATCGCTTTTGCTTCAGAAGGCCTTTATTAACCCCCCAGAGCCGTGTGGAGTACGTTTATGATAGATGGATGTGAATGGAGACACTTTCTTCAGCTCATACTCAATGGTATCGCTCACTGCCATTACCAAGCTCGGAAGCATCAGGATATTTATTAATATTTCTCCGATTGTGTTCATCAGAAAGAAGAAAGTCATATACACCTAGGATGGCTTAAGGGTGAGTAAAGCTTGGGGTAATTTTCATTTGAAAGTGAACTAATCCCTTAAAAGCTAAAATGCAGCTAGCATTGTAATGAATGGGAATCTGACAAATACAGTAGTTGCCTTCAGGTATTACAGACCTCTTTGAAGCTACAAGGGCCTCATAGTGTACTAGTGATAAAACCTTGAGCACAAGGACTGTTTGACTCACCTTGTAGCTGAGATACACCAGCAACATTGTTTCTGAAAAACTGATGAATGCAACAAGCACCTGGAGAGAGGGGAAAATAGACAAACAGAGAGACAAAAAGAGACAGAGATGAGAGAGAAGCAGAGGCTGTGTAGGAAGAAACAGCAGGAGCAGTGAGTTTCACACTGTCTGAGAATAAATGGCCAAACTGTGGGAAACACAACAATGGAAAATGTGTCTGTGTGTGCCTTTCAACCACAGGCTGTTGTATGTACCATGGGTTGTTTTTTAATAAATATAACAGACTTTTGCTATATGAAGGTCACATTAAAACTTCTTGAAAACTTTTCACTATTTATTTTTGCTACTGTTATATTTACAGACTTTGGTAAAACTTTACAATAAGGTTTAATTTGTTATCATTAGTTAAATCAATATCAGTAGTTCTGTCGTGAAACTCTAGATGGCACAGGCTGATAGGTCCTTAACTCAATTTGCTTGCAATCTCATCATTCTCTATAGGGCACAGCTGATTGGTTCCTGCTGCATCAGTAGCCAATAAGCTCACTGTCAGCATTTGCTGTAGCAGTTGCAGCATGCTTTCAGAAACCCCCACCCTTCCCCAGCTCCACCTATATAGATCTGCTACGATAATTCATGTATGCTATATTGTACAGCAGCGTGTCGTGTATGTATTGGCAGTAGCAAGATCAGAAGTTAGTTCCTGTGATTACAGTAGTTAATAGACTATGAACTAACATGAATATTTTCATTAACTAACATTAACAAAGGTTAATAAATGATGTAAAACTATATTGCTAATTATTAGTTCATGTTAGTTAACTATGTTAACAAATGAGACCTTATTGTAAAGCATTACCCATATTTTATTGTTTTACTTCTTTTTAAGGTTTAATATTAAAATCTATCAGGAAAATTAGTACATTTTAAAAACAATGATAAAACAAATTATCTAAATAAAAAGTATAACGGATTGTTATATGAATGTCGCATTAAAACATCTTAGAAAATGCCTTGAAAACTTTTCATCATTTATTTATGCAACTATAATATACATATTTTATGGTTTTACCCTTTTTAAGTCTTAAAATATTCAAATCTATCTGGAAAATATTCCATTTTAAAAACAATGACAAAAAATATGATCTAAAGGAAGAGTTAAATAATTAGATTTATTATGATTTTAATAAAATTTTGCAAAAATTACATTAATGAAATCATCGAGGCGAAATATGTGCAAATACAATTTAATTGTATTTGGGAAACATAAAATGCTAGCTATGAAATTAGCAGTCATCAGATATTCCAACAAAAATGTAATTTGTGATTTCTAAGAAAACATTAATTGTGATTTGAGATGTGGTTAAAAAAAAAAAGGGGGGGGGGTGTTAATGAGGGGTAAAATAAATAATAATAAAAATAAATACAATCATGAAAGCCTGAAAAGGTTTTACTTTTTAAAATCTCACAAAGGACAAACGTGCCTGTAGAAGTAACACCTGTGTATGTATGTGTGTATTAATGCATTTGTTCTGACCTGAAGAGCCCAGAGTGGCAGAGGCCTGTTCACCCAAATAATGAGGGACCTGATGACAGGAAGCCATTATTATGACAAAATGAGATAAAGAATGAAAGGAAAATTACAAATTAGAGACGCTCGGATCAAGAAGCGGGCCCATAATTGAACACTTTTTTTTTTCCACACATGTCAAACAAACACACCAATTCCAGAATCCAATCCATTTATACTGCCTGAGCAATAAACAGATTCAAATGAACATTTTTGTTACGAATGAAGAAATCAAAGCCGTGTGCTGTGAATTCTGCATTAAAGTAATGAGCATAGTGGCATCGTGTCAGACACACACAATTAAACGCTCACAGACTACTACCAGAATTTTTGCTGCTTAATAAATGGCAAAAACCAGACCGCCTTGTTAAACAGGTCACGGAGACTTCTTGTGCAGTGTCCTAAAGTCAATAAATCAATTCTGCTGCTGGCATGAGACAAAACTGCCTAACTGTACATAACACAATACATTTCCAGCAAAAAGTTATTTAAATCACAGCCAGTCAGAACATGATGGAAGTTTAATATACTGTTCAATTACAAAGGGTGGGATTTTAGACTAATCAGATTTGATTGTGGGCGGGGCTACGCAGCACAACATTACAGAAATAGGAAACAACCACATGTTGCGGCAGTTAAAACATTCTGCTTGTGTTTGGTGTCACAAAGCAGCTATATCCTTGTTAAAAAGAAGTACATACCTTTAAAAGTGTACTTATTATGGAAATATTATACTTTAAAAGAATATACTTAAGTGTGAATGGAATGGAATGTTTTAAAACACTTGCATGTTATTTACATTTAAATGAAAATTTTGAAATTTTGAAAATTTTAAATTTGCATTAAATGCAATTAGCTGAAGTTTAGAGTGCTAGCATAGGACATATGTAATTTTTTATAATTCTTTTGTCTTTTAAAAATATGGTTGAAGTGTACTGCCGAATGTAATAAGCATTTATGCTAAAACTTATTGAAAAGGGTATGTCATGTATTTAAATATTTGTAATCACACATTTGCAATGATGAAGTAGCAAATTTACATTTAAACTACAGCCTATTAACTTTAAACGAAATATCGAATAACACGCTACAGTTTTATAATCAAGCACTTGTTGTCAACATATTCAATTAAGTGTACTTCTTTAAATCATTACAAAAGATTATTAAAACATAATGATTTAAAATGCTTTAAAATTTGGTGTGATTTAAAAGTGTACTTAAAGGGTTAGTTCACCCAAAAATGAAAATTATGTCATTAATTATGTCATTAATTACTCACCCTCATGTTGGTGAGTGTTCAGAGTGTGTGTCAAACTGCCAAAGTTACGTGATTTCAGTAAAAGAGGCTTTGTTACGTCATAAGTGTTTTGAAATTTCAATGGTTCACCACTGGGGGGCACTCCAAACCAGTGATTTGAAATAAAAGATTCATAAAGCTTCAAAGCTTCATGATGAAGTGTTTTGAAATCGCTAGATATCACTAGATATTGTTGAATAAAGTCGTTATTTTGGCGCACAAAAACTATTCTCGTCGCTTTATAACATTAAGGTTGAACCACTGTAGTCACATGAACTGTTTTAAATATGTCTTTAGTAGCTTTCTGTGCATCTGAAAGTGTTAATTATCTTGCTGCCAACAGAGGCCTCACTGAGCCATCGGATTTTATCAAAAACATCTTAGTTTGTGTTCTGAAGATGAACAAAGGTCTTACTGGTGTAGAACGACATGAGGGTGAGTAATTAATGACAGAATTTTTCATTTCTGGGTGATCTAACCCTTTAAGTGTTAAGAAACACTCATGAAGTCATAAAGTGGCTTTATATTTCATTAATATTAAATTATTTGTTGTTGTTTTTTATTTTTTATTTTTAGGATTTGAAGTACACTACAAGTGCACATTCAAAGCACACTTCTTTTTCACAAGGTTATATTAAGCCTAATAAGAAATATCAGAAGAGATGAGCTGCAAAGTTCTTTGTATCATATTCAAAACAGGAGATTCACATACATTAAATTTGTATTGACTTTCTTCAGATTTTTCCTATTAAAATGGCCGCCGTATGTCTGTGTGCATCTGGCCCTTGGCCACCATCTTCATTTCTCACGCCAGAGTCAAGAGCCTGGATACTTACCAGTCGAAATGGCTTCTGTTGTGGGCAGAGGCATTCTGTCTGAGACAGCCAGAACTGCAGGGGAAGCAGAACACACACAGATAAGAGTTGCAACTGCTTGGTTTTTATTCATGGACTATCCAAAGGCACTTCAGTCTTCTCCAGATCTCACTTTCCCTTCGTCCACCCACACTCTCTCTCCAACACTACATGAACTCTTCTCTGAACTGAAAATAGAACCTACGGTTTTCACTTTTGACCATCATTCTCCTTTCCTGTCTTTCACTTGCATCTCTTTGGCGTGAGCTTCTCGCTATGCTGTTCTCCTGCACTTTGGCAGAAAATATGTTTTTCATTTTTCTCACTTACACAGACTCTGACCTGTTTCTATGCCTGTCTTTCTTTTTCACACTTCCAGTGAAAGTTGGTGATTTCCAGTGCCCTAAGTGACAACCTCTGTGGTGATGCGACAAAGTTCAGTTTTATGCAAATCAGAAGTGATGTAATGCAGCGACTACCAATGGAAATGCAGACAGCCATACGACTGATACAGATGGATACTGCAGTTGAGCAGGAACACCTACTAGCAACAGTACAGCTAGTCAATGACCTTAAGCGATTAAACACTACCTTAAAGATAGTTAAATAGATAAAGACAGTTAGCAGTTTTGTCACTAAAGATTGTTATATTCCTGTGCTGTTGGTTGTCAGAAGGTGTTCCTACTCGACCGCTGCATCTAAACATATCAGGAAAATCGCATCACTGTTCATTAAGTTTAATTCTACTCTAACTTGGTTGCTTCTCCTCGAGAAACCTTAGACTGCAAACTCTCGCTGAGCCTGACGTTAGCATGTTGCTAAGCTAATCACTTCAAACTATAACAAAAACTTCCAACACAAATATTGGGTGACATATCTATATTTTATTAGATGGAGATATTTTAAATTGATTTAGCAACTTAAGTGGACCTTAGTTTGAAGCCCACCAAAAAATGCATCCGTCCATCATGCCTATAACGGAGTGTATATTTATATTTATTTATATATTTATATAAATATTTATATATTTATATTTACACTAAGTACACTAAGTAGAGTCCCTTATTGAAAAACGCTATTAACACTAGCTCCGCCCACCAGTGTCTGGTTGGGTCACTCAAGTTTTAAAAAAGACGCATGGAATTCACCATCTTCATTGGTGCAGCAGTAGCAAGTAAGGATCGAAGACCTGGCTTTTAACGCGATCGAATCCGCCTTTTGCCGAGCTCGCATTTTATTTTCAATGAAAATGAAAATAATGTTCTAAAAGTGGAAATAAACTGTGAACAAGTGTTTAATAATATTAAAGATGTTTATTGGGTAGGGTTCGGGAAAGGTGTAGGGAGGGTTTTTATTCTCCCAATAAGGCAGCATCCATTTAATAATTTTAATAAATATAATCATTTACACTGTATGATATTATTGCATCCTGTTAATGTACAAAAATACTGAGGTGAAAATAGTATATGCCAATATAAAGTACAGATAGCATCTAATTATTATTTACTGTTTTCGCAAATAACTGACATGGTGTAAATATAATCTATCGCTATTGTCACCTAGTGTAAATAGCATATCGCTAAGAAAATGCTGCTATTGTCACTTAGTGTAAATAGCATCTACAACTATTTGCACTTAGTGTCAATAACATCTATCGCTAAGAAAATGTTATTTTCACTTAGTGTAAATAGAATATATTGCTAGTTTCACTTAGTGTAAATAGCCGCTGCCTAAATATAATCCATACGGCTCCAGGGGGTTAATAAAGGCCTTTTTAAGCGAAGCAATGGGTTTCTGTAAGAAAAATGTCCATATTTGGATGGATGGATGCAGTTTTTTGGGATTCAAAAACACCCCCCCCCCTGTTCACTACCATTATAAAGCTTGGAAAAGCCAGGATATTTTTTAAATATATTTCAGATTGTGTTTGTCTTAAAGAAGAAAGTCATATACACCTAGCATGGATTGAGGGTGAGTAAATCACGGGATAATTTTAATTTTTGTGTGAACTATCCCTGCAACAGGCTGAATATCTTTGCTATCTGCAGAAACAGCTTTCACGTTGAGTAAAATATCCTCAGAGCTTATATCCTCAGTCCCATTTGGCCATGTCTCACCAGTCTCTCTCCTCCCGTGGGTCGTCCAGCAGGACTCGTACGATGTAGAGCAGGCAGCTCACAACCTTCAGGAAGAAGTTGAAAAGTCGCACTCTCAAACCTGCACACAAGAGCGTGAGGCCATCACCAATCAGCATTACAAAGAGCTTCACAAACAACAGACACATGAAGCCGAGTACTAACGGAGGGGACACAACAGCTAGAGGACAGCACATCAAACGGCCAGAAAACAAATACAAGACCAACCAATTACCCAGCACCAGCTCCACAGAGCCACTCACAGGGGTCAACAGCACTCCACGTGAAAGCAAAAACAAACTACCACCTCACAGGACAAGAAATGCCACAATTAAAGCCGCCCCTCGATCTGGCCGAGAACTCACTGGATCTTTGGTTTTTGATGAAGAACAGCTTCAGACGTTCCTTGAAAGTGTTTTCATTCACATAGAACTCTACCTGCACTCTAAAAGGAATGATGATGTTTGGTTGGAGATGGAGAGGAAGGGGGAAGGACAGATAACGATGACATGTATGAGAGAGGAGGCAAGAAAGTTAGACTTATTGCCATTGCGGTAATAATAAAAAGCAATCAATTGAGAGCTGGAAAGTGCTGTTGCTATATTAAACTCTAATAGCTTTAGAAGGAAATGATGGTGCCTTTTGAGCGCAAGGAGGCTGTGGTTGACCTCGCTATCCGCGCTGACTTAATCCAGAATTATAAATGACTCCCACAGCGAGGGCGAATGCAACAGGAGAAGCCATAACTCTGGTGCTTTTCGCTCCAGTCCACACTCTGCTACAAACAGAGATCTGGAACTGACCGTAGAGCTCATGTTCAACCCGATGCCTGTCCAGTATCTGCAGCGGCAGGATGCCAATAACCACAGGCAATCATTTCCAAACAAGAACTGAAATGTGTTTACTTGCACTGATACTTGCACAAATGATCACTAAGATGATTTAAAAGCAGAAATGGGAAGGTATTGTGTTTGGTAAAGCACTTAAATGGACTCCTCAGTAAAAATGTTTGTTTGAGCTGTCAAAATCAGTTTGTTCAAAGCATTTACATTTACTCATTTAGCGGTTGCTTTTATCCAAAGTGACTTACAATTGAGGAATGTAGCAAATGATTCAATACACAAGAGTGCAAGTGCAAGTAATACAAAGTTTCAGCCATTGTTCAGGATAGTACATGCTTGAACAGGGAGGGATAAAGAAATAGTGAGAGAATAGACAAAAGAATAGATAGCAAAATAGAATAGATTTTTTTTTCTTTTTTTCAGTAGGATGCAGTAAAGTGCTGATGGAAGAGATGAGTTTTCAGCTGTTTCTTGAATATTGTCAAGGGATTCGGCTGTTTGGATAGGTTGGTTGGGAAGATCATCCCACCAGCAAGGAACAGTTAATGAAAACATCCTTGAGAGTGATTTTGTGCCACTCTGTAATGTTGCACATGTATTTGAAACATCATGGATGAATTTATATGTTACTGACCATTCATTTTAAATCAGACCTTGATAACTTAGATTTTTCTTCAATTTCTTCAATCAGTCAACAATTTGGTTGAGACTGAAAATTCAATGTTGCTTCATCATTAAATGAAAATTATGTAAAAATCAACATAAGATTATTATTATTTTTTAATTAAATTACATTAATGTTTACATATTTGGTAGATACTTTTATTTAAAGTGAAATGCACTGAATTTAAGGAATGATTAGGGAATCAAACCCTTGACCTTGTCGTCGCTGGCACCATGCTCTACTGTTTGAGCTATAGAAACCAATTAATGTTGATATGCCAATGTTGACTTATTTGTTTCATTGCTTGTTTGATATCTGGGTTAACATCAAAATTCACATTTATAACTTCTTGTTAGAAAAATGTCTTTCATTCAAGTTTATTTCAAAGTGTATACTGTATACACTGTAAAAAGTAATGCTCTATATCTACTCTACAAAAATTTTGGCAACAAATTACAAGCAATATTATTAATTAAATTCAACAAACAGAACTGAGTTAAAATTAATCAAATTAATTCCTTAAATGTCAATCATTTAAAACAAGTAAAATTTAAACAAAAACATTTGAATAACAGACAGATGTCAAATATGAATTAAGAACTCTTTATTTTTTATTGCCAACATTGAAGACACCTGATGATAACAAGCAGAATCACTGAAGGAAAGAGAAACACAAGAATTAACAGAGGTTTAAATGTTTGGTCACCATTATGGTGACCAGTGTTTCGTTTAGTTGGCCAGTTTGACTCTTTGCTTTTTATGTCAGTTTGGGGTTTTTGTAATGGTGTTTGCTAATTTTACACATTTTAAATAATTGACTTTTAAGGAATTCAGTTGATTTATTCTAACTCAATTCTTATATGTTGAATTTAATTAATAATATTGCTTGTAATCTGTTGCCACAATTTTATTGAGTAGATACTGTAGAGCAGTGGCTGGCAATAGGCGGCCCGTGGGCCAAAACTGGCCGGCCAGCAATAATATCTGGCCCGCGCCCGCAGCCAGATTATTTTTATAGCGGCTGGTTCTGAAATAGATCTTCGTCTCGTGGTGCCGTCTAATAATATCACCGTGTCTACACCGGACGCGACTTTTTTGCGTTGCGTTGCACCGCACCGCAACAGCTAAAAGCTGTTTACACTGAACGCGACAAACCAAAGCACTTGGACTACGTCAGAAACAGAACAGGAATCCATTTACTGTCGGGAATGTGTTATGTCGCATGACTCACGTCGCATGATTACAGTGTAGTCAGTATCACTGATTATAAGAAAGTGTTAAAATCTCACTCTGCACACGACGTAATAGCATACCTCCTTCACACAAACAATTTAAAAAAATGCAGTTTAGTACATGAGGATGCCAAGGAATAATTCTGAGTGTAACAGTAGGCTACGTCAAATAATTATTACAGTAAGTTAGACTCCACTGTGTAACAAGCAAATTAAAATGATACACATTTATTATTCACGATATGGAAAGAGGAAATAAAACATAGTTCATTAAGAGCATGACTCAAACATGCCATTAATGGGCTTATTTATGTCTCTTTTATTTTTTTAGTTATTTTTATCCATTCCACATCTCCCACATATGTATGTTTTAGCAAGGCGGTCTGTGTTGCAAGTTAGTGAATGAAGATACTTGCCAGGTCACTACTCTGCTTTATTAATTTATCCAGTGTAAAACCTGGACACCTCCACACAAATGTGGATTTTTGTTAATGACTGTCCTACTACAGGACTTAACACAGAGTAACAGCTAACTATCAGTTACAAAAGACACTGTAACAGTCTGTCACAGGCAATTCTAGTTGCATTTTTCATCAATTAATTTAAATTATGCTTTGACTATGTTCTGGCCCACCATCTTGTGGCAAATTTTTTTTTTTTTTGGCCCGATGCCAAACTTAATTGCCGACCCCTGCTGTAGAGTTTATTACTTTTTCAGTGTATGGTAAAAAGCGGCAAACAAAAATTAAATGATGTAAACTAAAATTCAACTGACAGTCTGCTTACAATCCAAAGGCTAAAACACATCAGGTTTTGAAATGAAATGCCAGGATCAGTCACCCAGGATGACTGTAGATGGCAAATTTGATACATGGTAAATTAAATGCACCTCAGCCGTTCCATATCCCACCCTGGAATTCATGCAATGACACAAAGGGAAAATAAGAGTGTTTTAGTTTGGTAATTATATCCACAAAAAAAAAAAAAAAAAATTCAAATAGCTTTACTGACTTGTCAAAAGTACATATTTTACTGCTAAAGCATTAAAACAACAAGTGAAATGGGTTATCATAAAAGAGACAAATATAGGATGGCTGGAGACTTGAATCTGTCTGCTGGTTGTTGATTGGATGAAGGCAGGTCTAAATGTGAGCTTGCAGTCAGTTGTAAGAAAGGGGCAGGGTTTTTGCAGACTAAATGATTGGTGAAGTCAGCATACGTCACCAGAGAGAAGATTGAGTTATAACATATTGATTAAGAATTACGAGGTAATATATACGTGTATATATAAGGAAACATGCATAGATTAATCGTTTACAATAAGATCAATAAAATGCAATTAGGAAATAGGGAAAATTTCCATTTCATGCCAACAAGACTAATGGGAAGAGCTGAAAATTGGATGGGTATATCTTTGTACAGACAAAGTTGGTAACCAATCACACAAGTATCATGCTAGGTGGTTTTTGGCTGCAGTGTGGACCAGATCTAATGCTGGGACACACCAAGCCAATGTAAAAGAACTAGCGGCGAGAAAAACCGACTGTGTTGTTGCCTCGTGTCGCACCTCGGCCAAAAAGCTGTGCTTGAAGGACTATAGGTGACGGTATGTCAACTAGTATGTGCATTCTGCGCCTTCACATAAAGAAATAACTGTCTATATCAGCTGGTATCAATAGTCTATATTCGTCATTCAAAAAGGGAAACCAAAAGAAGGACGGCAGATATAGCTGAACAGCGAATCAGAGCTCTCTCACCGATGGTGAGATGTCAATTCAACATGCTTAATTGGCCAAACGAGGTCAGACAAGTGCGGATGGTGTGGAACACACCTCAAAAACTGGGCCAGCTGATGCTCAATGATGGCCGACCGTCAACTTGGTGTGTCAGGACCTTTATGTCATTAGTCAAAAATAATGTGTAATGTTTCAGTCTTATGGTTATATATAT
The DNA here is from genome assembly GCA_037101425.1 of Elopichthys bambusa. Classification (NCBI taxonomy): domain Eukaryota; kingdom Metazoa; phylum Chordata; class Actinopteri; order Cypriniformes; family Xenocyprididae; genus Elopichthys; species Elopichthys bambusa. The sequence continues at coordinate 9,701,159 of CM074435.1, forward strand.
ATTTAAAATGTTTATTTAAAGCTGCAGTCCATAAGTTTTGCCTCTTTGTCGCCATCTCCGTTTGAAACCTGCAATTGCAGTTATTTGGGGAATTATCATCTTTATGTGGGTTGTGCATCGGCACGGCTCCTCAGCACAGATGAATCTAATCTTTTGAGGAGAATGTGTGGCTGTCAGACACCGCACCGGAGGATACTGTATTTCGGAATCACAGATTGCAGTCTTGGAAGTATGACCAAAATAAGAATTTTCACCAGAAAATGTCGTCTGAACAAGAAATAAAAGAAACCACTTTTTTTATTCTGACCAACGGAGAAAAAAAAAAAGCATTACAATAAATCGCGCTGCCAATGGTGATTAAATCTAATGATTGCTTAGCTCATAGCACATCAAACCGTGCAAATTATTATTATTGTTACACTTTGTTCTCAAATTGTTAATGTTAACAACATCAGCATTGCGTGACTATGTGCATTTAGTGTGTATTAGCATTACCTGAAGATTTCAATTTCTGTACAGTCTAATCTCTAACGTTAATTTGTCATACCATACAGTCCACCATCAAAATGATAAGTTTAATTTCTGCAGCTGTTGTGAAAAAAGGCTATAAATGATCTGCTACCAGCAGCATCCTCCTTATGCGATATAGCCTACTAGCTGGGACGACTTCTTTTATGTAAACAGACTTGACGTAATGACGCAAAGATGAACGGCTGCATGCTCGAATTTCCCGCAGAAATCTACCAGTACCACTCGAATTAGAAAACATTATTACAAGCTTACCATTGTGAATCGGGCTAAGGTAAGAAGATAGTTTTGAACACTGGCTGGTACTTATGTACTTGCTCAAAAAATGATTTTGGATCTTTTTAGCCAAAAAAAGTTATGGACCGCAGCTTTAAAGCTACTACACTTTTTTTTCGATGTATATATTGTGAATGTGATTCCAGTTCATTAATAGACACTGAAGTCAATATGATCGTCTGTGGTTATTGATATCACACCACAGTAGCTGTCCACACACATTAAGTTGTAAACAACAATAATGTTCCTTTAAAGGTCACTTGTGGGAGAATGTCACACACATCGAGTTCATTGTACTCTGGCATGTTTCCAGTCCTGTTTTAATCGGTTTTCCTGGGCTCCAACTATCCAGGGACTTATAAGGAGGCATTAGCCACAGACCAGATCAGTGTGAGCCAGACCACTCCAGTCTTTTTAAAGACTTCCTCTCAGATCTCTGGAGCCAGCCTCATTTCCACAGAGCTCTGCGTAATTGGACGGAAACACGGAGGGATGCATAATATCCGATGAGTCATGTCATAACACTGGGAATGTGGGGTCTGTCTGTCTCTTGCACTCATATGTCACGAAAGAGAGATAATGTGAATTCACAGTCTTGGAAAGGGGTCCCGGACCCCACGTGGTGGTCAACCCTAACGTATCCTCTCCTCACAGTGAGAATCCCGTCAGACCATGCTGTGTGTTGCTATGGCGACAGAGAGCACCTCCGGGTTTCCTAATACATACGCACACACACATCTAGTTGTAATAATCAAGTTTTGTGGGCGTGGAAGACTTGATTCATTCTGAGCACCTTGGAAATAATGGCCTGTGCATACAATCTTAACTACTGTAAGTGCAGTGATTGTGGTGAGAAAAATCAGCATCACATCAATATGTGTGTCCAAAAACACTCTCTTGAAGCACAATGTATCATCATTTTGGCCATTGTGAGGACCACCTTAACAATACTTCATCGTTGTGTCTGTGCGTTGGGTAAGAGAATATTTATGTAAGCATGATTAATACCTAGAGAAAAAGATTACAGGATTTATGTTCACGAAAACACATCCAGGTCACAGCAAAATCAAAAGAAAGATATATATATATATATATATATATATATATAGAGAGAGAGAGAGAGAGAGAGAGAGAGAGAGATTGCATTAGATTACTCTATAATGCTATATTTGAATATAAAAAAATTATATTTTAGGATCACTGAACTTGTTGTATGACAGTTTTATTCACAATTATCATCAATTTCATTTATATCAATTTCATGATCACAATGCATCGGAAAAGTGTCTTTTTTTTTGTATTTATAGAAAAATGCATTTTTTGTAATAAATGCATGTGGCCACAAGCTAAATTTGGTTGTCAATTCACATTTAGTGCTTAATCGTGTTCTGTACACCGGGGGCTGCGTTTAGAGCCCGGGACACACCAAGCTGACGTCAAAGAAAGCCGATGAAAGCTGACTGTGATGTCGCCTCTCGTCCACTGCGTCTCGGCCAAAAAGCTGCGCTTGAACACACCAAAAGGAATACAGGTGACTAGCACGTACGTTTTGCGGTTTCACTTTCTTACGGTGGCCGAGAGAGCTCAACGAGCTGCAAATGAAGAAAACACATGCAAATAGAGAAACGCGCTGCAAATAACACATACCAGGCCCGGCGATCTCAAGCCCCTTCTGTGATGATCTGAATGATGATGATGATGATGATTAGGCTATTTTTAGAATTAAATTAATATTTTAATTTGCCCCGCAATAATTTATAGCGCATCACGCATAACGATGCGCTGTAATAAGATTAGCTAACTCCTCATTTAAAAAAAAACAACTTGTTTAACACCTACATCTTTTCTCATTTTTTTCAATAAGTATGGGCCACAAGAGAAATATTAAGAAATAAATTAAGGTTAAATAGTGTTATCAGAACATGTTGAAGTAGAACTCTCATCGCTGAGTTTTTAGTTTCACTTTCTGCAGTGAATAAATGATTTGAGACATAAAATCAAGTAAATTATTAAAAAATATATTATTTATTATTAATAATTTATTAATAATATTTTTTAACGCAAAATAATACCCCCCAAATCATTTGTCCTGGCGCCAGGACTGGCACAGACCACAACGGAAATGTTATAAGGGAACACCAACAAGTGACGTACCTGTCTGGGACCACTTATTGTTCAGTGTTTACTCTTTAGTGGTGTGCACCTGAAAGGTGAGTTTTTTTGTCTTGTTTTTTTTATCTTAACATCCTGATCGTCTGTGCATTGTGAGCAGGCCTATTTGTAGCACGTTTCTGTATTTGCATGGGTTGTGAACTTTTGCAGCGCATGTGTGTTGTCAAACTGATGAAGATGTTTTCTTTATTTGCTGGTGTTTTTTCTATTTGCATGTGTTTTCTTCATTTGCAGCGCGTTGAGCTCTCTCGGCCACCGTTCTTTTCTTTATTCCAGTCAGCTCATGTTAAAGAAAATTACCCCATGATTTACTCACCCTCAAGCCATCACAGGTGTATGAGACTTTCTTCTTTCAGATGAATACAATCGGAGATATATTTAAAAAAATATACTGTCTCTTCCAGGCTTTATAATGGAAGTGAATAGGGGGCCCAAGTTTGAAGCCAAAAAAAGCTCATCCATTCATCGTAGAAGTACTCCACACGGCTCCAGGGGGGTTAATAAAGTCCTTCTGGAGCGTATGGATATTTTTTCTTACAAAAACAGATTGCTATTTAAAATTTTATAATCCAAAATAACTAGCTCATGCCAGACAACCTTACGCATACTGCACAAATCGACATGAATAACCCCTGACGCGATGTATGACGCAGGATGTAGGAGTATCGTAAGCTTAGATGCCTCTTGCGGTTCAAACAAATAATGCTGTGCAACAAACTCAGGCTCCTCTTCTCTTATATCAAAATCCTACATTTCTCTTTAAAAATTCTCATTTTACACTAATAATTTACGACCAGTGTTTTGTTTTGCTCTATCCTCCACATTTCCACATTCGTCATTGTGTCATGTGTCGGTCAGGGGTTAGTCTTCCACCACAATTCGATAAGTACGGCCGTCTGTCGGAAGCTAGTTATTATAGTTAATAATATTTTAAATATGCATTTTTTTAAATTTTTTTTTAAATTTTTAAACCCATTACTTCACTTTAGAAGGCCTTTATTAACCCACTGGAGCTGTGTGGAGTACTTTTATGATGGATGGATGCATTTTTTTTTTTTTTTTTTTTTGCTTCAAAATCGGGGCCCCCCATTCACTGCCATTATAAAGCTTGGAAGAGCCAGGATATTTTTAAATATATCTCTGATTGTGTTCTTCTGAAAGAAGAAACAAGAAGATACAGTCATACACACCTTGGATGACTTGAAGGTGGGTAAATAATGGGATAATTTTTGGGTGAACTAACCCTTTAATATTAAAATATAATTTGAATGCTCAGGTAAGATGACTACAAATAACGACCTTCTGTCTGTACCGTCTAGACTTCTTTGCTCACTTTCATCACTTTCGCTTTTATTCTCATGCACAAACTCGTTTGCTAAACTAAACAGCCAATCAGAGTTTTCTCTCCCACCGACAGAACGACGCCAATTTAACATGCTGCATTGGCCCTAAAAACCAGAACGGAGTCCGATAAGAGACAATGTGCAGAACACACAGAAAAAACTAAGCCGTCCGACGCTCAAAACGGCCTGACATTTCCCAAAGGCCAACTGTTGGCTTGGTGCGTCCCTGCCTTAACTCCACTTTTAGACATTAGCCGCTTTTCCACCATCGGACCGAACGGATCCAAGAACAGGTAAGGAACGGTTCTGGTTATATTTCCACTTGAGCTTGGTTCGGCGTGATATTTGAGCAAAGTTAATGCAAGTTAACTGTTATCAGCCCCACAGTGGAAAATTAAACCATATCTGTACAAGCTGGGCTACATTTGCATAGAGTGGAACAGTTGAGCAATGAGAACTGTTTGGCCTGACAGTAGAAAAGCAGCTATACACTCGCAAACTTCCATAAGCACTTCCCCTCAGGGGAAATCTCCGCCGCCATCTTGACATGCATTTAACTTTCGTCAAGTGGATGAGGGAAGTTTATTTGGACAGACCCTTGACCCCTCGATTTTGACAGAGGGAGCAAGTCTACTCTTCAGGCAGATCCATGGACCACAATGCAACATGACTTTGATGTCACAAAAGCAACTCCCAAAGATCCAAGTGGTCAAGATCTTAGGGCGTTCCATTTAAACCCTTGGCAAGGGTTTCACCAGTAGTGGGCACTTGTGCAACGTAAGCAGTGACGTACATCCGAGTCAACGAAACAGATGGAAGTTAGCGAGGGAAGGCCATTAAAAAGTGGACTTAAAATGTAGCCATAGAGTTAATTTACTGGAATGACAACTGCATTCTACAACCAAATTAACTCCCAAAAAAGGGAGGTAGTGACAACCGCATTTACGTAAATTGTAGTATGTACGGAACCGAACTGAACAACAAGATATTTGGAAGAATGTTTGTAAGCAGATCTCGCCCCCCATTGATTACCATAGTATTTTTTTTCCTACTCTGGTAGTCAATGGGGGCGAGATCTGCTTGGTAACAAACATTCTTCCAAATATCTTCCTTTGTGTACATCAGAACAAAGAAATGTATACAGGTTTGGAACAACTTGAGGGGGAGTAAATGATGACAGAATTTTCATTTTGGGGTGAACTAACCCTTTAATGATGTATTTAAACATGCATCAGAGATGTGTCTCTCTCAGGGCAAGAATACTGCTTTTCATACACTTCTTTCTCATACCCCTTTGGTGTACATATTCTGACCATTATAATCCTAACATATTCATTGCTAATTAGCTCTTAAGAGTAATTGGACCAAAGACCAGGGAAAGCACAGCAACCATTGAACAAGACTTTTAATGAACCAGTGATCCGGTGCTTAATATAAGGTGATAGACGCTTCATTAAATATACATCAAATCATGTAGTATTTATGACCATTTCTCTAACAGGCCATCCTTCAGGAAAAACACATATTATATAAATGAAAGCTGAATGTTTCTCTCTCATTTATTTCATTTAATCATTTTGTCATTCGTTAGGTTCTTCAAAACATTAGGATAGCTGGATACCCCAAAAATGCATCCATAATTTTGTAGAATAAAAAAAAGGAAACTAATATATGTGCGCTATTGATGTATAATAGCAATTTCTCCCCGTTTTCTTCAGTAATCCCATTATAGTAATTTGTTTATAGATTTATTTTTTTCAATAAAAGAATGTTTCAGTAAAAAAGACTTTGGAAAAAGCACAGATAACATGGTGCCCACTGGGAATCTCCTTTTCTCACAAAAACATTGAATCAATTATACAATGAATATGAAATTAATAACAGCCAATTAAATATAGTGCACTGGGATTTGAAAGCTAGGATTTTACACTAGCTCTCTGTGAGCAAGAATCTCCCAGTCATGTCCAGTTAACACAACCCTGGTCTGCCATTTCCCCTCCCATAGACGGTTATCACACTTCACAAATAGTAAAGCAACATGCACTCTGTAAAAAAACAAAATTTTACACAGTAAAAAAATGCTGAACCACTGAAACATATACTGTAATATACTGTAAAACAATATATTCTGGGTAATATTATTTGTCATTGCCTATACTTTCTCTAAAAAGACAAATAATATTACCCAGAATGCACTGTAATATACAGAAGTAATATACCATAAATAAATAAAAATTTTCAAAAAAGTAGCAGTAGCCTATAGGTTACTTTCTCAAAAATGACAATTAATATTACCCAGAATGCATTGTTGTAGTAGTCTTTTAAAAAGTGCACTTTGTTATAAGTTTTACTTTTAAGTACATTTTAAAGAATTCTCAATCATTTAATCTTTTGTCATACTTAAAGTGCACTTTGATGAGTTGACTAACAAACTAAAGTGATTTTAATTTGAACAGTAGTGTGTTATTCAACAGTACATTTAAAGTTAATATATATTTTTAGTTAATATAATATAATACAAAGTTAATATATTACATTTCAACTTAACACTAAATTGCAACTTTATCACTGAAAATGTGTAAATATGTCGCATGATTTGAGGTATCATTCATGTGTGTATCACAAATGGTGTGGGATGAGTTACACATTCTAGTATTAGTAGAATGTAGCAGGATGTTCGTTTAGGGTTTGGGTAAGTTGCAAATAGTCAACAGAATGTCTAAAGGGGACAATCAAAATAAAGTGTTACCAAATGTGAGTCAAAAAAGCACTAAGCTCAACTAACTGCATTTAAAGGTGTAGTAAGTGATTTCTGAGAAAGTGGATCGGACCGAGCACCAAAACATACTTGTAGCTAATCAGCAGTAAGGGGTGTATACACTCATAATGGGAGAGGTGTCTGTGTTGCATTGCTTGATTTTGGGGGCGGAGCTATCAAGTTAGGGGTGTGATTCTTTTGGGGAATGGCGTATTTGTTTTGGTATTTTCAAATATCAACAGCATTCCACAGAAATCACTTACTGCACCTTTAATATAAATTTGAGAATTAAGAGTCTGAAAACCACATTCAGTTGACACTTAATTATATTGTTTTAAAGTAAATTATTACTCTTTTTAAAAGTACGCTGAAGTGTAGATCTTTTTCACAAGGGTACTGACTAAGGTATATTGGCTATAACCGTCACACAAAATGTTGAGGCTTATAAACTGCACACATCAGAGGAACTAGTAGCTAGGTTTGCGAAAGTTTCCGAGGATCATACCATTAAATCTTTGAAAGGTATTCAAGAGTTTTAGTTGAGCTAAGGCAGTAAACTGCAAGTAAAGGAGACATCCACATACGTCCTAACACCACTTTTTGGCTTTTTACCAATAGACAGGACAGTTGTGACACAGCTGTGCCAACTGCGGTAGTGGACTGCTGTTTGAATGACACTTTGATGCATGTCAGTGTATCATTGTGGTAGCATCGATTTCACATTTACCCACAGTTATATTGTATGTAAAAGTGTCAGTCATGTCCCCTTCACGATAAAGTTCATTAAAAGTTCGGATAAGCTGATTAAGAACAAATCTCGAATATCTGAATTTACATTGTTGAGGTATTATTTAGCCACTGCAAGAACAGATCCTTGCAGCTGATGTGTGTGATTTTTGTGTGAACTAGCGAACTAGAGAAGTTGTGGATTTTGGAATAGAGATTATTGACATCCATATGTCTTGTATACAACATTGAGATGTCAAAATGTTGCTATAATTACCAGATTGCCAATCATTATGACTCCATGAGTGACTTGTGTATTCTGTACCCATGGAATGATCATTTAAGTGATTCGCCAGCCACTTGCTTGAGTAGGCACTGACAGATGACGCATTTGGACCTGGATAAGAGTTTTTTTTTTTTTTTTTAAATAATGTGATGCAACTATCAATAACACTTAATGATCTCATCTCTCTACAAAACTAGACCTGTCTTCCTGTCCCTGTTACATCATTCTTATCTTCTTCTCAAAAACTAAACCATAAGATAAGTTGTGATTAATATTCCCAATGTTCAGATATAAAATCTTCCATATTGTGTCAGGCTTTATCAGTATTTCACCATCCGTCTACTCATCCATTCATGCATGCATCACATTTCTCCAAAAAATGGAAATTACCCTTGTGAAAAAGAAGTACACTTTAGCATTCTTTTTAAAAGAGTACTTTGTATGGAAATAATATACTTAAAAAAATAAAATAAAATAAAAAGATCGATAAAGATTATATATATATATATATATATATATATATATATAAGTGTGAACTGCATGTAATGTTTTTGAATACTTAATTGCATGTTATTTGTAAAATGTTTGATAGTTCAATTTTATATGAAGTAGGAATTAAGTACATCTTTAAATGTAATTACTTCTATTGTCTTTGAAATATGATTAAATTGTACTGCTGAATGTACTGACAAACATTCATGGTAAACTAAAATATGTCATTTTTTATTGAAATTTGCATCTCATGCATTTAAATATAATTGTAATTACACATTTGCAATAATGACATTGCAATTTAGTACATGTAAAATATATGAACTTGAATGCAATAAACTCTACAGATAAAAATATAATCAAGTACTTTACTTTAGTACATTATTCAATACACAAAAATTAAAAAAGTTGTACTTTGTACTTAAGAAACAATCATGAAAATGTTTTCTCTTTAAGTACACTTAAGTGGCCTTTTATTTAATTTAATCTTTTATTTAATATTATCTGCAAGTACAATATATACTGTGTGTGTGTGTGTGTGTGTGTGTATATATATATATATATATATATATATATATATACATACACACATATATATACACACACACACTATATTAGGGCTGTAAAAGTTTGAGTTTGCCTAATAAATGTGGGTGTACTCTGTGTAAGTAATATGTATATATAAATACATAAATTAATGTATATATTTAAGAGAAATATGTTTTGTACTAAATATTTTTATTTATATATAATATAAATTAGATAAAAATATAAATAAATACAAATAATTCTAAATATTTCTCAAATATATACATGAATGTGTTTGTATTTATATATACATAATAATTACACAGTACACCCAGATATAACTCAAACTTTTATTTTGTATGCAATTAATCGTTTGACAGCCCAAATATATTATATATATATATTAGTTGCAAGAAAAAGTATGTGAGCCACTTATAGAAGTTTTCTCTCAGTCAGTTCCCTTTCGAAAGGGAACTTCTACTCTGCGTTTGCAACGCTATGGGGGAGACGTCACGTGACCCGGTGTTCGAAAGTCAACTATCCAATAACTCCAAATCCTATTGGCCGGCGACAGCCTATGACGTCATACAGGCGCGACCCGGAAGTATAAAAGGGGCGCCTGGGGAAGCAGTCATTATCTCATCGTCTTTCGGGACTGTTTGTGTTCATTGTCGATCGCCAAATAACGAAAGAAATTTCTCTATTATGTCTGAGGACAAGGAGAAGCGTTTCAGGAAGTGTGTGGATCCATGCCCGAGATTTCTGACTCCGGAAGATTCACACACCTTATGCGTCTATTGCCTGGGAGAAGAACACGCACGGATGGTGCTTGAGGGCGCTGTCTGTGTGAATTGTGAGCGTCTTCCGATGAGGACGCTCCGTTCTCGCTTGGCCTTCTTCTCGAGGGATGAAGCGTCAACATCTGCGCCTGGTGGATCCGGCCCTGCTCGTGCTGAGGCAGAGCGGCGGCTGCACTCATGGGGCTCGCAGATGGAGCTCGCTGCCAAGTTTGAGAGAGGTGTTGTGGTCTCTCAGCCCTCGGCGGCGGCTGGCGAGGATGAGCTCCTGGAGGACGACGATGTTCTGTCTCTGACATCATCCGACCCGGGAGCGAGTGTTCTTCTGGCCGATAGCCCCCGTGGCCAGGAGGTGGTAATGGAGGAGGAAGAAGTGGCTTCTTCTTCTTCTTTCTCCAAACCGCCTGGCCCAGCATATGCCGAGTTGCTGGAGGTTGTGGAACGCGCTGCTGGCAGACTGCAGCTGCCGTGGGGGCGCGATAGGAAAGAGCCCGTTCGCGGCAGACTGGACGAACGCTTTCTTTCCGACCACAACCCTGTGACTCCAGTGAGCCTTCCATTCCTTCCGGATCTCCACGTTGAGATCAAGAAGGCATGGAAGAACCCATACTCGGCCAGAATTCATCCACATCAGCGAGGAAATTTCGCTGATGTGGAGGGATTGGGCCAGCATGGGTATGTGTCGCTGCCGCCCATTGACGAGACGTTTGCCAACTATCTCGTCACGGGCAGAGCACCGACTCTAAAAGCTCCGGTTTTGCCGTCCAGACCCCTTAAGCAAACATCCCGTCTGAACGGCAGAGCATATGCTGCTGCGGGTCAGGCTGGTGCGGCTTTACACACGATGGCAGTGTTACAGGCGTACCAGGCTGATCTGTTGAAGGACCTGGATCAGGGGCAAGGTTTGTCCCCTGATGCGGTGGCTGAGCTACGCCGCACCACAGATCTCGCTCTCCGGGCCACCAAACAGACGGCCGCCTCGATTGGGAGATCGATGGCGGCCATGGTGGCCACGGAGAGGCATCTGTGGCTGAACATGGCGGACATCGGGGAGAAAGAGAAGGGCTCTCTTCTCGATGCCCCGGTTTCGCCAACTGAACTTTTTGGCGGCTCCGTTGAGACGGTGGTTGGAAAGTTCAGGGAGGCGAAGGTGCGCTCAGCAGCATATAAAAACTGCATTCCGCTCAGGTCCGATCCTGGGCCCAGAAAGCCGGGAGGCGCTGGCCCGTCTCGAGTCGAGGCTCTGAGGCAGGGCCAGAGGTTTAGCGTCGCCGCTCGAGCGCCTCCTCCATCTCGGAGCAAGTCGCAGAAGCGGCGAGACACGAGGAAGAGGAAAGATGGTGTAAGAGAGATGATTGATCAACGGCGCCAGCAACGCCGCTGATCGATCCCCTCTCCTGGCGAAGATAAAAGTTGCCTTCGCCCCTCTTCCTTGGCCTCCCAGGGCGTTTTTTAATCACTGTGTAGGTTCAGGTAACACCTTTGAACAGTCAGGCTGACGGCCGGGCCCATGATGAATTCTTTTCTGAAGGCCCGCCTTCTGGCTTGATAGTGAAAGGGTTCTTTGGGCTTCTAGTACCATGGATGTTTTGCCTTCCCATGTTAATGTGAAGGAGCAGTCTTGGGTCTTCGAGCCTCGAGAAGGTAAGACAACGTCAAATTTAAATCTCTAAATATTGACTGTGTGTTGTTACCTGTATAATTCCTGAACATGGCATAGTGAATGTAACATTGAGAAATAGTATTTATAGGGGTTTTTTGGGCAAAACTGGAATGTTGAGACTGACTAAGCAGGTCACAGAATGGCTGCTGCTTAGTTTTCTCTCTATGTGGAGTAGCCTCTCGGCTATTTTCAGTATAGTTTGAGTTGGCACTCATTGCTTCAGTTTGTATGTCTACGGCGGCCCTAACCGGCCGCCTGACTTTTCAGCTTTGAGCTTCACTTTATTTTTCTCATCATGAGATTTAGAAGTGGAGATCAGACTGTTTGTTATGGTGCCTGTTGTATATAATAAAGAAGATAGGCCTATAACTTGGCAGCCAAGCTAGAGCTAGGTGATGTGATATATGAATTAACCCCATATGTATTCACTATCCTTTCAGGATTTGTTTCCTAGTTCTGGTTTTCCTCCCGAGGGAGTTGTTAGGCTGTACGCCCAATTATCCCCTTGCTGGTGTAGGTGCAATTTGAGTTTTACAGCTAGGTTGTAGAATGTTTCCTGACTCCCTTATGCTGTTCCTCAGGTGGTAGGCCCTTATCTTTGCGTAGATAAGCTAGGCAGGTGTGTGCTTGGCCCCACTTTCTAGAACTTTCATGCTAAAAGGAATAACTTTCTCCTGAGCCACTTGATAAATTTGTTTTATCAAGTTTGAGTTGACGTTGCTAGTTTTTAGCTCCTGTCCTCTGGGGTTTAAATCAGATTTGAGGATCTGTGTTGGAAGTGTTTTTCTTTTTAAAAATAAAAGCATGTAGATCAAAGTTTGTGTACTTTGGGTTCTAGACTTTTGCCCTACACTGTATGTGAGCCTATGCTGCCACAGGTTGGCACCTGCTCTCATAACAGTAGGCCCTTTGCTGTGAAAGTAGGCCTTTGTTTTGAGTATTTGGTGACTTGTACTCTCCAGTCTGAGGTCCTTGTCACTGGGTGCATCACCTGTTGGATTGCATATTCAGGGTAGTTAGTGCCACTTTGTTGAAAAAAAAAAAAAAAAACTGGTATCTATTGGCTCCCTTTTTTAGTGGTCTGGTTAACGGTTATACTGCTCATAACTCGGATTGTAGGCCTTATGATATTCGGCCTCCTTCTAGTTAGCGGTTGTTCTACTATACTGTTTAACTGATCATAATGTGCTCACATATTTTCACAGGTTTACGCTGCCACAGGCCATGCCGCGTGTCTGTCTGAGGTAGTAGGCTTATATTAGCCTTCCTTAGACCATGTTGGCTTTGTTTGGTTCCCTTTAGTCAAAATGTGTATTTAGGGTACATTGCCTGTTGGAATGTGTAGCCTAGCGCAGGTCGCAGTTAGCTTCCCATAGCTTTTTGGGTTACAGCTGGTTCCCTGTAGCTTGGTTCACTTTAATTCACGAGTTGTAGCCACGTGTTATTGAATTGGCAGGCCCCTTCAGGCCTCCTTTTTAGTTTACGTTTGGCACAATTTGTGTTTTAACCTGTGAGTAGGCTGATCGCCACCTGTTACTGGAATGAAGGCCCCTTTAGGCCTCCTTTTTCTAGTCGACTGGTCGGCAGGATGCCTGGGAAACCATGCCACCATCGGCCACACCCCATCACTGACGGAGAGGCCCTAACAGGCCTGTTCTCTGTGTTTGGCAGTGTTTTTCATGTGTTGATCATGACACTGTTAATACGTGGCCTCTGGGTGGTATGGTTATGGTTACGGTAGCCACTTGCTGATGCCACGTGTTTACTAAGGCAGGCCTACTTCGGCCTCCGGTGTAATATGTGGAGTTCAGTTATATACTCCTCTCGCTGTGAGGGTGACAAGGTGCTTTTTACCGAGTATTTAGAGTGGCTAGCCCCTCAGGTTGGTTTGGCAGCAAAACCTTACTGAAGGTTGTTTTTTACCTAGATCTGCCTCCCTGAGTCCTATTCTAGTTGAGCTAAGGGCCACCTAGCGCCTAGGGTGGATCTTTTGTGCTCCTAGAAACGGCCACAAGACTACGCCGTGTGTATTAGAGGTTGCTAGGCCTACAGGCCGCCTAGTTTTAACACACTGGAGTATGTTTACGTGTATTTCTCTTTGAGATTTATCTTTATACACTTCTGTTGGCCAGAGGCCTAAGTGATAAACCAACCTCCTTCTGTCTGGTTGTTTATCGTCCTTTGGGCCTAAACACTGCCACGAGCTGATGCCACGTGTCTGTTGAGGTTATAGGCCCCTCCAGGCCTTCCTTAATGCGTGCTGGCGTACGCTGTACTCCTCTTGCTTTAGAGAGTAAAAGGTGTTTTTACTGAGTACACTGCTCGGTGGATCGTGTTGGGTGGATTGTCATGTGGGCACTTTGCAGCCTCTTAGGCTGCCATTGAAGTCATCTTTCTACCCCGGAAAGGAAGCCGGGCCACTTTCTGTTTGACTTCTGTTATTCACTTAACTCTATCATGCTGTAGGCCTCTTTCGGCCTCCATGAGTATGTGCCCATCGCATGATCTACCTGTTAGGTGAGTTTCGTACTTCCCTTTTAGGGTTATGTTTGTAATAGTGCTTAGCTCCCTAAGCTGGTCATGGGGTAGGCCTTAATCAGGCCTCCTCTTAAGGATCCAGCATCAGGCTGGTTTGTGTTCCCCTGCATCAGGGTTCTGTAGCACACAGCCTCCTCAGTGCGTTAATTAAGCACTGGGTAGATCCTAGGATGAGTGGATTGTACTCCCCTCAATACGAGGGTTCATAGCACTTAGCTGAGTTCTGCTCTCCAGGATGCCCGTCTCTACGCGTGGGTTTGAGTTTGTTTCTGCCTCTTTGCAGTCACTCTTACTTACTATCTTCTGTGAAGAATGCGTGTTAGGAGGCTCTGTATTCAGACAGGGTTGGCCCAGACTGAGTTTGTCTTAGGTCAGACAAGGTCGGCCTCCCTGGTGGCATTGAGGGTGACTTCGTTCCCCTCTAGTGGCTGGCCGGGGTTCCCTTCGGTTCCCTGGCCACATTCCCTTGAAGGGACCACTGTTTCTTATGGAAAAGTGGGTTCCAGACGCTTTAGCACCTTCTGTAGGGCCTTGGAGGAGGTCCTTCATGGAGTTTAGCTTGGGCTGTTGGCCGAAGGGAATGCTGTCACTGACAGCCTGGTGTGACCCGAGGGAGAGTTGCCAAGCAGTTCCTACTGCTCTGGAGCCTTTGTCTCAGCCATTTTTCTTGGCAGGCATTCTCCTCAAGCATGGCGGCGTGGGTATATCGTTCCCCATAGCGTTGCAAACGCAGAGTAGAAGTTCCCTTTCGAAAGGGAACGTCTCAGGTTACGAATGTAACCAGGGTTCCCTGAGAACAGGGAACGAGACTCTGCGTTTCCTTGCCATACATCGGGCTGCCTGCTGAACAGTCCCTCAAGACGATGGATAATGACTGCTTCCCCAGGCGCCCCTTTTATACTTCCGGGTCGCGCCTGTATGACGTCATAGGCTGTCGCCGGCCAATAGGATTTGGAGTTATTGGATAGTTGACTTTCGAACACCGGGTCACGTGACGTCTCCCCCATAGCGTTGCAAACGCAGAGTCTCGTTCCCTGTTCTCAGGGAACCCTGGTTACATTCGTAACCTGAGACGTTTTCCACCATCTTTTGCATATTTGAACCCTTTACAGCAGTGACGGTACGATTTTGAGATCCGTCTTTTCACACTAAGGACAACTGAGGGACTCAAACACAACTTTTAAAAAAAGGGTTAAACATTCACTGATGCTCCAGAAAAAAAACGTGATGCATTAATAGATGGGGGGTAAAAACATTTGGAATTTGAAGATCAAGTTAAATTGTATTTAATTTGTCTTCCAGGAAACATGCAAGTATCTTCTGTTGCTTCCGAAGGGAAGTACTAAATGAAAAAAAAAAAAAGATTCTCAAGCGAAATAAGAAAAATTTGGACCTCTTGATCCTTTTCAAATGTTTTCACCCCCTGTCTATTAATACATTGTGTTTCCTTCTGAAGCATCAGTGAATGTTTGAACCTTTTTTAATAGTTGTTTTTGAGTCCCTCAGTTGTCCTTCATGTGAAAAGATGGATCTCAAAATCATTCAGTCACTGCTGTAAAGGGTTAAAATATGCAAAAGATGGTGAACAACTGAAGAATTTTTGGGACCTGGAGATATTTTCTGAAGAATAGAGCTCAGTTTAACTGTTCAGAATAAACAAGAGACTCATGAACAACCATCACAAAACAAACAAACAGTCGTAGATCATCCAGGTAACCACACACAGTATTAAGAATCAATGGTTCACATACTTATGAATGGGGTTGTTTTAATAAATTCAGCTATTTTTTTGTCTTGTGGATTATATGTAAACATCTTTTATGTAAAATATCTTACTCAGGACAGTACTAAATAAAAAATAACATGCATTTTGTATGATCTCTCTTATTTTGTTAAAATTTTGCACATTTTCAAAGATTCTGCAAGTGGTTCACATACTTTTTCTTGCAACTGTATATATATATATATATATATATATATATATATAATACGTATATTTATATAGTAAGATTTGAATTACATGACAAGTGCACATTCAATACAACCAGCTTCAATTAAGCAAACCAGCTGCCTTTTTCCATACAAGAAGTGGATAACTGCCAAGCTCCGAAGAGCACAAAAACGCTTGTAAGTATAGATCTTCACCCACTTTCCTGGTATGAGAACAGAATCTTGTATATTTTTTAACATCTGTGTTTCAGGGAAGTTTGGAACGTCATGAGGATGAATTGTTCCTTTAAAGCATCCCTGCGGTCTTGATCAGTCTCACAGCAGGGAAAATGCTAAACTAAGAGTCGATCGTTCCCTGTGTCGTATTTATATGTTATCTCATATGCTTTTTTCATATGTTAAACTCTTTTCCACTTGAGGGAGTAACAGCAGTGAGCAAGTAAAGTGTAAACATCACCACATGAAAGGAGCCGAGCACTGGGTTTGATAACAACGTTGACTAGCTATAGGAAAGAGGGAAAAACATTAAAAACTCATAAAAGCCTTTGGGCTCTAGGGAAAGCAAACACACTACACCATACAGCTCCCTTGCTGATAATGCTGAGAATACTGGCAATATAGTTGCTTTCTCAAAAAGGCAATTACACAACAATCATGCCTAAAATTACTGTTTTACTATATTTAACTAGCAAATATTCTGTAACCCTCTAATGAAGTGAGCACAGTCCCTCTGAAAATGAGAGGAGGGACTTCTTAATAACACTGCAAAAACTAATTAGTTATTTTGCATCCCTAATCCCTTGCCACTTAAAGGAATATTTCACCCAGAAATTAAAATTCTGTCATTACATACTCGCACTACACTGTTTACACTACATGCATGTTGTTCTAAATCCATATGACTTTCTTTCTTTGGAGCACAAAGGGAGAAATTTAGCACAATGTTCTTGCTGCTCCTTTTCATACAATGAAAACATATAGCGATTGGATTGTTTGTTCATTTTTTTTAATGCCATGTCAGCAGCAAGGCTAACTAAAGTAAATAAATGTACAGTTAACATAATTAAAACTATATTAGATATTAATACAAGAAAAAAAAATCGACATTTTATATACATTTGTTAAACATATCTCTGAGTAAAACTTCTAGAACTTATAAAACTTACAGAATTTAATTAAATATTTTCCTATAATAAACAAAACAGGTGAATTGTTTTTTGAACATCCATCCATACTGTCAGAATTAAACCATTCACTAAAATGAATCAAATTTGCACAATACAATTAGACAAAATGACATGAGGGTAGTTTTCATTTTTAGGTGAACTATCACTTAAAGGGTTTCCCAAACTGAGCGTCACAAGGGAATTGCAAGGGGTTTGCGAGTTAAATAAAAAACAAAAACACTTAACTGACATCAGATAACTGTGAACATGCACGGTTAGTAAACTTAAAATCTCAGCTGATACTTTAAGTAAACATTTTCATTTAAAAGGGTGCGACTGGGAATCCCCCTACTATATAAAAATTGTATAATATTTTCTTATATTGATATAGCAGAGTTCTGTAGTAAAAGGCCATCTTGCCAAAAGTCTATAAAGATTTATGAAGTGACCTTAGCACTACCCAGCACTCAATCAATTATATGCCTGGGAGTCTATTCATGTCATTTGTTATATTGTGATAGTAGCAATTAATATGATGGATTTGTGTCTGTTTGCGCATTGAGGAGGAGGAGTGCGACACAGACTTAGAACACATGTCTAGAAATGATCCATAAAATAATAAAAATGGATATGCCGCAGAAGGACAGTTTTACAATGCAGATACACATATGTAGGTGTTGGGTAAGAAAGGCCTTCTGAAGCGAAGCGATGTGTTTATATAAGAAAAATATCCATATTTAACAACTTACGAAGAAAGTGTAACGCCTCTCGCAGTTCAAAATGCTTACACTACGTCCTAGGCTTTCTGTATTTAACTTACTTATTTTTATAAGTTGAATACAGTAAGCGGCCTGGCAGAAACCAGATATTTTACTTTATAACTTGTTAAATATGGATATTTTTCTTACACAAACGCATCGCTTCACTTGTGGAGTACGTTTATAATGGAGGGATGCACTTTCTTGACCTTCATAGTCATTGGCCCTTTTCACTGCCATTATAAAGCTTGGATTCGTCAGGATATTTATTAATATAACACTGATTGTGTTCATCAGAAAGAAGAAAGCCATATACACCTAGGATGGCTTGAGGATGAGTAAATCTTGGGGTAATTTTCATTTGAAAGTAAACTAATTCTTTAAGAGTAATTGCTACAGATTCAGGTAACATTTGTTACCTGTTAGATCTGTCCTCTGCTTTTGACACAACTGATCACAAGATTCTAATCTCCAGATCAATATTTTGTGTGGGCTTGGGGGGAATGGTTTTAAAATGGTTTAAGTCTTTTTTTTAACAAACAGAAAATTCTCAGTTAAAATAGGTAACGTCACTTCTTCTACAGAAAACATGGCCTGTGGAGTGCCACAGGGTTGTGTCTTATCACCAGCTCTTTTCTCATATATTCTTCTGGGTTCTGTTGTTAGGAGACATGGGGTTTCGTTTCATTGCTACGCTGACGACACAGACCTACCCATGGCTCGAAACAATCAAAGTGCTTTAAATTCCCTATTTGCCTGTTTGGATGTTAAAGATTAAATGTTGGCTTTCTAAAAACTTCCTTTTTTGAATGCAGGAAAAACAGCGGTTATTGTTTTTGTCCCCTCTCTTTCCCTGGGAAGTAATAACAAGATCAATCTTGGTTATCTACAACCTTTTGTTTCTCATTTGGGCATGGAGTTTAACAATTCTCTTAAGTTTAATAAACATATTAGCTCTGTGATTGGTTCTAGTTTCTTTCATCTCTGTTTACTTGCTAAAATTAAACCATTTCTATCCGAGAAGTCTCTGGAAGTTGCAATCTTTGCTTTTATTACAGCTAGGCTGGATTATTGCAACTCCATCTACTATGGTATTTCTAAGTCTCAAATTTCTCGTTTACATGTGGTTCAAAATGCAGCTGCACGATTTCTGAAAGAATATAATATACGCATGTCACTCCCCTTTTGAAAGATGTAGTTAATTATAGAATTGAGTTTAAAATCCTATTACTTGTCTATAAATCTTTACATAATCAAACGCCGAGCTATCGGTCTAATTTACTCCACCCTTATAATCCCTCATGAAGCCTAAGGTCTGAAGATCAAAACTTATTACAAATTCCAAGAACTCGCTTAAAGTGTCGGAGTACTAGAGCTTTTTCTGTGGCTGGTCCCACCTTATGGAACAGGCTTCCAAACTACATTAGGGCTTCTTCTACTTTATCTGCATTCAAATCTAATCTTAAAACATCTCCTTTCGTTGGCTTTTAATACATTGTAATGTCCTGTTTTGTTCTTCTGTTTCCCTTTTATCTGATATCTTATGGCCTTTTTATTTGTATTTTACAGCACTTTGGTCAGCTTTGTTGCTGTCATTAAATGTGCTTAAGAAATAAACTGAACTGATGTAGAAAATCTGCTCTTCAAACATCGCTCAAGTGCTACTTTATTCATGAGAAATTAAACTCTATTGACAGCTTGAGACAACTAATACATTTTGATTTGTAACTGAGTGTCAGTTCCAGCCTCTACTAAAAAGACGACTAATTCTGGCATGCCACACAGTGACTCCACAATGAAATCCATGACAATACATGCTGATAAAGATCTGAAAGAAATGTGTTCCATAAGCAAAAAGATACAGGGAACACACACACGTACACTTCTGAAGGACATAATGCAGACAAAAGCAGCACTATAACAATAATACAGGAAAAATGACATTCATAGAGACACAGAGAGATGCTCTCTCAACCACGGCAGAAAGCAAGAAATTGCACACCTCCTGGGTGCCACATCTAAAGAAAGGTTTGTGAGTAGTCTACTTTATCTAGCTGAAAAGAGGCTGAGGCGGCCTGACCCTGACCTACTGTATACACACTGATTTTTCAACATTTGTGGAGAGGGACATTTAGGAGATAAAGCCATCTGAGCCTTTACAGCTGAAGACAATGTCGCAAGGAAACACGTTTCCCATGTTTTGTTAAATAATTCTTGTCATGTCCCTACCTGAGAATGAGCTGACATGATGAATATTCCTCTGACAATTTTGTGAGAATAAATAACAACAATAAAATAGCATCTGTTTGACACTAGATGTATATCAGTGGTGTAGTAATATCACTGGAGCAGAGAGCGTTCAGAAGAGAAATGGAGTGTGTATTTGTAACAGCTGTGCGCAGGGCAAACATTAGCATGTCCACCACTGACTAAAGGGAAGAATAATACTTAATGTAGTGAACTTTATAGGTTTTTTAATTAAAGTTAAGGGAGAATTCAGAATGCAAAAACCTTTAGATTGTTTCTGCAGTTGCTGTTTTCAGCAAACGATAATTTAAACAATAGCTAATTATGCATTTACTGTTAGCAATTTTATGCGGTCTTCTTGTAACCTACACATGTCCATCAACAAGAACAGCAGGGGTTCTAAACTCTGGCCATCAAGGTCCACTTTCCTGCAGTTTAGCTCCAACCTTGATCAAACTTAGCTGCCTGTAATTTCTAGTAATCCTGAAGACATTGATTAGCTGGTTCAGGTGTGTTTGAATAGGGTTGGCGCTAAACTCTGCAGGAAAATGGATCCCAGGGGCCAGAGTTGAGAACCCCAGCTCCTCAAATCCTGCTCTGCCCTGCTCAGGTGTCTAATCAAACTAATCAATGTCTTTGGAGTTACCAGAAAATTACAGGTAAACGAGTTTGATAATGGTTTGAGCTAAACTCTGCATGACAGTAGCCATTAGCTTATGTCCTGTCCTTTCCGCCTTTTATTCCTGTCAACATGGAGTTATTTCTTATGCGTGCTATTTTTATGTAAAGTGTTGCTCTTAATCAAGCAACAGCGTAAATTTGTAGCATATTACTGCTGGAAGGTATGAGGAAAAGACGGGGTGCAGGACGCTGACCTTTTTGGTGTCTGTGCATCTTGGAGCATCTCAGTACTACCCCTTCCTTCTCTGAAGAGCAGAAGCGTGTGGATGAAGGTCCATAGTAATGATATGTAATAAATGTGTGGCCTCTTGACGTGATGACGTAGATGCAAAGTAATCGGTTTAACTCGTTTACATGGCAGAATTTTTATTTTGTTTGGTTTATAGAAAGGTTTATCCCACCCCTCTCAAACCAATTACAATTTCATTCGGTTTGGGCATTTTTATTCCGATTGGGGTGTTTATATGGAGCATTTTCATTCAGATTGGACTTTTAAACTGATTACAATGCTCCATGTAAACGCACCTACTGGCCCTCCAGAGCTGAATTTAGGGAACCCTGCCATAGAGTGTCTCATTTGATCTTGTTGTACTCAAGACCAGCTCATTTCAAATCCGGCACCGTGGCCTAAGTAGGTTGAGTTTGAGTCATGACCAAGACCAGAATAGGGACAAGACAGAGACCCAAAAAGGGTCTGAATCTTTTTGGATATGTGTTATTAAGCGATCTTGCATCCTTGTGTTCTCAGACTACGTCATCATCAGCCATCGAAGTTCAATTCCAATACTTAAGAACGGAAGTACAGAGGATGCATGAAAGTACCCGGATGTGTTCTTGATATCGAGGATTCATTAAATGCAGACTTGAGAGAATCGGACCTTTAGAAATCCCAGAGGATGCTGCGGGTGGACAATATACGGAAGCCTGTAAGCTTTTAACTTATTCTCACTTAAGAGTTTCCCACTGTAAGATCACAAATATATGATGACATTTTTTGTGCATTGGCTGCTACTTATAATATGCTGGGATGGTCAGTTGAGCAACAAGAGTGCAGCTCTTCTCACAAAGATGCTTTCTGTGACCTCACACCTGTCCGAGTTCGTTCTTTCAAGGTAGCCTTGCAAGACCGGTCTCCACAAGAATGCAAGTCTGTTCTTTGTGTTCTTGGAATTGAGAAAGAGCCACATGTCTTCAGATTTACTAGAATCTTACAGGTAAGCAAGTTTGATTAGGATTTGAGCTAAGCTTTGCAGGGCAGTGGCCCTCCATGGTCGGATTTAAGGAACACTGCCGTACAGTCTTCTGTACTTCGTGGACATGGACAAGTGAAGGATATGAGACTAGTTCACATTAAGTGAGCCATTAGGGGTGTCATCAAAGTGAGCAGGACCACGAGGGAAGAAAGTGCCATTTGCTGCTTTCATTCAATCTTTTGTTTATGAGTGTCCCTGCTCCTCCAGCATTTTTTAAAAATTGCATTCTGTGGAATGACTGATGGGAATGTTTGTGTTAGTCTCCCAATGTAGTTGCATACTTTTTAGCCAACAAATAAAATGACTGCCATCATTTACCTGCCATATGCAAGAGCCTTTGACAGTAAGTAAATGCACTCAATAGCCTTTTACTCTAGTTTTCCCCCTACTGATATAAGTAGACTTGATTATAACACTCATCACCTTCTATCTCCCTTCTATTTTCTATCTCTATCGATCCTTTACTCGTGTTTCTACTTATGTGCCAGTGCGGCTTTTAAATCCCTCGTCAGATGTCTTCATTAATATAGCACACATCTTTCAGGGCTTGACATTAACTTTTTTACTTGGTAGCACTGGTGCTCCCAACTTCAAAAAGCTAGGAGCACCAGCAAAAATTTAGGAGCACCATATATATATTTAGGAGCGCCTTTTGCGTCTAAAATATAAGTGATTTAATTTTAACTACTTGTTTATTCAACTGTTGAATGAAGTGTCACATTTTCAAGCATGATGGTGGAAGACAGCACTCTTCTTGGCCGTGTGATGTTACTTAACTGTATACGTTATAAATATACACGTTATATTTAATCGTTATAAAAATCCACATTTTTACCACAGTATGTTAACTGAGTTTCTTTGTGTGTGCTGCGCATAGGCGCTGTGCTCATTTGTTTCCATTTCTCCTCGAGAGGCTGCGCAACCTTGTTACCGTCAGTACATACACATTATATATTATTATTTAGATATTCTCACGTTTTGGCGACTTTTTTTTTTTAAGCGTCCAAGTGTTAATGTCGAGCCCTGCAGTAACTGTTATTTTCATCTTCTCTCTTCAGCTCTTGCGTGCTAGTTAGCTCCCAGTCATGTGAAACCATTGCAGTGAAAGGGAGACTGAATATAAAGAATATAAAGATGAAGTTTAATTAGCTGTGTGATAGAATGGTGGACCGGTCACTGTATCAGTTCACAGCAAGCACATAATTAGCGAACGTTTTGTAGAGAAATGAAAACAGGTCACATCTCAGCAATTATATTCACTCGCACAAATGCTCCCAAATATATTTTGAGATCGCACGCATTAAATTTAGGGAGCATATGCGACTACAACAGTCGCAATTTCTAGCCTTGTCTTTGGGCTTACTGTAATAAAATTAAGTGCGAATGACCCTAAGTGGTAGGTTAATATGGATGTAGAGGTGTAAAATGCTAGTGTAATTTGAAGAGACGTGCCCCTGGTCTAGCCTCTACTTTTAATGTCCATTAGCCGATTTAGAGTGCTGTCTTCAATTATGTTACTCTAGAGTCGCAGTACCGCCCAGAGCTCTGTTAGTATTAGCAAGAGTCACTACTTGGCGTCGCCATCCCTTCTGCCTGCACTGTAGCCCTATAAATTTCATACGGACATATATTTGGCATTTCATAAAATGAAAATAAATGTCAATCTATTACATGGCATGTCATGAACTGCCAATAAAAGCAATTTACAAATGGAAAATTGATTAAATATGATAAGCGCGTTGTTCTTTAAAGCCAATGCAGTGTCTCTGAGGTTGCAAAGGGCCAAATGAAATTCTGGCGGCATATTACACTAACGTGATTTGAGAGCAGGGGAGATCCAATCATGAGTTGTGTGTTGGCAATACCATGGCAGCCGAGATACATAATCCTACAAATGCACAGACAGGCATCATGGGAGGATCTGTTTAGCTTACGGCAAGGCTAGCAAGGGTATTCCCTGAAGGGTATTACCATGCACTGTCAGCACACGGACCCTTTAGCCTCATTTTCAGGATCTTGATTTATTCCTAGAGGACCCAGGAGAGTTGGCTCTGCCTTGTATTATTAATTAATGTTTTTTTTAAATAAAGTTGAGGGGGGTGGGGGTGGGGGTGGGGGGGGGGTAAAGCTTGGTTTCATTTGGCAGGTCCACAGCTGTGATACTATCACTCTCCTACAAGCTCGAGGCACCAAGGTTTATTATAGTCCAATTTAATTAAACCCACACTCTAATTAACATCAAATTAAAGGCAAGGTTTGACCAAAGCATATATATATATATATATATATTGGTATATATTGTGTGATGGTAAAAATGTTCCATTTATGGTGTAGTCGATATTTCCATGTGCCTGTTAGTGGCCATTACATTATTAAAAGCGAGATGGATAAAGAAATAGGGATGTGAAAACAGTGAGCAGGATATGGCAGGATAAATATGAGTAGTTAAAGACACCACACAGGTGGTGGAGTAATAACTTCTGCTAATTATTTGATTTGAGATTATATTTATGTCAAATTATTGCTGTAACTAGCAAAAACTGTTCTCTGTTGTTTTCCTTTATCTCCAGATGTTTGTTAACAAACTAGTTAGAACTATGGTTTTGGGAAACACCAAACTGTTGAATTATCTTGGTAACAATGGAATTTGCCACCATAGCTGGCTAACTATGGGAAAAACACCCCAGATTTGTGACTCATCTGATCAGAATTTACTATTTTTCAATGCTAGATTTATTGTTTAGTGCCCTTTTTTTTTTTTTTTTTTTTTTTTAAATCAATATATATTTTAATCTCAGGAAAGGGTGATGTTATCTTTTTACTATGGAATGTCTCTTAATTTTTGTTTAGAATCTCAGATTTGATCAGACATCATGTTAAGGTGATTAGGAGGGAAATATAGACTGTAAGTCAGTTAGCCACTTAACTAATGCTTATGTGGGACTGAGTAATTGTTTGAATTCACATTTAGTGGAATGGGTTTTTCTTGGATATCCTGTTGTGCCTTTTCCCCTGTTTGATATCTGATTTTCCATTATGTAACGAAAGCATGCTTGTAAAATTTTCAAGACACAAGTCAAATGCAATGTTAGCAGAGATATTTTAGAGGCCAAAGTTTGCAAATACACTAGTGTGGAATGACCTGCCATGCTCTCTCAGAGCAGCTGAGTCTTTATCCATTTTCAAAAAACTGCTAAAGATATACCTTTTTTCTTTTTCGTCAACACTTGTCCCAGTAATATTAGCACCTTTTATTTGTACTTTTCTCAATTTGTGTGCAAAAAAAAAAAAAAAATTTCGCACTACAAACACTTGTGCAAACACTGGTGAAACTGGGACCTGACACAGCACTTGCTTTCTATTGCACTCATGTTGATTTGATTGCTTCTACTATTCTCATTTGTAAGTCGCTTTGGAGAAAAGCGTCTGCTAAATGACTAAATGTAAATGTACTAGAGAGAGGGAATCCCACTAATGTTCTGTTTAGCTGTTAATGTTTCTGTCCATTTGCTGGATTAATAATAACAATAGCTGGTAAAATTATGTTTAGGTTTAACCAGTGACATCCTTTGAAGCCTATAGTTATACATCACAGTACTCAAGAAAATGTAAACACACTCCTCCCAATCTTATCAGAATTGAGCATGCTGGTACAGTTTTTCTTTCCCAGACCCCCCTACAAAATAAGGGAACCCATTTTTACTTAATGGGATCCTGTGCCCCAATACACCTTAGTCAGAGTAGAGCATATTTCATTTTTGACACGAAATGAAAGCGAGGCTGTGAGAGATAGATTGTAATGCTCTTTAACAACATGTCGATTGTTCAGTTGACGAAACGTCTTTCTGAAAATGAAAAAATCAGTAGACAAAAACTTCTGAAACAGTTTTAAAAGTTGTGAGTTATGAAAATTACATGATCTAGAACCTTTATACAGTGCGTGCCGTTGTAAAAACTGTAAGTTTATCCCTTACAGCCTCGTTTTCATTTATGTTACATTCAATATGGCGTCTAACCTGACTAAAGTCTATACTAACGAATGGCTCCGGTTTAATATAAGGTGACACTTATATAAACCTTAATTCTGTATGGTCTATATAAGAAATATGAGACATTCATTAATTTGATTTTTTTGGTTAAGATTTTATTTTTAAATGTCATTTAAATACCTTTCATTTGTAAATTATTTAAACAATATTATATTGTCATTATTATTTTTTTTTTTCCTCCTGAGATTCCCTGCAAAAATAACTGTGATATACTGTATGTCACTACTGTGACACAAAATCACCCATACCATGATATATGTTTTTGGTCATTCCACTGAACCCTTATTATTTAATTTTTAAGTCAATTTTGATTTCTTATAAAGTGTACACAACAAGTGACTTGTTGAGCTAATCCAGAGATTTCCCCCTCTGAGCTGTATAAGCTAGTTTATCAAGGTCGATGCGAGACAAGGAGCTTAAAGAGGAATAATGGGGCTGCAGGGGAAGACTGTGAAGTGGGAGACACAGTGGTGAAGTCAATAAAAGATTTGGCCTGTAAGACTGAAGGCTGTTATTTGTATGGTAATACCAAGTGCCATCGCTAAGCTGTAGGCCACTGCAGTCCCAGTCTACCGGTTTAGATGAACGGCGCCGCTAGTGAAGCACGTTCTGCAAAAAAGGTGTGTAACTGAGCATGATGGAGTGTGTGTATTTCTGTGCAAGGTAACACATTCCTCTCAGGCCAGATGTTGATTTTATCATTTTGTATGTGATTGGATGGTGTTTCTGCAAGGGCTTGACTTTGGAGTAAATCAAAGATAAAGAGTGGCATTCATATTCTCTCTCAATCTTAATGCCTGAAGGTTTATTTTAAGTCCAGCTCAAAGCAAAAGGACCCACACTAGATCTGAAATGCTACAGCTAGTCATGTAATATTTCTGAGTCATGGGTTATTGTCAGAAACAGAAATGCTCTTGGTTTAACAGACTGGTGAGACGGTTTAATTTGGGCCTCCCATTATGTACTCAACACCGTCTGATCGAGGCAAGGTGCATAAAAAAAATAAATAAAAAAAAACAAAAAAAAAAAACAGCCTACTAAAGAATATTATTGTTTAGATCGCTAGAGTGAGTAAATGCTGCTATATTTTTAGTAGCGTAACATTAATTCCACTTTCAGTTTTCGTAATGCTGCTTTTCCTGTAACAAGCTACTTTTCCAACATTAGTGCTATAACGAGACCAAATTAATCTTACATTTTCTGCTCATATTTTATTGCTGTTTTTTTTTCTTTGCTCTTCTTTACACATTCTGCTCTTGCGTTTCCAAATGTTGCAGGTCGAGTTTCATGTAAATTAGTCCGGGCTTAAGCATCACCATTGGTCCACTAGTTCTAGATTGACAGCTCCTCCTCTAGCCAATCAATCGAAAAGAGGGAGATGACATCACTTTAATGCGACTCATGGCTACTGATGCTCACACTCATACAGGGGAAGATAACCGTCACAGCTGGCAATTTCTGAGCTGGGGTAAAATCTTTCTTTCTGTGGCAGGACACCGTTATACTGTATATTTGCCTGCAACTCAACCTGTCACCGGTATATACATCCACCTGGACAATCTTTTATTGTTAAATTCACCATCCTAATGACAACCTGTCACAGTTGTGCCTGTCTGACGATCCATCACTGGTATATTCACCTTTAATGCACCTACCACTGGACCTGCACCGCGAAACGCAACTACCCGGCTCGTCTATACCTGTTATATTACTGTTAGATATTTTTAGTATTCATACAATAATAATAATAATATGCTTGCTTGTTGTCTCTTCAATTCCTGTCTTTTGCACAAGAGAATATATCATATGAAGCCTACCTTACTAATATTTGCTCGTGAATTACAGTTAAAGTAAGATATGCCATCGCAATTGTTTAGATCATGGGTTCCCAAACTGGGGTATGTGAGGTGACGGAGGGGGTATGCGAACATGTATGCTGAGTTTTGCTGTTCATTCAATTCTTCCCCACCTTAAAATAACATTAAAACCGAGCATGTATTTCTAAGCACAATGCCGTAAATACATGACATCTAATCAAAATACCACATCTTTTGCAGTCAAAACTGACTGCATCCATTTCCACATAAGCAGCGTGCAAACGGGTGCCTATAGGTTGCGTGCAGAGTCTGCTGCCTGAGAAAATTGCGCTATATCACTGCCTTTCTCGACAATGTACCTGCAGATTTACTTACTGGCATGAAGAACAAAAATAGCCTGGCACAGAAAGTGCATGGAGATCAATTTAAGATTTAAACTCTTGATACAAAACATACCTTTTGTGAGTTCTTGTTTTTAATGTTGATAATTTACGAGCAAGAATGCAAATCCACATATCCACACGATTGCAATGTGACATTGATTTTATACAACAGTTCAACAAACAAAAAGTAATGTTCTTCACAGTATTGTCAGTATTTGCTCTATTTTGCAATGAAATAATAGTTCCAACGAAAGCCACAGCGGTGTTTCGTGAACGTATCTGCGGCTTTGAATGAATCGTGAGAGTCAATGATTCGTTCATAAATTCAGCCACTTGCTTCGTTACTGAATGAATGAATGAATGAATGAATGACACGATGACTCACGCATTAAGACAGTGACTTACAGCCACCTACTGGCAGTTTTAGTATTTAAAATAACTTTTCACGTTATCATAATTGCGTATTTCTCTGTTGAACATTTTTTATTTATTGAAAACATTATTAATGTTGTAAAGGTATTAATAATGATTAAAAAATGCACTGGTAAGTCAATTTAGGGGGCAAATATTGTCCCTTAATGGAAAAGGTGCAGTCTAAGTGGAAGAGAGTAAATCCGGTATCCGGTAAAAGCCTCAGGGGGTACTCCACTCTAAAAAGTTTGAGAACCACTGGTTTAGATCATTGTATATTACTCGTAATTGTAAACTGTCTGCATATTTTGTAATGTATCGTTTTCCTGTAAACAGATTTATAGATTTTGTCTTCCATGTACAGTATGTCATTGACAAGGGTGTTGGTATTTATGAATTTTATCACATTTTAGCACAGAGATTATAAAATTATAAAGTTAAGCAATAGCCTATCACACCAGCAAGAGTGTTTTCCCCAATATTAGAGCGATTGCAAATGTTTATTGAGCTGTTGTATAAATGAATATAGCAATAAGTTAATTTGGAGTGTTTTTGCATTATTTTGATGAAAGGAGTATCAAACAAAACCACAGAAGAACAGCAGTTTCGTTAATGAATTCCCGATTTGAATGAGACATTTAAATGAATGACTCATAAAGACAGTAACTTTCCGCCACTTACTGGCCATTTACCTTCATATTTATATAACATGGATGGGCAATGTCGGTCCTGGAGTGCAGAGTTTAGCTTCAACCCTAATCAAACACACCTTAACTAGTGTCTTCAGGATTATTAATACTATAGACAGGTGAGTGTTGTTGTGAGTTTTTTTTTAAATTGGGGTTGGAGCTAAACTCTGCAGAACAGCGGCACTCCAGAACTGATGTTGCCTATCCCTGATCTATAATTTTGTTTTTAAAGCTATATTTGAAACATTAATCTTATAGTATTATGCAATTATATAGTTATGTAAATAAACACAATAAGTATGTGAATAAATCACTGCATATCAAAGTCCACCTGGTTTCTGTAACTATCTCCTCTGTAACACTATTGTAGTCAATGCAGAGATGATACATTCAGTTTTAGAATTAATTTACCAGGTTACCTATGATCGTTTAACAACAACAACTAAGAAGTATATTTGCTACAGTAGCCTTAGCATATTAGCATCATGAGGATCAAGTAAGTCTGTGTTGTCAGGTAACGTAATCGACCCTAGCTGTCCTTGTTTGTAGGTAGCCAGCATAACATCTTAACCCGTTTAATCCCAAATTTTTCCCAGACATGAAAATATCCAAATTAGGTGTCATTAGTTGCCCCTTGAAATTTTATTTTTCATGAGTGAAATGAGTGAAAAATTATTTTATGTTCGGCCACAATTGTGACCAGTGGTATAATGTGTAACGTTACGTTATACTGAAAATATAGCCTATCAGCCCAGTTATTTAACACATTTTAAACACTTTCATATAATTTTAGGGTTATTATTAAACTTAAAAACCCTTATACAACAATTATAGGAATACTGAGATAAAAGACAAAAAAAATTAAAAATACAAATACAACCATCTGTTGTTTTTGTTGTGTTGGTTAGCACATTTTTTTGCAGTGAACAATTTCAGTCGTCTATCGGGATCCTTAAGGAATATAATAAAATGATTTCCCCTTTGCTTTCCCCCGCCTGTTCTGGCATCCTGGCGCACAGCAGCTGTCCAGCATGTTGAAATAGTAAGGTTTGTAAGGTTTAAACATGTCTGGTTTTAAATTACTGTTCGACCACTATCGATACCAATGCTATAGCCGCTCTAGTGCTCTTCTGATGGCCTGCCAAAATGGCGGAGTTTAGATTGCATGACGTCAACCTCCGGAGCTCTATAGACCCCTGCGCTCGTTGCCTCGTTGACAGCGATATTACGTATTTATGAATAAACTGTTCGTTTTAAAATCTTCCTGGTCTACTGACATTTGTTAAGACATCTGCTTTAAACATTACAATTCTCATGATAACTTTTGTTAACTTACAATAAGTAAATCCACTTCACCAGGTAATTATTCTTTGACAGCGATGCCATAGAAATATACAGAGCTACCGCAAAAACGGAAGTTCAAAGACAAAATTCTAAAGATGGCGGCGTGCACGTTTCTCTGGCGCATAAGGTCTATAGCGAGTCATAGTGGACGTCAACCATCGCTGCACCTGCGA
Source organism: Elopichthys bambusa (assembly GCA_037101425.1). NCBI lineage: Eukaryota > Metazoa > Chordata > Actinopteri > Cypriniformes > Xenocyprididae > Elopichthys > Elopichthys bambusa. Next base: position 9,732,187 of record CM074435.1, read on the forward strand.
CACTCACAGCGTCCCAACAGAAAGACTGTTGTATGGCGAAACGAAAGAGAGACAATTGTATTGGTGCTGCTAGGTGGAATTATGCAATGGAGGAAAGGCACTATGGCAAGAACTTCTGCCTATATGATGTTTCCTCAAGGTACTACAACGACTGAGTGAAAAAAAGTAAATGCTGGCGAATGATAGCGCAGGCGCTTCAGCAACCCGTTCTGGAATTAGCATTAAGCTAGCACGTCGCTTCTGTAGCCATTATTTGTTTACGCTCTTGTTTCCGTCGCTAGTCAGTCGCTAGTTACACCTTTTCGATGACATCACGCATGTCGTTAAAGATGGTGTGTGTGTGTGTATTATTTTAACATATTAAATTAACATGTTATGTTATTTTGACATTTCTATTCATCAAAGAATCCTGAAAAAATTTACCACAGTTTCCACAGCACATCTGTTTTCAACATTGATAATAATAAGAAATGTTTCTTGATCATCAAATCATAATATTAGAATGATTTCTGTAAGATAATGTGACACTGAAGACGAGTAATGATACTGAAAATTCAGCTTTGACATCACAGGAATAAATGACATTTTACAATATATTAACATATATTAACATAACATTTTAAATTGTAGTAATATTTTCAAAACATCACTGCTTTTACTGTATTTTTGATCAAACAAATTCAACTTTATCCTACCTTTTGGATAAATCTTCCAGTCAGAAACATGTATCATGACTTACAATGCTGTCTACATGTTGAAATATTAAAATACATACTTCACAAAATGTCTCCTTGCTGGTGTAAGGTTTTAAAATAATTTTAAAGACTTTACAGTGTACAGTATCATATTCCAATATATAATCAGACAATAGTCCCATTCATGTCCACAGATCTCTTGGTTAAGCTACGAATATTCACTGACCCTAAAAACGGCCCCGGCGTGGGGGTGTGCAATCTAACATTTGCTATCACAGTGAGTTTTTTAAATGACATTTATTGAAGTTTCTAATTTGATGCTTTTCATATTTCATGCAATTTTCCATTTTCAGAGACCTTCCAAGGCCACGTTAATATCCTGTGGGTGGGTTAACACTGACGTTAAATGTTCCTCACCAAATGAGTAGCAATGAAATTAAATGGGCTGTGAATGATTAGCATTATGTGGACCCAAGACAAACAATGAAATGATTAAAAAACAATAATAAATATGACTCCATTAAATAAAATATAAATGTATTTAGATCTCAAGATACCGTCAGTAACGCTGGTTTTCCATAACGTTCCAGCTGGAGCAGACGAGGCTCTCTCTTGGAGGCCCAGTTCCTGCATTTGCTGCCCAGAAACACATTCTGAGCTCGAGAAAATCATGGCAACTCACATACTGCCATTAACAGAACAGATGTGCTTTTAGTCAAGTATCATGTTAATTACAGCTGGGAATCCATACAAGTCATTAGAGCCACAGTCCTGTTTATCTTTTGAAATGAAATATTTGTCTTTTTTTTTTCTTTTTTTCTTTTTTCCAAACCAACACACTTTCGATTTAACTGATATGCTTAGAGGAAATTGCAGATGCAAATTCTGGTACAACCACAGCTCAGATGACAGCTCTTGAGCCTCCGTTATTGGGGGTGTGAGTTTTTCGGAAGGTAAAGGGGTTGCTTATATGGGATACATGAAGAGGTACTCAAGTAATCTGAACAAACACGCACAGAGTACAGAGAAAGAGTACGCAGCAGGGGAAACATTTCTAAACAAAAGTTCAAAACACAAGTGTGTTTAGCAAGAATCAAGAGGACATAAGTGGCTGACAGTGTTGTTGCATGTTTATGCGTAGGCATACGTGTGTTTACTTGTGTGTGTTTGTGCACTAGAGACTTGCGTAGGAGATTAATAGAAGTGAGAGGTGTGAGACATGTGGGACAAGCTTTGGCTGAGTTGGCTGCTGAATTAACCTGTCTGTCACTTTTAATCGGCGCTGGGCCTTCATTCCCCAGAACTTAGTGTCTTCTGCTCAAACCTAATCAAGTCCCTCTGACACAATGTTTGTCAGGTATTTTCCTCAAATAGCTACCTGCTTCTCCCTTAAGTCTCTGTACCTTCTGTCACTTTCAGAAGAGTAAATGCAGCCTGACATAGTAAAACCACTCCATTTCGTGCCAGACAGCCAATGGGATGCTGCGCTGTAACTGGCATTTGAGGTAATTTTGCTACACTTCGTTCAAGCTGTTTGCCACCTGATGTCACCTGTTGGAGTTTGGGTTCCTTGCCGCTGTCGCCTTTGGCTTGCTTAGTTGGGGACACTTGACAATTGACATTTGATATTCAACAGTGCTTTGATCTGCCTGCATTGACACTATTCCTTACGAGCTGCTGTGCAGCCAAAATAATGTACCAGTTATCACTGTAAAGCTGCTTTGACACAATCTACATTGTAAAAAGCGCTATATAAATAATGGTGACTTGACTTGACTTGACTTGTTCACACAGATGTCAGTATGGCACAATCATGGTAAACTAAGTGTCAATGTATACTGACTTCGGTCCTGTGATGTAAACAAATGCTTTTAGAACGGAGGTTTATTCAAGATTCTTAGAATCACTTCACTCTAATTTATGTCAAGATCAAATGTTAACTGAGCTGTTTAAAAATGAAATTTCCAGCGCTAATCAAGCTAACAAAAATATGTTCTCCAAAAGTTTTGCTAACACTCCCATCAAGTTATGAAAACGTTATTTCTGAACGTTCAAAACATTCAGTTTTTAAATGTTTTTCTTGGTTATGTGAAGGTTAAGGGATTCCATTCCATTTTGCAAACATTACAGGAACGTTACTTTTGAATGTTTTGAAGTAGTAAAATGTGAAATTTTCAATGAAAGTCCAACTAAAACATCCCATAAAAAAAGTTCTATGAACAATGTATAGATGTTTTTGTGCTACTAATGATCTGAGAACATTATTAAAAACCAGATAACTTTAAATTAACGTTCTATTAATGTTACTGGAAGAATGTTTGTTCATAACTTCAAGAGAACCTTGTCAGAATGTTAGTCAAACTTCTGAGAACATTCTCTGTTAGAACCCACTGTAAACCAGATTTATACTTTCTAAATGATAGAAACCTAGAAGGATGAAGAGAAAATATGCAAATCGCACAGAAACCTATTTATAGGGATAATTCACCCCAAAATTAAAATGTAGTTATTACTGTATGACATTCCCTCATTGGTGGAAGATTAAAGAAGATATTTTGAAGAATGCTGGGTTCCTTAATGACGGTGAGGATGACAGAATTTTCAATTATGAAATTATAATTATGTCATTAATTACTCACCCTCATGTCGTTCCAAACCCGTAAGACTTTCGTTCATCTTCGGAACACAAATGAAGATATTTTTATGAAATCTGAGAGCTTTCTGTCCCTCCACAGACAGCTATGCAACTACCAATTTGATGCTTCAAAAAGCGGAAAACTAATCTATATGAATTGAGCGGTTTAGTCCAAATTTTCTGAAGAAACACAATCGCCTTATATGATGAACAGGTTTAACCCTTTGACGCGTACGATCACAGCGGTGTGATTAGAATGTTCAGCGCATCATGTGATCAACTGCCAAATTCAAATATGCTTGCGCGCTTTGGCTGGCGCTAAACCAGAGACAGACGCGCGCAGCGCTTTTCATATCACATATATGCAGTGTTTTCAACCAAATAATGTTTATTTTAGGTTTCAGACATTTAAATACACATGAGTACTAACAAAACAATATATTTAGAGTTTGTAAAATACACAATGATGTCTATAGAAGCGGAAATGACTAATAATAATTCACATGTTGTAAATCCAACAGATCCAATTCTCTGTGCGGCACAAACTAAAATGGCGGCGCCCATTGCGCATGCAGCTCAACTAACGCGATCGTTATAAACATGTTAAAACAGCAAAACATATCCACTTGCACATATTTGACAATTGGAATATCAGATATTTCATGCTATAGTTAACAAATTTGTGAATATTTTGAATAAAAAAGGAAAAATTTTATAATGGCAGATCATAAGTCATACAGTGCTGTGGTGTGTTTATGTGACAAGCGATGACGTGTCACCATGGAAACAATAAAGTGATGCGTTCTAAATAATGGTAGCCTTAAAAAAAACTCACGCTGGGGGTAGTTTAAAATATTTAAAACTTACGTGCGAAAGGGTTAATTTAGGCTTTTATTCACATATAAACATTGATCACCATACATAAAAAGAAGCTCAACCAAACATGCATGACACAAGAACAAACCTCATTGGACACATGAACAAGCTCAAATGTGCTGCATAACACACGAGAATGAACCTCATTGGTTCTTGCGGAAGCTCAAATGTGATGCGTAACACACGAGAATGAACCTCATTGGTTCTTGCGGAAGCTCAAGCATGCTGCGTAACACACGAGAATGAACTTCATTGGTTCTTGCGGAAGCTCAAATGTGATGCGTAACACACGAGAATGAACTTCATTGGTTCTTGCGGAAGCTCAAATGTATTGCGTAACACACGAGAATGAACCTCATTGGTTCTTGCGGAAGCTCAAATGTGATGCGTAACACACGAGAATGAACCTCACTGGTTCTTGCTGAAGCTCAAATGTGATGCGTAACACACGAGAATGAACTTCATTGGTTCTTGCGGAAGCTCAAGCATGCTGCGTAACACACGAAAATGAACTTCATTGGTTCTTGCGGAAGCTCAAATGTGATGCGTAACACACGAGAATGAACCTCACTGGTTCTTGCTGAAGCTCAAATGTGATGCGTAACACACAAGAATGAACCTCACTGGTTCTTGCGGAAGCTCAAATGTGATGCGTAACACAGGAGAATGAACTTCATTGGTTCTTGCGGAAGCTCAAATGTGATGCGTAACACAGGAGAATGAACTTCATTGGTTCTTGCGGAAGCTCAAGCATGCTGCGTAACACGAGAATGAACTTCATTGGTTCTTGCGGAAGCTCAAGCATGCTGCGTAACACACGAGAATGAACTTCATTGGTTCTTGCGGAAGCTCAAGCATGCTGCGTAACACACGAGAATGAACCTCATTGGTTCTTGCTGAAGCTCAAATGTGATGCGTAACACAGGAGAATGAACCTCATTGGTTCTTGCGGAAGCTCAAGCATGCTGCGTAACACACGAGAATGAACCTCACTGGTTCTTGCGGAAGCTCAAATGTGATGCGTAACACAGGAGAATGAACCTCATTGGTTCTTGCGGAAGCTCAAGCATGCTGCGTAACACACGAGAATGAACCTCATTGGTTCTTGCGGAAGCTCAAGCATGCTGCGTAACACACGAGAATGAACCTCATTGGTTCTTGCGGAAGCTCAAGCATGCTGCGTAACACACGAGAATAAACCTCATTGGTTCTTGCTGAAGCTCAAATGTGATGCGTAACACACGAGAATGAACTTCATTGGTTCTTGCGGAAGCTCAAGCATGCTGCGTAACACACGAGAATGAACCTCATTGGTTCTTGCTGAAGCTCAAATGTGATGCGTAACATACGAGAATGAACCTCACTGGTTCTTGTGGAAGCTCAAATGTGATGCGTAACACAGGAGAATGAACTTCATTGGTTCTTGCGGAAGCTCAAGCATGCTGCGTAACACACGAGAATGAACCTCATTGGTTCTTGCGGAAGCTCAAGCATGCTGCGTAACACACGAGAATGAACCTCATTGGTTCTTGCGGAAGCTCAAGCATGCTGCGTAACACAGGAGAATGAACCTCATTGGTTCTTGCGGAAGCTCAAATGTGATGCGTAACACACGAGAATGAACTTCATTGGTTCTTGCGGAAGCTCAAATGTGATGCGTAACACATGAGAATGAACCTCACTGGTTCTTGCTGAAGCTCAAATGTGATGCGTAACACACAAGAATGAACCTCACTGGTTCTTGCGGAAGCTCAAATGTGATGCGTAACACAGGAGAATGAACTTCATTGGTTCTTGCGGAAGCTCAAGCATGCTGCGTAACACACGAGAATGAACCTCATTGGTTCTTGCTGAAGCTCAAATGTGATGCGTAACACAGGAGAATGAACTTCATTGGTTCTTGCGGAAGCTCAAGCATGCTGCGTAACACACGAGAATGAACTTCATTGGTTCTTGCGGAAGCTCAAGCATGCTGTGTAACACACGAGAATGAACTTCATTGGTTCTTGCGGAAGCTCAAGCATGCTGCGTAACACACGAGAATGAACCTCATTGGTTCTTGCTGAAGCTCAAATGTGATGCGTAACACACGAGAATGAACCTCACTGGTTCTTGCGGAAGCTCAAATGTGATGCGTAACACAGGAGAATGAACTTCATTGGTTCTTGCGGAAGCTCAAGCATGCTGCGTAACACACGAGAATGAACTTCATTGGTTCTTGCGGAAGCTCAAGCATGCTGCGTAACACACGAGAATGAACTTCATTGGTTCTTGCGGAAGCTCAAGCATGCTGCGTAACACACGAGAATGAACCTCATTGGTTCTTGCGGAAGCTCAAATGTGATGCGTAACACACGAGAATGAACCTCATTGGTTCTTGCGGAAGCTCAAATGTGATGCGTAACACACGAGAATGAACCTCATTGGTTCTTGCGGAAGCTCAAATGTGATGCGTAACACACGAGAATGAACCTCACTGGTTCTTGCTGAAGCTCAAATGTGATGCGTAACACACGAGAATGAACCTCACTGGTTCTTGCTGAAGCTCAAATGTGATGCGTAACACATGAGAATGAACCTCACTGGTTCTTGCTGAAGCTCAAATGTGATGCGTAACACAGGAGAATGAACCTCACTGGTTCTTGCTGAAGCTCAAAGGTGATGCATAACACAGGAGAATGAACTTCATTGGTTCTTGCGGAAGCTCAAGCATGCTGCGTAACACACGAGAATGAACCTCATTGGTTCTTGCGGAAGCTCAAGCATGCTGCGTAACACACGAGAATGAACCTCATTGGTTCTTGCTGAAGCTCAAAGGTGATGCATAACACAGGAGAATGAACTTCATTGGTTCTTGCGGAAGCTCAAGCATGCTGCGTAACACACGAGAATGAACCTCATTGGTTCTTGCGGAAGCTCAAGCATGCTGCGTAACACACGAGAATGAACCTCATTGGTTCTTGCGGAAGCTCAAATGTGATGCGTAACACACAAGAATGAACCTCACTGGTTCTTGCGGAAGCTCAAATGTGATGCGTAACACAGGAGAATGAACCTCATTGGTTCTTGCGGAAGCTCAAATGTGATGCGTAACACACAAGAATGAACCTCACTGGTTCTTGCGGAAGCTCAAATGTGATGCGTAACACAGGAGAATGAACCTCATTGGTTCTTGCGGAAGCTCAAGCATGCTGCGTAACACACAAGAATGAACTTCATTGGTTCTTGCGGAAGCTCAAATGTGATGCGTAACACACGAGAATGAACTTCATTGGTTCTTGTGGAAGCTCAAATGTATTGCGTAACACACGAGAATGAACCTCATTGGTTCTTGCGGAAGCTCAAATGTGATGCGTAACACACGAGAATGAACCTCATTGGTTCTTGCGGAAGCTCAAATGTGATGCGTAACACGCGAGAATGAACTTCATTGGTTCTTGCGGAAGCTCAAATGTATTGCGTAACACACGAGAATGAACCTCATTGGTTCTTGCGGAAGCTCAAATGTGATGCGTAACACACGAGAATGAACTTCATTGGTTCTTGCGGAAGCTCAAATGTGATGCATATATGAATAAAAGCCTAAATTCAATCTGTTCATCAAGCAATCGAGTCTCTTCAGACAATTTGGACTAAACCACTCAATTCATATGGATTCATTTTACGATCTCTTTATAAACTTTTTGAAGCGTCACAGTTTCAGTTGCATAGCTGTCTATGGAGGGACAGAAAGCTCTCAGATTTCATCAAAAATATCTTCATTTGTGTTCCAAAAAATGAACGAAAGTCTTACAGATTTGGAACGATATGAGAGTGAGTAATTAATGACTGAATTTTCATTTTTGGGTGAACTAACCCTTTAGAAAGAGGATAATTTCACAAAATAATATCATCTCCATCAAGCACACTGTTTCTCCAACCACCACAGGACACCATCACATGGATCACAGGGAATCCCTTGAATTGTGGTAGACCACTGTGTGTTGTCTATCTAGATAACCAGACATGATTTTGTTATACATGTATGGAGATGATAGTGACAGCACACAGTGAGGAACACCATGGCACGGGGAGGAGGAATTACTGCCTCTGACACACACACACTCATACTTGTATATGTGGTTTACGGGGACTCATAGACGTAATGGTTTTTATACTGTACAAACTGTTTATTTTATCCCTCTACACTACACCTACCCCTAAACCTACCAGTTTACCTACCACAGAAAATTGTCTGCATTTTTTGAATAAAAGTTTAGTATGTTGTTTTTTTAAGCCATTTGGTTTACGAGGACACAGTGTCCTCAAAAAACCATGTTTACATTGTAATACCTATATGTCATTATACTTATATGTCCTCATAAACCATGTATACAAGAACACACACACACACATTGAGTTTTTATGTTTTATGGGGATATTCTATAGACATAATGATTTTTATATTGTACAAACTACATATTCTATCCCCAACCCTAAATCTACACCTAAACACAATACTCACAGAAAACTTTTGCATTTTTACATTTTCAAAAAACTTCATTTAGTATGATTTATAAGCTGTTTTCCTCACAGGGATCAAAAGTCCATTTTGTACCCCGTTTACCAGGAACACACACACACTCTCTTATTAAATATTATATAATTATAGTAATAGTATCATGTTGTTGTTGTTGCTGTAGTTGTTATATTCAAACTGACTGGATTCCTAAAAACACCAGTATAAATACACTATCACACCTAAAAAGAGGCCAAAGATTTTTAGTGAATAACGATGTACATTTTGGTCTGTTTCTCACACAAAACTTGTAGCTTGGCTTCAGAAGACTTGAAATAGTACATAAGTAATAATGATTACTCTTGTGATGATTTCTTTCCTTGGATCGTCATAGTTATATATGTGGTGCTCTGAATTATTTATTTTGTAAATTCATGTCCCAGTTACACTTAATGTTGTCACATTTTCCTGGTTAAATAAACATTACATCAAAAAAATTTAATTTGGTATTTTTACATTAACTATGTAATTAATGTTCTATTTATTAAAACCAAGTATAAATCTCATAAATTGAGATTTTTTTATGCATTTTACATCTATTCCAACGTTATTTCACGGCCAATTCGTACGTATTTTACGAGGTAGCTAATTCGTACAAATTCATATGATTTGTAGGTTTATGGGTGGGGTTAGGTGTAGGATATTCATAGAAATTCATACGAATTTGGCAACTTGTAAAATACGTACGATTTAGCAAAAAATGTATGAATTCGTACAAATTAGCCACCTCGTAAAATACATACGAATTTCCGGGAGATCGGGTTGCAATTAAAGGCAGTAACAATTTAAACAATATATTTTACTTGTGAACTGATGTTCAGATGTTCTTTTTAACAGTCAACTTAATTTCATTAATCATAAAGCTCGGTAAACACTGGTGCACTGTAAAAAATAAAAACTCATGATTTGTTATCACAACATTTTTTCTTTTGTCAAATGAACTTAGATAATTAATGTGGTTCAGATAACATAATATTTAGTTTCTGTTGATTAAACTAAGCGCCTTCATTGTATTAACTCAAATTTTTAGTTTCAATTAACTCAATTTTAAAGCAACCATGTAACTTACTTACTTTTTAATTAGTCTTCCCATTAACACCATCTTTTTGTTCATTCGGACCGATTCGTGAACGCGCACGAAAACAAGAGGTGGGATTTATGAGTGTTACTTTAAAAAAACAAGTGATTTAATGTCACATTTTGTAATATTTGCATTGTTTTATTTTTGTAATATAGATTATTTTCTCATCTAATTCTTTTAGGAGGCACTGAAACATATGGATGGAAAAGAGCAGATGATGATTTTTCTGATTCTTTTATGCTGCAATAATAATGATGAAAGTAAATAATGACAGAATGTGGATTCCTTTAATGCCCACATTCTTTTTACATTGGCATAAAGTGATTTGCCTACTTGGACTTTGCCTTTACCTTTCTGAGATCCTCCCATTTAATTCAGAGCCGAAGGAGCCAGACATCCTTATGTGAGTCCTCAGGGAGCCAGGTTGAGCAGGTTAATGTTTCACACACACAGAATTGGATTGTAAGCTTTATGCAGTGACAGTGTTCAGTGGGTTGTCTGTACAGGAAACAAGCTTCTCTATCTTTATCAGCTGCTGTACTACAAAACGCATCCACAGGGAGAGCAACAAACCACAGCAATTGCCACCACCGCACGCTCTCTGATAGGCAAATAACATAATCAATCCCCAGTAGGTGAGAGTGATTAGATATGATTTCAGTAATGAGATCCCTTTGAAACTGTCAAATGGAGGCTGTTTCAAATGAGGAATTATCACCTGGAGTAGCTGCACCATTTTACGAAGACACATCCCCTACTTTTAACCCCCTTACGAATGTGCGCTTGCCAATTAGTACATTTTAAACGCCCACTCAGGAAGACCAGAAGCGAGGGAGAAAACTCATTCTTATCTTTCTAAAGGACTTAAGTGTTTTGGTCCTCATTCCTCACCTAGCAACGGAGTGTGAAACATACAATGCGGATTTTTATGTTCCACCGTCTGGCTAAATGGCATATTTAGCTCACGTGAACATTTAGGTGCCGTGGCTCTCACAATATACCACAATATCACAGGTAAATTGACATTTAAGAAAGCATTGAATACTCTTTAGATTTGCTACAGTTAATTAAGTTAAGTGATTGATAAGTGATTGAAATAGGCCTATCTATATATTAGGACTGTCAAAATAATGTTTGTTTCTGTGATTAATATTTTCTGTTTAACGCATTAAAAATATTTAATGGGGCTACAGGAATAAGAATTTTCATGTATTAATCGCGTTCGAAAAGCACGCAGCACACATATTCGTCTAAACGTCCCTCTCAGCAGAGTGGACGGCGTCTGGATGTTTGTTTAAAATATCGCTGTAATGGTATTTCCAACTTATTTTTACTTCTAAGCGAAGAAGGAAAAATAACTTCCCGAAAGCGTGCCAGTACTGAACTAAGTTCTCTTTTGCATCTCGTCAGGCTTGAACAGACGAGCACACAAAATTATGTAAAAATGCCAGTTTTGGCGATTATCCTCATAAACACACTCTTAAATAAGTTAAGAAATCTTAAATGAATGTAAACAGAAAAACGGATGAGTGTCGGGTGCATCATGTGCAATTTTAAAGTGACAGCAGCCTAATATACCTGCTGCAGTCTGTTGATCAAAGAAAAGAGAAAATCACTCACTGCTTTTGACTGAATAACTTTTGTAGCTTTATTAAGGATTAATCTATGTTTTAGAAGACAATGCAGTGTTACTTTACATTTTATTACTTTATTCAATTTCTGTAGATTTTCTTACCTGAATATTACTGTTACAACTACTTGAAAAACTTAAAGCACTGTTTATTTCATTTGTATCTTTGTTCTTTTGTATTTGTGCTATTACTTGTAATTTGTTTATTTGGTCTTGTCTTTAAAAATGTTTGAATGTAATATTAGTAGTAATAATAGTAGTTTTTGTTGTGCAATATAAATTGGAATTGAGAATTTTACTGGTATGTAAAATGTTGCCGTTGAATAGCTATAATTACTCATTTCATCCTCAGAAATTGAGAGAGAGAGAGAGAGAGAGAAAGATAGAAACATTTATAGAGACATCTATAGCAGTGTTGGTATTGGTGATACTGGCCTTAATTTATAGTATACAAAAAGATGCCATTAAACAAATATTTTAAATATACCATCTTCATGTTTCTACATTAATTTAGAGACCCAGCAATGCATGGCACTGTAAACTGCTAGAGTGAACTGAATAAACAGGCAGTAATATCATCAGAGGTGTGCAAAACATCATCACGTTAGATATTAGATACATGATACAAGCATGCACAAACCGTTCAAACAGTTCCTCCTTTTCTGTATTTGCTGTATGTAAAATGGCTGTTGAAGTCAAAGAGATCAAAATGTGACCAGGCTGCGTAAAAGACTGCATTAAACAACTACGCAAGCCAGGATAAACACACAGACTGCCTTGCTAGACAGCATTTGTGGGCATCACAAGATGCTTAATAAGTTTAAAGACACAGCCAGAATGTATAATACATACTCACACTGATACAAGTAGGCTGTAACAGTCTACTGGTAATCTTAATAATTATAATATTAACTACTAATACTCTTTCTAATACTAATGACATTACTAAAGCTAGTACCAGTATTGCATTCCAATGACCCTATTAATACCAATAGCTACTACTGATATAACCAATACTGTACCAATACTCTAATACTAATATGGCTATTACTAATATTAGTAATACTAGTAGGCTACAGTGCCCATAATTCTAGAGTAATTCCTTGTGCAGTGCTCATATGCAGTTATTTCAACTGAAAGCGTGTGTCATTGCTAAAGCACGTATGTAAACATAAGCTGAAGAGTTGAAGTTGCTCTACCTGTCGTCCGTCTGCCAGTCCCCGAGCAACAGGTCTCGGAACCGGTACCGCGGCGGCAGCGGCAGAACCTCCTTCTCTAGCTCCACCATAGTCGGAACAGGGCACAAATCAGCAAGGGGTGGAAATTAAAACGGCTTCGCCCTCGTTTATCCCTCCGCTGTGATTGTTTCAGGTCGCTCACATATATAAAGTGTTGTCATCACTCAGTAACAGAGACGCGGATCCACTATCACAGCAGCGGCTGAGCAACTGGTGCCTCCCCGAGCTCACAAAACACTGACACAAGACAGAGCGCCTGCTTGGACATCCTGCTCTACTGCTGACACAAGCTGTTTCACATCACCTGTAACAGTTGCCAGTTATTGCTGCAGTGCATTATTTCACCATTGACCCGTATTGATTGAAGCATGTGCTATTTGAGGGGTAGGCAAGTTCATTTATAATCCATCTACTTGCAAGCCGCATGAAGTAATTTCGTCTGATGCATTGTTGTAAAATGCATGAGATGGCGACAAGTCCACGCACTTACTTGAACTCCGTTTATATGCCTGCTTTGTCAATCAAAGCTCACTGTCAGTCAAAAAGCAGTAATGTAGGTAATGAAAACCCCCCCTTCTGCCATAAATGATTTATTTCACATCAGCTTTACCAAAAATAGTGCAGCAAATGTATACCCAGTCAAATGTGATAGATTTGCAAATAAGCCGCGTGAAATGTGCAGAAAGTGATGGGGAACACCTGTTGCGATGTTTGACATGCTTTATCCGCATGCATATGCAGTTAGCATAATAATGCAATCAAAGTCAAATTTCCACGCTGGAGTCAAATTAATTGTGTTGTCACATTCGATTTCTCCACTGGAACAGAATCGAGTCTCCAGTTGCAGCTCTGCTGCTGTCAATAATAATCCATTCCACAGTGAGATCTTGAGCGCTCTGCCCCCTAGTGGCTGCCTGTGGGAGAAGCCCAATAAATCTTCCCTGTTTAGCGACTGAAAGGTTTTATATATAACCTTAACCTTTAAAGGTTTTGATGGTCTTTTTCCAGGCACATCTGTTCAGCTGAAGCATTAGAGCGATTCGCACCATGGCTTTAATGATGTGGAATGCCATTAAAACACAGTAAAGATCATTTAATGCTAAGGTGATGTAATAATTTTTTTTTTTTTAAAAGAGCTGTTTTGAACTATCCATTGCAAAAATCCATAAAAGAAAATGTATCGCAGTTTCCACAGAAATATAAAGCAAAACAATTGTTTTGATAATCCTAGCCATCCTAGGTGTATATGACTTTCTTCTTTCTGATGGACACAATCTGAGTTATATTAATAAATATCCTGATGCATCCAAGCTTTATAATGGCAGCGAACAGGGGTCATGAGTACGAACCTAAACAGCAACATAGTGTGGCCCCGATCCAGCACACATCTGGTACATTTGGATTACATGCGGAGCAGATGTGGGCCGAATCTAGGCAGACACTATGGTGCTGTCAGGAAAGCTCAAGAAAGTTCATCCATCCATCATAACCGTACTCCACGCGGTTCCAGGGGGGTTAAAAAAAGGCCTTCTGAAGCAATGTGATGCGTTTGTGTAAGAAAAATATCCATATTTAACAAGTTATAAAGTAAAATATCCAGCTTCCGCCAAACCGCATTCAACTTACGGGAAAAACTCAGTTACGTGACGTCAGTTACACTTTTTCGTAAGTTGAATAAGAAGGCATAGGATGTAGCGCAAGCGTTTTGAACTGCGAGAGTTTTACACTTTCTTCATAAGTTAAATACGGAAGTCTGGCAGAAGCTAGATATTTTACTTTAGAACTTGATAAATATGAATATTTTTCTTGAACAAATGCATTGCTTTGCTTCAGAAGGCCTTTATTAACCCCCCGGAGCCGTGTGGAGTACGTTTATAATAGATGGATGCACTTTCTTGAGCTTCATACTCGTTGGTCCCGTTCACTGCCAGCTTGGGGTAATTTTTATTTTAAAGTGAACTAATCCTTTAAAAGGATTTAAAATCCTTTATTTTAAATTGTAATAATATTTCATATTACTGTTTTTACTGTGTTTTTGATCAAACAAATGCAGCATAAGAGACTTTCGAAAAACATTAAACTTACCAGTCCCAGATGTATGAACTGTACACACACACACACACACACACACACACACGTACCATGGTATTTATGGTTGAACAAACAAGATTATATTGATATAATGAATGATAAAGAATAAACTTAATATTAACATTTGTTCTTTCACCTGTTGTTATATTGAAATATAAAAGGTACAATTAAAAATTATAAATTCCAAAAAAAGATTCAATCAAAAGATATGCTGTTTAAAATGAAGACAAAAATATAGAAAAGAACAAAACAAAACAAAAACATTTATGTCCTATAAAAAAATCCGTCAACATTCCCATATCATTATGACTAAAGTGTTGATGCAAATGAAAATTATAATGTCTTTATTTACAAAACAGAGATATTTTACTTTACATGTTAAAAATGTTTATATTTAAAAAAGAAACACCAAAAAAATCAAATCCATTACAAAACAGCAAGTCTTTTTCTTCTCTTAAAATGCAGCCCTTATCATGTTCCTGATGTTGGCTTCAGTTGAAGGTGATGTTGACTGACTGCAGTGCCTCTATAGCCCAGCTGGGGTACTGCTCACTGGACGGGAACATCCTCTTCATGAACGCCTTCACAAACTCAGGAAACCTCTGATCTATGATGCTCTGACGCACTGAGCGCATGAGGGTGAGCTAATGTAGACAGGAGGAAATAGATACGGTATTCAAAAAAACATGTAGTACATTTGTCACCCTGGTTGATAATTACCTGGTAAGAGATGTTATGGATGGTGATGTGATGCATGGCTGCAGTGTCGCTCTTGAACAGGGCGTGAAGGTAAGCCCGACTGTGTCTGCCATTGTTGAGACAAAGAAAAAAGGATTCACAATCATCTTAAGGTTTTGAATAGAAAGATTTTGTATGGAATAAGGATCATTTCTGGATCAAGATGGTCTGAAATGGTGGGGGGTGGGGGGTACAGCAAAGTCCTCTAAGTACAACAAACAGATGAACAGATGAACAGCAGCATACTAATCCAATAATTTATGCAGTTAAATTCCAGACAGATGTCCCTACCTCCTGCAGGTGGGACACTGGCAGTCAGGATCAATCGGCTGAAAGTCTTTAGCATATTGTTTCTGTTTGAGCTGCAGAGATCCCCAAGGAACTAAAGCGGATCCAAATCTCTGAAACAATCAGACATTGCTTCATTAAAATTGACAAGATTATTGTAAACATTTATCCTGGATTTATCCAAGTATTTCTGCACAGTTCTAAAGCCTTAAAGAGAACCTATTATGCCCTTGATTTTGAGTCTTGATTTTGTTTTTTTGGGCCATGTTTACACCTGGTATTAAGATGCGTTTCTGTCAATCGAATCACAAGTGGACAATGCTAAATACAGGTCTAAAATGTTTTGAGCTTGTCCACTTTCGACCACTTCCAGAGGTAGTCGAAAACGCAAACGCATATTTTTGTAGAAGCTCATGTGGTCAAACAGCCACTAAAGACCGCCTACTCTCCATCTACTGACTGAATGTGTAAACATTATGGGAAGCGCTCTAGCCAGACGTAATTTCAACTTTGTCAGCTGAAGACCCAAGTTTGGTTTGAAGACGAAAAACGTACCAAGCACAATGTTCTCTCACCATTCTTGATTTCTAACACACACTCACAGCGTTCGGCCGGTCTTGTGTCTGTCAGAGCAGAAACGAAAGCTGATGCTCTCCGTATGTTTTTCCATTGTCTCCTTTTATGTTCATATGTAAATTGCGTGAGCTTATTTTGACCAATAGATTGAAAGAACTGAAAATCCCCATTCATTTACCCACCCATAGACCCTCCCCTCGAAGAAATCAGGACAGAAGTGGTTAAAAGTGGACAAAAGAGGAGATGGATTAAAACACCAGGTGTAAACGGGTATGCGTCTCCCTCGTCTACTTGTGATCTGATCGACCACATCTTAATACCAGGTGTAAACAGATCATCCTTGAATCTTCAAAAACACATTTTTTTTGTCACATATTTGACATTGTTGCAGCACCTCTCTTCCCAGTCTGTCAGTAATGCTCAATTTAATTCCTGTCTCTATGAAGCCCCTCCTTCTGAAAAGCACTATGTGCTCTGATTGGTCGGTTGGACCAGTGTGTTGTGATTGGTCAACCGCTTTGAGATTGTTTCAGTAATGTCACCATTGCAATAACAACAACATTAACAACAAGGTTCAACACACTACTAACTCAACTCAACCAGGCCTCGCTCCTTTTATTTTGCATATGCCTTGGGCGGGAATTATTTAACTGAGGGATATTGTGAGGTGTTCGTTCCCGAAAGAAAACTCTAGACTACAATCAAGGCGTTTCAGGGAGTTCAGAAACCGTGAATAACTGTCTCTGGAGAGACATCGTGCTTTGTAACATTGCAGACCTTTGTCATAGCTAAAACAAATTATATCTGTATATATATCTTAATATTTATTATATGTAAGCTCTCTCTCTCCTACAAAAGCAAACCAAGGCAGAGAAAGAGAGAGAGTTTAGCCTTAAGGTCAACAGAAATCCAGCACTTACTGCTGTTCGCGTTGGGAAAACACAGTCAAACATGTCACAGCCCAAGGCAACACAGACCACCAGATCTAGTGCATAGCTAAAACACAGTAAAAGAGACAATCAACAACCAATTCTCACAAATACTGAAAAGTGTAACACCAGTAAACGAAAGCACAAGCACAATGTCTTACCCGACTCCCATGAGGTAGCGGGGCTTTTCTCTGGGGAGGTGGTCTGTGCTGAGAGTCACCATCTTCCAGAAGTCGTCCTTTTCCTCTCCCCCACTCAACCCACCAATGGCGAAGCCCGGCACATCACGCTTTGTCATTTCTGAGAGAAGAAACGAAAAGGGAAAACTCTAGCCAGGTTGAGTGTAAATATGTTTAATGCTTCAGGTTGGCATTTGTCAAATTCATAGTATGATGAACAACATCTGTGGTTACTCTGCTGGATCATGTGAGAAACTGAGGAGAAGTGACTCTGAAACCACCTGTGACACCAGCTGGTAAAAAGTCATTCAGAAAATGGTTCAGAAAATAAAGGTTGTTCTGAGAAATATCTTTTTTTTTTTTTTTTTTTAAAAAAGATGCTTGGTTTGATATTTTTTCTCGTAGGTAATGACACTGAGTGTCCAAATCCTTTTCAGGCTCACTACTGTTCAAAAGTTTCAGGGTCGGTAAGATTTTTTTGAAAGAGTCTCTTTTGCTCACCAAGGCTACATTTCTTACTACAAAATACTACAGCTACAAAATACTGTAAAAACAGTAATATTTTGAAATTAATAAAATTAAGGAACACTCCACTTTTTTTGAAAATAGGCTCATTTTCCAACTCCCCTAGAGTTAAACATTTGAGTTTTACCGTTTTCGAATCCATTCAGCCGATCTCCGGGTCTGGCGGTACCACTTTTAGCATAGCTTAGCATAGTTAATTGAATCTGATTAGACCGTTAGCATGTTTCTCAAAAAAAACCAAAGAGTTTCGATATTTTTCCTATTTAAAACTTGACTCCTCTGTAGTTACATCGTGTACTAAGACAGACGGAAAATGAAAAGATGCGATTTTCTAGGCCGATATGGCTAGGAACTTTACTCTCATTCTGGCGTAATAATCAAGGAACTTTGCTGCCGTACCATGGGTGCAGCAGGCGCAATGATATTACGCAGCGCCTGCGACCCCCTGCTTGAGACATTTGTGAGACACACTGCGTAATATCATTGCGCCTGAATATCGAAACTATTTGGTCATTTTTGAGCGACATGCTAACGGTCTAATCAGATTCAATGAACTATGCTAAGCTATGCTAAAAGTGGTACCGCCAGACCCGGAGATCGGCTGAATGGATTCGAAAACGGTAAAACTCAAATGTTTAACTCTAGGGGAGTTGGAAAATGAGCCTACTTTTTAAAAAAACAGTGGAGTGTTCCTTTAAAGTCCCCCTGTAGTCAATAATTTTATCCCTTAAAAGTCATCTTTGATCACCAAAATTTATCATAAAAATTTACATATATAAACGTTTTTTTTTCCTGTGAAAAAAACCTTGCCGTAAACTAGCTTGAATGTAACTCTACACCCTTGCTTCATTTAGTATACACAGAAATATGAATATGCTAATTAGCCCTGCCTCCACTCACTCGCACAAGCTCAGCCGAGATCCACTCGCTCAACTTACTGAGGTAAATGCCGCACAATGGAATCGCTTTTTACAACGTCGGACACATAGCGTTCATTAATATGATTAGCGTTTTGCTTGACTACTTTATCAAACAGCTAATAATGTGTTGCTAATGTTACACAAACCATGTTCACATTCACGAGTCAGACAGCTGCCTTCTAACAATCAGTATCCTTATAAACGCTTTGAACAACTCAGAACGTCAGTGGAGAAAGGCATATAGTTCATCATAACATCATAATACACCCGCTATATTGTTAAATCTACCCGATTTTTCACATCAACAGAAAAATATACTGGGATAATCTGGCTTCTTTTGAGACTCCGTTGCGCAGTCAGTTAATGATATGCTAATTAAAGCCCGCCGGCACATTGACATAATTGGTTACAAAGTAGTTTGTGACGTCACAGACACCAACTGTCTTTAGATCACTGCAATTTTAAAGAGAAAATACTGACTTATGAATTTGCACATGGTTTGTCTTAAGGCATAGTTAAAACACCACATAGACATATAAACAACATTAAAAACTTGCCTTTCACCACAGGGGGACTTTTAAATAATATTTTTCTACGTTAATATCTTTTTAAGTGTAATTTATTCCTGTGATCAAAGCTGAATTTATTTATCATCATTACTCCAGTCTTCAGTGTCACACTGTTTGTATGCAAATTTTGCGATATTGCATTAAAAAACATTGGACGGAAATGGCAAGATGTGCATAAATGCATAAACATAAAAATGCGCATAACCCATCTCAAATGTTGGTTTGGTCATTCTGAAATGCCTGAGCCAAAAATAACATGACAGCATTTATGTGTTTCAGCTGCACATTTATGATTATCAACTTGGAAACACTGCTTTATTCGCAAATGTTTTATGTGATATTCTAATTTTGCACTTAGGTTAAATTCGCAACTTTGAATGGAGACATAGATAATGTTGAAAACCATTGTGCTGCTTAATATTTTTTTCATGATTCTTTTATGATTTTTTTTTTTCATGATTCTTTGATGAATAGAAAATTCAAAAGTACAGCATTTTTTTTAATAGAAATATTTTAGAAAATAATAGAAAATGACTTTACTGTCACTTTTGATCACAATAAAAGTGATTAAAAGCTGAATAAAAGTGTTTATTTTTATTAAAACATTTCTTACTGACCCCAAACTTTTGTATGTTAATAGCATTTTAATATGGTTTTTAGGATGTGCTGTCGCACTAATGCCGCTCAATCATGACAGACACACTGTTGCAGTCCTGCAGCGCTCACCATCTAAACAGGCCTTGCGCAGTTTGGCATCGAGCCCCCCTTGAATAATGGCGAACAGGTTCTGTCGGTCTGGATTCTTATTTGCCGTGATGCAGCGGTCCAGCCAGCGCACAGAGCGGTGCATGGCCTCCTCCACCCGTGGGCCTTTCACCGTACTGCTGACCACGTCATCCAGCTGCATCATGATGTCTGAACCTGCACACAAAGATTTCAACAAGCATTTGTTAAATATTCTGAACTGATTGAGAGACAATGGTCTGCAACAGGACTCATCAGTGTCATCACATACATTTTTATACTATTTTATATATTAGTTTTTATTAATATTTCAAATTCGTTTTTTTATATTTATATTTTCTGTCTTCAAATTAAATTAAAAAGGGCAACATGTTGCCTTGAAATATAAAAGCTGAAATATAAAAGTTCATGATTTTTTTTTTTTTTTGTATTTTATTCTATTTCACCACAAAAATTCTGTCATCATTTACTCACTCTCATGTCGTTCCAATCCTATAAGACTTTTGTTTACATTTGGAACACAAATTAAGATCTTTTTAATGAAATCTGAGAGATTTCCGTCCCTCCATTGAAAGTCTGTTTACCCAAAACTCTGATACTTCAAAATATTCATAAAGAGATTGTAAAATAAATCCACTTGAATCGAGCGGTTTAATCCAAGTCTTCTGAAGAGACATGGTCACTTTATATGATAAAGATTTCATTTAGGCTTTTATTCGCATATATAAACACTGATCAGCGAACATACATAAATCACATCAAATATGGTAAACGGACCAAAACGGGTCAATCATAACAACATTGACACCCTCATGTTGTGATCGTTGACCATATTTGGTCCGTTTACCATATTAATGATGACCGACCATATTAATGTGTAAATGATGACAGAATTTTTATTTTTAGGTGCACTAACTTTATAATGTCACCTTTATTATTATATAAGTAATGATTTTTTTTAATGGTTTTAGTATTAAGTATAATAACCCTGTGACTTGTACCGAGGCTATTCTGTATTGCGATGGATTGCTCAGGGGTGAGCAGGATTTCCTTTCCGTCATAAGGGGAACGAAACGTGACGCCCTCTTCCGTCACCTCAGACAGCTCCACTAGAGACACCATCTGGAACCCGCCACTGTCCTATTAAAAGAAATTTGGGGGTGAAATGCAAAACACACTTTAATTTGCTCATAATATACATTGCATATAAAAAGCATATTTTCTCAAAGAATCTAAAAAAACGGTTCGTTCAAAGATTCAGTCTCTGTAAACCTCCGAGATTGGTCTACTCTGCTCTGATTGGTCATATGACCCAGTCTGTTGTAATTGGTCTACTCTGCTCCGATTGGTCATATGGCCCAGTCTGTTGTGATTGGTTGACCGCTTACAATGCGTGTTGGAGATGAAATGCCCATCACCATATTTGAATTTCTGCTTCCTCAGCACTTGATACACAGTGATATGAACAGTAATGATGGTGTAGATTGTGAGTCCTCATCCTTTGGAAGTGCATGCAATGTGGATTTGCTTTCGCAAAGCAGAAAACAGCATCAGAACTAAACTCTTCCAGGCTCCAGCTACAAATACAGTGTTTGAGGGTCAAAGTAGATGTTGTTTCGTGGGCAGCCAATGAAGACCACAGGCTGGCATTATTCAAATGTGTTACAAACCTACGTAGAAACTAAGACTGATTACTGAAGACTCGTTTCAGGTAGTTCTTAATCGGTTCTTTCTTTTAGGAGACTACAACTTTATTTGCCATGCACTTTGTAAAAGGTCTGCAAAGTTTTAAAAATCAATCACAAACAGCTTTATTACACACTACATGAAAGGTAATATACAAAAAAGCATAATATGGTAATTTTAATATATATATATATATATATATATATATATAAAAAAAAATCGAATCTAAATTAAAATGTTTAAAAACACATAAAATCAAGATATAAATTGCAACAATATTTCTTTTTTTCCACCCTCAATAAATTGTACTTATTGAAGAACAATCAGTTCTTGCAATTACTGGAATCACAAAATAAATCATTGTTAATTCATTTAATATATCAATACTCCCAGTTTCTGTTAATTAAAAAGAGTGTCTGAAAACAAGCAGCTTTGTCAAAATTTCATTAGAAATATGGGAACCAGTGTAGCCTTTAAAAAACATTTTAAAAAGCCTTTAAAAAAGCCTTGGAAGAAGTGGGGCCTTAAAATATTGCATTGGACACAACATTGTATGTATAATGTAATGTGCCAATATTTGGAAGAGATTTGTTTATATATGATATATATGATATAGATTTTTATATATGATTTATTAGTATGCAAATATTTCCAATAAAACCTTGAAATGGACACACTTATGTTTCATGCTGGCTTAAAAGTATTTTATACAACACATATGTAGCTTATGAAATATTTTTGGAGCAGGGCAAAACTCTAATAATTTATATTCACTATAAAAACTTGTTGGCGCTCTGACAAATTGCTTTTGTTCCTTTATTGTAAGTCGCTTTGAATAAAAACATCTGCTAAACACATAAATGTAAATGCAAAAACTGACAAAACTTTTAAGACTTTAATGTCTGCATTAGAAAGAGAATAAAACAAACTTTTGTTTGTTTTACTACTACTCTTACTAGTTTGTTTGTTTTATTACTACTCTTATTAGTTCTTCTGGTGTTTCAGAATAATTTGAGAATACAAATAATTACCGTTAAAAGATTTCTATTCCACTTCATAAATCCGTGCAATCCATTGGCTTTCTCTATTAATTCAGGACCCTGTTTGGACACATACAATAACAGTTAAATAAGTCTTAAACAGTGCTTTGGTTCTGATGAAACAATCAAACAATTTGAAGTATTTCCTCTCACATACCGGTCTCATGCCCAGATGATACGTGTTACCCAGACATATCTGGCAGTCCAGATCCTCCAGCTGGTCCACAGTGATGCCTTTCAGGGTACCCTGAGTGCCCACGGGCATGAACACCGGGGTGTTTACAGCGCAGTGGGGGAGAGTAAGAGTGCATGCCCTCGCCTTGCTCACGGGACACTCCGCCACGATACGAAGAGCGAGAGGAGCAGCAGAGAATACAGCCTTTACTGATGCCATACTGTCTTTACACTCATGTGTGCTCTTGTGTATGGGCGCAGCCATTTTGAATAGCGATTCATAAAAAAAAAAAAAAAAAAAAAAAAAAAAAAAAAAGATCCGACTCAAAACAAAAGCGATTCATCTAAAAGAGCCTGCTCAAATGAGCGATTCGCACATGAATCAGCAAACCGTATTTTTCACATGAGTCTGATAAATTCAAATTATAGATAGTTTGTTCAGTAGTTTGTTTATAAGTTGAATTGTGGCTGGAACAAACTGAACCGGGACACAATAAATCAACGTTGTTATAAACACGTTGTTAATAAAACTTAAACAAAACAGGTTGTTAATGAAACTTATAAACTTATAAAAGCGTTATAAACGGCAAGTGTGGCTACATGACTTTATTGGTACGTTAGTCACGCCAGGGGCCACGTAATGACGTAAAATAATCAATGAATTGTTGTTTTGTTGAACCGATTCGCTGTTTAAAAGAACCGATTCGCGGAAATGAGTCAGTAAGTTTATCTGAAACCAGATCAGAATCCTAAAATAAGTATTTATTTGCATTATTGTGTGAATTCCGCTTAAATTTGTGATCACATTTTTTCTACTAGTGGATATATAACAAACTGGAGACCCCAAACAATGTATTAATGATGTTCTCATTTTTTAATAATTCTCAATAATTTTGATTATTAAAATTCTAATATGGTTAATTTATTCATGGCAATCTTACAGTAATTGTATTTTCATTATTTAATAAAATAAGAATTATTGTTTTATTGTACAGTATTGCAACGTTGGCTTTTCCTAGTATTTTCACTGAGACTAAATTGACATTTGAGCTGTCCAATAGCACTCCTCCGCCGTTTGAGTTAGAAACGAAGATCGAGCCAATCAAAACACAGAAAGCACAAGGAAGCGCTCTTTCGGACTAATCGGATAGCACGACATCGGTTGACAGGAGGCGGGACTTGCGTCACCGGTGGAGGTCGGATGTCGCCTGACCGGATGATAGCGAGAAGTTTTGTTTTGTGAGTTTACGAATGATTGATCCTCAGATCACAACAAGGATCTTAACGAATGCGTCCTAATACGCGTTATCTACCTGTCAGCGAGTGATTTATGAGTTATTTGTCTTTGACAGCCTGATCTGGAAGCGTTTGAAGGCTGGAAACTGAACACTTGAAAGTAACCCGAGCGCCGTGCTGTCGCGAGCCCGTTCCTGCGCGCTGAGAGACGGTCAGAAACCATGGGCAACCGGGGGATGGAGGATTTGATCCCCCTGATCAATAAACTCCAAGATGCTTTCAGTTCCATTGGCCAAAGTTGTAACTTGGATCTGCCGCAGATAGCCGTGGTCGGAGGACAGAGCGCCGGAAAAAGCTCCGTGCTGGAAAATTTCGTCGGCAGGTTGGTTACTATGTTACCCGTTTCTGTTTTGGGTTGACTTCGATCGCATGCAAAAGCTTAGCTCGCTACATTTATCAATATCTAACTTAATAAGAAGATACACGTCTCATTTGTTACTTTCCAGCTGCGTTTTTATACTCGATGCACTTGGATAGGGTGTCATTCACAAACGTGAGTTACGCAGTTGACGTAAGCCGACTCTCGCCTCCATTCATTGCAATGAAATGGGCGTAAGTGGGAGCTGAGCGCAAAATGGGGAAGTCGGCGGCACAGTGCACTGCACACACACAATCACAGATGAAGTTATAGTCCTAGTGTCCTTGAAAGTTCAATAATGGCTAAAAAGGGGAAATCAAAACCGCTTATATATTCATTGCCGTGTCTTAAGCCGTAAAAGTCATTTCCTCGTTCAGAGTGCTAATGTGTTTACACGTATTCTACGACACTGACACTTCTCTGGACATTGACGTCATGCTTTTGTGTATATGCCCTTATAAAAACTCTTAACATGGTTGAGTAATTCTTTCAGGAGGTAATAACATTGTATTTTAATATATAATATGATACTAAATTGTTACTATATATTGTGATATTTGCGTAATACTCCTAGGTGCCTCAGTGAATAGAGTGGTGCCATGGTATATGTCCAAAAAAGAAGTACCACGTTCAATTTTTTGTTTTTTATTTTGTTAGTACAACGATTTTTTCCCCATTGTGAGATTATTTTCACTAGAAATAAGCACATTTAACTCAAGTTGTCATTACTTTAAAACATCAGAATGTTTACTTATTAAAACCACACCAAAAAACTCATTCTCATGGCTGTAATACGGAAATCATATTGATATTTTATTCAAAGTAATTGCAAAATAATTGCATACATAGCCTATTTAAGGACCACTGCCGAACATAACGAATTATGTTCTTTTTTTTAAATAATAATGGTCATAATTCTCATCACTGCAATGTGGAAATTACATTTATATCTTTTTTAAATTGCAGTTTAAATAGAAATACACAGAAGTGTATTGCAATAATAAATCTAATTTTAAAAAACTTCAAAATAGCCTTTAATGCATAATGCATCATTGTAATGTTTACTTTTGAATGTTTTATAAATTATTAGATTCTCATTATTGTAATACACTTTTATTTTTTTCTATTTGTATCTATTTGCAATTTAAATAAAACATCAGCATTGTTTTCACTTTACAGTAATGAAGAGGTGGTTTTTAAGTGCTGCAACAATGGCCATTATCAACTGAAAAAGTATCACGATTCATTAAAAATTAAAATGGTTCTAAAAAATGCTTCACTCCTACTAGCTATATAGCTGCATACTATGACAATTCAGATTTATAAAAGGGGATACAGATTATTTAAAGTATATGAAGTATCCAGGTACTGTAGTATCTTTGCATTATGTGTACAGGAGAGAGTGATTTCCCCCGTCTTGTTCCACCTGACCTTGAGTTTTCTGTAACGCAGGTTGGTGTAACCACCTGTTTTGAAGTATTCATAGGTCACTGCCACACCTGTATCAGACAGCAGGCTCCAGCACTGACAGGCCTCTAAATAAAAAAAAAAAAACGTACTAAATTAGTCCTGTCGACTTTCATCTGGGAGAGGAAGGCATATAGAAGATGTTTGTTACTGTCAATATTCCTTTTGCATTATGAGCTGCAGCTTCCCAGATTCATTTCCTCCCACATTCTTCTTGATGCGACTGCTCTGTCTCCGGTCCAATTTGAATGAATTTTGTCTTGATGATGTTTAGCAGAGGATGGAGTATGAATCAGACTAATTGGCTAAAATTTAGTTTCCATTTCCCATAGATACAGATATTCATCACTTGAGAGCTTGTAAATGCACATATCCATTTTCTTTATCATTGAAACTGATTAGTCGTGAAAGACTGATATGTTGGCCAGAATATTTATCAGTTTTGAGATTATTAGCATAGAAGAAAATTGCAATATACGTAAAAATGCAGAGTGAAGAGTGTGTGATAAAAGCAGGTTTTATCTGATATCCTTGCAAAATAAGCTACAGCATTAACATCCCTAGAGGTCTCTCAAGTTTTCCTGGTGGCAAAGGATGCATAGCAACATTACCTTGGATTTTTTTTTTTTTTTGGATCAGGTTGGACAGGTTTGTCCATTACAGGATTAACAATCAGTTTTGGAACTAATATTCCATTTGTAGCTAATATTTTTGTGGTAATTTGTTCACTTTCTTATGACATTGCAAGGTAGTGTGTTTAAACCCATTAACTTTGTTGTGGCTGGAAATGTATGGAATTACACTTGTAATTTGGAATTATTTATGAAGTATGAAAATGAATTTGGAACACTTCACATTCACAGTGGATTAGAGCTGCACGGTTAGCTAATCGTTAAAAGATTGTGATCTCGATTCAAACACCCATGTGATCTTATTTGTAAATGACAACAATTTGCCTGTCTATTAATCCTTTGACAAAATCATGTGCCGAATTCTGACCCCCACCAAATTATTACCCCCCTAGTATTGGTAGGTTTAGGATTAGGTGTGGGGGAGGGGTTAGGCAATCAGGTAGCAACTTCAACAAGGGGGGTAATAATTTGGCAGGGAGTCGAAATTCGGCACAACACCAGAACATTCAGAACTGTGTCTGCTCTGCCGCTGAGTCAGAGAGAGCTGTTATCATGTTTAGGTATGAAACGGCTTTACAAACAGTCTTTTGACCATACAGTATCATTATTTCTGTCTTATAATAATTCAAATGTTCACAGAAGTACTGGGATAAAAGTTTATAGTTCAGATATAAACACTGATGTCTACAGTAGTGATCAAGGTAGCGACAAGTGACTTTTAAAAATGTATTTATCATTGAATCATTCATTTAAGGGATTTGTTCAAAAACGCTGATTCATCCAGTAATGAAACAAGTTAAGTCTATAGGCTTGTTCGAGATGCATCGGCACTGCACAGACCGATTGGCGTATGACATTAAAGTACAGTGAGAGCGATTTAAAATCATAAGGAATTGAATGCTCTCCAAATGCTCTCGCGGTACTTTGATGTCATAAGCCGATCGGTCTGCGCAGCGCAGACGCGTTTTGAACAAGCCTATTATGAGTGAGTCACTGAATCATTCATTCAAGAGATTTATTCAAAAACGCTGATTCATTCAGTAATAAAACAAGTGAAGTATTTTTTGAGAGAATCATTGAGTCATTGAATCATTCATTCAAACCAATTTTTTTTTTAAATATTTGTTCTAATTAATTAAACATTTAATTAAATTAAATAGACTGCAGCAATCAATATTTTGTCAGAACCTCTAGTAATTTACATGTATATTTTATTTAGTTGTCTGTTTAGAATCGTGGGAGAATCATGATCTGTTATTTGAAACAACAACAAAAAACATGATTCTCAATTTATCCTTTACAATGGACCCTTTTCACAGACTCTGATAATGCATTTCCACAGTTATTAACATCACAAGTCTAAGTCAATATCTTAATATTTTCTTTAAAAAGTACATTCATAACACTACACTTTGTGTTTTATTACCTTGGCATTAAATGACAGAAAACTAGTTAACGCTATTGTATTGTGTGAGTGTGATCTTTCTCTCTCGTTGTTTCTCTCTCTCTCTCTTTTAGAAAGTCATAAAAATGCTAATGTGGATTTTTTTTTTTTTTTTGCTTTTGCTTTTGGAGCAAATGAAGATGCAAACATTATATTTGTAATAGTTTCTGTTCACACTATAGAAGTTCACCCAATGACAACTTCCGCTTCTGAGAATCCTGGAAATGTGAAAAATGGATAGTATAAAACGACACCAACAAAAACCTTTGAACTGTTGAAGCCAACATGACTTATTAGCCTATATATGTATTAGCCTATTGTTGTTACCCAGTAGTATTTTATTTCCCTATCTAAGATGTGTATGGCATTTGTGTATGGGGTCATCTTACTTCATTACCATCACAAATCTCTGAAGGTCATGTGACTGTTACATAACAGTTCCTTCTGTTTTATCACAACTAAGGGCCTGATTGCATAGATGAATCATTGTTTGATATACATGCATGTCACACCCACAAGCCAGCCTATGTAGGATACATGTCCTGAAAGAGACTTTCCATTAACATCCACTGTCCTCCTTAATATACAGGATTCATATGGCCATGGGAAAACTAGGAAATATCATGGAATATTAAGGTTTTCCAAGCATGAAAAAATTACAAAACATGCTTAATGTTTATATTTCATTAGTTGGTGTAGAACCAGACTTGTTTGTAAGGCATAGTGATCAGTCTTTTGGGCAAATTTTGAATTAAACTGACACACAAATTGGTCTGAATTGTTTATTAATGAATTTTAATGATTTTTAAATAACCTTCAGAATTCACAAACAGTCAGAGAAAATGGATGAAAAATTCATTGGTAAAATGTGTTCACACTTTTATTGGTTCTTTTGATCTGTACCAAAAAAGTAAATGAAGCATTTAGTCCTGGTTCGCTTAGCATTCACACTCTCATTTTTAACACCAAACCTAAAGATACAAAACAAAAAACTACTTTTATGATGTGTGTTTTGAGACAGAACTTGCATCCAAAACAATGTTGTGAGCTGAGCTAAATACGCTCATTGTATGTGTGTACTTACAATGGTATTTTTACCAGCTGAGAACTCAGGAAGAGCTTTGAAAATGTGACAAGAAATCAAAACGGCAGCAAGAATTCCTCTGTTGCACACAAACGAAGATCTGCTGCAAGGGGATGGTGTTTCCAACAGGGGAGTTTTGGAAGTTTCAATAACCTTCTGGGGGCTTTTAGATCAATTTTGTCGCTATAAGTTTAGTAAAACACGTATGCTTATAGAAATAACGTGTGTGTGTGTGTGATTGCAGTGGTTGTGATGAAGGCAGGGTTGGGCCGTCCTCCAGGGAGGCAAAATGGAGTCACACCATTATTGTTTACCTGACACCTGTCTGCTCATCAGGAATTTCTGGAAGCTCTCGTTTCTAATCACAGACTTAGTAAAACAACTAATGATCATCCATATTGTCTGAAAGACTCTTTTGATTGAAATGATGTTTGCATGGCACTCATGTGTATGTTCTAGTGCTGCTGTGAGAGTTTAGTAGACTTAATTGGTCATTGTTTATGAGTCTTTAGTTGTAAGACTATAAGGCTCAGAGGAATAGTTTCCTGGAATGGGCTTTGTCTCACAGGTGGTGTTATTTGAATTCACTCGCTCCAGTTTATTGAGTTTGTTCAGAGCGTGGGCTGTTTCATGGATTTAACTTCATTACTTGAAGTAGAAACACTGAACCCTGAAAATTAGTTAAAAAAAAAAAAAAAAAAAACATTTCTGATAACATCTTATTGTATCTCAACACTTGCTTTCTCATGACTCCACAATAAGGATTTAATTGACTATTTCTAGTCAGCATTTTTAGTGTTATTATTTATTATCCCCCAAAGAGGCAAGTTAAAAGTAGTCAATTTTTTAAACCCATCTTGCGACTTCTTTTCTATTCAGATACACTTGCTCTACCTGTTTTTGAAGCATCTTATTTGTACTTCCCCCTAAGAAACAATTTAGGTGAACCCAAGGCCAGTCTAATTATACAGTGCTTCTTTAAGACCCATTAGTCGACTAGTATGTTTTTAATTTTTTTTTACTTTTTAGTTTTGGTGCAATTAATTATGGAAAAAAATACATCGCATTTAGTTTAGTTACAAACATGATGCAGGGCAACAGCTGACTGTGTGATGAATTAGAATGCAGTTGAAATGCCACTAAAATTCAAGATATTAGGGCAAAAAAGCCCCTGTATGGGGTTTTGCATTATATTTATATCATATGATATAGTTTAGCAATTTAAAATGAGCAAAAGTGCTGATTTTTCTTGCATATCTGCATGATTGCTAATGTGATATTGATTTTATACAACAGTTCAGTAAAAAAGAAATTAATATTATGATACATTTTAGACACAATATTGTCTGTTTTTGCTCTATTTCACAATGGAAATTGTTTCAAACAAAGCCAAGTCTTTGATCAACACACAGTGGTATTTCATTACTGAATGAATCTGCAGTTTAATGAATCGAGTGAGTCATTGATTCAGTGACCCATTCATAAAGAGGGTCACTTGATTTTTTTGAATGAACCAGCCATTTGAATGAATTGGTTGAATGTATGATTCAATGACTCACTCATTAAGACAGTGATTTGCCACCACCTACTGGTGGTTTAATATTTAGAGTATCATTTCATTTTTCATTCATATTCATGCCACCTCTGAGCTACATTAAACAGTCTGGGAAAATATGCCTAAATGCCACTTCAGACACAGCTTCTAAAAAAGAACACATTGGCCACATTGTAGCCTTTAAAGTTGTCAAACAGGCTGCATTTACACAAATTCACAGATCTATTTTAGCATATCAGATGTTTTGTTCCGTCCGCAAGATATAACTGACTGTGTTTATATTAATTTCTTATCATAGAAGCATTTGGAAATGCAAGTGTACGTTATGACTAGAATTCATTGGCCCAATACAGGCAAGTGACCATTCTGTCAGCTGACTCAACTCTTTCACACTGGCCCCCATCCTTATTATAGAGCCTTCTGAATGTGTAGACAGGAAAAGAGAGCTCAGTTGGGACACTGTATTTGAATAAATGGTCACAGGAGCGCAGTTGAGTCTGATAAACAATGTCTATTCAAATATAATAATAAAAACTGCATGGCATGTTATGAGCACAGTGTTACCTTAGTGCTCTAGCACGCTCTCTGACCTTCTGTCGGGCCTTTATCCACCATACTAACATTTAGACAGCTGGGAATTAACAAACAAAAGCACTATTCATCTCACAGACACAATCAGAGCTCAGTAAACATTAGTAAGTTGCACATATTAATTAGCCTAATCCATGCCGCATCTGCCGTTAAAACATGCCAAGTAGAATGAGACTGACGTTGAGATTGTTGGTCAGATTTCATCTTGCTAAACTGGATTTTCAAGATCTTTCTCCAGATTTGGTGGTTTAAACTGACTTAATCCAATTGCAGGCCAGCGCCTCCATCATGGCCGTTTATTGCAGGGCTGATGTCATTGTTCTGCGTGACTTCTGCTATCTGGCTCTGCCGGCTGCTTTAGGTGGGGCTGTTGTTCATTTTGCTGTGTTCACTATGGGAGGAGTATAAAATATAAAACTGGAGCGAGAACACAGCGTGAACCTTGTGAAAGGCAGGCAGGCAGATAATGCCACGAGCTGTTTTGTGAAATTGAACCCATCAGTTATTAATTATGAATTGGATGAGACAAAGGAAGTTGATGCTTTTGTTGTTTCATATGTTGTTTATTGTGCAGCACTTCCACAAAAAGTCAAAAAATAAATAAAAAATTACCATTGAGAACTGATTCAGAACCCTATAGTGATGTACTCTAAAAAATAATGTAACAACAGTTTGCATCAATTTTTTTGAGTTATGACAACTTTGAGTGAATTACGTTCGACCAACAAGCTACACTGAGTTAGAGGAACTTAATTTGTAGCATAAACACATTTGTAGTTTAAACAGGTCAAAGTTTGAACTAATTCTTATATACTTGCAATAGCATATTGTATATGACAATTTACTTTAAACTTTGACCTATAGAGGGCAGTAATACACTTAGCAGCATCTACACTGCTGGAATTCTACAAGAAGAAGAGGAAGAAGAGCGCTAGTGCAAGACGATTGTTTGTGGTTAAAACGTATATAATATTTTATTTTATTATTTTAGAAAATCGCTAGATAAGACCCTTATTCCCCATCTTGGATTGTGTATAGTGCTTTGAAGCTGCACAGAAATTGCAATTTAGACCTTCAACCCGTTGAACCCCACTGAAGTCCACTGTACAAAGAAAACCCTGGAATGTTTTACTCAAAAACCTTAGTTTCTTTTTGACTGAAAAAAGAAAGACATGAACATCTTGGATGACATGGAGGTGAGTAAATTATCATGAAATTTGATTTCAGAAGTGAACTAATCCTTTAATTTCAACATGTATTCTACTTATCTATTCCTATGCAAAGCATGCTGGGAACTAGAAATCCACTGCCTAATTCCCGAAGTTATCAAGACAATTTCATTAAGTTACTACAATCTGATGTTTTTTTTTTTTTTTTAAAAGAAATTACAGACGATTTTAAGTTGATGTAATGATCAACATTATTATGAAAACAGACCTCTACAAAATAAATGTTTGCAACATAAAAGGTTTAAATAAAGCTATAAATTAGAATTTTTAACTTGCGACCATGCATTTAAGTTCTGGTAACAGGTCCCCTGAATTACTTTTTAGAGTGATCAGTTTCGGAAAATACCATGGTACTATGATCATGTCCAAAAATATGGACTTTATATGACCCTTTCCCCCCTCTCATTGTTGTTTAGAATTAAACAGCCTGCTTGTGGTACTGTATCTTTAAGACTTGCATTTGTAAATGCAAATTGATTGGTTGATTGGCTGATCTCTGTTGACACATGATGAAAACACTGCATATATGCATTGATCATTCAGATTGGGTTGGATTGGTTTCCTTGAATCCTTGGATTCCCTGCATTTAAAAAAAGAATTACAGGGACCCAAACATTTTAAATTCTGTCACTCACTCTAATGTCGTTCTAAACCTGTATAACTTTCTTTCTTCTTTGGAACATAAAAAGTTATCATTAGTTGCAGCTAGAGCTGGGTGAATCAGTGTTTTTTTTTGTGTGTGTGTGTGTGTGTTTTTTTTAACAAATCTCTTGAATGAAGGATTCAATAACAAATACATTTTTTATCAGTCACTTGTCGCCACCTAGTGGTGTACGAATGTAATTGATACAATCATTATTTGAAGCGCCAAGTTACTTTCAAAAGGGGATTTGCTCTATTTCGATCATTACCGTAGACATCAGTGTTTATGTCTGAACTATAAACATTTATCCCAGTATTTCTGTGATGAGTTATTGTAATTATTGTAAACAAATAACAACACTGTGTGGTTGAAAAGACTGTGAATCTGTTTCATACCTATTCATGACAGTTGCTCTCTCTGGATCAGCGGACACAGATCTAAATGTTCCGCTATAATTTTGTCAAAGGTTTTAATAGAGAGCTGAATCGTTGTCATTTAGGAATAAGGTCACAAGGGTGTTTGAATCAAGATCGCGATCATTTAATAATTAATGCAGCTCTATTGCAGCCATACTTTGTGGTGCGGGAAGTCAAACTAACTTGGCTTATGTATAAAGGTTGTTAAAATATTCTGACTGCAGCTCACATTAATGTGTTTCCTACTCTCTCGCAGATATAGCTTAGCTTTCCTTTCATCAGGCTTTTAATTCATCTCTTGGAATATATAAAGGCAAATAAGGCCAGATTGGTTCCCTCTGATCAGAGAGCATACACAGAAGGAAACTGATAGTTTGGTCCATAATTCATGGAGGTCCAGCTCTAAAGCCCTTGATTCCACTGTGTACTCGCTCTTATGAATATTTAACATAGTTCCTAGTTTAACTGTAGCATTTGTTGTAATAAGACCATAACCATGAATGGCTGTGAATGGCTCCACATTACTGTGTTTAGGTTAAGGTAACTATGGTTTCTAGCAAAAGTATGTTATAATAAATATTCCGTATACTCGGATCCATAACTTCCTGGGCAGCGCTCCAGCATGTAGCGCATCAGCTGACCTGAGTTCATGTCCCTGCTCGTGGTCCTTTGCCAATACTGTGCTCCTGTATAAAGGCCCGTTCACATCAGGAATGATAACTATAAAGATAATTACGATAACTATATTTGCGTCCACATCAACGAACGATAACGGTCTGTTTATTTTAAGCTTGTGCACTTCAGTTTCAAAGTGTGTACTACATGTTTTTGCTGTTCTTTTACACGGTTTTAACCAGTAGATGTCCTCAGCATGCTGTTTTGAGTGAACAGCTAGTGTAATCGATCTAATCTAACAGTGAATTTAGCTGACGAAGTCAATATAGTGTAATAAAAACAACGTCTAGTCCTTTTCACTGCAACTTCAAAGGAAGCAAGACAGTGTTCTCGAAACTAGAGCTGAGGTATTTTTATGTTACACTGTTTGCTAGCCTGACATAACGATCTCATCATTAATACTTCTCACCATTTTTTTCAGAGGGTATGGCCGATTGTTTTCCATATATCCATTTTCTTTAAAGTATCCTTGAAAAGGGGGTTTGACTTGTCAAACTGAGGTGGCTTTTTCTGAGCCTCTGCGATTAACTTCTCCGCAATACCGTCTGCCATTTTAAATGTGCGAGCTCTTAAATTAGAATGGATTCTGATTGGCTGTCAGGGTTTCATCGTTCAACAGCTGAAAAAAAAAATCATCCTGACAGTGATCCCAGCGATATGGTTTCTCTATATCGTTACCGTTATAGCTGTGGCGTGGACAGTGCTATTCTCTTATATTTAGAATGATTTTTAGAACTATATCTTTATCGTTATCTTTATAGTTATTGTACTTGATGTGAATGGGCCTTAATGGGTTAAATGGCCAGACTCCACAATACATTACAGATCTTCTTCTCCACCGGAAATGTTTTAGGCCCCTAAGGTCCTCAAACAGGTTGATGCTGACTGTGCCACAGTCTTTTGTTTCGGTTGCTGCTCCACGACTGTGGAATGATTTGCCGATATGTAGGCTGTCTTCCGATGTTGATAGTTTTAAGTCCTCACTGAAGACATATCTTATCTATCAATGTAATTTTGTTAATTAGTGTGTTTTCCTATCCGTTTATGTATTTCATTGTAGTGTATTTTCTTGTGTTGTTAAATTGTACAGCACTTTGGTCAGCAGGAGCTGTTTTAAATGTGCTTTAGAAAAAAAAAATGTTGTCACAGAGACAGATGTGATTACTCAGCACATCTATTTCAGTGATATTCGTCAGGTGGCAGGGACATTTCATACCTGCTATTTCAAAATAATGATTACAGCGCCTTTAAATATGTCCCCAAAATAGGCATCATTATTTCTCATTTCTTTCTTTTTACTTTTGGGAAAAATCCAGTTTTCCATGATCCATCCTCTTTAATGAGCGAACTCTTCTGAGGTGCGCTGTGTCCTGTGTGTTCATATTTTGGATAATAAGAGCAGGCGATTAGCCCGCTTCTCCCGCTGGTGGAGGGAGACTCACGCTGGGTGTAGCTGAAGTGAGACGCATCCTGTCTGTCTCTCCCGGTCTCTTTCCACTCTCTCTCTGTGCCGCTCCGTGGTTTTGCATGCATAATGGATGAAATGATACACAATCTGCTCAGCCTCCTCTATCATTTAAAGCCCATGAATAATGGACAGCAGCCCACCTGCCTGTTTGCTCTGGAAATAAGTGAGAAACGAAGCAATGAGTCTTTCAATGTGCTCGTAGCATATTGCTTCCTACCGTGTGGATATTTGTTCTTATTTGCAAAGCGCCTCGATCCGTTGCGCGTGTGTATTTACCGGCCGTGTGTGGGTGTGTGTAGGTGTTTGACTGGCAGAGTGGGTGTAAGTCGAGAGCCATGCATGTGAGGTTATGCCAGCACACGGCTCTCTGTGGCCTGTTTTCGTTCGCCCTTCTCCCCCTCCAGGCTTTGGCCATTGTCGTACAGCCACGTGCTTCATGCAGCCAGACGGTGCTGTCTTCATAGGCTACATTTGAATGCTCTGGCTTACTTTTGCAGGCTCGATGCTAAGGACATTTTCACTGGCCCCGCCACAAAAAGATTTCTTTTTGTTTTCGCTGTTTTTCACCTAAGTAACTTTGTGTTCGAATAAATTAGCTTATTATGACACCACAATTTTAGATACCAGTGAAATTTCACAATTCTCAGTTCCTATTTTGCTATCACAGCAAAAACCACTAGCCGAACTAATATAAAGTTCAAACATTATTAATGATGGGAGTGAATAGTAACCAAAATTTTGTAGCCCAAAAAAAGCACACCCTTCCATCATAAAAGTAATCCATATGACTCCAGGGGGTTAATAAAGACCTCCTGAAGCGATGCGTTTTTGTAAGAGAAATAAATATTGATTTAACTTTATAGACTATAATCACTAGCTTCCAGAAACGTTCGAGTTCCGGCGTATGACTTTGGATGTAGGAGTACTTCCGCAACAAACTCAAGCTCCTCCAACATTTCTCTTCAAAAATTCTCGTTTTAGACTTCTAATTTGTGACCAGTGTTTTGTTTTGCTCTATCCTCTGCGCTTCTGTGTTTACTCTACATATTCCTAGAACTATTGGCTAAAGTACCCAGATTTTGCCGTGTTCACACCGCAGGAACTAGGAACGATTTTAGTTCTAGGAACTCCTTTTGGGGGAACTAAATTAGCTCCTTCTTCAGAGTAGGGTCTAAACCAGCACTACAGGAACTATCATTGGCGTAAGTGTACGCTGATTGGTCAAACACATGTCAAACACCGGCACCCAGCATATTTAAAAAGCCGTGTAAACATATTTACTTTGAACATGCCATGGAAAACGGCAATAGCAGTATTTACCTGTTGTCTGCAAGGTTGTGTTCTTTTCTCTGCCTCGATATGTAATACTAAAAGTTGTTATGGAGATTTTGTCTCTTAGCCCCACTTTTTGCTCTTTCAGTCGCGTAAATTATGTGTTTACATTTCAACTTCCGTTTTCATGAAACCCACGACACAGCTCCGATCACGGCATCCTCCATCCACCGGTTTTTAGCATTTGTAAATGCCGCGCTTAAAGACTTCACTGTCGGCCGCTTCAGAGTTCCTATTCCTGGTGCGAATGCAACCAGGAACATGGCCCAGGGGAGAAATCAGTTCTCGGGGAACTATTCTATTGACTAGTTCCTAGAACTATTCAGTGCGAAAGCTAGTTTAGTTACTGTTCACTCCCATTATAAAGCTTGGTGGAGGCAGAATATTTTTTAATATAACTACTGTTTGACTAAAAAAAGAAGAAAGTCATATACACCTAGGATGGCTTGAGGGTGAGTAAATCATGGGATAATTTTAATTTTAATTTATCCCTAATAAAGATGAAATATGTAATATTTATTTATGTTATTATTAGTATGCCATTCATGGATTTATCTCCCCCAAAAGTGTAAACATTGAGCCTCTCTAGCACAATCAAAACACTGAGAGCGGTCCACTCAGATCTGTCATTCTCTTTCCAGCTCAACCCATAGCAATAGATTGGGGTGTGGCTACCATAGTAGGCGGAGCTAGATGGTGTTTAGATGGAAATGGAAGACATGGAAGACATTCTGCTTCAGTTACAGGAGTGCAAGTCAAAATTCACCTCAATTAGATCTTCAAAGATTAAACAACTTCAAAGTGAAAC
The DNA here is from genome assembly GCA_037101425.1 of Elopichthys bambusa. Taxonomy (NCBI): domain Eukaryota; kingdom Metazoa; phylum Chordata; class Actinopteri; order Cypriniformes; family Xenocyprididae; genus Elopichthys; species Elopichthys bambusa. Next base: position 9,770,357 of record CM074435.1, read on the forward strand.
GGGGTGTTGCGATGCTACGCGCTACAGTGGAGGCTTCAATACCATACAGCATCATGATGCACCCATTCAGAAAGACAAATGTACGTTTGCTTTGATGTTTCCAGTGTAGACAGCCTCAAACAGTGACATGCAAGATGCGTTGGCTGGGTTTATTATAAGCGATTATTATAGGCATTCGCATTTCCTCTAGACTAAGCGCAAGTCTTCTCAATTGCTTACTCATGACAGGGCTCCGGACTGCGACTAAATGCGACTAATTTTTTTTGGCAGTGTGACTAAATTTGGTTTGAGGTCACAGTGGTGCCACCACATTGCACAACTGATAAGACCTGCCATTTCTGTTTCATATGAGAAACATCAAACGGCAAATAAAACAATAGTGAAACGTCGCTGTGCGATCTAGTGGGAAGCGTTCAAATTCAGTGCAGAATTCTCTGCTTTAAACCACAGATATCTGAACACGTGGAATCCAGGAGAAACATTGTGCCACAAACAAGTTAAGTGCACAAATCACCATGGATTTAATGTAGTAACTTAGTTACGTCGTTATTAATTTCAGAGTTCATGCAAACCTTGGAGAGTGAATGTCAAGCACTTTTCAAGGACTTTTTAAAGTGCTTCACACTTTTTCCAGCACTTAAAAGCTCTAAATATTATCCGATTTAATGTTATTTTTAATGCGATGATTTGTAAAACTAAAAGTTTAAAGATGAAGGAAAACTAACACTTCTAGGCAAAAAAAAAAAGACATGAAATTACCACTAGATGGCAGCATAGAAGCACTTATTGACTCCATAATATATGGAAAAGTAGGAAAAGTCTCATGAAAAACAAAAACTTGCACAGAAAGCAAGTAAAGAGCACTCCTTCTATAATCACTGAAACTGTCGGTCAGTTCAGTATGGTACATTTCATAACAGAATATTTTCCCTATAATAATGTTTTTGCACGTTACTGTTACTGTTTTATTTGCATATCAATTCAAATTCAGTGCTTTACTGTCAATTTTTTCCAGTGAATAAACATGTAATATTATTAGCAACTGCACTTATTAATGCAAGACAATAGTAATAAGATTAAATTACCTTTATGATTAAAAAACAAAACAAAAACAGTGCCGCCAAATCAGGTGCTGGCGACACCTTCTGTAGAACCAGCACCAGCGCCACTGCTCTCAAATGTCAGTCTGGAGCCCTGCATGACACACACAACACAGCTAAAAGTATTACTAATATTTTGGACCTTTTCTTGAAAGTAGCCTACTTTTACCTGTAGAGACATGCCTTCAATCACAAGCACCCGTAAGAGCTATTGTGGTGTTTGAGTTGGGGGAGGCGCAACGCACAAAAGGGGCGTTTGCAAGGTTGTTTGAAAATATGCCTTGTTTTTGTAATTCTGCTAGGTGCCACTAGTGTCACAGAAACTAAATACTTCACCTTTAAACTGGTAAGACTTAAAAATGTGCAAATCATAAACTTTCATGGCGATGCAGCAGTCGGCCCCTGAACATTTCAGTGACAATGGGAACCTCAGCGTCTTTCTCACTGGCCCTGAGCCATTGGGCAGCCCTTATTGTCAAGCCCTGTTTTGTCTCATCTCTTTGTGTATGACCCTTCTTTTATTGTGTAACTGTCTGTGTGTGTTTTTAAAGCATGGTTTGTCTTTGCCCTCTGGCTCTGCCGTATTGTGCATTAGGTGGGCCGGTGATTTCAGGGAAATGGCGGCTGGATTCACAGCTGACTGCACTGGCTTTGATCAGGACCAGATGTAGAGCAGGAACTCCTGGAGAGACAGGCTTACTCATTAAGACAGGCTCTGATTGGACGACTCTCGAACCCACAGACACGCTTTCAACCCACCCACAGCATGTGGGATGCCATCAAAGTGGAAAAAGTCACATTATAGGCATTTCATCATGTGTTTTTTATATTGTTCCAAAGGCCTGAAACATACCGGACGCAAGTAAATGAACAGAAATGTTCATAGTATAAACTAGCCTACATCTTCTACATCCAATTGTATATTTTAGGTCAGCTGCTATCATGGTAGATTGACAGTTTGAGTAGTTTCTAAAAAATTAAAATTCCATTTTATTTATTTATTTATTTTGCATAGAAATCTTTATGGCAACAGACCCGTTGTTAGCCCAGGAGTTGTTAAAGGGTTGGTTCATCAAAAAATAAAATTCTATCATCATAAATTCACCCATGACCTCATACGCACCCCACAAAAAAATCATGTTGTTCCAAACTTTTTTTTTGTTTCTGACTTTTTCTTCTAAGAAGATATTTTGAAGAATTTTGATGACCATTAATTTCCATTGAATGGACCAAAAAAAAAAAAGAAAATTCTGTCATTAATCATGTCGTTCCACACCCGTAAGACCTTCGTTCATCTTCAGAACACAAATTAAGATATTTTTGATGAAATCCAAGAGTGATATGACTCGTCCATAGACAGCAATTTAACCACCACTGTCAAGGTCCAGAAAGGTACTAAAGACATCATTCAGATAGTCAACGTGACTGCAGTGGTTCAATTTATGAAGGGACGAGAATATTTTTTGTGCGCAAAAACAAAACAAAAATAATGACTTTATTCAACAAATTCTTCTCTACCCTGTCAGTCTCCTACGCAGTGAACGCAGTTCAGTACTTCCGTGTTTACGTCTGAACGCCGGCTCAGTATTGGCCGAGGCTGTTCACAAGAGCAGCACGACGTATGCATGTGATGCTTACGCAAGAGCCGACCAATAATGAGTCTGCGTTCTGATGTAAACACGGAAGTACTGACCGGCGTTCACTGCGTCAACTGCGTAGGAGACTGACAGGGTAGAGAAGAATTTGTTGAATAAAGTCATTATTTTTGTTTTGTTTTTGCGCACAAAAAATATTCTTGTCGCTTCATAAGATTAAGGTTGAACCACTGTAGTCACGTTGACTATTTTAAAGATGTCTTCAGTATTTTCCTGGACATTGAATAATGGTAATTTACGTTGCTTTCTATTGGGGAGAAAAAAAATCTCAAATTTCATCAAAAATATCTTAATTTGTGTTCTGAATATGAACGAAGGTCTTACGGGTTTAGAACGACATGAGGGTGAGTAATTAATGACAGAAATTTCATTTTTGGGTGAACTAACCCTTTAATGCTCAAATAATAACATGCTACTTTTTTGTTTATAGCGAGCAACATCTGAAAGTAACTCTTTCGCCCTCTTGAGTACTGGAGGCTGTAACCGCCACAGTAACACGAACACGCACTGTTTGCTTGTGCAATGGGGCTGTATGTTCACAATGCTTTGGTTGTACATTTGTGTCATACTTGCATTTTTGATTGTGGACTGACTGAATGCCTGCCTCATTTTCCCTGATATTACCATTAAAACCGTACCTCTGTGCGGCTTATTAAATTTGTGGATATATCGGAGTATAATGCCTGAAATTTTGCCTGCTCTCAGCTCACAGTTTGATCTCAGAGGGTGTTTATAATACGCCACAGTGTTATTAAATGTACCTTGATTTGGCTGCAAGATACGGCAGTGGCCGTTCATTTGCAAAAGAATTGCAGCCTCTTAGGATTGCGGACCTTCAAAAGATGCCACTGTGCTTTAATATTCATTGCTACAGGGGACCAGATAGTGTCTTGGTTTGTGTGCGTGTTCTGATATGAATGCAAAGAGGTTGCTCCTAAACATTCGCCCCCTCACTCATGAATAATTTGATCAGTTTTGCTACCCCTGAAAATTGAGCTTGATTGCTATGAATGACTCAGGACTGTTTGCCCCTCTTCCATTTATACTCACTTTCTCCGTTTTTTTTTTTTTTTTTTTTTTTACAGGGATTTCCTTCCCCGAGGCTCAGGCATCGTCACCCGCAGGCCTCTTATTCTGCAGCTAGTTAACAACAAAGCTGGTGAGTGTGTTAATGAGCACAACTGAACAAATCCTTTTCAGGTACGTAATATGTACGCGGATGGGTGAAACCACATGCTTTCATGCTTATTCATACACAGTGCCCATAATATTTAGTATGACAAAATGTGTCAGATCAAGTGACACATCAAGGGCCTTATGAAATCCATTTTATTTTTGGCCAAATTCCGTGTTTTCCGCTTTAATTTTTCTGGATTGCATTTTTACTTACATTTTAATAATTAATTACATTCTAATCAATTTAATCTATAAAACTTTAACAATTTAAGAATTTAATACAATTTTAACAATGAAAATTAGGGCACTTTCAAATGTTTTATTTATATTATTTAAACATTTTTAAGTTTTCTGTATTCTATGGTAATCAAAAAAATGCATAAAATGTTAACAATTTAAACTTCTAAAATGTAATCAAATAAAAATTAAACAATTTCCTTTATTTGGCAAGTAAAGTTCTGCACAACATAGGTTTAAATTAAAACATGGACTAAAAATGATTGTTGTTATTAGTTTGAGAAGTACATTCTACTGTACAGTAGTAATATTTTTCTGTCACTATTTCTTCAAGTTAAACCATACTTTTATTTTGGCAATCATGAAGACCTCTTAGGTTTTTATTTTTTTTTATTTTTTTTTTTTTATTATTATTTTACTATAGTTTTTATCAAATAAAATGGTGAAATGCTTGTTAAGTGACTCAGAGCAGCTCTGGCGATAAAGTTCATGCATTCATGTCCTCATATAGTGAGATGGCATCAACAGCTTAAATCTGGGTAGTAGACATAACTGCGCCGCTCATTCACACAGAGACACCTAGAACATGTAGAATTTGTAAATGTCTTTTTGCTGTTTAATATTTGAAGACACTAGTCTATATCATGATTTGATTGTTGCTGTGTAAACGTACCCTTAATGTACTAAAAGCGGAAAAGTTTTTCCTTCACGTTTTTGAAAGTTTGGCGTCCAGTTGACTCAAAACGATCCACGTTTACATGGATCTGTAAAAAAACGACTTCAAAACACTGTACTAATCATGCCAGGCCAGTAGTTGGCGATGTCACTTTGTAAAGAAACACTACATGCCTATAGACTGAAAATGTAATACGCATGCACATAACATTACCATTTCAAAAATTTGCTTTTTTTTTGTAGTTTACATGGAGATGGTAACAGTATCGTTTTCAAAAACTTGCACTTTAAAAACCTGTTTTCAGGCCCCAAAAATGTTGTGTAAATGTAAATGTCGTGTAAATGATCGGCCAAACGCATAAGACATTTTCAGTGTTTAGTTGAAAATGGTGTTCTGTGCATAGCCCCTAAGTGCACAATAATTCTTTTGATTTATTCATCCAAATTTTGACAAATTCTATGACTTTCCACGTTATACATAAACATGCGTTTTATCATATTGTAGTTTGAAAACAATAATAAAAAAATATATTTATTGCAGTTACTGTTGCTATTGGCACAAAAACTCCACATTTAATATTTAACTAATAACGTCATCTTATTCAGATTTCATACACAAGGCAGTTCTCCTCTGAAAATTCCCCTTCTAACATTTACAGCTCTCAGCCACTTTATAAGCAATTATCATTTATATGGCTTTCAGTATGAGGTACTGTAATGTAGCGAGAACATGGAAGTGCAGATGGAGAATTAATTCAGACATAAAGACATTACGGAACAAATTATCTTCCAAATTAGTGTAATTGACCGTAAAGTTGAACATAACAAAGCTAAACTGCTGTTGTCTGCTTCTAAATGCATAATATCTGCGGATCATTCACATGATTGGGAATCGAGAAGCAGAGAACGGGTTCCATTTTGAATTAATACTACTTTGTTTGGTTCTGTTAATGTTTCTTGAATGTCTGCAATCTTCCACTGTTGTAGACACAACGTCATACTGAAAAACTTTAATGAATCAGACTGATTGGTCACAATGTATGTGACCAATTTAGGTGATTCACACAAAAATGTCTGTCATCATTTACTCGCCCTCAAGTTGTTCTTAACCTGTGTGTGTGTGTATAATATATATATATATATATATATATATATATATATAATATATATAATATAGTTCTGCTGTACACAAATGAAGATATTTGGAAGAATGGTTGTAACCAAGCAGATCTCGCCCCCCATTTACTTTCATAGTATGTTTGTTTGTTTTTTTGCTCGCTCTACTATGGCAGTCAATGAGGGGCAAGATCTGCTTGGTTACGAACATTCTTCCAAATATCTATTTGTGTTCAGTAGAGCAAAGAAATGTATACAGATTTGGAACAACTTGAGGCCGAGTAAATGATGACAAAATTTTCATTTTTGGGTGAACTATCCCTTTAACTCTTATGAGCCCAGATCCTGTAATAATGACTCCCAAATGAATATTAAACTCATGGTAGGCCCACAACCACTGAATCAATCAGTTTTACTGACTCACTTACTGAACCGCAAGTCATCATAACTTCCATACGTGGCTTGAAATGAACCAACTTAACCCTTTATGGTTTGTTAGAAGTAAAGAGTTCGTTCACTCAAAAATGAAAATTATGTCGTCATTAAGACTGGAACAACTCGTCGATGTAATCAATTACGTTGATTACATAAATTAGTTGATTTACATGGAATACGTCAATTTGTCCTGCTTTTTATGTTCCCCAATGATGCCGACTCCTGGGCATGCTGAAAATCAGCCGTTATTACCAAAATATCGAGCCTGATCTAAAGTGTAGAATTTTTTAATACGGTTACGTTCATACAGCATTCTGTTTTTTATGCGAGATGCGCGGCTCAAATGTTTCTCTGCAACTGATTACAAAGCATTTAACGCTGGTGTTGGTTATTTAACATATCTATTGTTGTATCTTTTATAACCTTTTTTTAAATGTCAATATACTTTTTTATTTTAGTTTCAGTTTTAGCTATTTTAGTACATCTAGTTAAACTAAGTGGCAACTAGCTAAACTAAAATGTTTTGTTTTTTTATACTTAATATTATTCAGTTTATTCGAACAGAATTTGTTTATTGTAACAAAAATGGTTGTTTTTATGGTTTTAGTTTTAGTTAACTATAATAGCCCTAGTGTGGAATATTATCTTATGTTTTATGGCAGTAAAAGGGTTTACCCTTTAGGTGAAAATACCACAATATGGTTTTCATATCTTATATGCTTTGTTGCTGAAATGTCGTCTGCCCATCACCCTATCACCCTAAACCACACTTTCCATCTCTCTGTCTGTAGAATATGCTGAGTTCTTGCACTGCAAAGGGAGGAAGTTTGTGGACTTTGATGAAGTCCGGCAGGAAATTGAAGCAGAAACCGATAGGATTACAGGGTCCAATAAGGGCATCTCTTCTATTCCCATCAACCTCAGGGTTTACTCTCCACATGGTAACACAACACAAGACTCTCTAAGACCACTGCTTTCCCCAGTCCACACTCGTAATCGCGGCAGCCATTGTTAATATGTCACTCCTCTCTCTCTCTCTCTTCAACAGTATTGAATCTGACTCTCATTGATTTGCCCGGTATGACCAAGGTTGCGGTGGGCGACCAGCCGGTAGACATCGAGCACCAGATTCGAGACATGATTATGCAGTTCATCACTAGGGAGAGCTGCCTGATCCTTGCGGTCACCCCGGCCAACACTGACTTGGCCAACTCTGATGCCCTCAAGGTGGCTAAGGAGGTGGACCCTCAAGGTGAGGATTGCTGGGAGGGTGAAATAATGAGAGGATAGAGTTCACATAGTCATGGAAACCTATACCATAGCATCCATGAGTGAATTTGGAATTTTCTGGTAGTGAATCAACTTGAATTTAGATTTTTTTTTTTTTTTTTAATTTAATTTTATTTTTATAAATAATCCTGATCAAGTAATCACAAACAATTGGAGAAGTCATGGAAAAGTCATGGAAATTAATTTAATAGAGTGGGAGTCCTGTGGCGACAACACAAGCCCTGATGATGTTGTTAATATGTTTTTTTTGTATTTCAACAGGACTGCGTACCATTGGTGTGATTACTAAACTGGATCTAATGGATGAGGGTACAGATGCCCGGGATATCCTGGAAAATAAACTCTTACCACTGCGTAGAGGTGGGTGGTTTGTACTTAACACAATCCCATTACAAAAGTGTAATTTACTGCCAGTCATTAATGAGTCATTTTATGTCATAGTAACCATATACACTACTGTTCAAAACTTTGGGGTCAGTAACATTTTTAAAAATATTTTTGAAAGAAGTCTCTTATGCTCACCAAGAATGCCTTTATTTGGCTAAAATATAGTAAAAACAATAATATTGTGAACTATTATTACAAATGTTATTACAAATTTTAATTTATTTTAAAGTTTATTCCTGTGATCAAAGCTGAATTTTCAGCATCATTACTCCAGTCTTCAGTGTCACACGATCCTTCATAAATCATTCTAATATGATGATTTAATGCTCAAGAAACATTGTTGTGCTGCTTCATATTTTCGTAGAAACCATGATACATTTTTCAGGATTCTTTGATGAATATAAAGTTCAAAAGAACAGTATTTATTTAAAATGGAAAAGTAAAAACAAAATCGTACTGACCCCAAATTATTGGAATAATTAATAATATAATATAATATAAATGTCTTGACATGTTTTGTACATGCCCTGTTATGTATTTTTACCATTCTTCTTGTTTCTTTGTTACTGTAAATAATGTAAAGCATTCCTGCCCACTTGTATTCCTGGACATTGCATGGGGTATATACTGTCAAACGATCCAACCCTGGCACAGGCTGTTTAATATCACTTTCCTTGTCCCAGGTTATATTGGTGTAGTGAACCGAAGTCAGAAAGACATAGATGGCAGAAAGGATATTCGTGCTGCACTTGCGGCAGAAAGGAAGTTCTTCTTATCCCATCCCAGCTACAGACACATGGCTGAAAGAATGGGAACACCTCACCTGCAGAAGACCCTCAACCAGGTAGGAACACATCACTGGCTGCAGCGTACATATTGCCGGTCCACATGGGAAAATGCGGCTATGGAATTGCGCCAATAACTGGCCATTTTGGAATGGATTTGCGAATGCTTATGTTGCAAAATCCTAAAAATGACTTTGTTTGATGAATGCCACCCTTGTGCCATTATATTTGCATATCACATTCTCACTTCCTTTTCTTTTATTTCTAGCAATTGACCAACCACATCCGGGACACGCTACCCGGCTTGCGCAGCAAACTCCAATCTCAGCTTCTCTCACTGGAAAAGGAGGTAGAAGAGTATAAAAATTTCCGCCCGGATGACCCTACGCGAAAGACCAAGGCTCTGCTGCAGTGAGTACAGTGACGTGACTAGCTTCTCTAACTAAAGCAATTTCTAGGCTAGGGCAGATGTGCATAACTCTGAGTACCACTTTCAGGATGGTCCAGCAGTTTGGAGTGGACTTTGAGAAATGCATCGAAGGGTCCGGAGACCAGGTGGACACAGCAGAGTTGTCTGGAGGTGCCCGGATTAACCGAATTTTCCATGAGCGCTTCCCCTTTGAGCTGGTCAAGGTAAAGTGCCTCTATTTTCAACAGAACTCTCGGTTTTGTCTGCTTTTGAACTGTCAAAGTTTGCCTGAATGATTGTACGTGTCTAGAATCCAGCAAATACTACTTTGATCTTAAGATAACAAGTCACAACAAGTTCCTGGAGAACCCGGTATGCCATACAGGTGCAGTGGCAAGTCCCTGTTATGAAGTCTCTCTTTCTCTTTCAGATTGTGTTTGATGAGAAGGAGCTCCGGCGAGAAATCAGTCACGCCATTAAGAACGTCCATGGTGTCAGGCAAGTGGTGTCCCATTGACTGCAGGCACTTGTCAACCCTGCAGGCCATATAGTGGCATGAAAGCCATGGCACTTCTTATATCCTCTGTTCACTGACTAATCTTTCACTCTTTCACTGCAATCACACACTTTCTTTCTCTGTCATGTTTTATGATAAGGTCATGCTTTCCCAACGCAATTACCAGAATCGGTTTACTGCTCACGTCACATGTTTTTTCTTATCATTTGTCTTGTTTTAAAAGTAACTAAAATATTACAAATTGCATTTGTCAGTCGGTATATATCAGTAACAGTATTTTTTGCATGTCTCCACACTTTTGACAATACCGTATTTTTTGAAAAATAAGTTGCACTGGGTCAAAATTGCAAAAGAGCACAGGTAAGTCACAATGGTGTGTAGGTCACACTTTATTATTACATTCAGAAATAATGTAAAATACAGGTAAATAAAACGATACATTTACAAGCATTATAAATACTGTGAACATGTATTTTAGTTCCCTAAAAATAATGGCAAAAAAATATTGTTCATTCTCTCTCCAATGTTTGTTCTATTATGGTTTGTCGCACATCATTGTTCACAGTGTAGTTGCTTGTTCATCGAGATTATGGGGCGAAAATATCAAACATGATTGAAAACATACGGGGTCAATGTTGGCTCAAACCCGGCCCAGATCACATTGTTTAACTACTCCACTGTTGTAGTTGAGACCAGCTCATTCAAGTGTAAGTCAAGACCGAGACCTGAAGAAGGTCATGCTCAGCCTTGACAAGACCAAGACCATGAAAATATAACCTTAGACTCAGACTCAAGGAATAAGACCATGAACATATGAACTTCGGAATCGAGGTTGGAACATGAAATTATGATCTTGGTCCCGAGGACCAAGACCATGAAAAAAATAGTCTTGGGCTCAGAATCGAGAACCAAGACCAAGACCATGAAATTATGGTCTTGAACTCAAAGACCATAATATTGTGATCTTGGACTTAAGGGTTAAGCCCATGAAAATATGGTCTAGAATGATTCAAGGACCAAGACCAAGACCGTGAAAATATGGTCTAGAACTCTGATTTGAGGACCAAGACCATGAAATTGCAATTTTGGACTCAAGGATCAAGACCGTGAAAATATGGTCTAGAACTCAGATTGGAGGACCAAGACCGTGAAATTGTAATCTTGGTCCCGAGGACCAAGACCATGTAAATATGGTCTTGAACTCAAGGACCAAGACAATGAAAATATAGTTGTGGGTTCATAATCAGTGACCAAGACCAAAACCATAAAAATGTGGTCTTGTACTTGGACTCAATGGACTTGGGAGCATGTGGACGGTTTTGTCGGATTCAACCCTCTTCTGCTCTCGGTCTTGACTCTGACTCAAATGAGCCGATCTTGACTATGACATTTCTACTCAAGCTTACCACATGTCTGCAACTGGAGTGAGCATCGATTAGGTGAGATGGTCCTCACTGCAGAACACGAGATCCAGGGGGCGAGGTTAGATCCGGTTCCAACGCCTTCCACTTTACATATCCCTAAACCAACCCGTCTCCACCCCCTTATCCCTAAACCTACCCATCTTCACCCCCCTGGATCTGGATCCAACTGCTCCCACTTTACATATCCCAAAACCTACCTGTCTCCACCCCCTGGATTTTGGATCCTGGATCTCGTGTTCTGCAGTGAGGAGCTACTGTATCGGGCTGTGATCTGGGTGTCTTTTGTCAGACCCTCAAATATTCATCAGTAACCGTAAAAACAGTGTCATGAGGGCATGGCCTAAAATGATTCTTAAAATCACTGAGGAGCCTTGTTTTCTCTGAAATGTCTAATTGACTTATTTTTCCCCACAGCAAGCCACACTTCTCTGTCCGTTTATTATTTAGGATTCTGTTTCTAGTCTTTGTGAGCTTAACCAATGTCTTTATCGTCTTCTTTCCCTCCACTTCACCTTCAAATATCCAGTTTTCACTTGGTTTCACTTCTGTTATGTTTAATTTTCACGTCATTGTCACAAATATTTGTCTTTGAGTTACTTTTTGCCACTTTTGTCGTTTGTTTTCTTTCTCCTCACTATTTGTCTCCGTCCTCTTATGTCCTGCTGTCTGTCTGTCCTGTGCGTTCTCAGAACTGGGCTGTTTACTCCAGATCTGGCGTTTGAAGCCATCGTGAAAAAGCAGATCATTAAGCTGAAAGAGCCCTGTCTGAAATGTATCGATCTGGTTATTCAAGAGCTCATCAACACATTCAGGCAGTGCACCAACAAGGTACTGCAGTACCCCAGCCTGGCCACAGGGGGGCTTCCAGTGAGGGGGTCACACTACACCTGAGACAAACAGACAGTGCTTTCAGCCAAAAGCACAGAGGGAGAGTTAGAGGTTGAACGATAGACTTCGGGGAGCATGTTTGTGTGTCGGTGTGACCCCCTCAGCCCCCCCTCGACTGCCTTGTGCGCTGGCTCTGCTGTCGTGTGTTGGGGTGTTGTGACGGTCTTGTGATAAGGAGATGAGCGGAGAATGACACTCTCTGGTCATCTGCAGTCTAAAAGGGATGAGCCGTGGGTCTGCAACATCCTGCTGAATGCTGAGCATGTAGCCAAGGATTAAAAATGAAATGTAAGGGCCATTGAGGCCCATTCACACCAAGTCCGAAATGCATATCAAGTAAGGGTGGGATTGTTCCACTGTCTTAATGAATGTAGTGACTTTCAGTTCCTTTGAGGAAGTTACTGTTTGCGTAATTTACTCTATCTGTAACATTAGTAAACTGAATGCAAGTTGTATTGATATAATCCAGTGTGAACAAAACAAGACAATGACTGAAGTAAACTTGACTGAGAACATAGACATGAATATAAATGTGAACTAGACATGACTGGAATTTGACAAAACTAGACTGACATCAATATATGACAAGTCAAAAATGAAAAACATAAGGGCTATTTATACAAAAAGGACTAACGACAAACAAGAAACACCTGAACACAATGAACCAATGAAAACATGGCACATGAAACAAGGAACCTATTCAGAACATGACACCTAGACAATGGAAGCACATGACAAGATCACATTAGGGGAATGGGAATTACATGACAAACAGGAACATGAATAATAAATAATAAAACACGTGAAAACATAAACCTGGACAAAGCCACAAAACAGGCGTGACAGTAACATTACAACACAACTCAAAATGGGCATTATCGTATGAACCTCCAGTATCACAAGTCTCATCCTTGTGAATAAGAAGTAAACTTTAGTGTACTTGTTTAATACTGTGTAGTAGCATAGGATTTGGTGTGAATGTGTTTTGCCAATATTTTAGTCTTATTTAGTTGTTTTGGAGTTGAATAGGCTTTTCTAGGGTGTTTATTGTGGTGCAAAAATACATAACTCATAATTCATGGATGTGAAAACCTGCGACTCCCCCTTTTAGAGCTCACTTTGTATCTGTTAATAGATAAGCAATGATTAATCAACTAAAAGTTTCCTCTCTCTTTATTCTTCTCCTTCTCCATGCTCTCTTCTGCCTTCTTTCTCTTTTTTCTGTGCTCTTTTAACACCTCAACACTTCTTCTCCCCCCTGCCCAATGGCATCACTCTGACCCCCCTCAGAACGGGGTTGTTCACCCCTGACTTGGCTTTTGAGACTATAGTGAAAAAGCAGATCCGCAAACTGAAAGAGCCCAGCCTGAAATGTGTGGACCTGGTGGTGTCCGAACTCACCACCCTCGTCAGGAAAAGTGCTAACAAGGTAACCAGGAGCGGATTGAGAAGAGGCAGAGCTCAAAAACAAAAACTCCTCCCTCCATTTCCACTCGCTGCCACATACCTGTCCTATCAGCTTTCCACCTGTATCAAATCAGCCCCGCCCTCTCCGCCACACCCATCGTGTGTGTCTGGAATGTGTTCATGTCACTCATGTCCAAAGTTCTGTTCCATAATGAGCCTTACATTTCCATAGTCCCTGTGACTCCAACAAATAGTATCCGGATTGCTTGGAAAAACAGGGTGTTTCTAAGTTGAATCAGCTTTAGAGCCCCAGTTCCAGTGTTTTTCAGTGGCACATTACCTTCTATCGCTCTTTGTTGCTTTAATAGAGCATCAGTTAACCTGAACCACTGCCTGTAAAATTAAAAAACATATAGTGACAGACGGTTTGCCAACTGCTCCAGACACAAAAGGCTGCTGCTGTTGTCATAGCAACAAAGAACCGGTCACCTGCCATCTTGTGGTCGTAGGAGGAACTGCAGTACAATACTTGTGTTGATTTTGTCTTCCCTCCCCAATGTCACACTTTTTTTATTAATTTTTTATTTTCACATCCTTTCCTTTATCTTAAATCTTTTCACTTTTCACTCTCAGATTTGGAAGAGTATTTGCGTGATTTTTCACGTCAAAAAGTAAATATTTCCTGCTCTTCACAACATATTTGTTAACATAAAATAATTGTATCACTTAAGATTGACAAGTTTTAGTAACTAGAGATGGGAATCGTGAAGGAATTCTAATTCTAGTTCCAATTCCATTTTGAATGATTATTTTAATACATCTGAGGAAGCACCAAATTATAGTATGAACACAATTAGTTCATTGTATCAAATGATTAATTTAAAAATATCTGAATAGCAGACAGACGTAAGAGATGAATGAACAACTCTTTATTTTTTATTGCCAACATCGAAGACACCTGATGATAACAAGCAGAATCAATGAAGGAAAGAGAAACACAACAATTAACAGAGTTTTAGATGTTGATGTTGATTTTCTTGAAAGTGTCACCATTATGGTGACCAGTGTTTCATTTAGTTGGCCAGTTTGACTCTTTGCTTTTTATGTCAGTTTGGGGTTTTTGTAATGGTGTTTGCTAATTTTACACAATTAAAATGATTGACTTTTAAGGAATTAATTTGATTAATTCTAACTCAATTCTTATATGTTGAATTTAATTAATGATATTGCTTGTAATCTGTTGCCACAATTTTATTGCGTAGATAGAGCGTATTACTTTTTACAGTGAGTCCATTATTAACTACTCCGGTAGGTTCGGTGAGTGAGTGAATGAGTCATTTAAGACCAGTGAGTTTGAGTTTCATTTGGCTGATTCATAAAAGAAGGAACACAAAACATAATGTCTTTTGCCTTGGTTTTGTAAAAAACCTTTTGTTTTGTCTGCATTAATGGAAGAATGTATATAATAACCATTTATGGAACAAAACGTAATCATTTGGCTGTAGTATTTTAAGTCAAGTCACCTTTATTTATATAGTGCTTCATACAATACAGATTGTTTCAAAGCAGCTTTACAGTGATAAACAGAAAAATAGTGAAAATAGTCAGTTTAGTGTTGATTCAGTTCAGTTTATTGTCTGTGTAAAGTTAATCAATTATGAAATGTTCAATTCAGCTATAAGCAGAAGACGATAACTAGTGTCGTTATTCAGTTCAGTGTAGATTCAATTCAGTTTAATAACAGTGTCGATGTTGCAAAATTTGTCAATTATGAAACAAAGTTGATATTTTAAATATTTAAAATTTAAGTTTAAGTCATTAATGATTTAAAATCATATTTACAATCGATTCCCAACCCTAGTAACAGCGTCCCTTAAATTTGGTTTACTTCACCTTAGAACTTCAATTATTCATTCACTGTCTTTTCCTAGCTGGGAGTGAATGCTGTCTTGCCTGCACAACTTGCTGAAATGCCCAAATCTGCATGTTTGTGAGTATGAGTGTGCACATATCTGCTCTCTCTTGCACTGATTCTTTTTGTGCATGGTGGCTTAGCTAAAACTAGTCCTCACATCGACCTGTGTGAAAAGGTCTAACCGTGGTTAGCTTCTACCACTTTCATGTCGCAGAACGCGTGTGTGTGTGTTTATGTGCGTGTGGCTATGTGTACATGCTGTAGCCTGCATCTATCTGGTGTTTTTCCCCACAGCTAAGCTCTTACCCCAGACTGCGAGAAGAGACTGAGAGGATCGTCACTACTTACGTCAGAGAGAGAGAAGGAAAGACCAAGGACCAGGTGCGAGACCAACAAGAGAAGATCCACTTTTATCACTTGAAGTTTTTCATAATTTTCTCATCGTGCAAAATTATTGTCTTTACCAGGTCCTTCTGCTGATTGATATTGAGCTGTCATACATCAACACCAACCATGAGGACTTCATTGGATTTGCAAAGTATGTGTAGCATCCGGTGTGGCACATTCTAGGTTTTATTTCTCACCTGAAATTTTGATCCCTAACCTTAGCAGTGCTTTTGTCTTGGGTGTCCAGACTTTTGACTGTCTTTAAGTCTGGTTTGTAGTGCAGTTTTATTTAGGCTGACTTGGACAGGAAGGGGCCATGTGGCCAACATGTAAAGCAACCAACCACAGTTGATCTTTTTACATGATGTTTAGCAGAGTTAATCTGAAATCACATTTATTTCTAAGGGCAAATCAGAATATGAGTGTCTCAAACAAAACTCTTGAATCTTTCAATGGTTCAAAGCTATGAACATAGTACTTGCAAATATAAAATTCTGGCAAATTTCTTGGTATTTTTAAATAAATGTTAACACTGAATATTGCAACAGTAGTTTTTAGCCTTCATGCAGTTCACAGTTACGGTCAGGTTCGTAAACTTGTTTAATTACAAGTAAATAAATTAATACTTTTATTCAGCAAGGATGCATTACATTGGTTAAAAGTGACATTCATAATGTTACGAAAGATTTCTATTTCAAATAAACGGTATTCTTTATTTCATCAAAGAATCCTAAAAAAAAAAAATATATATATATATATATATATATATATATATATATATATATATCACTGTTTCCACAAAAATATTAAGCAGCACAACTCTTTTCAACATTGATAATAATAATACATGTTTCTTGAGCAGCAGATCAGCATATTAGAATGATTTATGAACAATCATACGACACAGAAGACTATAGTAATGGCTGCTGAAAATTCCACTTTGCCATCACAGAAATAATCAAATTTTAAAATATATGAAAACAGTTGCAATTGCAATAACATTTTTTTGTATCAACATGCTTTGGAAGCATCAGTACATTTGACATCCCCAAGCAATATTGCCATTTCTGTGTTGTTCTTGGGGCATTTAAAACAACAATATTTTGATGTATTTTTTATATTTAGAAATATTGCATTGGTATTTCCGGGATGTTTTTAACCTCCTAAAACATCTTTTGAACTGCATCTCCTGTGTACTGTCAATGCGGTGGACTAAAATGATCAGTTTCAGTCCCTATGCCTGTGCATTATGGGTAAAGCATTGGACATAACTTAAGTGCACTAAAATCATCAGTGCATGTCTTTGACCTCCCAGACAACTAGTGTACAACTAAAGACTTGCATGTGAAATGTCTGCATGCTCAGTTGGCTACTGTAGAGCTTTCAAGAGTTGAGACAAAGGTAGCCTACAGCATCAAGCCTGTCTGACCCTGCTCGTCCTGCGTGTGTCCCAATGCGCATGTCGTGAGTTTGTCAGGGCACCTTTGTTAACGGTTCTCATGCCGTCACTTTCAGTCTTGACTTCAGACGGATGGATGACGGTACCATACCAGGGTACGGCAACAACAGGTGCGCTAGCGCCCCCTCGATCACAAAAGCTACGATAGATGTTAATTAGACCACCCATCTCCTTTTTTTCCTTCCGCCCCTCCTATCTTCCTGCCTCAGTGGCAGGATCGCTCACACCCAGAGCACCAAGGAGGTTTACACAGACATCATTTTACTGTTGTGGTATTCTAACAATACAGACAGCAGCATGCAGTCAGTGTCTAATCATTGTTTTCTGTATGTTTCCACCACCTACAGCGCCCAGCAAAGAAATATTGTCAATAAGAAGAGGGCCATTCCCAATCAGGTACTTTTTTTTTTGTTTTTTTCTGCTTCCACAAGCTCTTGAATCCACTCTGATGTCCCTGAGTCTTTCCCCCACATCCCTCGTTTCAACACCATCACTCCATCCTCCATTCCATTTAAACACAAAAGGGCCAAACACTAAACCCTTACACAGCACTTTTCCTCCTTTGATAAAAAACTGAACCGTATGTTTCCCCAAGTCCTCTATCACTTATACATGTCATCAACTACACCCTTTTGTACAGTGTCCTTACCAGGTGCAATGAGTGATAAAACCTATGGCTTCCATGTAAACCCGAATTTTTGCCTTTACTGACCACAACAAGAAAGAGGACTTTTTGTTAATCTTTTGTTTTGTTTTTTCTGTGGCATTTTATCCCTACCTAGAGTGAACACTCATTGTTCCAAAATCCAAATCTATGTAACTATACATAAAAATGTTTAGTTTGAGTCCTAAAACCTAGAAGTGAGTTAGCATTTTCAAGCTTAATTAAAAAGAACTTCATGTTTTGTTCTGCAACATAAATGACGTGCAGTCTAAATAAGAACCTTATTTTACTCAGAAATCAAAAAACCCATCTGAATTTCTGAAGGAAGCCAAGGTCTGTTAGCCTTCCGGGTTGGTCTACAAATTGACGTCATGACTGAACAACTTTATTATAAATCCAATATGGCTGTTATTGTAAAGCATCATGTCAGTTTGCGTTGACAGATGAAATCGTCGCATCTGGTTAGGACACAGTGTTAGTGTTTGTGTACAGTTTCATTTGCATGAACGTTTCTCTGCACTTGAAGAGTAACACAGTTAGAAACATGAAAAAGCCAAGTATGAAGGTTTCAGTGGAAATGACATAAGCAACTTGAAAGTACGCTGTGTTATTAGACAGGGACATTCCCTTTCATTTCCTCCCCTGCTTTTGAGAAACTGTGCTTTCACTAGCATCACAGCAATACTAGCTGCTAGTAACACTGACGCATGACAAATGAATAATCAGTGCATTGTTTTATTTGTTTCAGTCTTGCCCTAATTTATTGCAAAATTCCCCTCTTTGTTTTGAAGTGTAATTCAGAATGTGCATGGATCCAGCCATGACAATGACACAACCTATTAGATAATTCTGATTTGTGGTACTGTCAGTTAATCTAATTGCATGTAACTTTGTTCTGTTGCTCTCTCTCTCTCTCTCTCTCTCTCTCTCTCTCTCTTTCTCTCTTTTTCTCTTTCTCTCTTTGACTGTGTCTGCTTCCCTGTCTTTTTTTTCTCTCGCTATAACACTTCTCTCTCCTTTGACTCACTCCATCACACTCTTGTCCCTTTCAAACCTTTTCATTTCCATTTGAAAAACATGTCTTTCTAATACTTCCTTCTGCATTGTCCTCCTTTTCTTGCTTTGCTTGTTTCTTGTGTCTCTGTCTCATTTCTTTTACCCAAAACTCACCCCCACCCCCTCCCTCCTTATCACTGCAGGGTGAAATACTGGTAAGTACCACAAACCTACAAGCCATACCCAGTTAAAGGTCATCAGCACTCATCCAGTCAGGAGAACTGAGGCCGTAACAGGTCAACCAACTCATAATTATCAGTGTGGGCGGGATGTCTGTGTGCAGACTTGACGGCAAGAGTTGTTATCAAGCTGATGATTTTTCTTTCACTCTGCAGCTGTGTGGCCTGAGAGAAGGTGAAGTCGAAAAGGTATAGTCTGGTGGAAAACCAAAATAGTGGAACCTGGGATAAAAAATTAAATCATAGCTTGTTGTTCAGTTACAGTTACGAGTAATCAGTAACTGACCTCAAATAATCCACCATAAAATGCACACTGTAATTAGTGGCATCACCTAACATTCGGTAATTCTCGTAATTAGACCAAGAGAACGTTACTAACCATTTATTTTGAGAAAAAAATTCACAGTGCACTTTTTATATCATATATCAATGTATTTTTGGTTTTGCATGAAATATATATTTTTTTTTATGAGAAAAGTATATATGAGTGAAATGGAGGCCTCGGTTGTCCTGTTGCTGGATGTGAGTCCTGGCGGCCCAGGCTGGGTGAGCAGTTTGCCTTGTGGAGAATCAGCCTCTACGTCACCATGGGTATATGGTGGGTGGGCGGGGCTAAGAAAACATCCAATCATACTAGGGAGCTAAACTCGAACCCAAGATAACGTGGTGTGTGTTTGAGGTTTTTTTTTTTATGTGGTGTGCATTTTTTATGAATTAATTTGTATTTTTATAGATTTTTGAATGCATTTGCCATGAAGAGCTAATCAAAATTATTTTCCATTGAAATATGATTGTTTCCTTCATACTAACGACTTTTCTGAGGTAGGACTGGGCTATATTGGCAAAAAAACCCAAAACAATAACGTTTTATCAATATTCAGTATCATTGCATCCAAACAGCCATTCTTAATTAAAAACGGAACAATAAAAGTGTAATTAAAGCATGAGCAGTTTTAAGTTGATGAACATTAAATCAGAAATTTGAAACTATTTAATGAATTTGGTGGTTTGAACCAATTCACTGAGATGAATAGAATTTACCATCTCAAAGTAAAGTAAAAAAAACCAAAACAAGTAAAGCCTTTTAGAAACTAAAAGGGATAGTTCAACCAACAATGAAAATTCTGTCATCATTTACTCACCCTCAAGTTGTCCCAAACCTGTATACATTTCTTTCTTCTGTTGAACACAAAAGAAGATATTTTGAAGAATGTTGGTAACCAAACATGGCCCCATTGACTTCCATAGTTTTGTTTTGTTTTTTTCATACTATGGAAATCAATGGGGTCCAAGTCCATCAACTGTTTGGTTTACCATATTCTTCAAAATATCTTCTTTTGTGTTCAATAGAAGTAAGAAATACATACAGGTTTGGGACAACTTGAGGGTAAGTAAATGATGACAGAATTTTCACTTTTGGGTGAATATTACCTATTGCTTAATTTTATACCTCTAGTGAAATTATTGTGAATAATCAAGATATTGTCCAGCCCTACCATTTGGTTATTTAGTTTTTTTTCCACCCCTTGGTGTGCCAGTAATGGCCAGAATGTGGCAGTACCGGGTTCCTTTTACTAATCAATCGACTCTAGTTTACAAAATTAACTGTTTAACCTTAGAAAAATCCTTTCTGGTGCAAAGTTAATTGGGGCATTTCTGTTAGTGTGATTAACATTCGCCTCTCATAGGTAATCATCTAATCATCTCATCTTTAATTCAAAATCATCCCTTCTATCAACAGATCTCTGTTTAATAAGATAGCTGATCATATTTTGCCAACTCTTTTATTAACTTGCTGATAATTATGCATTTTACATATATACGTATTATTAGGATTAGTGTAAGTTAGAGTCAGAATGTGCAATGTGGAGGAGCAGAGAAATCCAAACACTAACGGAAAATAGGGCCATGCTCTCGTTTCTTCCAGTTGTGGGCGGCAAAGGGAAATCGGATCCGTGTTAGAGAATTCAGAGCCCGAGTCAAGCTCTGACAGCAGATATTTGCTGGGTTTCTGTCTAATGAAAAGATATTCAAGAACGTTTTTGTGGTCATTTGTTCGGGTCGCTACAGTACGATCCTAACACAAGATGCCTGAGCCGTACTGTCCTGGTGTTTTTCTCACCTTATCAATCTCTATTGTCTTTTTCCCCTCTCAGAGATGGTTATCAAGTTTCTAGGTTTAAGAAGGTTGATGGCATTTCCCCAGCAAGGCAAACAATCTGTATAGTCTCTGCCATTAGTTTATGTCTGTGTTGTTTCTTTTGGCGCACTCTGACTAACTCTAACCCCCTCTTCTCAGTTTCACTCCGACTTTACGGAGAACAAAGCAAAATGGAAAGGGGGAAAAGGGACGGTATCTTAGAAAAGCTTGTGGTACAGATTTCCTTCTGTAATGGATTAAGTTCACTATTATTGATGCCCTGTGGTGTTATGGAGTAAAGATGTAGTACCAGGACGGAACTAGAATATGCATTAAGATGATAAATAAGATTAATTTTGATTTCATGTTAACTTTACGAAACTGTGATCCTACAATCCTTGACTTCCGGATGCTCTTTAACCCCCAAAAATAACATTGAAATCCTCCTAAAAGCCCTTCCCTTTTTTTTTTAAACTGTTTCCTTGACTAACATTTTTACATTCCATTCCTACTCCTGTACCTTTTCTTAGCAAACAGCCTCTGGTTACTAGTATGATTCACCTACCAATGTCTTCTCTCACTATTCCTCATTTCAATAGGTTTTACACTTGAGTATACGCCTTTCTCCATTTAACACCACTAACGCCGTTCTGTCTTGTTTACCAGCATGTAGTTTAGCTTTTACTCACCAAATTTGACCCTAACATACCGCTGTCGACCTCTGACCTCCTTTCCTCTGACAGACCTGTGGGTCTGGATGGCATCTGCTGTCACATTGGCGCATTGCTTTGAAGGCAGGAAAAAAAAATCGACAAGCACAACAGAATTTTTCCTTTGTACTTTTATTGTTGCTCTATTTCAAGACTTCAAGACACTCCCCATTGGTTTTGTTAGTGTTTATTCAGGGTTTTTTAGAGCGTTTATTTGTGACTAAGCTTTAATTGCTGCCTTATGTTCTGACTCCATGCTAGATACTGTAGCCCTGTGGTTCCCTACTGGTAAGGGGCACCCTTAAACATCGCAAGTCTGTTCAGATAGCAGGGAAAATGCTAATCGAAATGTGAATAATAAAGTGCAAATAAGTATATGATTGTGTGTATCAACTTTTAAGAGGGAGAAACACTTGCGTCCAATCGAAAATAATGGGATTTTTGCTAATACGCTAATACTATAGCTAATAGCTAATACAACATGTAGTTGTGTGTGTTTAGGCTAATAAATCATACTTCTGTTATTTATGCATTTACAGTCATCGCTTTTCCTGTAAAACTCTTGAATATGTTAATAGTCGACGGGCCCAGTCACAACAGGGATATTATAGTTAAGTAAATCCACGTGATTGGGAGTTTCGCGTAAGGGGGAAAGATTTCCCCACGCAGATTTCATTCATGGCTAAATTGGTTAATGGGGCAAATTCAGAAACCTGCTTGGTCTTAAAGTGGCCTTTGTATGAGCTGTACATCGCTACACTATTGATAATGAACAATTAACCTTTTTGCCGGTAAAATCTCAATGACATTTCACCAATGTGGCTACACCTTAATATTGCAAAACCAGTACTTTAATGTACAAAGCAGCTTTATTTAGTTATTCAGGTTAGTCGCTAGAAGTGATGACAACACAGTTTTGGCAGGGTACCATAAAATATTTCTTTAGCAGGTAAGTGTCAAAGGTTTGGACAATAGGGTTTATAGGTTTGTTCAGCATAGGACACAAGCTTCTAGAACAAAGTCTGTTGAATATACAAGTGTGTGCATCTCATAAATGTTTCCCCACCCTTGTGGCATGCCCTGCACCCTCCTCCACCCCCCTTCCACCTCCTGTCCCACAGGTGATCCGTAAAGGCTGGCTAACTCTCAACATCAGCATCATGAAGGGCGGCTCAAAGGAGTACTGGTTCGTCCTCACAGCCGAATCGCTGTCCTGGTACAAGGACGAGGAGGTGAGATTCATCTGTTCTTCATTTCTTTTTTGCAGTCCCTCCCCCTCTCGAACTAGCGCCACTCAAGTTGGACTCAAACTCCATGTGTGTTTGAAATTAGTGCGAACGTTAGCTGTTCTCCAGAGTTCTCATGGCTCGACTGGTAGAACATGGCGCTGGTAACGTCAAGGCCATGGTTTTCATTCCCAAGGAGCTCATAAATTTCTGAATGTATACTTTTAAGTTGCTTTACATATAAGCATCTGCCAAATGCATTAATGTACACGTCTTACTTTAGTATCCAAGAAAGTTTGTTTATACGTAAAATCCCCCCCGTCCAGCAGCGAATGGTAGAGTCCTTGAGCTCTAGGCGCGGGTGTGTGTGTCCCTGCCCAGCCTAACCAATGTGCGGACTACTGTTCAGCTGCAGCATGATGAACAGGTAGTCTGAACACTGGGCAGGCGGGGGGGAGGCAAGAGGGCGGCTGGACCGCAGGTCACTGCCCCGAGGACCGCACACGACTGCAGAGGAGAGTAAACAGTTCAGACAGACACACTGATAATCCGGTCGAGAACATGTTCGGGTCATTGCTTATTTAAATAAAAAGCAATAAAAAAATATATTTTGTAAAGTAAATGAAGGTTCTTATATAGTCATTAAGAAAAATTATTTCTTGATCATTTCAGCAGCAAGTTTTTATCATCAAAATCCCCCAAAATCTTTGTATATGAACAAAAATATTGATATTTCAGTTGTAAAGTATTATACAGTAAAATAATACTGAATTACAGTAACAAGTCAAATTAGAATCATTGCAAATAATGAGAATTTAGAAAAAATCTAAATTAAAACACCCGTACTTATTACGCTAATGATAATTTGGTGGAATAACATTTCATTTCTCATGGTGCATTGAAATAGGTTTCATTTTGAGGAGAAATGTGACCTTATAGTTGTACATTTAAAAAGCTCCTCGTATTGAGTAATGAAGACCGAAAGAATCAAGTAATTAAAACTGGCCCACATATTCACTAAACAGTATAGTAATTATATTATGAATCTAAAACTAGTCAGAATAACACATCCCAGCATTACATCTTGATAATCTTTACATTACGAATTCATTTCAAACTCGGTATACTCACATGTCTACTTGCTGCGTGGCAAATGTATATTCCAGGCCTCTGCAGTTTCTTCTGCCATCATGGCTCCTTTCTTCCAATCTGAAGCAAGTACAGTTGTGGTTTTCGCTCTTTACCATTGTTTTACAAAAAAACACAGAGCGATGTTCCTTTAGCGGTGGTTTCCGAAGCAAAGAGAAAGCGGTAAATGGAGAAAAGAGAGACGAAGAGCGGGACGAAAGTAAAAAGGGACGAAAGGGGAGGCAAAGTGACGTGGCAAGCGCACTGAAATGTTCCAGCCGGGATCCGACTTTGGAATTTGCAGGAAATCGTACTGGGTTACTGGGGGGGTTGTGTGTGTGTGTGTGTGTGTGTGTGTGTGTGTGTGTCTGTGTGTGTGTGTTGGGGGCAGGGAAGTGTTCCTCTGAGTGATGTAACTGTTGGGGCCGTAGCTGTGCAGACATAAATGTTTCCAGATGCTGCTTCTCAACTCAACAGAACGAGTTGGCAGCATTAGTCCTCATCCAGACTCCTCCTCTTCTCTTTCTTTTCTCTCTCTGTCTCACATCCCCCTCTCTGGCTTGGCAACCTGGTGGTCCTTTAAAGGGACAGTTCACTCCAAAATGAAAATTCGGTCATCATTTACTCGCCATCATTTTGTTCTAAACCCATATGACTCACTCTCTTCTGTTGATCACAAAAACAAAAAAAAAATCTTAATGCAGAACTTTTCGATGCAACCATGCACTGTGAAGTGGTTTATAAGATTGATTTTCTTCCTCTCTCATTGCGCTCTAATAGGAAAAAGAGAAGAAATACATGCTTCCTCTGGACAACCTGAAGCTCAGGGACGTGGAGAAAGGCTTCATGTCCAATAAGCACATTTTTGGTATCTTCAACACTGAGCAAAGGTCAGGGCTGACTGCAACTCTCTATATTTGTGTATTTGTGTTTGGTGGCTTCATGTGTTTGATCCCCCTCACAGGAACGTGTATAAGGACTTGCGTCAGATCGAGCTGGCCTGTGACTCACAGGAGGACATGGATAGCTGGAAAGCCTCTTTTCTCAGAGCAGGCGTTTATCCTGAGAAAGATCAGGTACAAATGTTTGGTTTGAACATGTGCAAACTAAAGCCCTCCGTATTCCATTGTTGAGATTTTAAAGTCTACACATTTAGCTTTCAAATCAAACTGAATATTCAATGGGAAATGATGAAGGGCAGGACTCGCTAGACTACTTGCACTACTAGAAGAATACTAGAAGTCTCTTATGCCGACCTAAGCTGCATGTATTTGCTCAAAAATCCCATTTTATTCCTATATTCCTTTTTATTAGTGACAGAATTTTCAGCATCATTTCTCCATTTTTTTTTTTCAGTGTAACATGATCTTTCAGAAATCATTCTAATATGATGATTTGATGCTTCTGATTATTATCTATGCTGAAATCAGTAGTGCTGCTTTATATTTTTATGAAGCGCTTTTTTTTTATTTTTTTTAGAATCTATAAATTTATAAATAGAAAGTTCAGTCTTTACTATCCCGGCATTTTTGTGCCTGCTATATAATTTAATAGTTTTGCTAAAGAAAAATGTTCCTTTGTAGAATCTTCAGATTTTATGCCTGCAAAGATTTTAAAATTTACTCGCAATTGCTGTCCTGTAGCAAAATTTGCTAACGATTGTTTTTTAGACCATACAATTTTGAATGAAACCTGGACACAACAGTGAGTGGTGGGATATTTGGCTAATAAAACAATAGTGTCAGAAGAATAGCGTGAGAACTTTATTATGTCTGCTCTCTTGGTATTATCTTGTAAGCTTTTATTTTTTACACGTGCACAGTACGGTGATTTAAGCATTTTCAGACGTTTCAGTGTGGAAGAGCAACTTTTGGAAAATGTTTAAAAAAATCTAGTGTGGACAGAGCGTTTTGAAATGAAAGCACCATTTTCAAATGTATCCAGATTAATGTAGACGTAGCCTTAGTAGTGTTGGTAGAAGTAGTGTTACACCCCATTATAATCAGAAAAAGGGCTTGGCGTGAGTTTGATGGTAAATGGGAAACCAACCCCAGCCGACGGATCACCAAAAACATAAAAGTAAGATCCCGGACGAGCCCCCATATTTTATGCCCTGTTCTAATAAGAAAAAGGCCTTGACATGAATTTGATGGTAAACGGGAAACCAACCCCAGCCGACGGATCACCACAAACATAAAAGTAAGATCCCGGACGAGCCCCCATTTGTTACACCCCATTCTAATAGGAAAAAGGGCTTTACGTGCGTTTGATGGTAAACGGGAAACCAACCCCAGCTGACAGATCACCACAGATATAAAAGTAAGATCCACAAATGATTTATTGAAGTGGAATAAAAGAATTAAATAAAGGAGCCATAGCTCCAGGGTGTCCCCAAGGCCAAAACAACAAACAAAATAACTTACAAATGAAACATAAATAAATGTCCTAACAAAAGAAACAAAATACAATGCTCTACCTAAAATAAACAAATTGCAAACAAGGTCAAAATAAATGGCAGGATACCCCTACGCTCCTAAAGGCAGTAACTTAATTGAATCACTTCACAATGAAAATATGAACCATTTACAAAAACAACAAGTGGTTTGGAATCCATCGATGGGAGAAGGAATCTGGAGCTCCTCACGCCAGAAGGCCAATGCCAGAATGAGCTTGCTATTTTCCAAAGGTACCACCCTTTTAAGACTAAGCATCAGCAGGTTCAGCCAATCACATTTCTCTTCAGCAACCAATCCCAGCACAGACATAGAGAAAAACACTCCACACAGAAAACACAGATGCCGAATATCATAACAAAAGCAATCTGAGTAAGTAACCAGCCAGAAACACTCTTAACAACCAAAATACAACATGTTAAAAAACATTTAAGGCCTGTTTACACCAGGGATGATAACTATAATGATAACGAATCATTCGTTAATCATTCGAGTCCCCACCACAACTATAACAACAATGGCACATTTTTTCCACCTGGTGAATGAAAAAAACATTGATAGCCAATCAGGATCCATCCTGCTTTAAAGAGCTCAAGTGGCAGATGACAAAACTGCACACCAGCACGGTCTTGGTTAGGTTAGCAGAAGTTGTTTTAGAGGTGGAGAAAGTTATTACAATTTGATGAAAGATAACAGAATACTTTTTTTTTTTTTTTTTAAGAATAGTGCACACTAATGCCTTGACCATTATAATAAACAGGTATATTTATTAAGGATATAGGTCACTTTGAATTTCATGTTGTCTTTAAAATGCATTCATTCATTGTGTAGGTGGAGTCAGAAGATGCCGCCCCTGCTGACAGTTTCTCCATGGACCCTCAGCTGGAGAGGCAGGTGGAGACCATCCGTAACCTGGTGGACTCCTACATTGGTATCGTCAACAAGACCATCAGAGACCTCATGCCCAAGACTATCATGCATCTCATGATCAACAGCGTAAGCACACAACCATTTGTGTTTTAAACCGATAATATTGAAAGGTATTGATTGTAATGGATTGCAAACATCCTCTCATCTTCATTAACCTTTCTTATTCTCTTGTCTTTCTGTCTCCAGGCTAAAGACTTTATCCATTCAGAGCTGCTGGCATACCTGTACTCCTCAGGAGATCAGAACAGTCTGATGGAGGAGTCTGCTGACCAGGCCCAACGCAGAGACGAGATGCTGCGTATGTACCATGCCATCAAAGAGGCTCTCAGCATCATCGGAGACATTAGCACCAGCACCATATCCACTCCCGTGCCTCCGCCCGTGAACGACAGCTGGATGCCAGAGACGAGGTTAGAACATGAACAACATTGGTAGGAATTCGATTTCCAGTTTTGTGGCTTTCTATGTCAGAATGGAATTCTAGTATGCAGTATGGATTGTATATTGCCTACTGTTTTTTTTTTTTTTTTTTTTTTTTAAGTATGAAACAGTAGGGGTTAATCCACAAATGTTTCATTTAGTAGTCCATTCTATGCACACAGTATGCATCAAATTAAATACTACAGAAATTATAAAGGTGTAGTTCACTCTCTTGTCGTTCCAAAACATTATGCCTTTTATTTTTTTTACTGTGAAAATACAAATATATTTTGAAGAATGTTTCAACGGTCTTTGTCCATAAACTGAAAGTCAGTGGAGTCCAAAACAACATTGTATGGACAAAAACACACACACACAAAAAAAAACATTGCGGCTGCATCCGAAATCACATACTAATTTATAGTATGTGAAAATAGTAGTATGTCAGAATATGTAGTATTCATAAGACAGAAAAGTACCTGGATGACAGACTACTTGCACAGAGAATCTGAAGTGCACATATAATGAACACTTTACTATCCCATGAGTCCACGAGAGACGAGTTGCACATCAAAGTGAAGCAATGCAACTGATGCTGATAGGTCACATGACAATGAATGTAGTATGTCCAGATTATATTCATACTACACACATTCGTACTATGTGGAAGTAATTACTTATTCAAAAGAAGTACAGACTCAGACAGTATGCAATTTTGGCCGCAGCCTGAGACATTTTTCAAAACATCTTGGTTTAGTAAATAAAGTTAAATTTTTGTGTGAACTATTCCTTTTAGTGTAGTGTGCTTAATATTCTTTGTTTTAAATCTATATTTCTCCTTTTCCTTTCCTGTGTAGCCCCACCCCCCAGCGCAGACCGCCTTCATCGGCCCCGGCCCCCAGCAGACCTCCAGCAGTGAGAGGTCCAACACCAGGCCCGCCCCCTCTTAACCCCACCCCTTCATTTGCAGCCCCGCCAATTCCCTCTCGGCCAGGCCTGCCCATGAATGCCTTCGGCAACAGCAGCCAGGATCCTTTCAGCGCCCCTCCTCAGATCCCATCCCGTCCCGCCCGCATCCCTCCGGGCATCCCCAGGTAAGACCATTAACTAATGTGTCGCCTCAGTATAGATATTTATTCTCGCGTGTGTGTGAGAACGAGCTTCTGGTGTCTGAAGCTCAGAGGAGTGGACGTTTTTTGAAAAACACAAGAAACGTTTGAGCAAAGGTTTGACTGATGTACTTTTTCTTTAGCTCTCATTCTTCTCTCACTAGCAGTTGCATTCAGGTATTCTCTCCTGTCACATAACAATTTTTTCCTAATTTCTTTCTCAGCATATTCTTACTAAACCTTCCAGTGTAGACATTTTCCTCTTTTGATTTTTTTTTTTAGAGATTATTCTCATCTCTATTCATCTAGACTCACCTTCTTTTCATCTCTGTTCTTATCTCGACTCATCTAGCCTCGTCTCTCTTGATCACGTCTGTTCTCATATCTCTTCTTCTCATCTTTTCATCTTTTGATCTCATTTTTTCCTTGTTCTTTCTCGCTTCATCTAATCTGGCGTCTTGTTTCTTTTCATCTCATCTCTTCTTGTGTTTTCTTATTTCTAGTCACATCTAACTTCTTATCTCTCTTCATCTTGTCTCATCTCATCTAGTCTCATCACTTACATAGTTTCATCTAGTCTCGTCTTTCCTCTTTTGTCTTTTCTCATCTCATCTAGTCTCATCTCCTCTCATATAACCTCATCTAGTCTTCTCTGTCCTCATCTTTTGTCTTTTCTCATCTCATCTAGTCTCATCTCCTCTCATATAACCTCATCTAGTCTTCTCTGTCCTCATCTTTTGTCTTTTCTCATCTCATCTAGTCTCATCTCCTCTCATATAACCTCATCTAGTCTTCTCTGTCCTCATCTTTTGTCCTTTCTTTTCTCATCTCATATCCTCTCATATAACCTCATCTAGTTTTGTCTGTCCTCATCTTTTTTCTTGCCTCATCTATTCTCATCTCCTCTCATATAACCTCATCTAGTCTTGTCTGTCCTCATCTTTTGTTTTATCTCATCTAGTCTCGTCTCCTCTCATATAACCTCATCTAGTCTTGTCTGTCCTCATCTTTTGTCTTTTCTCATCTCATCTAATCTCCTTCTTATTTAACTTCATCTAGTCTTCTCTGTCCTCATCTTTTGTCCTTTCTTTTCTCATCTCATATAACCTCATCTAGTCTTGTCTGTCCTCATCTTTTGTCTTTTCTCATCTAGTCTCATCTCCTCTCATATAACTTCATCTAGTCTTGTCTGTCCTCATCTTTTGTCTTTTCTCAGTTTGTCTTTTCTCATCCCTCCTTGTCTCGCCTCATCTAATTCCTTATCGCTTGTCCTTAATCATTTCCCTGTGGTTGTGGGTATGTCTCACCTTTGTTTCTCACTCTTTTCTCCTCCTGCAGCAGAAGACCCCCTGGCGCTCCTAACCGGCCCACCATTATCCGCCCCGCTGAGCCCTCCCTGCTAGACTAGGCCCGTGCGCTGTGCACCATAGTGTGCTGGGCCGAGAGGAAGGGCTGGAGAGCTGCACTGAAATGTGCATGCATGTCTACACAAACAGCCTGACCAATAGACCTTAATATAATCCACTCAAACTGTCCTCTGACCAGCGCTGCTAATCACATCCCTACTTTTAAATCCCAGAGGTCTAAATTAAGCACATAACTATTCAAAAAAATATTATTATTATTGTTGTTATTATTTTGTTAAAATATATAAAGTGAATTAAAGGGTGTAGTGGCCTCCAACTTTCAGTCATTTTATCACTCACATAGGTCAGGTGACCACCAGGGGGTATCCTACTCAACTTGTGTAGATGAACCAACATTAGATGACTCATGCCTCCTCTCTGACTAGTGGTTTAATGTGGGATAAGATGTATACAAGCACTGTGCAAGCTAGTTGCTGTTAAACTAGCCTGTCGTCTTCCTGTTATTGGGTAACTGAAGGGTGGTTGAAGACCTTTTTCTTGTTATAGACACACTTCTCCATGTGTTGGGTTTTTTTTTTTTTTTATCTCATTCTGTGTTTTCCTGACTCTAACTTGATATGCTGAAATAAGACACCATGTCCATTACCATTACTCTATGTGGGATTTGATTTTGATCTGATTTCTTTATCTCAGTATCGTTTTTCATGTTCAGTTGGCTATTATGTTCATGATTTCCGGCACCACGCGCCTTTTAATTATGACTCCATAGCAGCTAACCAAACAAATGAATACAAAAATCTAGATGTAGACACTCATATTTGGTGTTAACACTCAACATCCTCTTTCTGTTTTGATGGGAAATTTGGTTTTTTAAAAAAGCACTTCTGTTTTCACGGACGGGAATTACTTAGAAAGCCGGAGATGGCGCAATTTGTATGCAAATATCTGTAATGATCTGTTTATACAAATAATAATTTGTGTATATGAATATAATCCTGGAAAGCACGGTAACCACTGGCGACGAGCTGACCCGTCAGCGCTCTGTGAGATAGTGTCTCAGGTAACATCCGACTCCAAATCTGGTAGCTTAGCATTTTGATTATTGTAACTTAAATTAATCTGCAAGGCCTTATGGGGTGCTTTTATTTCGCTTGGAATAATGAGGGTCGGGGGAGCGGGAAAACATCAGGCCGTTACAGGAAGTAGGAATGCATTCAAACACGTGGCCACTGAACATGGTACATGCAGGTGTATTTGGGGTCATGGGGCGTTTGCTATATGGAAGCAGTCCGTTCAAACTTGACAGACACAGGGAACTTTCAGACCGCAAAACGGTGAAACAAAAGCTTTCATGTAGACATCATAGATGTACTAACACATGTATTTCTGAGTGTATTATTTATAACCTGGGCATTTGTCTTCGTGTTAATTGCCATTTTTCACAAACTTTTTGCATCGGAGTAGAACGACAGATATTCTTCGCTATTGGTAGATTTGTGCCCCGTCGGTTGAGGTAATAATAGTTTAACAGAATTCAGAGTGAAAGCGGCCTAGCTGGTTTCCCATTGATCCGGTTTTGATTGCAGAATCTTTGATGTTTGCTTTTATTGATGTGCGTGCAGGGAAATGGGCCACAACACATTTTGTTTTCTTGATTAACTTGAGGATAAGAATGGGGATTTGGTGCAAGCGGGTGCTTTTTTGATTTAAGCACAATATTCAATATTCACACAATAAATAACCGAAGGCTTTAAGTTGAACATGAGGTGAAACTTAAACTGGCTGCGGATTTCAATACCGAATGCTCTTGAGTCAGTCCTGTATGTTATGGCTACAGTGATGGCAACCGTTGCTCCTTCTTCACAATCCAGTCAGTCCAAGGCTTGAATTAAAATTGTATCCAGCTTTATCTTTTCCAATTTTTAAATTACTTAAACATCTGTTAAGAACTGGATGAAGCCCAAATCACTGCAGCCATAACTTTCCTGTGGTCTTTAAGGTTATGGTGACCCAATCCCTGTCTCTCCC
Source organism: Elopichthys bambusa (assembly GCA_037101425.1). Taxonomy (NCBI): domain Eukaryota; kingdom Metazoa; phylum Chordata; class Actinopteri; order Cypriniformes; family Xenocyprididae; genus Elopichthys; species Elopichthys bambusa. The sequence goes on from CM074435.1 coordinate 9,803,029, forward strand.
TCTAATAATTCTGTCCTTTTGTATGGTGTGAAGGACTGAGGACATATTTAGCTATCTTTTTTTATGCTTTTGGAATAACAAATTGTCAAGTGCCTCTGTAGCAATTAAAACGGACTTGGAGCAAAATGCACAATGAGAATTGGAAGTGAGATAATAAAAGGTGTTGTGTATAATAAAGATCTGGTGCTCTGGTGGTCGGTGTTTCCTTGTGTTACGTCTCCTCACTGTCTTTACCATGACATGTCTCTCCCAGCATGCATCTCTTCCTCTTTGTGTTCTTATTGAAATAAATCAAAGGTAACGGATGTAGCATGATGATACTCTCTGTTGGTGTAATCCAGTGTTTTTCAATCCTGTTTCAGGAGACTCCCAGCAGCACTGCACATTTTAGGTCTCAGTCTATAGCCCTGTTTCCACCTGGTATTGAGATGCATTTTGGTTGATTGGATCACAAGTGGACAACACTAAATACAGGTGTAAACTGGGTGTAAAATGTTTTGAGCTTGTCCACTTTTGATCACTTCCAAAGGTAGTCGAAGACTCATTTGACCGGATTGTTTTAATAGTGAAAACGCTCATGTGGTTGAATGTGTTCGAACAGCCACAAAAGACCGTCTGCTCTCCACCTACTGACCTAACGTGTAAGGTAAGCGCGTGCTAGCCAGATGGAATTTAAACTTTGTCAACAGAAGAACCTTTGGTTTGAAGACGTAAAATGTACCAAGCACAATGTTTTTCACCATTCCTGATTTCTAACACACTCAAGCATTCGGCCGGTCTTGTGGCTGTCAGGGCAGAAATGAAAGTTGCTGCTCTCTGTATGTTTTTCCATAATCTCCAGATGCGTTCATATGTAAATCGCGCAAGCTCATTTGTTCATTAGATTGAATTTACCTGCCGATAGACCCTCCTCTTGAAGAAATCAGGACAGAAGTGGTTGAAAGTGGACAGAAGACACCGATACATTCTTCATGCTGTCATTGTCATGTGACCTACCAGCATCAGTTGCATCGCTTTACTGCCATTCATGAATCCTCTCCCATGGCCTCATGGGATAGTAAAGTGCGCATTTCAGAATCTCAGTGGAAGTAGTTGGTCAGCTGGGTACATTTTGCCTATACTGTTTTATGGATACTGTGAATTCAGAAATACTCATTTCCCATACAGTTTTTCACCTATAGTAGGGAAGTCAAAAAGTATTTGGATTCAGCTACAAACAAAAAATATGATTCATTTTTATGTTGTATTTTATTTTTAACTTTTTCAAGTGCATTAATATGTTGACTTGCAACCCAATTTGCTTGCTATCTGTCTTAAACACTACGCGTTATACTGTAAGAATTAGTGTGTCCTAAATAGAAGGAACGTTTTGTTTCAATTCGAAATGTGAATGTTCGCAATTAGTGTTTAGGGTCCTTTGCTCCCAATTTAGGTATCCGCTGATAGGGACTCTTTCAAACGCTCCTGTAAAGCATCTATTTACAATGTATTTTTGAAGTGTTGTGTATAGTGGTTAATGTTGAGCGTGTGAGGTGTTTAAGTCGGTCAAGCGTCCACTCAATACTGCTTCAAAACGTTTCCGTTCATCACAAACGTCTTAGGTTACGAATGTAACCAGGGTTTCCTGAGAACAGGGAACGAGACTCTGCATTTGCAATGCTATGGGGAACGTCACGTGACTCGGTGTTCGAAAGCCAACTATCCAATAACTCCAAATCCTATTGGCCGGCGACAGCCTATGACGTCACACAGGCGCGACCCGGAAGTATAAAAGGGGCGCCTGGGGAAGCAGTCATTATCCATCGTCTTGAGGGACTGTTCAGCAGGCAGCCCGATGTGTGGCAAGGAAACGCAGAGTCTCGTTCCCTGTTCTCAGGGAACCCTGGTTACATTCGTAACCTGAGACGTTCCCTTTCGAAAGGGAACTTCTACTCTGCGTTTGCAACGCTATGGGGAACGATATACCCACGCTGCCATGCTTGAGGAGAATGCCTGCCAAGAAAAATGGCTGAGACAAAGGCTCCAGAGCAGTAGAAACTGCTTGGCAACTCTCCCTCGGGTCACACCAGGCTGTCAGTGACAGCATTCCCTTCGGCCAACAGCCCAAGCTGAACTCCACGAAGGGCCTCCTCAAACGCCCTACAGAAGGTGCTAAGGCGTCTAGAACCAACCTTTCTAAAAGAAAAAGTGGTCCCTTCAAGGGAATGTGGCCAAAGAACCAAAGGGAACCTCGGCCAGTCACTAGAGGGGAACGAAGTCACCCCCAATGCCACCAGGGAGGCCGACCTAGTCTGACCTGAGACAAACTTAGTCTGGGCCAACCCTGTCTGAATACAGAGCCTCCTAACACGCATTCTTAATAGAAGATAGTAAGTAAGAGTGACTGCAAAAAGGCAGAAACAAACTCAAACCCACGCGTAGAGACGGGCATCCTGGAGAGCAGAACTCAGCTAAGTGCTATGAACCCTCGTATTGAGGGGAGTATAATCCACTCATCCTAGGATCTACCCAGTGCTTAATTAACGAACTGAGGAGGCCGTGCGCTACAGAACCCTGATCCACGGGAGCACAAACCAGCCTGATGCTGGATCCTTAAGAGGAGGCCTGATTAAGGCCTACCACCATGACCAGCTTAGGGAGCTAAGCACTATTACAAACATAACCCTAAAAGGGAAGTACGAAACTCACCTAACAGGTAGACCATGCGATGGGCACATACTCATGGAGGCCGAAAGAGGCCTACAGCATGATAGTAGTTAAGTGAATAACAGAAGTCAAACAGAAAGTGGCCCGATTTTCTTTCTGGGGTAGAAAGATGACTTCAATGGCAGCCTAAGAGGCTGCAAAGTGCCCACATGACAATCCAACCAACACGATCCAACGAGCAGTGTACTCAGTAAAACCACCTTTTACTCTCTAAAGCAAGAGGAGTACAGGATACGCCAACACGCATTAAGGAAGGCCCTCAACAGACACGTGGCATCAGCTCGTGGCAGTGTTTAGGCCCAATAAACAACCAGACGATAAACAACCAGACAAAAGGAGGTTGGTTTATCAACAGAAGTGTATAAAGATAACTCTCAAAGAGAAATACACCCAAACATACTCCAGTGTGTTAAAACTAGGCGGGCCGTAGGCCTAGCAACCTCTAATACACACGGCATAGTCTCGTGGCCGTTTCTAGGAGCACAAAAGGAGCATGTGGCCCTTAGCTCAACTAGAATAGGACTCAGGGAGGCAGATATAGGTAAAAACCAACCTTCAGTAAGGTTTTGCTGCCAAACCAACCTGAGGGGCTAGCCACTCGAAATACTCGGTAAAAAGCACCTTGTCACCCTCACAGCGAGAGGAGTATATAACTGAACTCCATATAATACACCGGAGGCCGAAGTAGGCCTGCCTTAGTAAACACGTGGCATCAGCAAGTGGCTACCATAACCATACCACCCAGAGGCCATGTATTAAAAGTGTCATGATTAACACATGAAAAACACTGCCAAACACAGAGAGCAGGCCTGTTAGGGCCTATCTGTCAGTGATGGGGCGTGGCTGACGGTGGCATGGTTTCCCAGGCATCCTGCCAACAAGTCGACTAAAAAAAGGAGGCCTAAAGGGGCCTCCATTCCAGTAACAGGTGGCGATCAGCCTACTCACAGATTAAAACACAAATTCTGCCAAACGTAAACGAAAAAGGAGGCCTGAAGGGGCCTGCCAATTCAATAACACGTGGCTACAGCTCGTGAATTAAAGGGAACCAGCTGTAACCCAAAAAGCTAAGGGAAGCTAACTGCAACCTGCGCTAGGCTACACATTCCAACAGGCAATGTACCCTAAATACACATTTTGACTAAAGGGAACCAAACAAAGCCAACATGGTCTAAGGGAGGCTATTATAAGCCTACTACCTCAGACAAACACGCGGCAGGGCCTGTGGCAGCGTAAACCTGTGAGAATATGTGAGCACATTATGATCAGTTAAACAAAATTCGGAGGCCGAATATCATAAGGCCTACAATCCGAGTTATAAGCAGTATAACCGTTAACCAGACCACTAAAAAAGGGAGCTAACAGATACCAGTTTTCTTCAACAAAGTGGCACTACCCTGAATATGCAATCCAACAGGTGATGCACCCAGTGACAAGGACCTCAGACTGGAGAGTACAAGTCACCAAATACTCAAAACAAAGGCCTACTTTCACAGCAAAGGGCCTACTGTTATGAGAGCAGGTGCCAACCTGTGGCAGCATAGGCTCACATATAGTGTAGGGCAAAAGTCTAGAACCCAAAGTAACACAAACTTTGATCTACATGCTATTTTTAAAAAGAAAAACACTTCCCACACAGATCCTCAAATCTGATCTAAACCCCAGAGGACAGGAGCTAAAAAACTAGCAACGTCAACTCAAACTTGATAAAACAAATTATCAAGTAGCTCAGAAGAAAGTTATTCCTTTTAGCATGAAAGTTCTAGAAAGTTGGGCCAAGCACACACCTGCATAACTTATCTACGCAAAGATAAGGGCCTACCACCTGAGAAACAGCATAAGGGAGTCAGAAAACAGTCTAGAACCTAGCTGTAAAACTCAAATTGCACCTACACCAGCAAGGGGATAATTAGGCGTACAGCCTAACAACTCCCTCGGGAGGAAAACCAGAACTAGGAAACAAATCCTGAAAGGATAGTAAATACATATGGGGTTACTTCATATATCACATCACCTAGCTCTAGCCTGGCTGCCAAGTTATAGGCCTATTTTCTTTATTATATACAACAGGCACCATAACAAACAGCCTGATCTCCACTTCTAAATCTCATGATGAGAGAAATAAAGTGAAGCTCAAAACTGAAAAGTCAGGCAGCCGGTTAGGGCCGCCGTAGACATACAAACTGAAGTAATGAGTGCCAAACAAAAGACGCATAGGGTGTGCAAACCCTCCGGAGTTAAAAACCTCGGGCATGGATCCACACACTTCCTGAAACGTTTCTCTTTGCCCTCAGACATAACAGAGACATACTCACAGGATATGAAGAGTATATTCGATAATGGCAGTCGACACAAACAGTCCCAAAAGACGAGGAGATAATGACTTCCCCAAGTGCCCCTTTTATACTTCCGGGTCGCGCCTGTGTGACGTCATAGGCTGTCGCCGGCCAATAGGATTTGGAGTTATTGGATAGTTGGATAGTTAGTTTCGAACACCGAGTCACGTGACGTTCCCCATAGCGTTGCAACACAGAGTAGAAGTTCCCTTTCGAAAGGGAACTCATTGAACTGTGTGGGTTTGTTGAGAATGCGGTTGTGAGTCCTAAAAATGTGCAGGTAATGCTGTATGAACGCAACCGTATTAAGCAGTGCTGCCGTACTAGCCATTAGCATCTGTGCTAGAGGTTTGTTTTGTGTGAAACATGACTGGGGATTAGGGAAGAACATAATGCATAATCGATTATGTCGACGTGTCGTTCCAGCCTAGTTGCATTTTGATATCCCAGACTTTCTGTGTAAGTGTTAGCAAGGAGCTAAACATATAAATGTATTGCTAATACATTAGTTATTATTTCTAGGCCGATACATTAAAAACTGCTGCACCCTCACTTTTCAACTGAAAAAGTTAGATGCAATCTTCCAAAGGAGAAGCCAAAAGTCACATTTCATATATCCACCAGAAAGTATATATTTTTAGCATGCACTAATCTAACCATGCATAGTAGTATACTGTTTAGAGCAGATGTGATGTGAATCGGGATGGAGTGCAGGAACATCTAATGAGCTTATGATGAATCACAGTTGCAGTGTTGAAGGTCTCAGGAACAGGATTGAGAACCACATGGCTTTATCACAGCTACTGATTTATCTTTCTCAATATGACTCATGAGCAAGTTTCCTTAGTGGAAGTTAAAGACCATGACTATGGTCATTATTCAGATGTTTAGTTGTGTCAAATATGTGACCATGAGTAACACATGGTTCATATTTAACAGCTTTTGATTCAGAATCCTTTGTTTCGATGTAGTAAGCGGTTTCATAGCTTTTGAGATATTAATCTAACCACACCCCTCGTTCACACAGTGAAACTGTCATAATGCAAACCTCAGCACTTTATTCCTCATCAGGGCCTGTTGAGTTACTGTAAACATAACTCTGTACAGCACGTAAATGAAATTGTCACTGCTGACGTGTGGTTTTGGTTGCGGTTGTTGAACAGACGTCCACCTCCCCGACGGCCGGAGAACCCGTGGTGAAGCTGATCCAGTGCTCTGGAGGAGGACCACCATACTGTACTGTATTTCAGCTCTACTACACCATGATGACATGATGCCTATCAATCAATTGTACAGAAAAGAAGCCATCTTAAATTTACTAAGATATTTCTTTGACCAAAGATGAGATTCTTCCATGGATCACATTCTTCCATGGTCTTGTTTGAACTTCTCATGTTGACCTACTTTTTCAGCAGTCTTGGTTCCAGAAGTGTTTTCCCCATTTATTTTCTCCATAGATTTAAAACAAAAACAAATAAATATAATATAAACAAACCAGCTTATTCATTGCATTGCAAACTTTGATGTGAAGCACTGAATTATGGTGAATGTGAAATGATGGTACAATCAATGAAAACTTTGAATCATCGATTTAAATAAATAAAAATTTTATTAATTTTTTCTAAATTTTTGAAATATTTATAGAGGTACAGAAGGAATAGAGTGCAGCAGTGATGCCGTGCTGTGTTTTTGTAGATTAATCCCTAGTTTGTGTCACACTGGTTCCCTCGACAAAAACCCAATAGGATTTTTCCATTGGCTCTTGGATTATTGCAGAAAATAAGCTCTGTGACCAATAAAAGTTTATGATTCTTACACATTTTGCTCATCATGATAATCTTCAAATATAAATACAACTTTTGAAGCCTAAATACAATCGCCAGAAGAAAAAGCTAAATATAGGCTATAAATAAACCACATCACAGTCACATGACTTCAACGTCACCATCACTAAGCTTCCGACAACGCTTTTAGTTTTATTTAAAAACATTTTCCCTGAAAGTTTGAGTTAGTATAGTTGGCAAGAATGCGATTACAAACACAACAAGGCTGTAAAAGTGACTAGCGAGTAGATGAGCGTTCTTGTTCAGCTGATGATATTTAATGTCCTCGTCAACCTTTGTAGTCCCATTTAGCCAATTGTATGTAATCGCCTTTCAAAAAGACAAGTAAAAGCTTTAAGTAAAAGCCATTTAACCAAAACAGGACGATGAAACCAAAAGCTTATGCTAACTCGTTTATGGGTTTTGGACTACAGAAATACATCATCCCTGCCACACTCTATAGAGTACCTCAGGGATGACGTGTTTTTGTAGGCAAAACCCGGAAGCGAGTTAGAATTTTAGGACTTCCGGTTCCATCGCCCTAAAGTCTATGGGTTTTTGCTAAAATCGCCTGAAATAAGGTCTGTGGTTAACAAAGCCTCTAAATATTTTCACACACCAGTTATAACCCACTTGTTATATTTTTTTAAAACCTTTATTTGGTCTTAAAAACAGCAGTTGCTAACAAATTGCTAAAAGGGACTACTTCCTTTGGCGTCATCATGACAAACAGGACATTTGGACAGCATTTCTCATGAAAAAATGGATAAGTATTCATACACAGTGCAGATCATAATCAGCAAGCATGTTTTTAAATAAAGTTGTTTTTTAAATAAAGTTTGAGCAAGCTTGGTGGTGGTGGTGACGTTGATCCGCGTCCATGGTGTGCTGTAGTCCGTTTATAGCCTACTGTTAGCTTTTTATATCTGACAACTTTATTTAGGCTTCAAAATGTATAAATGTTGTGTTAACTTGTAAAGATTATCTTGATAGGCAAAACATGTAAGTGTCATAACCCTTTGTTAAACACAGAGCTTATTTTTTGCGATTTTCCAAAAGTCTATGGGAAAAATGCATAGGCTTTCGATCGAGGGAACCCGTGCGCCGCTAACTTCTGGGTTGGCCTACAAAAACACGTCATCCTTGAGGTACTTTATAGAGACTACAAGGATGTCATTCGCAATGCTTTATGGGAGTGGGTGGATCCTGCTAGATCAGAACCAGAATTGGATTGGTTGACAAGGCATATGTCCCAAGTTGGTGATACATTTTAATAATGGTGAAGAGACTGCTCATTTTTTGTTTTTACAAGTTTTTTTCTCTGATTTCTGATCAGAGCAACCAACTGATGGGTCACCCTTTTAGTGATAGGTAGTGTAGTTCTTCCCAGTTCACTGGAAATTTAGCAAGGTGATTTGTGGCCTGTAAAGAAGCATATATCGTGAGCATTAAACCAACCATTGTGCTCCATTTTTGAACACAGACAAGAGATACACACACACAGTTCCGGCATGCCGTTTGTTCAATCAAATTAGCAGACCAGAACTGTTGTATAAGCTCTCACAATATGAATTTTTGCACCATTGATCTTTTAGTCACTACTACAGAAACATTTCAAAAGGGACTCACAATTTGAAGTTAAGTTTTGTGTCTTCTAACTTAATTAAGCAGTCTAAAGAAGTATTTGACGATTAGCCTGCACCATTTATTCATTATTGATAGTAAATATAAAATGTGTTGCAAGTAAACATTAAACTTCAAAGCATGAATACACATAAAAGGAAACCAGTAAATCAAATCTATTTGCAGGACTCCAGAATCTAAGCTTTAAATATAGAAGACAGCAAATAACTTCACTTTCTTTATTGAGTCTGTTTTTGGATTTGTGAAAGTTTGGAGTCAGACTACCACATTTCATGCAGTGACAGCAGAGGAATCATAATATCCTTTTAATCTTTTAATATTCCCGTTTGGGTAGTTTAATGGCTCATCTGAGATTTAATTTCATGATATACAAGAGATGACCTGGTGCCAAATTTCTACTGAATAAATGAGTTTTAATGGCATATGTAAGATGAATATTTGAATCGTTAACTGAGCATCATGTCTGTGAATTGTTACATTGAAACTCCAGGACTCTTTATTTATAGGCAGTTTGTAATGACTATGCTTGTACATAATTTTTATTAGGCTTGTTTAATGATAATATTTGTATATTGTTGTAGGGTGATGGAAGATTATTAGAGATACTTAAAATTAATCAAACCTCAGATTAACCTGTAGAAACAGAGAGATTAATGGCAACAGAGAGTATTGTTACGAAACAATGTGATTCTGATTCCCACAGTACAGTAATAACTCAGTGCAGTCAGCAATTGACTTGAAATGTAACATCAATTTTAAAATTCATTTTCTATTTGTACTTACAATGCCACATATGACTGAGCTGCATTTGTTCCAAATTAGATGCTAATTTGCTGTATAATAAAACCATTCAAAGCGAAACGTTCCCTTGGATCTTTATTTTACTGCCATATAAATCCATAAGAAATATGTTACTCACAATTTACTGCAATGTTATTCATTTCAAAAGTCTCATAAATTATTTTAACCACAGTCAAGTACAAAATTGCATTCACATTCAAATGTTGCTACAGAACTTCAAGTAAATTTAGTGTTTACCAGTGTTAGTTAGTGCTCTTACATCTCTTACAATTAAAACGGAGTCAAGCTCCAAGATTTCAGATTTATTGATATCGCTAAACACTTAAACTATAGGGTTTGTTTTTTTATACCTGAGAGTTTCCTCACTTCCATTAGTTTGTATTTTACGGTAACAGTGAGTGCATACAGTGTTACAGCATCTTCCCCCAGTTCATCTCTGCTATGTGCAGACTCTGTGTTTGTCACTGAATAATCTGCGTACCGTGTAGACCTGTGTGAGGGCCACGCTGACCATGACCAGCAAACTGACACTGGACCAGAAGGAAACCCGCCACAGGTTATCCTCCAGCAGGTAACGGTCGCGAGCCTCGAACGCCCGCAGTGTCGTCTGCAGCTGACGGCTTCGCTCCAGGTTCTTGTGCACAGCATCCATTGTGTCCTGTGTGTGACGAGAAAACATGACTGCAGCTACAACTTGCTACAAAACATTGCATTTTGGTTGCAGTTAGGTTGTAACAGTACAACATTTGAAAAAGAGCTGCTTTATAGCTGACTTGACAAATTTCTAAGGCCTCTAAATTATCAACATGATCAAAACATGTACACAATCTTCTACATGCCTTGATATTTTATACTTTTTTAGCAAGTAAAAGGCCTTTTAGTATAATTCAGCTTGTGAAATCTGTACTGATTTTTAGAAAGTAAAGTGTCAAATATGATACACGCGTTTATTTGTCGTGTTGCACTGCGTTATATGTTTTGTCCCCACAATTAAAACTACAGAGCTTTGATCCTAAAACAGCATTTGATATCATCTTACTAAGACATACTGTATTATTGCGAGATATAGTGACTGATATTTAAATGCATTTTATGTCAGTAGTCTGCTATACTGTTATAAAGATCTCATTGATCTACATTACAATACAATCAGAATTTCATCTTACTTTTTGCCCATATAAATATCAGCAACTGAATAAAATTGAGGTGTTTTTTTCCTCCTTGAGTATAAGATACATATTCTTGCCTGAATGAGCCATAAAGCCTGATGCATCAAATGTATCAACAAAAAACAGTTATTAATTTAAAAAAATATTTTGTCTAAATGTTCAATAAACTGTTCCATAAAAAAAAAAAAGGATTTTCCAGACTCTTATTTCAATATATCAGGCTTTACAGGGTTAAGTAGCCTGAAAATGTCAATATAACGTGCAGTAGGTTTACTACAAAAACATGAACATCTGTCATCTTATGTACAATTTTTATGATAAAAATGTTTATCAGAACATTCTAATTACTTTTTTTGTACAATGTATTTGTTCTTTCTTGGTTGTGTACTTCCTGGTTACTGTGATTTTACCAACTAAGACATCCTGTCCGAAAATGTAGTCCTAACCCTATCCCTACCCTTAAATCTAACCCTACCCAAAAGATATCCTGGTTGTACGCCTAAACTTGTCCCTCAAATCTGATTGGTTGATTGAAATGTTGTTCCAGGATCAACAAAGATATTGATCCTGGAACAACATTCCAATCAACCAATCAGATTTGAGGGACAAGTTTACAGTTTATGTCAAGTTTAGACTTGCAACCAGGGTTAGGTGCTTCTACATCAGTGTTATTCACCTATCTTTTCCCTCTGATTTTATGGATAACTTATGGGTAGAGCTACATTTAGGGGTAGGGCTGAATTTTCGGACAGGAACGTTGTTCCAGGATCAAAAAAATATGTTGATCCAGGAACATGTCTTACTTTCATGCAATGAATGAAGAGATATTTGATTGGTGTACCCTGATATCCTCCAGTTTGTACTCCAGCGAGTCCTCCGGTTCAGCCAGAGCAGCCCAGTCTTCCTCATCCTCACTCTCTTCCTCTGGTCCATCCACGATCACCTCCACGTACACCATCTTCTCTGAAACACGGCTGAAGCTGTTATCAAAGCATATCCTGTAGTCGCCCTCTTCAGTGGGGTCCACCCTGACAGAAAACCCCCACAGACACACAGCCCAATTACTTTAACGCATACCATTAATGTAAAACATATTATATCATAAGATAAAAGAGGAGATTTTGAGAAATGTCTTCTTTTTTTTTTCCATACAATCGAAGTCAATAGAAACCAAAACTTTTTGGTTACCAGCATTCTTCAAAATATCTGCTTTTATGTTCCACGGAAGAAAGAAAGTCATACAGGCTTGGAACGTCATGAGATAAATGATTTTTCATTTCATGTGTGAACGATCCTTTTAAGTGCACCTTACTTTTCAGTTAACTACACTTAAAGCATCCGATTCTGTAAACAGGCAACTGTTTTCAGTAAATTCAGTTTCAGTGTGGTCACTGTATGCCTTGCAGAGAGCATGCAAATTTGCAGCAGAGGACATGCAAATTTTGTGGGTTATGACGGTCCGAAACTAACTGCCTATGAGTAAATGTATGAAGCTTCTGCTCGACGCGTGACAGGATGTGAAACCTACGTGTGGATGCCATCTGATTTTCTGAAGTCGGAGACCAGTCTGTATCCACGGGGGGAGATCAGAGTGAAGCCCACGTCCAGCCTGGAGCCTGCAATCACCTGCACATACACAGATGGGTTAAAAGAGGTCTCAAATTTTTTTAAATGTAATATTGCAGTATTTACTACAAATGATTTATCTGTGCACATCAATTCACGTGCCCTCGTAATCTTTAATTAAAATAACTTCCCCCTTCCTCTTGAAGCGACATCTCTTCTCTGATGATGTGTTTACTGGAGTGAGGGCGGGGCAACCTGTCACTCATATGAGATCAACCAATAGCAAACCACAACCATCCAATCAATCCCCTGTAGTGAATTACAGGTATTTAATCAATTAGCTCAAATCATGGGTGAAATATATTTATAATCAGATCATAACGCGTTATGATTAATTATAATATAGATCGACCAAAAAGGGAATCATGCACATATATTGTGAATTAATTACAACGGATTATAAGTAATTACATATGTGACTAGTTCTGGTTTAAGAGTTGTTTGAGAAAGGCTATCCTAGTTTGTTCAGCAAACCATCCGTCTTCTCATAGACTATTATAATAGGAAGTTTATTCTCTGGCCACGAGAATTAACTGCCCTCTAGCATTAAACCGTAAAAGCAGTTTGCAGAATCAAACGTAAAATTGACTTGGTTTTCTGAATGAGCAACAGAAACAATCGAGCATGAATATAATGTATTTAATAGATACGAATTACAAATATATGACTAAAATACAACACGAAAACATACATAGAATAAAACGAAAGTAAAGTCAAGAAAGCAGAGGTGATCAAAGAAATGGCAAAATTACAAACAGTTAAAACCTATGAGAGCCAGCAAGGAAACTCCATTTACACAGAGCTTAAAGCGCGTGGAAAGAAATTGTTCGGTACTTGCATTAGTTTGGGTACTGTGGTTGCTCGCCTGTCTGTAGGAGTTTCCGTACACGTGGTTTGGGCGATTGGTCCTTTTCCAGGCAGGTGCGTTCTTCGGCAGGGTTTTCAAACAAGGTTTTAACTTGAGAGTAAGATAACCGGAAAATAAAGGAGAGAGAGAGTCCATCTCCTAGGTGATGAAGGATGACGAAGGCTTGACAAAAGAAAAACTTGTGCAACGAAGAGACGCGTGTCATTGTGTTTTAGACCAGCACGCCTCCTTGGGTACGTCAGCCAGTGATGAGGGTGAAATTTTGGCGGGCAAACTTTTTCTTTGTCTCCATTTATGACCTAATTTGCATGGTTTATGACGTGTCAGATCTGAGTACATTTTGTTCAAAATACCATTACAAGTAGAAGAATACATTTTACAGTAATGTGACATTTTCAGTTAGGGCATAACGACAGCTTTACGATGAGACCAAACTTGTCAGATGGCAAATACATTAAAGGGGAGATACAGTTTGTACTTGAATTATACCGTTTATGATAGATCTAACGCACTACAGTCATAGCTAAGCTTATATATCAGGGATACATATATGTATTGGGGTTGTGGCCGGTGTCTGTGACTACATGGCCCTTAGCCACCAGGGTGACTCTTTGAAGTCTCTAGAGCTGGTGGGCATATCTTCTGTTTTTCTTCAATGAGACAACAAAGGTGCCAATGGGGCAATTGGTCCCGGACTTGCCAGAGCCGATTCGTGATTTATATGCACAGTTCGAGAGGTTAAAAGCATTCTGGAGATTCTAAAGTTGGCTGGCAGATCTGATCTTTGTACAGACGCTACACCCCCTTATGGACAAAATCAAATCCCGCCCTACATTATTTGTTTGAGAAGCCGTTTTACTTGGATATACATCACAATATAGGGAATAAAAGACTATCATAACTTCTGTTTTATGCCGACTTAAGCAGGGTGACTGATAAATGAAACTGCATTTTACCTCTGTAATGCAATGTGTATCCAAGTGCAACCAAATATGCTGAAAGAAAAGAATGTAAAAAGGACTTGATTTTATCCATCAGGAGTTAAATATATGATAAAAAGTGCTCTACTTGATGTGGTTGGAAGGGAGAGGTTAGAAAATAAGAGAACTTTATGACATTAGTTGTTTAAGAGGCAGAGCAGATACATTTTAACAAAATATTAATATCCATAGAGAAATATCCTTACTTTGGAATAAAGTGCACCCATGAATCATGCAAATAAGAACAGTGATGCCAATGTGTATTAAATCATTATGGAACATGGACAAGAAACCTAAATTAATTACTAAATTGTAATTAATGCATATTTTTGCACAATTAAAAAATGGCCACAGTAAAGAAAAATCTAGTAGAAATGTTGGTTTCCTATGGTTTTGAAATTTAAAGTCAGCATGAAATGGAAGTTGCGATAGTTATTTCTTTCCTTTTGTGACGTATATCCAAGTGAAACAGCTTCTCAAACAAGAACAAATGTAAGGCAGGACTTGATTGGATGGTTGCCACTGCTGTGACGTCATGTGAGTGACAGGTTGCCCCACCCTCACACCAGCAAACACATCATCAGAAAGAAGATGTCGCTGCAAGAGGGAGGGGAAGTTATTTTGACTAAAGATTATGTGGATATGAATTTAAAAAATAATGTGCACAGATAAATCATTTACAATAAATACTAGAGATGCACCGATAATAAATTTCGCCACCGATACCAATAGCAGTTTATTCAGAGTGATATCTGCCAAACCCAATAGTTTGGGGGTCCTTTTATACCATCTCTTAAATTAATGACAATTTCATTATAATTAATCATTATATTTTTAATTATTATATTTTGAAAGAAATGCAAATAAAAACTATTCTCTCCATTTCACCAACTTGTTTTAGAGTAACTGGTATCAGTTATGAACATAAACACAATACCCAATACTTCTGAAGATTAAATTAATATTTCTTAACTTTCTGAATGTTATTAATTAATATAATTACTATTAATATTGAACATTAAACTGGTTTATTAGCATTTTCTTTACACAAAGCCCAAATGCCCTGCCCTCATTTGATTGACAGGGTATATCGGCCCTGACTAAACTATGATGCACCGATATATCGGCCAGCAATCGGTTTCGGCCAATAAAAGCAAATTTTCACACTATCGGCCGATACCAATTGTTATATATCGGTATATCTCTCTAATAAATACTGCAATATTCCATTAATAAAAAGCAAGAACTGTCAATTATTTAATGGTAACTTTAATCACTCTAAAAATGTCATGTGATGTAACCAATAAACATTAAATAAAAAGTAATAACATATTTACCTTACACATTTAATACATGTACATGTTTTTTAACATTATTTAACGCACAAAGTATATTCTTTTACAAACATCATGAATTATTTAACTCCCATAAATCATTAAGTTTTTGGGAAGTCGCACCATATGACATTTGACAACCTAAACTTGCCGTTATAAAGAGATTTTTTTTTCTCATCTTTTGAGAGACTAATGACCTTGACACACAGTCACAGTCTTCTCTACAGTCTCTATGATATAATTTCCTATATTTATAGATTTAAGATCAGACAAAAGAAGACATTTTGACCAGCCAATGATGATAATCTCAAATATTGGTTAATTAATCAACCAATGTATCAGTCAAAATCCACAGGTTGTGAGTGAGTGTTTGGATTATTATGTACATTTCTTATACTCACATGGGCAAACTATTAAAGACTTCAACCCCTGCTATTACTATGATTCTTTCACATGTCCTCCTTTTTTCCCAAATTCAAATGACAGGTCTCCTATCTTCTTGATAAAGCAGCTCAATGAGGAACCAATGTGCCGTTACTAGAGAGAAAGTGTGACAAACAGCAACCATGCAGCATTGGAGACGCTCTGATCCTTCCGGCACATGGAATGAGCTTTGGGTCGGGTCAGCTGTCCCGCAGCTGTGCCTGTTTTTAACGTAAAGCAGGGCAGCTCCACAAACACACCCCAGACAAGCTTCTGGGAAGGGTTACAACACAGGGCTGTACAAGAGTAACTATCTACTGTGTGTGATATCTAAAGATGACTGAATGAGGATTGCTCAAGTCCTTAGTATGCAATTGACTTCGATATCAGTAATATTGAACTTCCCACTAGAGCTTACAGAACCACAACCATGAAACCAAACCAAGCACAAGCTGTTTATGTAACAACGAGCAATACTTCCGTTACAGTATTAACCTCATTGTTAGTAGCTCATGTCCATTAAATCATATTAACAGATACATTTGACTTTAATGATGTATTAATAAATGTTGAAATTAACATTCAGTATGATGTTAACACATGAAACCTTACCGTAAAATGTCTGTATCTTTAGTCTATGTCTTGCTGACTTCACATGCTTCATATAAATGCACTTTGACCAAAACATGCACCTATGAAAGGAAAAGTCCTGCTACTTCCTGGTCATTACTGTCAGGCAAAATTGCAATGTAATGCAGCAGAGTTACTAATAAAATGATAAATAACAATAAATCAAAAGCTATTCTTAACTTAGCAAACACGACCATTTTTGCTATTTCTCAATTTTGCCCACTCTTTGTTTAATCCGGCTTCTCTTGAGTTAGTTTTAAAAATATTTTAAATAGGTTATCATTTTAAATAGTTTAATTTAAAAGATTTTATTGACCTGGTATTCCACTTCTATGCTGCCGTTCTTAGAGGTTGTTTGGAAGAAGCACTCGGTTGCTCCTGCAGGTAGAAGGAAAGTGAACTCGGAGTCCTTATTCTGTCCGAATTCGAATCCCAAATCCACGCAGAGCATCAGAAAGAGCAGCAAACACACTACGAGACGCGTCTCTTTAAAACGCTCCATTACTTTGCTCTTCATAAACACACTAGAGCAGCTGTTTCAAACAGCCCGTCTCCGCACTGCGAGCGACGCGACCGAACTAGACGCGATCATTGCCTTCCACACTGTAAGCGCATTGTTTGGACCCTCGTGAACCCGCAGTCACAAACAGCCGCGTTTGAAGTTTGACAACTTCGTTGATAATGGACGCGTTGTAGTTTTTTTGCCGCGTCGCGTAAAACGCGCAAACAGCCTCGTTGATTTGTCGATTGCATTCCGACGTCAAGATTCGAGCGTCAACGCGCGCGTGCCTCGTTGCACCTCAGTACAGCAAACTTAGCATGTTCTAATGTTGTTATAGGACCCAGTGTTTCTATTGCAAGGTTAGCATACGTTCTCAGACCTTTTGAGGGAGCTCGAATGAAAGGTCGTAGTCTGGTTTAACATTTTGGCTGTAAATTGCATAGGGGACTAAGTTGTGATCTTTGTCTTAATCCAAGCACAGTAATGCAGTAAAAACCTTTGTGCAACGTTCTGGAAATGTTAGTTTATAACAAGAGAAAATAAAACCAACGTAACGTTGTTGCCTGCAATGTTCTGGGTACTTAATTAAACAATTAGCCTACATAAAAATAACCTTTCAAGAAGAGGCTAAACTTTTTTTATTTTTTTATTTCTTTAGTTGGGTCCAACATGGACTCATTTTGAAGATTATACAGATCATATTTATGTATGCTTTGCTTTAGTGTAATCTGTCAATTTTGTTAAAAAAAAGAATGCAGACTTTCAATTAAAGGGATAGTTCACTCAAAAAAAAATTCAAGTCACTAGTAATGTAACGCAAATTTGCAACAAAATATCTGACTTTTTCATACAAGTGACGCAAGTAACTGTTATTTATTGACTGACAGCTCTCCTGTCCCCATGTTGAGAGAAATCATGGGGAAGTGCAGAGGCGTTGTGTGAACATGATGGTTATTGTAGTTTTAAACTTGCAGGCATTTACTCATCTCACTTGCACAAAAACAGATTCAGTATTCCTCAAAATGAATCAAAACTAAGAAACTTAAAATTCAAAAAATATTATGCAAACATGCCATAACTAAATGTTAAATTACAAAAATATACTTGATGTATTTAATCTCACTTTATTAACCAATGTCTTTGCTGCTGACATTCGATGATCCAATTTAACCATAATAATAAGCAAACATTTTCTTACTTTTTCTTTCTTTTTTATAATACATATATATATATATATATATATATATATATATATATATATATATATATATATATAATGCTGAAGTAAAGGGGGTAAATTTACATTTCATACAGCCTGAGGCTTAGGCCACAAACATAGGAATTTTCAAAACCACAGCTTTTTCTATGCAGTTTGCCCGTTCGTCCACATGGAAATGCAGTATCAGGTCACTGAAAATAACCTTTTTGAAAACTCCTACCAGGGCGAAGATTTTCAGAAACTCCGGTTGCAGTGTTGTCATGTAGCCGGTTTCAACCTGATCTCACGGCAATTCATACGTATCTTATGAGGTGGCTAATTCATTCGAATTCGTACGACCTCACTCGTATGAATTAGTACATTTTCTGTTAAATCATATGTATTTTATGCGAACGAATTTGTATGAATGACCTACCCCTAACCCCGCCCCTTAACCTACCCGTCACTGGGGTTTAGACAAATCATGTGAATTTGTACGATTGAGGTTGTATGAATTTGTACATATTAGCCACTACATAAAATACGTACGAATTGGTCGTGAGATAGCGTTGGTGAAACCGGAGATTTTGGCTTTGACGTTGCAGTGCGCGCTGTTATCTCCTTTGTTTGACGTCAGATTGTGCACCGCTACCTCCTTTGTTTACATGAGGTGAGTCTGTGCAATGGCGGACGTAGGCTTCCGATTGGCCTGTTGGTTTGGCATGCTCTTGACATCGCTTCATAGCGCTTTTTTACGTTTTAATGTGGACAAGATTTTTTTTAAATGGAGAAAAACTCTGTTTACAAAAATACCCGTGTACGTGTGGACCTTATTCATTTCACTTTTGGTGTGAAAGGGCCATTACATTTGCCTAAAATATATATTTTTTTGTTTTGCTATTAAAAAACAAAAAAGCAACCCCAGCCCGAGTGAGGAAAAGTAACGTGAAAGTAATGAAACACATTACTTTCCACAAAAAGTAACTAAGTAATGCAATTAGTTACTTTTTTAGGGAGTTACACAATATTGTAGTGCATCGCTTTTGAAAGTAACACTGCCTAACAACACTGTAACAGCATTGTTACCTGTTCCATTTGCCACATGTTCAGCATAGCTCTCTCTATCAGCGACGAGGGATTTACATGTCATAAATGTAGGGAAATAGTCAGGCTGACAGAGAGAATCTCAGAATTAGAGACACGCATCCAAACTTTAATCAAGGATAGTGAGAATGCAAGGGCTTCAGATACTGTTTTGGATGCGATTAGCTTAGTGAATTCTGTACATTGTTCGGTTCCGGCTGTAGAGCCCGTGCAGCAGGGCACTTGGGTAACGGTGAGGCGGCCTAGCCGCGGAAAACACCACTCTTCCGTTCCAGTAAGAACATCAAAAACAGGTTCTCCCCACTTAGTGACGCACCCACTGAGAATCCTGTTGAAAGTGCCCTAGTTATTGAAGGAACGTGAAAATAGAGACACCAGCCACCATAGTCACAGTGCTGGCTAATGCTAATCATAAGTACTCTAAAATTATTATTCACGTCAGCACTAATGATGTTCGACTTCACCAGTCGGAGATCACTAAAATTAACATTAAAGAGGTGTGTGAACTCGCAAGTACAATGTCAGGAGAAGTAATTTGCTCTGGTCCCCTTCCTGTTCGTCGGAGTGATGAGATAGTTAGCAGATTGTCATCACTCAATGGCTGGCTGTCTAAGTGGTGTCCACAAAATAATATAGGTTTCATAGACAATTGAAAAAGTTTTTGGGGCAGACCTGACCTGTTGAAAAGAGATGGTATTCATCCCTCTCAGGATGGTGCTGCTCTTCTCTCTAGTAATATGGCACATAGTCTTAGAGCTGAAACATGACAAACTGGGGCCCAGGTCAGGAAGCAGACAGACCAGCTAAACCGACCGTCTGCTAGCTGCCTCACGTTACAGAAGTCAGATGAATCCCAACACATAGAAACTCTTACACCTAGATATTATCACATAGAGACTGCGTCTGTACCCCGAATGAGTAAAAACAAAAAACTTCCAAACCCATTTAATGGTAAAAATGTAATTGATGTTCAACAAATAAAAAATAGAGATAATAATGATAAACAAATGATAAAGCTTGGGTTGTTAAATATTAGATCCCTTTCTTCAAAATCACAATAATCTAGATGTGCTGTGTTTGACAGAAACTTGGCTAAAACCGGACGATAACATTACTTTAAATGAGTCTAGCCCTCAAGGGTATGATTATCGACACAATCCTCATCAGAAAGGCAAAGGGGGAGGTGTTGCTGTAATTTATAGTAATATTTACAGTATTAGTCAAAAGTCTCTCAAATATAATTCCTTCGAAGTGATGGTACTTTACGTAACATTATGTAAGTTGACATTTGTGTTGGCTACAGTATACAGGCCACCAGGACACCATACAGACTTTATCAAAGAATGTGCTGATTTTCTATCGGAGTTAGTACTAGCTGCAGATAAAGTCCTTGTTGTTGGTGACTTTAATATCCATGTAGATAATAAAAAAGACTCATTGGGATTGACATTTGCAGACATTCTAAACTCTATTGGTGTTAGACAACACGTGTCAGGACCCACTCATTGTCGTAACCATACTTTAGATCTAATATTGTCACGTGGAATTGATATTGATGCTGTTGAAATTCTGCAGCAGAGTGACGACATCTCAGATCATTAATCTAGTCAAATCTAGTCTTGTGTATACTACATTTAGTCAAAGCAGCTAAACTGCCTCCCTGCCATAAATTTGGTAGAACCATCACTTCTACCACTAAAGATAGCTTTATAAATAATCTTCCTGATCAGTTTCATCGCCTTAGCATACCAGACAGCTTAGAAGACCTCGATCTTGCAACAGAAACTATTGCCTCTGTCTTTTCCAGCACATTAGACTCAGTTGCTCCTTTGCGTTTAAAAAAGATTAAGGAAATTAATCCAACGCCATGGTACCATGAGCACACTCGGGCCCTAAAGGTAGCAGCCAGAAAAATGGAGCGCAGCTGGAAGAAAACAAAACTAGACGTATTTCGCATTTTGTGGAGAGAGAGAATGATTGAGTACAGAAAGGCCTTAAAATCTGCTAGATCTGCCTATTTTAGAAGAAAATAAACAAAACCCTAGGTATTTATTTGATACAGTAGCTAAATTAACAAGAAATAAAGCTTCAACTTCTGATGTTTCCAAAGAGCACAGCAGTAATGACTTTATGAACTTCTTTACTTGCAAGATTGATAATATTAGAAAAAAAATTATAACCATGCAACCGTCTAATACAGTATCGCATCAGACAGTGCATTGTAGTGTCCCTGAGGAAAAATTCAATTCATTTACTGCTTTAAGAGAGGAAGAATTGTCTAAACTTGTTAAATCGTCAAAATCAACAACATGTATGTTAGACCCTATACCGTCTAAGCTATTGAAAGAGATGCTTCCAGAGGTCATAGATTCTCTTCTTAATATCGTAAATTCATCTTTATCACTAGGATACGTACCAAAATCTTTTAAGCTGGCTATTATTAAACCTCTTATTAAAAAACCACAACTTGATCCTAGAGAATTAGTCAATTACAGGCCGATCTCAAATCTCAATTTTCTGTCAAAAATACTTGAAAAGGCAGTATCATCACAACTATGTTCCTTTTTAGAAAGAAATAGTATCTATGAGGATTTCCAGGCAGGATTTAGACCATACCATAGTACTGAGACTGCTCTCATTAGAGTTACTAATGATTTGCTCTTATCATCAGATCGGGGTTGTATCTCTCTATTAGTGTTACTGGATCTTAGTGCTGCATTTGACACTATTGATCACAATATTCTTTTAAATAGACTCGAAAATTATGTTGGCATTAGTGGAACTACATTGTCATGGTTCAAATCATACTTATCTGACCGTTATCAGTTTGTAGTAGTAAATGAAGAGAGGTCATATCGATCACAAGTTGAATTTGGAGTACCGCAAGGCTCAGTACTAGGACCATTGCTTTTCACTCTGTACATGCTACCCTTGGGAGATATCATTAGGAAGCATGGTGTTAGTTTTCACTGTTACGCTGGTGATACTCAGCTCTATATTTCTTCGCGCCCTGACGAAACTTACCAATTCACAAAATTAACGGAATGCATAGCTGATATAAAAAATTGGATGACCAGTAATTTCCTACTACTAAATTCAGAAAAAACAGACATTCTAATTTTTGGACCAAAAACTTCTTCACATAATAACCTAGAATATTGTCTAACACTTGATGGCTGCTCTGTTAAGTCTTCGTCGTCAGTTAGGAACCTGGGTGTGCTCTTTGATACCAATCTTTCATTTGAAGGCCATGTTTCTAGCATCTGTAAAACCGCATTCTTCCATCGTAAAAATATATCTAAACTACGACATATGCTGTCAATGACAAATGCGGAACAGTTAGTTCATGCGTTCATGACCTCAAGGCTAGGTTACTGTAACGCTTTACTGGGTGGTTGTTCTGCTCGCCTGATAAATAAACTACAGCTCGTACAAAATGCAGCAGCTAGAGTCCTTACTAGAACTAGGAAGTATGACCATATTAGCCCAGTTCTGTCAACACTGCATTGGCTTCCTGTTAAACATTGTATAGATTTTAAAATCTTGCTAATTACTTACAAAGCACTAAATGGTTTAGCTCCCCAGTACCTGAGCGAGCTATTAATGCATTATAGTCCTTCGCGTCTATTGCGATCTCAGAATTCAGGCCAGCTGATAATACCTAGAATATCAAAATCAACCGCAGGCGGTAGATCCTTCTCCTATTTGGCACCTAAACTCTGGAACAATCTTCCTAGCATTGTTCGGGAAGCAGACACACTCTGTCAGTTTAAATCTAAACTAAAAACGCATCTCTTTAACCTGGCATACACATAACACATTATCAATTTATTTTTTCAAATCCGTTAAAGGATTATTAGGCTGCATAAATTAGGTCAGCCGGAACCGGGAACACTTCCTATAACACCAGATGTACTCATTACATCAGAAGAAGAATGGCATCTACGCTAATATTAGTCTTTCTGTTTATCCCTAGGTTTACCGTAGTCAACCGGATCCGGGCCGCATCCAGGTGAGATCGAGGACCTGTGCCTTGACACGACCACAACGCAGCCCTGAAGTATCAGCAGAGATTGAGTCAACTAGATCATCCACTGTGAAGGCCTCATCAACATGACAACCAGTGGCGCAGCTCCTCAACAACCGTCCATACCGGCGTGATGAATATGATCCTCAACTGGATGGAACTGAATTAAATACTTTGAATGTTGCGATTCTATCTGACTTATGATAGCAACCTGAGTCGTAACAAAGCACTGTTTGCCAGAGGAGAACTGGCCCCCCGACTAAGCCTGGTTTCTCCCAAGGTTTTTTTCTCCATTTTAATACCTGTTTGCCACCTGATGTCACCTGTTGGAGTTTGGGTTCCTTGCCGCTGTCGCCTTTGGCTTGCTTAGTTGGGGACACTTGACAATTGATATTTGATATTCAACAGTGCTTTGATCTGCCTGCATTGACACTATTCTTTAAGAGCTGCTGTGCAGCCAAAATAATGTACCAGTTATCAATGTAAAGCTGCTTTGACACAATCTACATTGTAAAAAGCGCTATATAAATAAAGTTGACTTGACTTGACTTGACCCATAAGACTTTTGCTCATCTTTGGAGTCAAAAATAAAGATTTTTTACTATTCTTTTCTCATTTTTTGTCTATCCAAAATTTGAATGCTTTAAAGATTCACAGAGACGTTGTAAAAGTAATCCATATGAATTGAGAGGTTTAATTCAAATCTTCATGCTGGTATGGAGAGTTTCTCTCACAGATTGCACTGGTTGGCTGTAGTCTTCATGGTGTGTTCAAGCACAACCTTTTGGTACAGATGTAGGCAACAACAAAGTCACCACTAGTTCTTTGATGTTGGTTTGGCATGTCACAAGGTAAGGTAAGGTAAGGTAAGACATGAAATCAAAAATTATATAAGGACTGAACAAGTATTCTTTTCTCAGTGATGTCTCTCTCTCTTTCTCTTTCTCTCTCTCTCTCTCTCTCTCTCTCTCTCTCTGTCTGCTTGCGTTTATCTTTAGATCAGCTCAACTATACTTGTGGCTACTGGTCTAATTATAAGGAACTATTGTTCCCCTTTTGCTCTCATGTGCACACTACTATAACAAACAAAAACACTACATCAGCTTGCATAGACCGTTACTACTCTACTGTGTTTTACTGCTCCAAAACGACTTTCTAGGAGTTTGTGTGTTGAGTGTTTTTAAATGTTACAGCCATGTTACTTAACCCTTAACCCCTTACTTTTTCGGGGGTTTTTTTCTCCCTTGTTACACTTGTGGTATTCCCGGTCAAATATGACCAACCTACAAAATAATTGCTTGTAAATCCTGCTATATTATCACCAAATATTGGATTCAATCTTTTTGCCAACTTGTTTTCTTTCAATTAGGGCAGGTTTTGTGTAGTTACAGGCTGTGTTTTTTTTTTTGTTTTTTTTTTTACTTTATCCTCAGATCAATGAGGCCTACGATCAATTAGTTTAAAAAATAAATACAAAACACATCCTAATTGAAAAACAACAACAACAACAAAAAAGTTGAATAGCATATTTGGTTATAATATAGCATTATGAGAGATTTATAAGCTATTTTTTTGTAGGCCATTCATTTTTGAGCAGGAACACCACACATGTGACTTTGTTCAAGATAATAGCATCTCAAAACAAACTTTCTGATTAAACATTAAAGTACATTTTGTTGAACATTGACAAAATGATCCACAAATAATGCTTTTTTCACTCAAAAACAGGTGCATAAGCTCAGATCAATATGGCCTACAATCAATCAGTTCCAAAAAGAAATACAAAACCAGTCTTAAGTGAAAGAAAACACATTGACAAAAAGATTGAATCCAATATTTAGTGATAATATAGCATAATGAGCAATTTACATGCTATTTTAAAGGGCCAGTCATTTTTGACCAGGAACATAAAAGGTGTGCAGCGTTTTCAACACAGTGTAGGGGTTAAAGAGTTGTGTGTGTGTGTGTGTGTGTGTACTGCATGTAGGACAGGAAGCTGTGGCTAAGAGGTGATGCACAGGAGAGAGGAAGGTGTGAATAGGTGGGCCAGTTGCATGGCCATGAAAATGCTTGTGTAGGCTTTTGTGTCTTTGTTAAATCCCATTTATGCATATTCCACTTCCAACGTACTCAGACATTCTGAAAGACTCATTGAGGCTTTTTTTTTACTTGTTTTGAAACCAAATTAGATTTAAATGTTGCATTTTGTCTTTGTCACAATTCTCAAACTTGCAGACTTTGCTTTAACCATCACTGAAAGTGGTCTGACAGTTTTTTTTTTTTGTTTTTTTTTTTTGTAACCCCGCTAGAGTGAGCTCTTATGCATTGTCCTCCCACCTGTGGGCTTTATGAGTGAACGCTATGGTTATAGCCATAGCTCTCTCTTACAGTGGGTCTCACGCTTACTGCGTTGCAGTGGGTCTTGACACTTCTCTAGATGCGCAGTCGTCATCTATAACGTGGCCAGAGACGGTGTGCACATGGCTCCAGGTAAAATTTCATATCCTTCAGTGTTTGTGGTGGACAGCCCCACGAGACCCCCTCCGCTGCCTCCCAAACCAGGCTACAGACAGCGGCAGAAGGGGATCCAGATGCTGCTGGTGATCCTGGTTGTTGTGGCTCTGTGTGGAATGACCGTGGAAGCTTGTTTCATCTACCGTCTGTACTCAACCAAAGACCAGCCTGTAAGTACCATCCAGACCAACTTTCAGAAGCATCACTGTCTTGGGGACTTTCATTCAGCATCAACACTATCAGTTAATCTTAGACCTATCTGGGTTTTTATTTCAGCTTCCTGATTTTCTTTCACATAATGTTATTTAGCTTATCATTGTGGTTTGTTAGAAACATTTATTTATGTGAAACAACAAGATTGAAATGATGTAGGACTACAATTAAACAGGAATTGTGTAAATAATATATATGTGACCCTGGACCACAAAACCAGTCGCAAGTCGCAAGAGTGTATTTGTAGCAATAGCCAACAATACATTGTTTGGGTCTAAATTATTGATTTTTCTTTTACGCCAAAAATCATTAAGATATTAAGTAAAGATCATGTTCCATGAAGATATTTTGTAAATTTCCTACCGTAAATATAAAAAAAAAAATCTTTGTGAGTAAATACGCATCGCTAAGTACCTTATTTAGATAACTTTAAAGGCGATTTTCTCAATATTTTGATTTTCTTGCACCCTCAGATTCCAGATTTTCAAATAGTTGTTATCTCGGCCAAATATTGTCCTATCCCAACAAACCATACATCAATGGAAAGCTTATTTATTCAGCTTTAACTGGTTTTGTGGTCCAGGGTCACATATATTTCATTTCATATAAATGATGTTCTTTTGAACTTTCTATTCATCAGATAATCCTGGGGAAAAAATGTATTGCAGTTTCCACAAAAATATAAAGCAACACAACTGTTTTCAACACTGATAAAAATAAGAAATGTTTCTTGAGCAGCAAATCATCATATTAGAATGATTTCTGAATGATCGTGTGACACTGAAGACTGGAGTAAAGATGCTGAAAATTCAGGAATAAATTACATTTTACAATATATTACAATAGAAAATTGTAATAATATTTCAAATATTACTGTTTTTACTGTATTTTTAGTTGATCAAAAACACAGTCCACTTTAGACATTCTACTAAATGTAAGTAACTTTAAAACTACATGTCAACTAACTCTCATTAGAGTATTAGTAAACTGTTTGGTTAGGGTTCGGGTTGTAAATAAAGTGTAGACAGTCTACTAATACTCTACTGACTGCTATAGTTGCAAAGTTACTTATATTTTCAGCCTTATGTACAAGAATATACACTGTATAGATTGCAATGTTTCGGTCAGGCTCTTCCTTCTACATGAAGTTTGCAGAAATGTAGCTGGACAGACTTGTCCTTACTCAAACCACATGTCGTGCTGAGAAATGGGTCTTAACCAACCTGCAACAGTGTTATCTGATCTGATGTAGTGGTATGACACATATAAAGTTAACCAGAGGTAATAAAATGATTGAAAGTAACCATCCTACTAACATTTTTGGCTTATGCATTAGCGGTGCTTGATTAAGTACATCACTGCACTGTGAAAAATAATTGTTGGTTTAACTTAAAAAAGTTATCTGGTTGCCTTAAAATTTTGAGTTCATTAAAATTAAAAATTAATACAATGAAGGCAATTGGTTTAATCAACAGAAACTCAAAATGTTATGTTATCTGAACCAAATTAAAGTTGTATATAGTTTAAAATGTGTTCCAGTAAGTCATGATGAAACGAAAGTAGCGACCGACCTTTTCTTCCGTATGGTCACATACATCCGAGTGAAACGTTTTATCGGAAAGAATAAAAGCTGTAGGGACTTGCTTATGCACTGGTTGTTGATTGGATTTTAAAATGTGGACATTGCTCTCAAAAGTGGAGGCAGATGAATGCGAGCTTACGGGGATGTGGTTTAAGTAGACTAAATGATTTCACTGGAAGATCCAGTTATGACTTTTTAGTTAAAAAAACAAACTACGGGGTCAATTTTTTTTTTTACAAT